>ML664161.1:13579058-13629576 GCA_007570785.1 Antilocapra americana | reverse complement strand
CCCTCTGCTCAGGCTCTCTGTCATCCGCCCAGCACAGTTGGGGAGTGGGGCTTCTCCTCTCCCCCGGCCCGGCCGCTCGTGCAGCTGAGCACTCCTTCTAAGGTGTATACAGCACCGATCTGTCCAGAATCCCCAGAAGTCTTGGTTAGCCTCCCCGGGGCTGGGTTATGCCCACTGCTCTCAGGCGGGGGCTGGGCCGGTCCGCAGCCCGCAGCTGCCCAGCCTCTCTGTTGACTCCTCACCGCCCTTTGTTTTGTGCACGGGCCTGGGGGTGGGGGGGAGCTTTTCCTGGAAGGTTAGGTCCCTCAGGCTGCTCCCTTCCCTGAGCCCACGGCCCGCCCCTCCCTGAGCAGGAGCAGTCTGCTTCGGCTGTGCTGCTGCTCTCGGCTGTGCTTGTAGCCAGATACGAACCTTGCAGGGCTTAGCTATTAATCTGCTTCTGCTCTCAGCTATATTGCTCTCCAAGATCCACCGCAGATCTGCCAGAGAGAATGCTCCCTGGTATTCGGAAACCTTTCTCCTCTTTTTTTTTTTTCCTCTTTATTCCAGACTCCCCTTCCGGGACGGAACCCGTCCCCAGCTCTTTGTCTCTCCCTCTACTTTTTTTTTCTTTTCTTTCTTTTGTCCTACCTCCTCACGTCGGCAATGGGTCGCCTCTCCAGATGCCCGATGTCCTCTGCCAGCATTCAGTTCCTGTTTTTTGGAGTTTGCTCGGCCTTTAAAAGTTCTTTTGGTATATTTATTAGGGAGAGAGTGTTCTCCCCGTCCTATTCCTCCGCCATCTTAGTTTTCCCTCATGTCTCATCTTTCTGTACCTAAAGATCTCCCCCAACACTTTTTTTTGGTGTTATCTCTCTGTAGAAAACCCAGGTTATTAGCCCTGGAGGGTGTCCCCAGTCTGGATTTTGCTGGTTACATCCACATGTTGTCCTTTATTGAGTTCCCCTTTCTCCCTTGTTTCCAGCGTGGGGTCAGAATTTGCTGCTGCTGTTTGTTGGCCAGTTTTGTTTGGTGGGAGCATTTCGTCTGTGGTGGTGGCTAGTCCACCTGCAGGCCACAGGTCTGGCTGTTTCCTTCTGTGTTGGCCACCGTTGATAATAATGACCATCCGGCTCCATGACTTGATAAAGGTTGCACAGGCAGTTCTCAGATGTAACAGGTTAGCTTCGAGACCATCTCGATAAAGCAAGTCACATGAACTTCCTGGTTTCCCAGTGCATATAAGGGTTATCTTTACACACACTGTAGTCTATTGAGTGTGCAATAGCATTATGAACTTAGGAGCTTATAAGGTAATTCCACCTTTACTTTTACTGCCTTCACTTGTTTAAATATCATGAATAAATCTTCATGGGATTTGTAACCCTAGAGAAGTCTACTGGGAAAGAGTAAAAGCCTCCATTCCCTAAAAAAAGAGAATACTTAGAAGGTAAGGTACAGTAAAAAGAAATTCAACATTTTTTCTTTTGTTTTCATTGCAGTTTGTTCTGGGATGAGTTTGTTTTCATTTAATCTGTTTGGATTTGTAGATTTTTCCTATATTTGAGAGGTCATGTCTTCCAATAATTATAGGAAATTCTGAGTTATTACCTCTTTGAATATTATCTTCCCCATCTTTTTCTATTCTTCCCCATTTGTTGGATCATCTCAAAATATTAGCACCTATTTTGTACACAGTAAGTGCTAGATTGTTGGTAATGATCATAATGATGATGATTAGTTTAGGAATATCTGTATATTAGAGGTAAAAGATCAAGAACTTTGAAGTTACATTGACCTTGATTTAAATATAATAGCTTTGTGATGTTGGCTGTATTACTTAGCCTCTTTTAACTGCAGTTTCCTTGAAATGAAGTAAGTCAAAGAAAAACATCAATACAGTATATTAATGCATATATATGGAATTTAAAAGATGGCAATGATGATCCTATATGCAAGACAGCAAAAGAGACACAGATGTAAAGAACAGACTTTTGGACTCTGTAGGAAAAGACGAGGGGGGGATGATTTGAGAGAATAGCATTGAAACATGTATATTACTATATGTGAAATAGATCGCCAGTCCAGGTTTGATGCATGAGACAGGGTGCTCAGGGTCAGTGCACTGGGATGACCCTGAGAGATGGGATGGAAAGGGAGGTGGGAGGGGGTTCAAGATGAGGGACGCATGTACACCCATGGCTGATTCATGTGAATGTATGGCAAAAACCACTACAATATTGTAAAGTAATTAGCCTCCAATTAAAATGAATTAATTAATTTACAAAAAAATAAAAACAATAAAATAACTCCCAGAGCTTTAAATGATCTGATAATTAGTGGGTTCTCAGTAAACATTCATTTCCATTTCTTTACCAAAATTGTTTCTAAAACATGAAGCCACACTAATTCTTTGTTGTTGTTCAGTTGATAACTCATGCCTGACTCTTTGTGACCCAATGGACTGCAGCATGCCAGGCTCCCCTGTCCTTCACTATCTCCCAGAATTTACTAGGATTTAGGTCCAATGAGTTGGTCATGTTATCTAATCATCTCATTCTATACCATCCCCTTCTTCTTTTGCCTTCAATCTTTCCCAGCAGCATGGTCTTTTCCAATGAATCAGCTCTTCACATCAGTTGGCCAAAGTATTGGGGCTTCAGCATCAGTCCTTCCAATTGCACTGATTCTTAGGAGGAAGAAATAACCATGTTTTGGTCTTAGAAGGCTGTTTGGTCTTAGAGGCTGTTTAAGAATACACAGGAATCAGTTTTGGGGGATTTTAAGCATGGGGTATGGTAGGAACAAAGGTTTTGTGTAGGGAAATATAATGAGTGAGCAGAACAATTTGACTGAAGGGAAGGGGTCATGTAGATGTGCAATGGGAATTACAATTAGAAAAGAAAGATGGGACCAGATGAAGGATCACTAGCTTATTAGGCAGGAGGGTGGGCTTTATCCTGTAAGTGCATTGAAGATTTTTGAGAAGGGATCAGTATGATTACATTTGAGAAAGTCAATGTAATGCAGTTTATACGTGGGGTAGCAGAAAGATAAGGCAGCTATTTCCATGGCTTAAGAATAAGATACAAAGGATTTGGATTAGTATATTGGCAATGGTACTAAAATGGAGAAGATTAAGGCCAAATACACAGGTAGAAGAGAGAGAATTTGGTGACTGAATGAGAGGATGAAGCAAAGGGAAAAAAAGGAGAATCCAAGATTGAGTCAGGATGTAAATCAAGCAGAATGGAAGGTTTGAGTTAAGGAGTGGGCAACAGATACAAAGTATGTGAACTATGTGATGGACAGCTGATTGGGTCTAGGTAGCTTTGTCGGTTATCTGGACATATTTGTAGATTCTCAAACCGTATATTCTGTCTGCCCTCTCTCATATCGTTTCCTCTACTCTTTGCTAGTTGGTTTGTGCTTATTTCTCAAAACTCAATTTAGAAGCCACGATAAAATCTTTTATGGCACCTATTTCCCAGCCAGTGCTAGATGTGCCTCTTGTGTTATTCAGTGAAGTCCTAATTAAAGCTCCACCAGAATACTCATCACCTTATATTAGAATTACTTGTTGCCTTTTTCCCTTAGCAGAATGGGAATGCCCTAGTACCAAGCCTTGTGCATATATGGCCCGTAGAAGGCAGTTAATAAATAAATTGCTGATAGAATGATGTATTATTTAACTTAAGTAGAAATATCCAGCAAACTGTCAAGAATGTGAGTAGTCAAGGACTTATTTTACCTCTTCCTTCTGGATTCATAGTGAGTATAAACATAGGGCTCTATATTTGAATATTTGTTCTGAAGTGTCAATTTTTCTGATTGCTTCCTTGACTTAAAACTAGGCCTACAATTTTGGCAGCCTTTCTGAAAAAGATTCTGTGCTTAATCAAAACTTGTTTGAACAATTGTCTGGATGGAGGGCATTTTAATTCTTTTCCATTGCTTGCTACCTCCAGGAATCAATGGAGCAGCAAGAGAGCAGATTTTCTTGCATTCTCACTGCTCCTTGAGGTACAAACCAATTTTCAGACTTCAACATATCCCAGCAAATAATTGTTTGGTGTGGAAATAAAGCTCTTTATTGCAGCAATAGTGATGGGATACCAGTAGGACAATAAAAAATGAAGTCTTAATGCATCTGATGTGAGTGCATCAAGCTGGCAGGATTCCTGGAGGTAGAGAACAGAGCCTGGGCAGAACTGCCTGTAGGTCCAAGTGCAATCATAAATGATTTCCATAAATAGTGTATCTTTGCTGTCTTGTGTGCTGTGCTAAAAAGAGAGAGAGAGAGAGAGAGAGAGAGAGAGAGAGAGAGAGAGAGAAGAGGCTGCTGCTATTCCTAGAGGGAAATGGACTTCTTTTTTATGTTGCTAACAAAGAGAAGCCCAGAGACAGTGCACACTGTGGCATTTGCTTTGGGTTTTAAAGACATGTAGCTCTACCTCTTTGGAAAAATGAAAAATCTATATGGCATTGCCTGTGACACATGTGAGGCAAGTTATCCTAGCTCATTAATGATGTGACCAAGAAAGAAGAAAACCTCCTCATTGCCATCTAGGCAAAACAATGTATGGGCCAAAGGGCCATGTCTCAAAACAAACAAATGGATTGGGAGCCAGGAGACAGATGAAACAGAGTATGGGCTTTAGAAACAGACTTGGATGGTGGCATTCTGTGTTCTGGTTTTCTTACTTAGCAGTGATGAACAATACAGTTCTTTCCATGGTATCGTGGGGGTGAAGCCAGAAAGTATGTTCAACAGAGAATATATTTTTGGCAAAAATGGCATATTTCTCAACACCTACTGAAGTTTAGGCCTTCCCCGGTGGCACCAGTGGTAAAGAATCTGCCTGCCAATGCAGGAAACATAAGAGATGTGGGTTTTATCCCTAGATCAGGAAGATCCCCTGGAGGGGGGCATGGCAACCCACTCCAATTTTCTTGCCTGGAGAATCCCTTGGACAGAGGAGCCTGACAGGCTACAGTCCAGAGGTCGTGAAGAATCAGCCATAACTGAAGTGACTTAGCACACTGAAGTTTAAGTAGGATACTTGGAGGAATACTGAATGAAGGTGTCAAAACCAATCAGAGGTGCAAGTCTCTTTGTTTTAACAGAAATGACTAGTGTGACCCAAGTGTGTGTGTTCTTTGCAAGTAGGAAAGCAAGTTTGAAAACTGCAGTTACAACAGCCTGAATCTTTTGTATTCTGCCTATCCACAACCTGGACTCTGTGTGTGTGTGTGTGTGCACACACCCACATGCATGCAAGGACATGCTCCATCTCTATCCCATGATATTTCATTGAAAGAGAACTAGGGAATGATGATTTGAAAGTTTGTAGAGCATGTCAACCTAAGAGTGCTAGGAAATCAGCAACCTTCTCTACTTTTTGTGTCTGTGCCTCCCTTTCTCTATACTTTAGGTAATTTTTTGAAAGAGACGGAATGCTATCAAATCTGGAAATCACAAAGAATACTTCAGCGATTGCTTGGTGGTTTTAAGGAGAGCTGTGGTTTTTAGCTAGCCAGGTTAGCTGAGTATGTAAGTTTAAACTTAGTGTTAAGAAGTGAGATCAGGAGGATATCTCTGGAAACTATATGAGGACCAGGTGTTCATGAGTGTCTGATAGAAATGACTGGGGTATGGCTGGGAGGTCCAGGCAGCAGGTGGTATTAAAATACTATGCAAAGAATTAGGGGTTTCCCAGCTGGCTCAGTGGTAAAGAATCTGCCACACCAATGCAGGAGACCCAGGAAATGCGGGTTTGATCCCTGGGTCGGGAGGATCCCCTGCAGTAGGAAGTGGCAACCCACTCCAGGATTATTGCCTGGAAAATTCCATGGAAGAGGAGCCTGGTGGATTATAGTCCAGAAGTGGCAAAGACGTGGACATGATTGAGCATGCACACACAAAGAATTAGAATCTAGAAATGGCAAAGGACAGCATGTGGAGAGAAACAGAAGAAAGGGGCATTGAGATATTATAATCCAACCTTCAGCATTATGACTGGTAAAAGATGGCAGGACTGACAGGAAATGGAACCCGACCTGCCATGCAGAATGATGGGGAGAGGCCTATCCAGGTTCCAAGGCAGGGAATTAGGGAAAGGACAAATTTTGCAAACAAAGGAGGGACCTCATAGTAATGCAAAGACATCAGTATTCAAGAGAAAAACAAATGTAAATAGTTTGACTCCTTAGTAGCTGATAATTTATTTATCATATCTGAGGCATATTTTCCCTATTTGTAAAATAGTAAGTATTAACATCCACTTTGCAAGGCTTATAAAGATAAAATAAGTTCAAAATGCAAAAACATCTGTTATTGTTTATAGAACAAACAGGGCCTAAAATGGTAGCCATTGTGGCTGTATTTTGCTATTGAAAAAAACAATGTTAAGGCCTGGGGTAAGGACGGTGGGCACCTTGTACTTAATTCTCACTTGAATTTGGAGTGACGTCCTCTAGAGAAGCCCCTTTGAACCCACAGGCTTAACATTTCACAGTGTCTCCTCCGAAAGCAGGTTTTGCTGAGGCAGGGTGGGCGCTCCTCTGAAGCAGCCTTCTCTTCTTTAAGATGAAAGAAGCATTGAACTCAGTCGGACATGTCTGTTTTTGATTGTTGATAAATATTTCATTTTACAATTTTAAATTCATACGGGCCACAAAATCATTGAAGATGAAAAAGAATTCAATACCAGGCCATTCCTTTGCAGGATGGTTTCTCAGAACACCCTTGTTCCCGTTTTGTTCAACTGAGAAGGAGGCAGCTTGGCCGCTGCCCACTGACAGCTACCTCACAGCTGTGGGGAGCACACTCTGGGGGTGAGCTTCTTCCCCTCGGTCCCTGGGTCTAAAACAGGGTCTCCTCTCCTCTTCCAAGATGAACTATAAAACAATCATTTCTTACCTAGCTATCGACTTGGCTTTTTAATCTCAAAAATATCGTCTTTGAGTTACCAGTGCTGTGCGACTCCATGTCTCGCATTTTAATAGAACCACGTGAAGAGGTTTTGTTATTTTTTAAAACACATTTTATGGCAAAAAGTTGAAATATCTTGGAGTTAATTACAGAGCAGGATTTTCATGTACACACAAAATGACATTCGATTTGAAAATTGGAAAGTTTTGAGAACTGAAAATGATTGAGAGCACACATGTTTGTAAGGTTGTATTGCTGTCCCCAGTGCTGTCAGTTTCTGGAGAGCTAAGGCCTCTTTTCTCTAAATTTCAATTATATTATTAGCAGTAGGCCATCTTCACAATAATTGGTACACTCACTTTATCTAATGGAGTATTTTTCATCTAATTGACTGGAAACTTATCATACAAATGTCAAAGCCAGATTTTCCTATAATAACCTATTATCTCTGCAGTTCTGGCTCAGTGCACCCACAAGAAATGGCATAATAATCATCTTTGGGAGAGTGAAGGACAGCAACTTAATTTCCCTGCCTCTGATGAGAATGACAGCTCCTTCAAAAGAAGAAACTTTTAATACATCCACTTGATTTTGCCACATTTGTCATTCACAAATCTGACTTCATCCTGCTCTAGACATGTGAGTGAATATTCTTGTTGAAAGAGAGCGTTTCAGAGACAGGAGGAAAGATAAAAACAAAGAACAGGATTAGGAGTGTGAGCTCGGGATGCTGCTTTTAGATTAGATGATTTTGGGGCAAATCACTTCATCTCCCTGGTTCTTAAATATCAAATGAGAAGTTCAGCCTAGAATATTGTTTCATAGACTTTGGTCATTAACGTATCTCTTCTTCAAAGCCTTTTACACGTTTATGTACTAGTGTCCACTTTTGTACCTACTGTGTTTCATTGTGTCAAACAGTAAAACAACAAACCAACTAAGCAAACCCCCCAACTACATATGGAGATATATATATATATATATATTTTGAAAAATAAATCTAAAGTAACAAACACATAAGAACTACCACTAGCAATAAATGGAACCCTAAAAATAAATAAATACCAATTTAAACAAGCTATGCTTGTGGACCACCAGGGAAAAATTATGCCAGGAGCAATATTTCCATTATTATGCAGTTTACACCTATAGGCAGTTTATAATATATACCACTAACAGAAGAATGCATATCATAATTTGGGAAAAATTGGCCTAGCTGATTTAGGGGGTCTTTTCCTGCTTCAGAAAGTCCATGATTAAATTATTTAAGAGAATATGTTTCTGATGTACATTTCAGAAGAGCCACCCTGCCTCAGAAATCCTCCTAAATAATTTCCAAAGAAATGGAATATTCCTAGTCAAAAGATGTGATGTGACAGACTATCTTGTTCTCCAGAAGAACCAATGAAAACATGGAAACTCATGGGAATGTCGGAGTGAGAGATGAAATAGAAAACTCCTATGTCACCCCTCAAATTAAGATAAAGATGTGAAGTATTATTTAAGATATGCTTTTAAAACTGGAGCTGCCTTTGTCCATCTCACTAGTATGCACCAGGTCATGTAGCTATGTCTGTATACAGAACACAATTTGCATATGGTCTAAAAAGATGCCAACATTTCTCTAATCTGAGAAAAGATGAGAACGTGGAAAAGGGCCATGATTATGTCTGGCTTCTTTGAGCTAGATAGATTTGTCTTACCTCAGGAGAGCCTCTTCTAGGAAATAATCAGAGATAAAGTATAATAAACAAAGATTTATAAAGATGTTTACTGTTGTGATGTTTGTAATAGTGGAAAAAAACATTTAAATACCAAGCATGCAGGCTATATTTAAACAAATCATAACATATCAATTTGGTAGAATATATGATCATTAAAATAGCATTTATGAAGATTTTAATAAAGTAGGGGTAGGCATACTATATGCTCTAATATTGGGTTAAATCCTGTGATCAGAATTATCCAAACTTCTTAGTATGGCCTACAAATTGACTCATACTCTAGTCTCTGCCTAACTTTCTTGTCATAGGTGAGAATATACCTCATGTAGCCCATTGTTCTTCAGCTGTACTGAAATGCTGGTTATTCTCAAAACATAGTAGGTTCTCCTGAAAGTTCATGCTATTGAACATACTGGCTTTTTTTTAAAAAAACAAGACTAATCTAAAAAAAAAATAAAATTAGATGGATTTTGAGTTAGAAGAGGTAGAGCTGATAGTTGAAAGGAAAAGCAGGTTTCTCCCTAGAGAAGAGAAAGTAGGGCCTCTTATTTCAAAACTGCTGAATGACTTTGGTATAATTTCTTTATCATTTCTCTCCCTTGTCAATTTAGTTGTAAGTGGAATTACAGTACAGCAAGTACTTTGATTAGATCCCTAGCTTCTGGCTATTACTCTAATATTGTTTATTAAATGCAGGAAGAGAGGAGAAAAAACCAGTAAAATCTATTGATCTCCACTACTAGAAATAAAGAAGCTTGTGATGAAGAGAAGAACAGAAAGATTGTCTTCAGGGCCAAATGAAAAATTTTCCCTTTCTTTCTACTCTGCCTTCAGTTGCAACTCATGACCCTTTCCTAGCCCAGTCCTTTGAATATAGAAATTATTTAATACATGGCACAGGAATAAAAAAAAACACATTTTTCCCCCTTGCTATAGTGTAGTCAGTTGATTTTCAAACAATATTGTGACGATACATTCCTTTAGGCCTTATAAATTCTTTAAGATTAAAGCAATAAAAGTGAAAGGAACTCTGGTAGGAATTTGCTGCTGCTCATTAAGACTTAAAATAGAATGGATCTCTTTGGTATATTACAGAGTAGTTGAACTATCACAGGCCCTAGGTTCAGATCATATCTGAATCCCGCACAAGGTTGCTCTGAGGAGAGAATTACATAGACTGTGTAGTAGTACTGTGTAGTACTGTGTAGTACTGTAGTAGTACTGTGTAGTACTCTGGAAACTATAAGGCACTACGTAGTGTTACATAGTTTCATAAATCCAGAGTCAAGGTAGAAGGAAAGAGGTTTCTAGATCTATATGACTGTCACTTGGCATGAGATTTATGCTTATTAGAAAACTTTCTCTTGAGTGATCAACAATCAGATTAAGGAACACTTTGGTCTGCTGTTTTGGAAATGGGACTATCTTCCAGGATAATTTATATAAAAACACTTCAGTCAGTTCAGTTCAGTCACTCAGTTGTGTCTAACTCTTTGCAGCCCCATGGACTGTAGCATGCCAGGCTTCCTTGTCCATCATCAACTCGCAGAGCCTGCTCAAAGTCATGTCCATCGCGTCAGTGATGCCATCCAACCATCTCATCCTCTGTCATCCCCTTCTCCTCTTGCCTTTAATCTTTCCCAGCATCAAGGTCTTTTCTAATGAGTCAGTTCTTTGCATCATATGACCCAAGTATTAGAGCTTTAGCTTCAGCATCCGTCCTTCCAATGAATATTCAGGACTGATTTCCTTTAGGATGGACTGGTTGGATCTCCTTGTAGTCCAAGGGCTCTCAAGAGTCTTCTCCAACACCACAGTTCAAAAGCATCAATTCTTCGGCTCTCAGCCTTCTTTGTGGTCCAGCTACACGTCCATACGTGACTACTGGAAAAACCATAGCTTTGACTATATGGACCTTTGTTGGCAAAGTAATGTCTCTACTAACAGTAGTTAGTTAAATACTAAGAAACTCAACCCAGTTTTCAATGTCAAGGGTGGAAGAACAGTTTTGTCCAGCTGTAAATTTGGGTTGAAAAATCACAGGCAAAACTGATGTTATGAAGAAATAAAAATCTGATTTCCCATTCACCATGATTTCTGTGTCACTAGGAAGGTTGTCTGGTTCAAAATATCTCTTTTTTCGCTCCTGGAGTACAGTAGTCCTCAAACAGGGGACAAAGCCTATTGTTCTACAGTTAAACACAAATGAATAACTTCATCTTCTCTGTACTTGCAGGCTTCCAGGGACTGTTACTTCTTACTATAGTAAATAGCTATCTACTATTTGTACCATCATTTGTGTCATTACTTATCCTTATCCTTTCTAGGTTTTTAACTCTTCAAGGTCAGAAAACCATATTTGTTTTCATCTTTCATTTCTAATTTAATAATGCTTATTTTAGTAGATGCTTGAATCGAACCAGAGTCTCTTGCATTGCAAGTAGATTCCTTACCACCTGAGCTACCAGGGAAGCCTTATCTGTTGAAAGAATGAATAAATGATTAAAATGCAATTAACCCCTATAGATAGGACAGTTGGCTTATACTTCCTCAAATTATTACACGTTATTGATATAGATTCTAAGGAAAGAGCTTTTTGAGTGGTAACTGGTAGATGGAGAACCATAACCCACTCCAGTATTCTTGCCTGGAGAACCCCATGGACAGAGGAGCCTGGCGGGCTATGATCCATCACGTCACAAAGAGTCGGACATGACTGAAGTGACTTAACACACACGCATGCACGGCATGGTGACCCTATCAGTGGCATCTCATCTTCATAGGTAAAGGATCCTATTAGATCTCTTTAAGGGTCACTTGAAGAATTGGTAGCTGGAGTAGCAAAACATTTAGTCAGAAGTATGTAAGCCTAGAGAGATGAGGAGAAATACCTTGTATTCAAGGTGTCTCCAGACCCCAAAATTTAAATCCTAAAAGAAAACTAATGCCAAGATATCCAAGAAAATCAACAACTGAAAGATGAATTAACTCTAGTTAAAAGAATGGAATTATTGTAAATATTTTTAAGTTTATTTAGGAGCCCCAAAGAGATAAAAGAAAAAAAATAACAAAAAGAAATAATTTAACACATTTGGGTATAAATGAAAGAAGACCTTGTAGATGTGGAAAAGGGTCACTTAGAAATTTTGGAAATGAAAAAAATATTGAAATTAAAAATCAGCATTTACTGTAAATTCAAGATTGGTTACAGTTGAAAAGATAATCAGCTAGTTAGATGTTTGTATTGATGAATGCTCCCAGAACATAGCATAATGATATAGAGAGATTTATAAGCCTATGAAAGAGCAGTTAAGGGACATGGAAACATGATAGATTGAAAGTCCTCAGTACATGTTTAATAGGCTTTCTAGAAGGAGACTAGAAGGAACGGCAGAAGAAAATATAAAAAGAAATGGATTGAGAATTTGCAAGGATTATTAAAAAGGCTACATCCTCAGATAAAAGTTCATCTCAAGAACTAAGCAGAATAAACAAAAATCAAGCCATTTCTAGGGCAAACAAAGCATTATATATCTGAGGGAAACAAAATATTATTCTGGACTCAATACCTAGCTAGATTATCATTTGAGAGAGAGAAATAAAGATACTGCAGACCTATAAAGACAAAGAAGTGCATTTGGTACCAGGGGCCATTTCTGAAAGAATCACTTAAGAAGAAATTAAAAGGAAAAAGATTGATGTCAAAAAAAAAAAAAAAAGCAAATGGGTCAGAATCCAGAAGCATGGTAAGGCCTTGGTCAGGAAGTCGACACTATTTTAAAATTTAAGGGTTATACCTAAAAAAACCTAGAAATACAACTTAGAGCTTCTGTATCAGTAGAGGGAAAAGAAAAGAAGGGAAGAACTATATATCTTGTATTATTTTGACTTCTCTCTTTCCCTTATCCCAAATCATACTACAAGAAGTGAAAAATTTAAACTGGATATGAATTCTGTTGAGATAAATGGACAGAATTGTTTAGAGTTGAAAAATGGGGCTAACTTTTACAGTAGGGATCATCTTGTTATTTAAATCCCAAGATAAAATGTAGAAAATCCTTGATTATGTGAAAACATTAACTCACCCAAATATTTTTTCCCTTAACCTTAGGGAGAAGAAGAAAACTATAAGCAAATAAGCATTATGCATTTAAAGTGGTCTGATTCAAGTCAGTATAGTTTCCTCTAGTCACCTACAACTTTTATGTTTTCATCTCTGCTTCACTCTTCTATGATCACTCAACTGCAAAATGCCAGCTTTTAGGCAGATCAACCATCAAAGCAAAGTTCAGTCACTGCTAATCTATTTAATGTACAAGGGTAGAAATTGAATTCATATTTTGAGAAATGTTTTCAGAAATAGGATTTTAAAAAGTCTAACATAACAGGAAAAATTCTGATTATTAGATTTAATAGAAAGTTCTATTTACTGTGAATAATAGAGTATGTGTGGCATCCTGGAGGGCATGCCATAAAGTTGAGCTCTGCTTTCAAGTCTCTGTACCCAAGCAGCTGTGTAGTTACATATCACTCATTTAACCTGTCTGAGCTTCAGCATTCTTATGCATAATATAGGGGTTCAATTAGGTGACCTCTAAGGTCCCTGATGCTTTTTGAAAGGTCTGATTCTGGCATATACCATATCCTGGGCATTCTGGTTAATCAAAATTTCAGGCTCTCTCAGAAATCTCTCATCTGGCTTGTGTTGTGAGTGTCCTAGACCCTGCTCTGTCAGTGTAACCAGTCCCATGGTACATGCCCTCTGTCGCATGTGTTCTTAAAGGGGGAGGTGCTGTGGGTGGTGAGCATATGAGGGCTAAACAGAACAACAGAATGAGCCCAAACAGTAAAGTGCACAGAAAAGCCCTGTCAGTCAACTTACAGCTGACATATTTATATAAATATTGAACAGAAAGTTTCTAAGTTTGAAAAAGCAGGTTCTATGGTACCTTTGTCCAAGGAAAACATGTGAGCAATGAGAAGAATTGTTCAAGGAGATGGGTAGAGCTGTGATAATGACTTTGGCACTGGACCATTTTTTTAATCTGTGACATTTATCATGAAGCAATATTCAGGATCTTGATTGGAGGCTCATGCTGTGAAATACAATGAATGTAATATCTAGAAAACAAGCGAGAACAGATGTAGCTGGGTTGTATAATCCAGCGTGACACTCATTATCGTTATGAAAGGAATAACTAGCAAGCTTGAAAGATGGAAAATAGAGGCGGCCAAGATGGTCAGAAATCTGCCTGGCTTTAAAAGATGCCTGTCATTTCTGTACCTGGGAATAGTCATTATGAAGCAGAATGTCATTATGCCAGGTCTAGTAACAACACACAAGCATCCCTTATAATAAGCAGTGCAGCCTGACTTTTTCCTCTGTAGAGATGTTTAATTTTGTTCAAATGGTATTTCACAGGCAGCAAACAAAGACATGTAAGAGTGGGATAAGGTGGTCAGGAAATGGTTTTTCACAGATACAGACTCTTGTTTCCATTATCTTTCTTTAGAGATGATGAAAGTATAAATTGCATATCCTTATGAGTAGGAGAGAATGGAGGACCTTTGCAACAGAAAATATCATTATTTTCAATGAATTTACATGATTTAGAAACATGCCGTTTTTCCTTGCTTTTTTTTTTGTGTGGGTAATGTTGTTAGACTTGAACAATTGAAATAAACTACTGAAATCATGTTAATGTAATGGCTCCATTTCTAAGTTCTTATACCCTTTGGTATTTGAGTTTATGAAACCTTTTGTGGTATTTTAATATAAAAGCATAATTTTGTTTTTCTTTGCAAAATACTTTTATTATGAAAAATTATGAGTGTTTGGGGCTTCTCCTCTTGGTTATTACTACAGGAGTCAGATTCCTGAGAGAGAGAGAATAGAGACTGACTAAAGAGAAAGGAACTCCCAAACCACATAAATTCTCCTCCCCCATAAAGAAGTCTTTAATGCTTTATTTTGTGGAACAAACCTGAAATCTTTGGTAGGTCAGTTCAGTTCAGTCTCTCAGTCGTGTTTGACTCTTGGCGACACCATGATCTGCAGCACGCGAGGCTTCCTTGTCCATGAACAACTCCTGGAACTTACTCAAACTCCTGTCCATTGAGTCGGTGATGCCATCCAACCATCTCATCCTCTGTCATTTTCTCCTTCTCCTCCTGCTTTCAGTCCTTCCCACATCAAGGTCTTTTCTAGTGAGTCAGTTCTTCACATCAGGTGGCCGAAGTATTGGTTTCAGCTTCAACATCAGTCCTTCCAATGAATACCTAGGACTGATCTCCTTTAGGGTTGACTGGTTGGATCTCCTTGCAGTCCAAGGGACTCTCAAGTCTTCTCCAACAGCACAGTTCAAAAGCATCAATTCTTTGTTGTTCAGCTTTCTTTATAGTCCAACTCTCACATCCATACATGACTACTGGAAAAACCATAGCTTTAACTAGATGGACCTTTGTTGGCAAAGTAATGTCTCTGCTTTTTAATATGCTGTCTAGGTTGGTCACAAATTTTCTTCCAAGGAGCAAGTGTCTTTTAGTTTCATGGCTAAAGTCATCATCTGCAGTGATTTTGGAGCCCCCCAAAATATAGTCCGTCACTGTTTCCATTGTTTCCCCATCTATTTGCCATGAAGTGATGGGACCAGATGCCATGATCTTAGATACTTCTAAATGTTTATCTAAATCTTTTTCAGGTGTATAATATACCTTGTTTGCAAGGTATGCCTAATATGCCCTAATATGTATATGCCTAATATGCCCTTGTTTTTAATGTACATATTTGAATCTCTTATCAAAATAGATTTGACCTCTTTAGTCTTATTTTTCTAGTTTTCCAGTACTTAGGAACTCAGATAACTTCTCAGATGAATATTTTAGCTTTCTGAAATGTATTTACTCTTGAGGTTTCTTCCTCTGTGGATTCAAATAATTCCCATAAAACTGGAATGGAGAGAATCATGGAACGTGCTTAGGCATAAAATATGGCACAAATAATGATGTATTAAGGTTAGGGTGAGACATTTGGCAGAGTTTGGTAGTTGCTGTCCTCCTTTTCCCTTGGGTACAAACTTTTATTTATACGGAAAAGTGTACTTGAAAATATTCCAAGCCTATGGCCTTATATCCTTATTTCCAAGTGCATCAAACATTAGCTCTTTAGTCCCTAGGGCTTCTGTCTTAAACACTGGTCTACTTTCCCATCTGATCCTGAGTCAGACAGGCACCTCAAAATCCTCACCTAGTTCCTGTCTTCCCAAGTTCTCATCTTAAGGCTCATTTTTCTTGGCTGACAGCTCCAAATAAAATTGTTTGCTTTTAGCTCTACTGAATGTTTGCCCCTATTGTTTATTAGAAATTAAACTTCTAATCACCTGCTGGCCTTTTCAGTGGGAAGACCACCTTTATCTACGTAACTGAACTCTCAGGACTAATAACCAAAGCCACCTGTGTCAGCAAGACTTAAACGTTTGTGGCAGGAAGTTTTTCGTCAGGAAGTTAAGACTGTAAGCCCGTACATGACCTCATTGTTCATATTTCAGGAAATTTCGAAGACCAGTTTGTTCAGGCAGATAATTCACTCATCTGGGTAAACAACTCTCCTTTCTGTTCTTTTTCTTTCAGCTGCAGCCTACCCCTCCAGCACCAGCCCACTCACCAAGAGTCCTTTCTAGGCAGTTGTCTCTGCAATGGAAGCTTGGAAGGGAATAGAATTGTTTTCCTTCAAACAATTTATGTATAGGCTAGCAGTTCTCAACTGGGGATAGAGTTGTTAAGGAGAGGTAGTCTTGGCATTTGATTCACCAGTCCTTGGGTGGGGAAGATCCCCTGGAGAGGGGCATGGCAACCCCATGGACAGAGGAGCCTGGTGGGCTATGGTCCATGGGGTCACAAAGAGTCAGACATGACGAGTGACTAAGCACACATGGGGAGGGTTACAGATCATTCCCCCATGAAGATTCTATAACCAGTTTATTTCCTCCTCTCTCCCTCTCCCTCAAACCAGAAATGAGAACCAGTAATTTAGATGCCTGTTCTACCTAATAACATGAATGACAAAATGGAGGCCATTATCTATGAATTAATGAGTAAATACTCGTTTTGAAACATGCAAATAACTAAGGCAAAGATGTCATGTAGGACATATTATGTGACATTTGATTTTTGTTCTCCCACTCAATTTAGTCATTATCTTAAAAAAATGCTTTTCCTTGACCTTCTAGAGACTTATTTTTATACAGAGGGAACAAAGCATTTTTGGCTCCAGCCCCAGAGGGGCACACAATTATGCCAGAGAAATTAAAGAGTAAGACAGGGTTTATACAAATCATTCCTGGGTTGTTTTAGGAATGCCTTTTCATAGAGCTTTGGCATGAAAATATTTTGGTTTTCTTTTTAAATACAGAAATTGCTTCTGACTTTTAAAATGCTCACTAAACTTTGTTTAAAAATGTTTCTTTCTGCTTATTGAGGAAGTTTTGTTTTTCCTACTTTATATAAAACATACCATCCTCATAAATAAATCTTGCTGTTTAGTCACTTCAGTCATGTCTAACTCTTACGACCACATGGACTGTAGCCCACCAGCCTTCTCTGTTAATGGAATCATCCAGGCACGAATACTGGAGTGGGTTGCCATCTCCTCCAGGGGATCTTCTTGGCCCAGGGATCAAATTCCTGTGTCTCCTGCATTGCAGACGGATTCTTTACCAGTTAGCCACCTGGGGAACCCCATAAATAACCCTAGGAAGGCTTTATGTGGGAGAGAAGATTTTAGTTTTAACAAGTTGGTAACTGGAGAGACAGGACTGAGAGCAATTCCTTAGTTGGAGCAGGATGATAGTGAAAGGAAGATGGAGACAAACTGTAACTATACGTCAGCCAGCATATCTCTCTGAAAGAAAGTGAAGTTGCTCAGTCGTGTCCGACTCTTTGCGACCCCATAGACTGTAGCCTACCATGCTCCTCTGTCCATGGGATTTTCCAGGCAAGCGTACTGGAGTGGGTTGCCATTTCCTTCTGCAGAGGATCTTCCCGACCCAGGGATCGAACCCAGGCCTCCTGCATTGTAGGCAGATGCTTTACCGTCTGAGCCACCAGGGAAGTCCTATTTCTCTAAGTGATGCTATCATAACAACTCCTATCCACCTTTTCGTCTCTCTTTGGAATTTTTAAGTAATGATTTATTAACTTAATCTCTGTATTCTTTTTCATGGTTCCATTACTATAACTGCTTTTTCCTCCAGGCCTTCTTTGCTGTGAAAAGTTTCCATAGTTCTTATATGTTTTATTTTTGATGTTAAGTCTTTTTTTTTTTTTCAATTTTTTATTTATTTTTATTTTTTTTTATTAGTTATGCCAAACAATGACATGATATCACCATGGGTTTACATATGCTCCCCCTCCAGAACCCCTCTCCCTCCTCCCTCCCCCCGGGAAATCTCGTTGCACCAGTCCCAAGCATCAATCCTGGGCCGGCTATTGCTTAGACATATGATAATTAACATGTTTCAATGCCATTCTCCCATATCATCCCACCCTTTCCCTCATCCACAGAGGCCCCGAGTCTATTCTATACATCTGCGTTCCTTTTGCTGTCTCGCATGCTGGATTCTCGTTACCATCTTTCTAAATTCCATATATATGCGTTAATATACTGTATTGTTGTTTTTGCTTCTGGCTTACTTCACTCTGGATAATGGGCTCCAGTTTCGTCCATCTGAGTAGAACTGATTCAAATGAATTTCTCCTTAATGCTGAGTAATATTCCATTGTGTATATGTACCACAGCTTTCTTATCCATTCTTCAGTTGATGGGCATCTAGGTTGCTTCCATGTCCTGGCTATTGTAAACAATGCAGCGATGAACATTGGGGTACACGTGTCTCTTTCAATCCTGGTTTCCTCGGTGTATATGCCCAACAGTGGGATTGCTGGGTCATATGGCAGGACTATTTGCAGATTTTTAAGGAACCTCCACACTGTTTTCCATAGTGGCTGTACTAGTTTGCATTCCCACCAACAGTGTAAGAGAGTTCCCTTTTCTCCACATCCTCTCCAGCATTTATTACTTGTGGATTTTTGGATTGCAGCCATTCTGAGTGGTGTGAAGTGATATCTCATTGTGGTTTTGATTTGCATTTCTCTGATAATGAGTGATGTTGAGCATCTTTTCATGTGTCTGTTAGCCATTTTTATGTCTTCTTTGGAGAAACGTCTGTTCAGTTCTTTGGCCCACTTTTTGATTGGGTTGTTTATTTTCCTAGAATGGAGCTGCAGGAGTTGCTTGTATATTTTTGAGATTAATTGTTTGTCTGTTGCTTCATTGGCTATTATTTTCTCCCATTCTGAAGGCTGTCTTTTCACCTTGCTTATAGTTTCCTTTGTTGTGCAGAAGCTTTTAATTTTAATTAGGTCCCATTTGTTTATTCGTGCTTTTATTTCCAGTATTCTGGGAGGTGGGTCATGTAGGATCCTGCTTTGGTTTATGTCAGAGAGTGTTTTCCCAATGTTATCCTCTAGGAGTTTTATAGTTTCTGGTCTTATGCTTAGATCTTTGATCCATTTTGAATTTAGCTTTGTGTATGGTGTTAGAAAGTGTTCTAGTTTCATTGTTTTACAAGTGGCTGTCCAGTTTTCCCAGCACCACTTGTTAAAGAGGTTGTCTTTTCTCCATTGTATATTCTTGCCTCCTTTGTCAAAGATAAGGTGTCCATAGATGCATGGATTTATCTCTGGGCTATCTATTTTGTTCCATTGATCTATATTTCTGTCTTTGTGCCAGTACCATACTGTCTTAATGACTGTGGATTTGTAGTATAGCCTAAAGTCAGGTAGGTTGATTCCGCCAGTTCCATTCTTCTTTCTCAAGATTGCTTTGGCTATACGAGGTTTTTTGTATTTCCATACAAATTGAGAAATTATTTGTTCTAATTCTCTGAAAAGACCTCTGGTAGCTTGATAGGAATTGCATTGAATCTATAGATTGCTTTGGGTAGTATACTCATTTTCACTATATTGATTCTTCCAATCCACGAACACGGCACTTTTCTCCATCTGTTTGTGTCCTCTTTGATTTCTTTGATGTTAAGTCTTATATTCAAATCTCTGTCTCACAAAATTTAAATATGTACTTTTCTCTTCCACGATACTTAAAATTTTTAAAATTTTATATTTATTTTAATATACCCCTCAGTCTTAAGGTATACTGGTATTGGACAGATAGCTCAAATTATATAATAGGAAAACTCTGTCCAGAATATAATGAATTATTGAGGATAAAGGTTGATCCTCTTCTGTGTGTTAAATAAAAGTGCTAAGAAGAAACTAGCAGTCAGGCTACTTTTGAAAGAGGGCTCTACTGCTATGATATATTCAGTTCTGTTGTTTTACATTGTTCCTCAAGACCTACCCTTTAAATCCATAGATGAACCAGAAAGGATTCTCTGTATGCTCCTTGTAATAATTGCTTAACAGGGGTATAGTACTTAAATTTATATAGAAAAAGTTGTATGCACATCAGGATTTTTAAAAAAATTAGAGCGTACCATGTAACCTAGCCAGACATAACTATGCTTTGTTTTTTTAAACAAGAATTCTATATGAGGTAGCAGTATATTTCATAATTTTTAATCCCTTCTATATAATAACTAGATATAGTTGTTATATAGGGCTCATCCATTCTAGGTATTCTTGTAGAATAACTCATAGAAGGGATCCTTAGAGTCTGGACTTCATCATAAAGTGATATCAGAATATTCTTTGACTCCTCTCTCTCACATAACAAATCTAGTCCATCAGCAGAGATTGTTGGTTCCCCTTGAAATAATATCCTCAATTTTTTCATCACCTCCCCCAGACTCACAGTATTGAGGCTATCTCATCTAGATTATTGCAACAGTCTCTTTACAGATCAGCCTACTTCTGCCCTAGACTGTCTCTGTTTCATAGCAACCAGAATAATTCATTTAAAATGATAGTAAGATTATGCCATTTCTCTGCTCAAAACTTGCCAATGGTTTTTGTTTGCACAAAGACTAAAATTCAGAGTCTTTTCCTATTACCACCCAAGGCCCCTTCATCTCACACCTGGTTGCCTCTCTGATTCCATTTCTTACAATCCCCTCTTGCTTACTCTGCTCCAGCCCAGCCAGCTCCCTGGCTGCTCCCAGGACACATGGTTTCTGTTCTACCCACTGGACCTTGGCAGTGCTATTCTGCCTGAAATGCTTTTTTCCCAGACAATGGCATGGCTTTTTCTCTCAATCCCTTTAGGTTTCTGCTTCCGTGTCACTCTGTCACAGAGGTCTTACCTGACCACTCTGTCTCAGGCAGCACTGCTGTCCTCTCTTCCCCATAGTCTCTCTCTATAACGTATGCACTTAGGGCTTCCCTGACGGTCCGGTGGTTGACACTCCACATTTCCACTACAGGGGGTCAGGTTTGATCCCTAGTCAGGGAACTAAGATTCGGCATGCCACACAGTACAGCCAAAAAATTGAAAAAAAAGTATTAAAAATGAAAAAAGTATACACTTAACCGCAGTCTGGACATACTCTGCTGATTGTCTTTCTCTCTCTCCCACAGTCAAGTGTAAATTCCATGGGAGCAGGGAGTGCACCTGTTTTTCGTTCATTGCTTGGTCCCAAGAGCTATAATGGTGTCTAGCCTATGCTTAAGTACCAGTAAATATATGATGGATGAATAAACAACAACAAGATTAACTAAGAATGTTCTTATGACCTCCCTAAGGCTCTGTAGTGACTGACTTGCTGTTCAGTCACCAGGTTATGTCCAGCTCTCTCAGACTCCATGAACTGCAGCATGCCAGCCTTCCCTGTCCTTCACTATCTCCCAGAGTTTGCTCAAACTCATGTCGATTGAGTCAGTGATACCATCCAACCATCTTTTACTCTGTCATCCCCTTCTCCTCTTGCCCTCAATCATTCTCAGCATCAGGATCTTTTCCATTGTGTCAGCTCTTTGCATCAGGTGGCCAAAGTATTGGAGCTTCAGTTTCAGCATTGGTCCTTCTAATGAATATTCAGGATTGATATCCTTTAGAGTTGACTGGTTTGATCTCCTTGCAGTCCAAGGGACTCTCAAGAATCTTCTCCAGCCCCACAGTTCAAAAGCATCACTTCTTTTGCACTCAGCCTTCTTTATGGTCCAACTCTCAAATCCATACATGACTACTAGAAAAACCATAGCTTTGACTATATGGACTAACAGCTAGAATTTACTATGAACAAAGGACCAGAATGTGTTCTCATGTCACTGATTCTTTCTCACTTCAGGGCCATGTTATTAAATCCCAGTCCTTGCTCATATTTTTGTACGAAGTAGTCTTTACTTTGGTGCTAAGGATCACTTACATTATGTTGAATCTTATTTCCTCTCTGCTGCTGCTGCTAAGTTGCTTCAGTCATGTCTGACTCTGTGCGATCCCATAGACGGCAGCCCACCAGGCTCCCCTGTCCCTGGGATTCTCCAGGCAAGAACATTGGAGTGGGTTACCATTTCCTTCTCCAATGCATGAAAGTGAAAAGTGAAAGTGAAGTCATTCAGTTGTGTCTGACTCCTAGAGATCCCATGGACTGGAGCCTACCAGGCTCCTCTGTCCATGAGATTTTCCAGGCAAGAGTACTGGAGTGGGCTGCCATTGCCTTCTCCGTATTTCCTCTCTAATGTAAGCTTATTTTATTTTGTTATTGTTAGAATGTAGTAATCTCCTCTGATGGCATTATCATCTCTGGAAGACAACATTTTTTTCCTGCATATTGTAATAATTTTTTTTCTTTTAAAGAATAGTATTTGTTGTGAGTTTTTTCAGAGGCATTACAAAATATATGATATTTAAAAAATTTTGAAAAACCTAAAAATATGTTCAAAAATATTAACTGGCTTCCCTGGTGGCTCAGATGGTAAAGCATCTACTTACAATGCAGGAGACTCAGGTTCAATCCCTGGGTCAGGAAGATCTCCTGGAGAAGGAAATGGCAACCCACTCCAGTACTCTTGCCTGGAAAATTTCATGGAGAGAGGAGCCTGGTGGACTACAGTCCATGGGATCGCAAGGAGTTGGACACGACTAAGCAACTTCACTTCACTTCACTTAGGATTTTTAGCCAGTCCTGGGCATATGGAAGGATTTCACTTGCTTGCCCTCTTTGAAGTTGATTTTAGCCATGTGATTTGCTTTCCCAGTGAACTGTAAGTGGTAGGGACAGGCATCAGTTCCAGGTAGAAGTTTTCAGAGTTGTTTCTGTGCTCAATTCATCACAGTTATCTTTGTGGTCCCAGTGATCAGGGAAGGGCAAAGCTGCTATCAGTTTGTGTCCTGGATTGACTCCAAGAGCAAAGCATCCCTGACTGTGTAAATAAATAGGTGTGAATAAATTTCTCTTGGATAAAGCCACTAAGATCATGGGATTATTTGTTATCACAGTGTAATGTAGTTTGTGCTGATTGATATAATTGAATATAAAAGAAAAATATGGACATTAAGAAATTGGAAAACACAGAACTATATAAAAATGAAAAATATATCAACTGATGTTCATATCTTAGTATATATCACTTGGAATTTTATAAACTTTTGCGTATTCTTGTTTGCATAACTTTGAAAAATAGAGGCTATGTTTGAAATACTCTCTGTGATCTGTTTTTTTCCCTATTCACTAATAGTAAAGCATATTCTTTGTTATTAAATTTTCTTTTATGAGTAGACTTTTAAAAAATTTATTGAACTATAGTTGATTCACAATGTTGTGTTAGTTTCAGGTGTACAGCAAAGTGATTCAATTATACATGTACATATATTCATTCCTTTTTAGATTCTTTTCTCATATAAGTTATCACAGAACACAGAGTAGAGTTCCTTGTGCTATACGGTAGGTCCTTGTTGGTCACTTATACATACAGCAGTGTATGTATGTCCATCCTGAGTTCCTCATTTATTCCTACCCTACATATTTCCCCTTTGGTAATCACATGAGTAGACTTTAATGTCTACATAGTAGTACATTATCCATTCTCCTTGTGGATCCATTCACTTTGTGTGCTGTGCTTATAGGAAGATTTCTATGGCCATCTGATAGGTAAAGACATCTATGTCTAAAGACATTATTAAAAAGGAATCTCCTGTCTGTACTGCCCAATGATACTGCTTAACCAAACCTATTAAGTGTTCTCCAGGTGACAGCAGCCCAAAGATCACTATTGAATCATGTTCTGCTTAATAGTAAATAGGTTATATAAAACAATTAAAAATACTCTGTAGTAGATCAGTGCTTTCTTAATATTAATAAGCAGGCTAAATTCTTTATAAATAAGTTTAAAAAAATGTATTAGATTTTCTTACAGTAGGCCAGAATTGTTGTAAACAATATATATTACTTAAAGCTTCTGTAACTCAATGCTATTATTAATAACAAAAATAATGCTTTGCCATTTAAAGCTGAAAGTAATAAATGAAAAATGCCAAGTTGAATGTAAGAGTTGCTTGTACTTTAGCCCTTGGGAATTCATTTCAAGAGCTTCAACAGAGTGAAGCCATACAAAATTTATTTATTGTATTTTTATTTTAAAATTACTTTTTATTAAGAAATTCTGTATTTACCATTGTAAAAGGCTGATTTTTGACATTTAAGGTTTTGGCCTAGATTCAGTTAAAACTTTTGTTTTCAGCATGCCATGCTGAATAAAACTTCCAACTAATTGTTTATATTTCATATTTTATATTTGTCTTTGACATGTGGGACTTCAAAGCATAGAATTCAGTTTTAAGAACCTGGTTCCTTCAACTTCTTCTACTTATTGTGTGATCTGGAACAGGGAATCTGATGGGCAGTGGATAAAATTCCTTATGTCTGAAATGGAGTTCCAGCCTCTCCTTATCTCACAAAGGACTTTTGACTGTATACAGGTTTTGCTTAAATTGTTCCTTTACTTTCGTTTCTCTGGCTCAAGGTACAGCATGTCCTTATCACCTTCAAAGTGTCAAGCTGGGTTTTGAAAGGAGAATGGATCCCTTGGTTCCCTTTATACCACCTTTTTTTGATGTAATTGCCTTGTGTGTGTGTGTGTGTGTGTGTGTGTGTGTGTATGCGCAGGGGAAGATGAAGGTGGAGACTCTATAGTAGGAGACAGTGATAACTGTGGCATAGAGTAACCTGACCAAATCCTCATAAAAATGTGGTCAGTATATTTAATTTGTCTAAAAAAGAAAAAGAAAAAGTTTTGAAATTCTGAGCAGTGACCTTTCTGTTTTTACTGTATACAGTATTTCATTCATCAACATTCTAATACAGGATATGGACATTTCATTGTACTGTGTTTATGCTATTTTCATGCCTGGAATGTATAGTTTGTCAATCTTATGTAAGTAATAAGAGTGTTGTGAGAACAGTGAATTTCCTGGTGATTATCATTAGAAGACTGTGATTTGCTATCCTTTCCTGTCCCCAGCTTAAGATATATGCACTCCTCCAAGACATGCATGTATGTGAATTAGGCATGGATTCTAATAGAGGAGATAGTCCATCACCAAAGGGAAGGGATGAATTCTGAAGTGAAAATATAGGTTTATATGTCTGTGACAATGCCTCTTCCTTCTCAGAGGTGTAGAAAAATCCCAGAATCTTTTAAAGAAACTTAGGAATGACAGTGATACTCTAAGGGAGGTAGTTGTTTTGGAATTACCTCTTAAGCAGTTCATTCTGATTCTAAACCTCCAATCTGGACTGACTGACCTGAAAGAATTCTGTGCTCTGTATCTCTGCCAGATCCTAACCCATACTGAGAAGAGTCCTGTGTGCCTTCAATTCTAGTGGGAATCATGGTTTCCCAGCAGGGAGCATGGCATCTTCTGGCATCTTCTGGTAGTAGTGGTGTTGAGAGTAAGTTTTATGATATAGAACTTTTTTTTCCCCTGGGAGATTGCTGAGAAGTGAATACTCTATCCCCTGTCTGATCTAGGCTGCAGCCTGACTGTAAAAGTCTGGATCTACCCAGGGCATCGCTATGCATGCGAATGGACGTTTGTGTTCCCTCAGATCCTTTGAAGAGTAAACACTAAGATGGAATTAGACCTGCTAGAGGTTTATTGGGTGAAATGCCTGTGAAGGTTGAAGGTGAAGGATCAGAAAAAGGCAAGAATTCTCAGACTGCAATGCATCTCTCGTCTGTGAAAAGAGAGAAGAAATGATTAAGTATGAGCCTCAGCCCCCAGCATGGTTCTGAGGAAGTTTCAGCTTCTCTAATGGCAAGCCCCTGAGCTAAAAGTGCTTCTTAGAGGAACCCTGTGTTCACAGAAGCTGCCTGGTTCACATGCCTCTGTGTGCATTCATTGCCTGGGAGCAGCTGGGGGAGGTACAGGAGGAAACTGCAGTGGCCCCAACGATAGGGGATAGCGGTTGTAAATCATGTACGGCTCTGCAGC
Organism: Antilocapra americana; assembly: GCA_007570785.1. Lineage (NCBI taxonomy): Eukaryota > Metazoa > Chordata > Mammalia > Artiodactyla > Antilocapridae > Antilocapra > Antilocapra americana. The sequence continues at coordinate 13,603,493 of ML664161.1, read as the reverse complement.
AGGTTCTCCTTAAGGGAAAGAAGTACCTCCATGACCCGACAACATTGAGACAGAGACTGTGGAGAGCCCCGGGGAGAGCCTAGGGCTAAGGAAGCAGTTCCACGTGGGGCCGCTGTGATGAGCTGAACATCCGGCTCCATCATTTGTTAGTTGTTAACAAGTAACTATACCTCTTGGGTAGCGTGGCTCTTCTCATCAAGAAAATAATGGTCACAGAGCAGGTTGTATTGATGAAATGAGTTTAAGTTCCTAGTAGGCAATGTTTGTTGCCATGTCATTCTTCTCTTACTCCTCTCCTACTCTTCCAACCCTCTCTACTTTCTTGTCTGTCTGCCTTCCTGTTAGATGTTCCCTCCCTTCTTTCCTCTCTCTCTCTCTCCCTTCTTTTCTTCCCTCCTTCCTTTCTTTCTAAGGTAAAAGATTGATTTAGGCCAATTAGTTGAACACAGGAGAAGATCACCAGAGTCACAAAATATATTTTGTAGTCTTCTTGCAAATGTGTCATCAGGAGCTAGCTGATCAACTTGACATTTTCTTTACAACTAAATATCATCAAAAAGTTGTTACATATTTCTGCTGTTATATGTGTGTGTGTGTACAAGTTACTCAGTTGTGTCTGACTTTGCAACCCCTTGGGCTATAGCCCACCAGGCTCCTCCGTCCATGGGATTTTCCTGGCAATAATACTGGAGGGGGTTGCCATTTCCTCCTCCAGGGGATCTTCCTGATCCAGGGATTGAACACATGTGTGTATATGTATATATTCAATTCAGTTCAGTTGCTCAGTTGTGTCTGACTCTTTGTGACCCCATGGATCATGGCACGCCAGGTCTCCCTGTCCATGACCAACTCCTAGAGTTTACCCAAACTCGTGTTCATTGAGTCAGTGATGCCATACAACCATCTCATCCTCTGTTGTCCCCTTCTCCTTCTGCTTTCAATCCTTCCCAGCATCATGGTCTTTTCAAGTGAGTCAGCTCTTTGCATGAGGTGGACAAAGTATTGGAGTTTCAGCTTCAACATCAGTCGTACCAATGAACACCCAGGACTGATCTCCTTTAGGATGGACTGGATGGATCTCCTTGCAGTCCAAGGGACTCTCAAGAGTCTTCTCAAATACCACAGTTCAAAAGCATCAATTCTTTGGTGCTCGGCTTTCTTTACAGTTGAACTCTCACATCCATACATGACTACTGGAAAAACCATAGCCTTGACTAGATGAACCTTTGTTGGCTAAGTAATGTCTCTGCTTTTCAATATGCCGTATAGGTTGGTCATAACTTTCCTTCCAAGGAGTAAACGTCTTTTAATTTCATGGCTGCAATCACCATCTTCAGTGATTTTGGAGCCCCCCAAATTAAAGTCAGCCACTGTTTCCACTGTTTCCCCATCTATTTCCCATGAAGTGATTGGACCAGATGCCATGGTCTTAGTTTTCTGAATGTTGAGCTTCAAGCCAACCTTTTCAGTCTCCTCTTTCACTTTCATTAAGAGGCTCTTTAGTTCTTCACTTTCTGCCATAAGGGTGGTGTCATCTACATATCTAAGGTTATTGATATTTCTCTTGGTGATCTTGATTCCAGCTTATGCTTCATCCAGCCCAGTGTTTCTCATGTTGTACTCTGCATAGAAGTTAAATAAGCATGGTGACAATATACAGTCTTGATGTATTTCTTTCCCTATTTGGAATTAGTCTGTTGTTCCATGTCCAGTTCCAACTGTTGCTTCTTGACCTGCATACAGGCTTCTCAAGAGGCAGGTCAGGTGGTCTGATATTCCCAGCTTTTTCAGAATTTTCCAGTTTGTTGAGATCCCTAGAGTCAAAGGCTTTAGAATAGTCAATAAAGAAAATAGAAATATCCAGAAATATATGTTTTTCTGGAACTCTCTTGCTTTTTTGATGATCCAGTGGATGTTGACAGTTTGGTCATGATCCCTGTCTCCTGGACAATGTCATGAACCTCTGTCCATAGTTCATCAGGCACTCTGTCTATCAAATCTAGTCTCTTAAATCTATTTCTCACTTCTACTGTATAGTCATAAAGGATTTGATTTAGGTCATACCTGAATGGCCTAGTGGTTTTCTCTACTTTCTTCAGTTTAAGTCTGGATTTGGCAGTAAGGAATTCATGATCTGAGCTACAGTCAGCTCCCGATCTTGTTTTTGCTGACTGTATAGAGCTTCTCCATGTTAATCGTATGCTTATCATAGACTTACTTATTATATTTTAAAAAAGTATTTATAAAACATATTTTCCCATATTTATATTAAAAAAAATTATAAGCTCAAAGAAAATACCCAGTGACTTGCTGGATGTTAGTCCTACCTTTTAAGCTTTAGCAAATACATTTTTGAAAGTGATGATAGTTAGATGATATTTTATTCCAGATTTCAACAATTTCATTGACAGAGAACATTTTGAGTTATTTAAAATGGGTGCCATTAACTGAATTTAAAATTCTGTTTCCTATTATGTTTTCATAGACTAGGTGTTTAAATGTGAGTCATTTAAACATCAGTGTTTTCTTTTTTGCATCAAAATCAACCTTCTCATTCTAAATTTTAGGACCACCTACAGATCCACCCCTGCTGTCATTTAAAGCATCTATTCTACCAACTTCATTTGTGCTCATCAAGCAGATCATTTTAGCAATTGGTGCCTATTTACACTGAATTATATATTCCATTACTTTCAAAATCCTGACACCCATCTGCAAATGAGAAATTTCTTCTTCCACCCTGTTTTTGGATCCTATTTAGTGCCCATGTTATACAAAGTGCTAACTTTTAAGCGTGGGTGAAAAAACTGCTTTCCTTTTATCTATTCTCAGAATTGTTTTTCACCCAGCTGTCCTATTCACTGACAAGAAAAAGCCATAAAAGAAGAAATAAAATTTCTATTAACATGCATCTAGATTGTAAAATCTTGATATTAAAAAAGAATGAATAAACTACTCTGGAATACATACTAAGAAAGAAGAAAAAATTATAATTTCTGCTTCACATTTCTGGAAATAAATTTAATGCATTTTTTTTCTACCTAATTATTTAATATGACCCTTACCACTCTTTATAGTTTGTGCATATATACATGTATATGTATTAATATTTATCATAGCCAGAATCTGGTGGTGCAGAAAGGAAGTAGAGTCACAAGGCCTGTATTTTCTTTGCTCTTGATGGTGGTTTAGTCCTGGTTAGATATACCCTTGCAGCAAGGTAGATTCTTGGGACCCTTTCTAGGTTAGCAGGTAGGGAGCTAGCTTTATACCCAGGAAATGGTTCACATGATATTATGAAGGGTCCAGAAAGCTTGGACAATAAATAAAATATAATAAAAATATCCTCAACATGTTGTCAGAAAGGTCAAGTTCCAAATCTGGGCCTACTTACAAGTTAGATGTTAGGAAACTAGTCACATGGTTTCTCAAAGCTTTAGTTCTTCATTGATGAAACAGGCACAGCTTTCCCTGTCCTACCTTACTGAGAAGGAAGAAGTGTTGCTCTATGATCTGTGGATCATTGATCAATCAGTGAAGCAATCATTCAATCAACAAATTAACCATCCCACAGATGTCAGTGAGGCAACTCTTGTGTGTCACTTATAAACCAAGAACAACAAGTTTCTCCTCTGTTTCTTTGAATGGCACAGTGGGGACTTCTTATGTATGAAGTAATGTTTACACTTTAAATCCTAAACAAGTGGCAGATGTTGTTGTGATTAATAATGAAGACGCATCTTTTTCTTTGTTCATCCTGATTCTGTTGGGTTGGCCAAAAAGATTGTTTGGATTTTTCCATATGATCTCACAGGACAACCCAAATGATCCTTTTGGCCAACCCAATTTAAAGCCTCTCTAACTTGGTGTTAAGCAGCTGGGATCATCAGGCTATGGGTGCTCACCCTCTGCAGCTTGACACCTCACTCTGTTTGCGTGGTATTTGCCAGTCTTGGCTCCTGACCTCTGCCTGACCTTCATGTTTCTGAACACACAAGGGTGTCTCAGGACACCCAATGCTGTTATAATGGCAGCATTCCAATTAGCTTAGCTCCTCAGTTGCCGTGTGAACTCACTCATCTCTTAGACTCATCAGTCTTCCAGGCACTTAAGGCACAGCTCAGTCCAGCCCCTCACCCCTCTCGGATTCTACCTTGGCTCCAGTCTCAGTGCCCAGGAGTCAGAACAATTCCCCCAATATTTTCCTGACTACAGTTCCCTCAGTACGCTGTGTTCCCTTTAAAATGCAGCGTTGTCTGAAAGGGGTGACTCAGGAAGTGATCATCAGATTTCAACACTAGAGCTATTAACCAAATCATGCCAGATTATTCAGTGAGCATCTTGAAGGAGAGTGAAGAACGAGGGCAGGCAGAAGATGAGTTTTGAGAGGGTGGCGAGAAGAGGTGGTGGGGAAAGGTCTCTCTGAAAATCATCTGGCCTAGGGCAGATGTGAGTAGGGACCCATGGGGGGACTTCTTGAGGGTGATGCAATGAGAGGGAAGAAGGAAAATGGAAAGGAGATGGAGAGTAACAGAGAAATGGAAGCATAGAAGGACTGTGGGGAGCCTATAGTCAAAGAGCACCTCCAACACTCTGCTCCTGCCCCTGGTACAGCCTGCATCTCACTGGGTGTGGATTAGCTGGGCATGGCTTCACGTGCATTATAGAATGATGAATTCCTTGAGATCGGGCACTATGTCTCAGTTACCTTTATTCTCAGCACCTGGCAGTATTTTAGATTCTCAGTGCTGCACGAAGAGAAAACAATGTTGCTGATGACTAGTTCTACTTCAGAGCTCTAATCTTCCCCAGAGAAAGCTCCTCACACATACTGAGTTCTTGCTTCATGGTAAACTATTTCACCTTTGATACGTGGTTTAGTATTTTAGTTGTGCAAGAAATCAAGTTTCTGCCTGATGATCTGAGGGAGAGTAGTGAGATAAGACCATCAGGAGAGACTGGGGCCATGCTAGGGAGAACACGAAACTGGCAACTAGTTTACGGGGAATGAGGCTTTACAAAAGGATTTGCACAAGGAGGTGGGTGACAGTAGAGGAAGGTAATTTAGAAACATCAGTGTGTCAGTGGTTTGGAGGTTGAAGTGGAGTCATGCCAGCTGGTCTGAATTAGGGCAGAAAAAGTGAAGAAAATAAAGGAAATTAAGGAATGTTAAGAAATGTAATGGCTTTATATATAGAATTGAAAGCTTTATATATAGAATTTAAAGGAGAAAAAAGGGAAAGACATATTCAAAATGTCATTGGGGTCAGGCGATATTAGCAGCAATAGAGAAATCAGTAGTATGGGCGTTTAGGGGAGGAAGTTTTGTCAGCTAGGGAATAAAGCACAAAAAAGGTAGCTGTGGATTAGACATCCTGGGTTTGAATTCTTGCTTTGACCTTGGTCAAGTTACCTTTCAGGTTCTAAGCTTCTACAATTCTTAGAAAAACTATGGGTTTTGGACCAGAGGTGCTTCACCGTCCCTTCTAGCTCATCACTTTTTCTCTCCCAAGAAATGGGAGACCAGGCCCATTTCTTCAGCTGCTCTGTGCTTTGGGTACTGGAAGGAAGCAGAGAGGACAGAGACGAAATGACTTCCGAGTTGAGTATAAGGCTCTGGCAGTTGATGGCTTTTTCCAGTCACAGCAGCAGAGGGTGTAGTACCTTGATGTGTGGGCCGCCTACTGTGAGAATCAGTGTCATGCTAACTGATGATTCCATGCCTTGAGACTTATTCTTTTTCAGTAGACTTATTGACCTGTGTAAGTATTTTGCTTGATTCTGACTTTGATCCCCTGTGTGACATGTAATGATGGGGATTCCTGTCCTACTTGGCAACCTTGGGAGGATACAGAACCTCTGAAGGAGAGATGGATGTGAGGAGCCTGTCAGGGTGTTTACAATACAGGCAGTGTATCCAGACCTCAATATAGGGAGAATCATGGAAGCTAATGAAAGCGAGAATATGCTTTGAAAAGAAAACAGAGGGGAGGACAAGGAAGATCACACATGAATGGTAGGGCAGTTTCTTTCCAGCGGCTGTCTAGGAAGAGAAGATGGAGGGCAGAGTGAATTGACCGGAGGGTGGGAGCAGGATTGATGAGGAGGCCGGACAGCAACTTTGCCAGGCAGAAAGGATGGTTTATTTATGGAGAGATGCTACGCAGAGGCAGGTGGTGCTGGCAGGGTTGCAGAGGTGCTGCATCAGCTCTTCAGCCCTGGAGACTGGGACACTATCTGGAGTGAGGGTCAGGGTGGGCCAATAACTAGAACTCCATCAGCTCCAATCTGGTGCTGATATTAACCTAATTTTCTAGAAAAGTTGTATCTTCCTGTTTCTTGACATGGTGCCACCAAGTGGGAAAATGGAGGCTTACCTTCTCTTGGGAAGTGAGTTTTACCGTAATTGCTTTCTATTTTCATCACTGAGGCAAATATTTGGTGCCTCTAACTTCCTGTGAGTGCCCCAGGCTTTCATGTGGGCAACTTCTTTTAATTTAAATCAATAGGCGAGTAAGCCCTAAGGAGTATGTAGTTAAGGGTTTGAACTGATTGCATCCCCAAATCAAGCAAAGGGCTTCCAGATGCTGCAGTGTGCTGCGTAAGTTCAATAAAAATTGCCATGCACATTAGTATCACTGCCTATTGTTATGGGCACAAGCGAATTCCATCTTTCATTGCCCATTTTGCTTCAGTTCTTTGACTTAATGATCCCCATCCCAGAGAGAAACTCCATTAGCATTTGCAGATGTCAATGTAAATGTAGGAGGAAAATGCTTTAGGACAAGAAATAATCAGACAAAACCCTGGACATTTTGCTGCTTGTGAAAAAAAAAATAGTTTCCATTGAATGGGTATAAAGTCCTAGAAAAATACTAATTAAAGCTTTAGTTACTCATTATATTTTATTCATTCCTTCATTCATTCATTCTCTACCTCATTCTGCCAAGAATTTGAGGAGGCACATAACAAATGCTGATGCGATGAAATAATAAAAAGTAGAAGGGAGAAAGAGAAAATTAGGAGCAGAGAAAATAGAATAATGTAATTATGACAACAATAGTAAGGCTTCTGAATTGTCTCTGAGCTTCCTAGTAGCCAGAAACAAATGAGCTCTAGTCACCGATAGAGCTCTTGTTATTGAAAAGCTGTAAGAATTTTAGTGTCCTAAAGAAAACAAAAGTTTTCCTATCGCTGTATTAATTAAAGAAGAAAACCTCATATGGAACTTTAAAATGGTCATTGAGTAATGTAGTGTGTGATGGCCTTTATATATTGATTGTAGTTACAAATATCATATGTATGCTTCTGGCAATAACCTTTGATAGGATCCAAGAGAATATTAATAACTGTAATGTGGCATAAAAGCAATGCTCAAGGGACTCAATTTTGTGGGAATGAATGCCAGACTTTTAGAAGTCCAACTTTATTCAGGCACATCAACTTTGAGGAATGTACAGGCCCCTAAATTATGGATACTTGTATGGGATACTTTGGTTCAGGGCAAGATGGAGAGAGCACATGCTGCTCTGTCTCTCCCAGTGAAACGCAGCTATAAAACATGCATGGGATTCATGGGGCAGGTATTTGGCAGCCGTAAAGAGTAAATAGCATTGAGAAAAATAAGAATTGGGACAAAAAGCAGAATTCAAAACTACCACCTAATCGGCAGTATGTTTACCATTTAGTTTAAGTATCTCCTGAGCTGAACTTAATGCAGCCAAAATCCTAGACATGGGGATTACTCCGGGCAGAGAAAATTCTAGACAGGCCCTCTAATTCTGGCTAATGAAGTAATAAAGGGTTTTTCTAAAGCCAATAAAAAGCACGGGAACCTCTTTCTCTTATTTATTTATATGTCTATTTATTTATCTACCTTTTCTCTGATTTATGCACCTTGGCCTTCAAGCAGTCCTGTGGTAGTGGCTTGGTAAAGCTAATAGAAACCAACAGGAGCCAGAATACTAAAGATAGTATCTTAGTTCAAGCTCCTGTAACAAGCTATTTTAGACTTAAACAGTATTTATATGTCATAGTTCTGGAGGCTGGAAAGTCTAAGTTCACGGTGTTGATAGATTTGGTGTCTGATGACGGCACCTGGCTTGCACATGGCTGTCTTCTTACTGACTGAGAGAGAAAGAGACCTTCAGTTTCTTTCTTTTCTGCCACAGACACTAATCTGATCATGGGGCCTCCACCGTTATGGCCTTGCATGCATGTGTGTATGCTAAGTTGCTTCACTCGTGTTTGACTCTCTGTGATCCTATGGACTATAGCCCACCGAGCTCCTCTGTCCATGGGGATTCTCTAGGCAAGAATACTAGGGTGAGTTGCCATGCCCTGCTCCAGGGTTTCTTCCCGACTCAAGGGTGGTTCATGACCTTACCTAAATTTAATTACATCCCAAACACCCTACCTCCTAATAGTATCACATTAAAGGTCAGAGTTTCAGCACAGAAGTTTTGGTTGGGGAGATTCAAACATTCAGTCTTGAAAGGAAGAATATTTGCAAATGAAATGACTGACAAAGGATTAATCTCCAAAATATACAAACAGCTCATGCAGTTCATTATCAAAAATAGCCCAATCAAAAGATGGGCAGAAGACCTAAATAGACATTTCTTCAAAGAAGACATGCTGATGGCCAACTAACACTTGAAAAGATGTCCAACATCACTAATTATCAGAGAAATGAAAATCAAAACCACAATGAAGTACTACCTCACAAAACCACAATGAAGTACTACAAGGTATAAGTACTACCTTGTACCTCACAGTATAAAGCCAGTCAGAATGGCCATCATCACAAAATCTATAAACAATAAATTCTGGAGTGGGTGTGGAGAAAACAGAACCCTCTTGCAGTTTGTGGGAATGTAAATTGATATAGCCACTATGGAGAAGAATATGGGGTTCCTTAAAAAACTAAAAATAGAGCTGCCGTATGATCTAGCAGTCCTACTCCTGGGCATTTACCTGGAGAAAGCCATAATTCAAAAATGTCCATGCACCCCAATATTCACTGATGCACTTTTTATAATAGCTAGGAAATGAAAGCAACCTGAATGAATGTTCATCAACAGAGGAATGGATAAAGAAGATGAGGTACATATACACGATAGAATATTATTCAGCTATACAAAGGAATGAAATTGGCCATGTGTAGAAACATGGATGGACCTACAGACTGCCCTATAAAATGAAGTAAGTCAGAAAGAGAAAAACAAATATCATATAATATTGCTTATATGTGGAATCTAGAAAAATCATACAGATGAACTTATTTGAAAAGCAGAAATAGAGACACAGACTTAGATTACAAATGTATGGATACCAAGGGGGAAGGTGGGGTGGGATGAACTGGGAGATTGGGGTTGACATATATATACTACTATGTATAAAACAGATAACTAAAGAGAACCTACAGTATATCCTACAGAACCTACTCAGTGCTTTGTGGTGACTAAATGGGAAGGAAATACAAAAAGAGGGAATATATGTATTTGTATAAATGGTTCACTTTTCTGTACAACATTGTAAAGCAGCTATACTCCAATAAAAATAAAAAAATTATTTAATAGCTTGTCACATAAACAGTAAAACTAAATACCTGTTATCACATCACTGTTTAAATTCAACCATGACATATTCTGTATGGAAAAGCATAAACCCCCTACAGATATTCAGGGTGATTTATGGGTAAAATTATGACATGAAAAATGTTACTGTTAAAAAAGAATAAGTTGTTGAAGAAAAAATATAAAAGATGTTCATCACCATTAGCCATCAGGGAAATGGAAATTAAAACCACATGATACCGTTATACAACCTGTTAGAATGGCCAAAATAAAAATATCAAAGCTGCTGAGGATGCAGAGAGACTGGAAATCCCATACATTACTGGCAGATATATGCAGTAATGCAAAATGCAAAATATTACAGACAATCTGGAAAACAATTGGCAGGTTTATTTTTTTTAATGTAAAAGTATATATACCATATGACTCAGCCATGCCATTCCTGCTTAGCTTTTGATAACTCATCTTCATACAACAACTTGGGTATCAAAGTTCATATCTTCTTTGCTCATAATCTCCAAAAAAGAGGAGCAACCTAAGGTGATGAGTGAATACATCAATAAACTGAGGTCCAACTCTTCAATGTGTGTGCGTGGTAAGTTGCTTCAGTCCTGTCCGACTCTGTGCAACCATATGGACTGTAGCCTACCAGGCTCCTCTGTCCATGGGATTCTCCAGGCAAGAATGCTGGAGTGGGTTGCAAAGCCCAACTATTTTGTATTAAAATAAATTAGATTATTAATGTACAACAACTTGGCATTTTTCTGAGGGAAAGAAGTCAGTCGCAAAAGTTATATACTATATGATTCCCTTAGGGTGATGACCTCAAAAAGACAAAGCTGTAGTGGTGATAGAAGATCACGGTTGCTGGGAGTTAAAGGTTGGGAGAGTGGGACTACAAAATTATATCACAAGAGAGTCTTTTAAGGTGATGTAACAGTTGCATCTTGGTTATGGTGATGGTTGAACAAATTTATACATGTGTTAACTTTATAGAACTGTACACAAAATTCAATTTTAGCATATGTTAATTAAATAAAATTTAAAGGAATGTAAAAATAATTTTTGTGTCCCCCTTACTGGTGTGAATTTACATTTCCTTGATGTAACAGTCAAAGATAGTTGTGTTTTGTACTTACAGCTCCTATGGAACTGAAAAGCAAAAATATACTTGCAAAATAAATACAAATTCCCAAACTGATGAAGTTCAAAGCAGCATTAATTTAATATGACAGAAAATATTTGGCCGAAACTTACTCTTCTCTCCTAACACGAATCTTACCTGACCATCCAAGCACAGATTCTTTTGAGTTCGGCATGTTTATATTATTTAACAAATCAGTTATTTTACATTTCTATTCTAAGCAGAGCAAATCCTTTGTTTATATGGTGAATTGTGAAGTCTTTCGACTTTCACTTTGCAAACTGCATCATTGTGTTGTTTCATATTTGCCTAAGGCAATTAAAGTAGCCTTACTTCACATTGATGTTATTGTCAACATAAATGCAGCTGTCGATGGTAAAATCACAAGGCAGATAAAGCTCATTGTTGAAGGATGGCCCTCAGATGATCCAGAATGTATGTTTGTGTCTGTATATGGGAGTGTGTGTGCTATATGTGTGTTCGTATATAAACGAGAAAATTGAAAAGGTTAGATTACAATGTTTTGTGTAGAACTCACGGTCATGGCAGTGACTTAGCAGCAGCAGCAGCAGCATGATCACTAATAATAAATTGATATTCAGATATATGGTGAAACACTCAACTGAAGCCTTTGAGGGGTTAGGTAAAGAAGGCTGTTAGCCACTTTCTACATTTCTGAGTTTTAAAGCAATAATTATATAGTATTTATAAGACTATAACCTAGGCACTATTTGAAATTGAGGTATTTTCCTCTGGGGCATTTCTATGGCATTTTCAGTCGGCCTCTCTTGGTCTCGCCTTCATCATTGTTAATACCTCCATGCCATCCTGGTGCTTGCTGTTTCAAGTTCAATGACTCCCTGGACAGGAGGGTAGGAGAAGGGGATGACAGAGGATGAGATGGATAGATAGCATCACCAACTCAATGGACATGAGGCTGAACAAACTGTGGGAGATAGTGAACGAGAGTTGGATACGACTGAGCGACTGAACAGCAACAACTGGCCCTTCTACAGAAATTGCTTTATTTCCATCCTTCTCTTTTTTGATTTTATTCTGCAAAGATTTCTCTTTCCTGGAGTTTTTATGAATGGAATCCTAGTTTTGTCTTTTGTGGCTGCTTCTTCTGCTCCAGATAATGTTTTTGAAATTCATTTTTTTTTTGCATGTATTGGTAATTTCTGACTTTTGTTACTGAATAGTATGTTACTTAATAACTTTGTTTGCCTAATCAACTTTGGGTTGTTTCTAGGTTTTGACTGTTATGACTAAAGCTGTTTTTAACATTTATGTATATTCATTTGTGTAGACATGTATTTTAGTTTTTCTTGAGTAAATACTCAGGAGTACATTTTCTGTATTGTTTAGTAAGTTTATGTTTAGCTTCATAAGATATAGCCAGACTGATTTCCAAAGTGGAATACTATTTTACATTCTTTCCAGTGTTGTTCAAACACTCCAGTTGCTTCATATTCTTGCCAAAATTTGATATTGTTGGGCTTATCATTTTAGTCATCCTAAAATGAATATATGTGTATTGGTATTTAATTTTGGCCTTATAGTACTTTTCCATTATAAGCAATGATTTATGAATTGTGTGTTTGATTCTGATGTTTTTCCAAATGGAAAGTTTATCTTGTGATTATTGAATTGTAAAAGATCTTTGTACTCTGGATAGAAGTTCTTTGTCAGATATATGTATCATGTATGATTTTCCAAATCTATGGTTTGCCTTTTCATTCTCTTAAGAGCATCCTTTGAAGAACATAACTTTTTTTATTGTCATAGAGGTCAGTTTATAAATGTTTTCTTTTATGGTTTGTGCTTTTTATGTTCTAGCTGAAAAATTGTTGCCTACTACAAAGCATGAGAATTTTTTCTTCTCTTTTTCTTCCTTAGACTTTAAAGGTTTCAGCTTTTGAATAATTCTATTCAGGTGTATTTGTAGGATGTCCCTCTATTGGAATTTGATATTTTTTTCCCCCACAATTAGGCTGGGGTTATGGATCTCTGGGAAGGATATCACTGAGGTAAAATGCATTTTCATCCCATCATATCAAGGGTACATACATGCTACCAGTAAGGTTTATCAGTATTAATGCTGCCCTTGTGCAAGTCTTTTTTCCCTTTTTCCATATTGTACTCTTTGCAAGAAAGTCACTATGGATAGGCTGCATTTAAAGAGAGGAGTTATTCATTTCCCTCAGGTGGAGTGTCTACATTGTTTATTGGGGTTTTTTTCTGCATGGGAGATTTGTCTTCTCTCCATTGTTGATTTATTAAATCACTTATTTATAATCGTTATGGACTCATGAATACTTACTTTATAGTTGGTTTATAATTCAGGATTACTTTATTTGTTTTGATGTTCAAATATTCAAGCTTTGGCCATTGGGAACTCCTCTGATATACTTTCAGTGTGTGTGTGTGTGTGTGTGTGTGTGTGTGTGTGTGCGCTTAAACACTTACTTTATGGCAGTATAAGATACCATGAGCTCATTTTTTACAGTTGCCTCAGTCCTAAAATCTGCCCTGATCATGTTTCATGGAAAGTGGTATTAGAAACAAAGATCTGGGTGTTAGATTTTCTTATTTCTATAGGAGTTTTATTTCTTTTAGATGACAGAAAAGCAAAAAAAAATTGTGTGTATATCAAGCACTTGATCACATGTGCCTATAAATATTTCTTTAAGTACTAGCTATAACCATATTAAGTTAACCTTAGGGTTAATTTAATATCACATAACTCTATCCTGTTCCTCTTGTGTGTTTATACCTACCCTCTCCAACAAAGGGAAGAGTATGGATTTTTATATTTATCTTTATGGATCTTGAATGCACATATGAATTCCTGGGGCAGAGCAGATTGTTCCTTGCTGTAAAGTAGATGATAATCATCGTAGTTCTCCTGTGCTCCACTTCTCACCTCTGGAGCAACACCAAGAGAACTGGATGGACAAACCTCCATGCACAACCTGTGTTGTAGGTGAGAAAATGCCCCCAGAATGAATCTGGGTGCTTACATACATGCTGTCTCCCTCTCTTCCTAAAACAAAGCAGAAAAAAAACCTTTGCTTCTCCAGAAGGACTCTGAGTTCTTTCCTTCTTCAGAATGTAAAGAAATCTCTCTAAGGAAAAGTTAGCTATTGTTTCCAACTTTAAAATCAAGGATATCTCCCTGCGTCCAGACCTTGGCTTCTCTTGAAGCATAAATGCATACCTCTGAGAGGTAGACCTCTCTGGAGTTTTCTGTAGCAGATCAATCATAAATTACCTTCCAGTGCTTGCTTTTAGCCCAAGTTCCAAGTTCAATAAAATTTGTTCAGACATTCCTAACTCTGCAGAAAAATATTTCTTTTTATAGTCTCACTTACCAATGAGGAAAGTGAAGGTCAGATGGTTTAAAACTTGTTAAATATATGGGTACTGAAGGTGGGATGTAAACTGATATATCTGAGTCCAAAGCCCATGTCTTTTCAATATGTGGCTTTATTCCAGAAAAGAGGTGTTTCAAGAACACAGTTTAGTCCTTTGACCTTGCTCTGTTCATATTCCTTTCTTTTCTGCCCACTTCATATTTTTTCATTAGTTGGCCCCTGCAGAGTTTTGTTTTCCTATATTTATTCTTAGTGATTTATTCTTAGTATTTTGGCACATTTCTTAAAAGTAGTTTTAAATACACTTTGCTTTCTAGAACTCGACATGGTGTAGAATGTCTTTTAAAATCCTAGAGACTTTAGAAAAGATTAGATGATAGTAGAATGATGCTTTGATAAGCCAAACCATTATGTCTCTGGGAGTAGATTCCTGGTTTCATGTGAATAGATAGCTCATATTTAGTTTTAAGCATACCAGAATCTTTCCCTGTGTCTTTCCTCCTTGGTACTCCAGTGTATTTCATGCTTATTCTAACCTCATATTTTGTCATTCCTGTTTCCCTGAATGATTTGTACTAGTGCAATCCTAATGCTCAAGGTCAGAGTGTGAGCTGTAAATAGTTATTCAGAAGAATGTAAAAGCCCCGATGGTATTTTCAGTTAATGAGGTACAAGACAAACTCTATAATTGACATTTTTGCTGCATTCTCTTCAATCCAACTGCAATAGAGAGGGCTCAGGACAACTCTGCAATGTCATGAAGTTTTTCACATTGCTTTAGAGGATTCTGTGCATTTCAATTACAGACTTGTATTCAGAACCACTATTTAATTCCTGGCAATTGCTTGGGTGTGACAATTCCTGGCTTAACTGTTATCTATTTCCCTGTGCTTTTGAGGATGGGATGATAATGCAGACTCCTTTTATATAATATAAAAGGGCTCTGGACAGTTCTTATAAATGTTCACCTGCAACCTTAATTTCCTGCCGTTGTAGCATTCAAATAAAAGTCCAAGAGAAAACAGTTCACTAGTCCTGGTTTAGCTAGTGCCTGGAGTGCGTTTTGTCACAGGATATGAATGTAGACCTATAACTGGAGGAGTTTCCTTTCCTGCAGGTGAGGATATCTAACTGGCTATGGTGAAATGGCAGGTCTTTTCAAGTAGTACAGTCAGGCTCCCTGAGGTGACATAGCCATCTGCTTAGCTGCAGTGGCCATGATGCCTGAAGTTAACACAGTTTTGCTGTTTGGTGCTTGGACGTTTAGAGAGCTGTGTGAAGCCTTTACTCAAAGCCATCTGCAGTCATCACTGAACACTGAATGATGGCGTGTCTGCCTCTGCTGCTCTTTCCAGTAGCTGCCATGCTGATGGGCATCTGCCTGTCCCATAGTCAGTAGACCACCCCCAACACTATTTTGACAGTAAGTGACTCTTGGTTGTTTCCTTAGTGTTCTGTCTTCATTCTACTAAAAGTCTGACTATACTTCATGGTCAAGTGACTGAATGCTGATTGTCAAAGATAACTTAATTTCAGATACATTTCTATCAATTTACCCACTGCCAAGTTGTTTGAAAGTCTCACACTTGTTGAAGGTGCGTGAAACATATGAGTTGAGATCATACCAAGAGGTAAAGTAAATGGTTCTTTTGAAATAAAATATTACAACATTAAATATATCCTTCGTATAGTATAGAAAAAGGGGTTCCTTGGGTGACAAAACTCAATCCCTTTTCTCTGTAAGGTAAGCATAAACTCTCTACAAGTTAGCATAAACTATCACTTAACTGTCTGGAAAAAACTATTTCAGAATTTAGAAATGGTTTTTCCTGTCTACAAATCAACAATGGCTCAATTTTAATTTATCCTAAGAGTTTGGAAGAACACCACCAGAATGTCCTTTTGGTTAGGGAAAGGATAAAACTATCTTCCTGTTGTTCATGCTTTTGTTGGTTCATTCATTCAGTCATCAGTCTACATGTTCTAAATGAAAATGTGCTTGGCAGGACCTCTGCTTGTCTTCCCCTACAGAGAGAATGACGCCACGCCATGGTCTTTGCGTTTAAGCAAACCTCAATGTTTGTGGAATGAGTGAATGAATGAATAGCATTTTTCTTTCTGGTTATGGAGAGTTTGAATATTGGAGGAGAAGAAATGTTGGACAGTCTTTTAGCATAAGCAGATCAGACCTTCTACATAGGATAATAGCAAATTCTACATTATATCTCCATCTGAGTTTGTCCATCCACGAACCAGAAATAATGATAATAACAGCAATAGTAAATGGTAGAAATGGTCTTATAAGACACTTGTATAGGTGAACACTTTTTTCAGAACTGCAAACTCTTATACTTAGAAAGTTGAAGCTATCACTTACCTGTCCAGAAAAGCAAAGCATTACTCTTCTTGTCTTTATGATTTTTATATTCTGATTTTGTTCTAGTATAACTGCTGCTGCTAAGTCTCTTTAGTTGTGTCCAGCTCTTTGTGACTCCATGGACTGTAGTCCTCTGTCCATGGATTCTCTAGGCAAGAATACTGGAATGGGTGGCCATGCCCTTCTTCAGGGGATCTTCTTGACCCAGGGTTTGAACCCGAGTCTCCTGTGGCTCCTGCATTGAAGGCAGCTTCTTTACCTCTGAGCCACAGGGAAAGCCCCTAGTGTAACTAGGAGAAGCTAATGTTTTTCAGTTGTCCAAGAGGTTTATACATTTAACAGGCAAGTTGACTGTGTGCATTTCAATTTGCAAGTATTTTTTGATAATCTCTTATGGACAACACACTCTGCTGTGTTTTCTGAGGAATACAAAAATATACAAGGAGGTCAAATGGGGGGAATAAGAATGTGTGTGCAGATACCCATAATACAAGACAATGGGGTATGTCCTTTGAGAGAAGGGAAAAACAATACCTGTTGTCACATGGTGGGCAGGAGATATATTTGGGGGCTTATCAGAGAAGGATTTAAGAAAGAAGAAATATCGGCCTTGAAACTGAGGCTTTTTAGGGTTTATTCGGTCAGAAATAAAAGTGGAGGCGATTCAAGGCAGAGTAAACCTTAGCATCAAAGGTCATTTGTTCCTTTATTGATCAAACATTTATCAAGCACTTACAGTGCAGGCTTGCAGTCCACAGTAACTTGCAGTCTAGCCGAGAAGAAAGACACTTACGTAATAGGCCCGACAAGATGTGATAAATTTGGGGAAAGTAGTACGCGCTGAGTATAATGGGAACAGAGAGAAAGAAGCAATGTACTCTGAGTAGGAGGGGAAGGAGGTTACATTTGACTGGGGCCTTGGGGAATAAGTAGGAATTTTATGGTAGAGGAGAGGGAGAATGGCATTTCAGAGAGAGGAAAGATCATATGCAAATTGTTCAGTCTGGGGTTTCTCATAATGTGATTCCTTGAAGCTCCTCTACCAAAGGAGCAAACTGGTTTGCTTATAATATCTACAGGTTCCTAGTCCCTCCTCAGATCTACAATCCCTAATTACAATCTCTCTGAAAGGAACCCAGAACTTACCTTCTAAGCATATTTCTGAGTTTGATAAAAGTTGAAAATTGCTGGCCCAAATGAAGTGCTCTGACTACCATGGGGAAAAATAGAATAGTTTGTTATAATGCAAGCTTAAGGAGTGTGTGAGATGGAACGGCAGGGAGGTGGGAGAGGAAAGGTATGTTTGGCAACAGACTGTTTATTTGCAGTGTAGTAGGAGCTGTGGGAGAAAACTAGGAGAGTGGTTAGTGCAAAATCACAGAGAGAATTGAATAATGCATTAATTTTGTTCCTCTGGTAACTGGGAGCCATTGAAGTTTTTGAGGTAGGTGAGTGGGGTGTGTAAGATGTAACACATAAAAAAACACAAAAGGTTTCTGAAGTTATCATCATGCCTTTCAAACAGCAGATCATTAATCAGTTCAGTTCAGTTCAGTTCAGTTCAATTGTTCAGTTGTGTCTGACTCTTTGCGACCCCATGGACTGCAGCACGCCAGGCTTCCCTGTCCATCACCAACCCGGGAGTCTACCCAAACCTATGTCCATTGAGTCAGTGATGCCATCCAACCATCTCATCCTCTGTCATTCCCCTTCTCCTCCTGCCTCAATCTTTGCTAGCATCAGGGTCTTTTCCAATGAGTCAACTTTTCGCATGAGGTGGCCAAAGTATTGGAGTTTCAGCTTCAGCATCAGTCCTCCCAATGAACACTCAGGACTGATCTCCTTTAGGATGGACTGGTTTGATCTCCTTGCAGTCCAAGGGACTTTCAAGAGTCTTCTCCAACACCACAGTTCAAAAGCATCAGTTCTTTGGCACTCAGCTTTCTTTATAGTTCAACTCTCATATCCATACGTGACTACTGGAAAAACCAAAGCCGTGACTAGATGGACCTTTGTTGGCAAAGTAATGTCTCTGCTTTTTAATATGCTGTCTAGGTTGGTCATAACTTTTCTTCCAAGGAGTAAACATCTTTTAATTTCATGGCTGCAGTCACCATCTGCAATGATTTTGGAGCCCCCCAAAATAAATTATCTCACTGTTTCTACTGTTTCCTTATCTATTTTCCATGAAGTGATGGGACCAGATGCCATGATCTTAGTTTTCTGAATGTTGAGCTTTAAGTCAACATTTTCATTCTCCTCTTTCACTTTCATCAAGAGGCTCTTTAGTTCTTCTTTACTTTCTGCCATATCTGAGGTTATTAATATTTCTCCTGGCAATCTTGATTTCAGCTTGTGCTTCCTCCAGTCCAGAGTTTCTCATGATGTACTCTGCATATAAGTTAAATAAGCAGGGTGGCAATATACAGCCTTGACATACCCCTTTCCCTATTTGAAATCAGTCTGTGGTTCCATGTCCAGTTCTAACTATTGCTTTCTGACCTGCATACAGATTTCTCAAGAGGCAGGTCAGGTGGTCTGGTATTCCCATCTCTTTCGGAACATTCCAGTTTGTTGTGATCCACACAGCCAAAGGCTTTGGCATAGTCAATAAAGCAGAAATAGATATTTTTCTGGAACTCTCTTGCTTTTTCAATGATCCAGTGGATGTTGGCAATTTGATCTCTGGTTCCTCGGTGGCTGCAGGTGCTAGAGCAGTGGCTGCACAGCTGTGCTTCGCTGGAGCCACAGTGAGGAGATACCTCACATCCAAGATTAGAGCAACCCCGGTGAGACGGTAGGTGCTGGATTGGAGATAATTAATACACGGTTGTTAAACTGATTGCTTTTTTCCTACAAAGATACATAGAAGATTTTAGATCACTTTAAAAAATAATCCAAGTTAAATGTCTTATATTTTTCGGTTATTTTGGATATTGTCAACAAACATATTGTAGGTCTTCTTTGTGGTGTGCATTTAATAATTGCCATTCTGACTGTTTACAGCACAACCTGCATATGTATGAGTTGTATGTTTAACAAGGTAATTTTCAGTTGCTTAGGCCATCAGGTGGAGATGGTGGGCAGGGTGAACTGGCCTGTAAATCTGTTGAGGGACCCACCTAGCACAGAAGCAGGGTTGTGTGAGCCTGGGACCCTCTGTTCTTTGTTGTATGGCAGATAGTATCTGCTACACTGGCAGTCTCAAACTTGGGAACTTTAGCATGTTGTAGCTTTGAGGCCGAGAGAGACACAATCTTAGAATGTTCTACAAACTTCATCTTCCTCTCTGAACTCTGTGTCACCTGCCCCTTGAAGATCATTTGAAAATGTGACCTAAGGGCTCCTTTTGTTCCCTAAATGTCTGGACCCATGGTCACTTGCTCCCATCATGGACCCTACGTTCCTATTTGGAGAATGTCCCTCACTTTTGGCAGAGAGGGTCCGTTTCTTACTTGAAACCTGCCAAGGACGGGTCCTGCCTTGTGGGTCGGGGGCAATGGCTAGTGGCCTGAATATCACGGTGCCCATCCTTTAGTTGTACATTTAGGGCACCTGTGCATCTTTCCACGTCTCAACCACAGGAGGCTTAATCTCTGCACAACCTAAAGCGTGACAGAGGCTCTGCAAAACTCTCTAAGTCTGTGCTGAGGGCTGAGAAAGCAACTCTCAGCCAATCTCAAGAAATTCAAGTTTTCAGAGTATGCCTTAAGCATTTTGATAACAAATTTTAATACTCTATTCTCTGTCCTATTCCTCTCCTCAAAAAGGAAGAAAAAGGTGGTGGGTGGTGGTGGTGGTGGTTGATAAGTGTCCACTAACTGCCATGCAGCACAGCACTGCCATGAGAAAAGCCAGTTCTCAAGCTTTTCATTGAAGAGTTGGCTGCATACGTGTGTCATGGCTGCATACATATGTCGACTTGGCCACACAGTGCCTGATTTCCAAAGTGAAGTGAGTCCCTTTGTTGGCCATGTGCAGTGTGAGGCACTCTGAGTACCTGTTCCAGAAACTCTTCCCTTCTAATGAAGATTGGCTCCAAAACACACAAAGAACATGCCCAACTCCCAAGCACACCCCAGAGAAAATAAGGAGACTTCCCAGGGTTTGGCAGGAGGTAGAGGGTGGGGTGGGATTAAAACATGCCAGGATAATCCATGTGGAAGATTGACCTTTGGTTGCAACTGCAAAATTTTGTCCCTTGTTATAGTCCCTGTTATGGCCCTGGGAGAGGTAGGCCAACCAGCAGGCCCCTGTGAAGGTGGAAAGCTGGGCTCTGATCCTGATGCAGAAGCACTTCTGTTGAATTGCCCTGAAGAACAAGGTTCATTTTACAATGTCTGTAATGGAAATATATCAACTTGAAATGAAAATAGTAGGTATTTGGAGTATATGAATCTCTAATAAAAAGGCCAAAACCTTTCAGGAAGTTCTATCATGTTTGCAAAACCATTGATGTTGAGAGTAGCTTTTTATGATTTAAACTTCCCAAATGCTGTATATGTACAACAGAAAGTAAATAAGAAAATAGCTGTTGGGATAATTTATTCATACATATCATATATTATACATCATATATACAGTAAACTTGTGATTTGTTTTAGCATTATGGATATTTCCTCCTCCCTATCTCAAGCAGACATCCCTTACCAATTGTCCTCCTTGACACCTGGAGCCCTCATGTGGCATGGTGGAATCTGTCATTCCTGCTGGGCTCTTGCTGGTGAAACCTTGGCTGGTCAAAGAGCCATTGTTGCTAGGAAATCTTCATGGTTGAGAAACTGGAGTAAGATAAACTAGAGTAGGGAGGTCAGGTTGAGGGCAGGTACCTTCCCAGGGGTGTTCTTAGATGCCTTTCTGTAAACAAAAGCCAGTCTGTGCATAAAAATGCATGTGATGGGGGCTTGCTTGCCTCCACATGAAGGTGGGATGGAGGGGCTGGTGAGGAACTACCACATGAGCATCGTACCCCTGAACCCATACGGGGTCCAGGAGCTGCTCGCCTTCTGCAGGTTACTCAGAGTAACTGATGGTGTGCAGACAGCCCTTCTATGAATATTCCAGATGTTTTGTGACCCCTGATATCATGTGGCATTCTGGAAGGAGTATGGCAGTGATGGAGCTCCAGTAACAACTCGCATTTCCTCACTGCTTGTCAGGTTGCAATTTAGAGATTAAATGTGATTTAGGAACCTTAAGGAACAGGGCATTTTTTGCACCTAGGTTTGTGGAATTCATACACATTACAAATAGCTATAGCACACAGCAATTTATAGCCATGATTCACCAAGAACCAAAAGGGCATTTGTCTCATCTTAAGGTTGAGGGAAGAGAAATTCAGAGAAGTCAAGTTACTTTCCTGGGTCACACCCGTAATAAGTAAGAGTTGAGGCCTGGGACTCACAACGTCTGACTCTAGATCCAGATTTTTTTCTGTCACATGGGGTTGATGCTAATCTAGCACATTGCCACAAAAGAGTGCTTTCAAATGTGAGAAAAAGCAGTCTCTGTGTTAGTAGCTCCTGGGCCCTAGCAGAATCCTCAGCCCTCAAGGGACACTCCATATGGCCTCTAAAAGACCCCTGTGATCTGAGAATGTTAGGTTTGAAAGGAACCAGGAAGATCACCTGCATATTTCTCAGTTTAGAGATGAGCAAAGTGGAGCCCAGAAGGCTGGTTTGAGATAGAATCAGTGCAGGAACCCAGATGTCATGTCTCCTAACTCAGGGGTCTCTCCCTGTCACCACAGAGTCTCCCACCACTGATGAGGCAGCACAAGACACACTGTGATGTCATTTTTTATTAACAACAATAAAGACAAATAACAGTGTCTCTGAGTGTGTCTGTGAGAAAGTCTGTGCTACTCTTCGGTCACCAGAAAGCTTTCACAGTAAGTTATTTCATCCTAGAGACTCCTGGTTATTTATAAAACAGACAGCCACATAGCTACTTGCTTTGTTTATGACAATAGCTGTGACACCCTAAAGAGAGAGTGTGGTCTCTGTAGATCGGCAGGCTGAGCTGATTAATTCTTGATTTATTTCAAGAAAAATACAATACTAATTGGGGCTCTATCCTACCACATACTGCATTAGGACACACCAGAAAAAAAGAATATTAAACTAGGAGACAAAGGATCCGGGGTCAGATTCTGGTTGTGTCACTTACTTCTCTGTGACTTTAGGCAAGTTGTTGCTATCTTGAAACTCCCTCTTCTTAAAAAATGTAGTTAATTTTCAACTGGAGGATAATTGCTTTACAATGTTGTCTTGGTTTCTGCCATACAGCAACAAGAACCAGCCATAAGTAAACATATGTTGCTTCCCTCTTAAACCTTCCTCCCACCCCTCTAGGTTGTCACAGAGCACCAGGTTGAGCTCCCAGCATCATACGGCAAATTCCCACTGGCTACCTATTTTACATCTGGCCATGTGTATGTTTCAATGCTACTCTCTCAATTTGTCTATCCTCTCCTTCCCTCATTGTGTCCACAAGTCTGTTTTCTATGTCTGTGTCTCTGTCCCTGCCCTGCATTAGGTTCAGCAGTACCATTGTTCTAGATTCCATATATATTTGTATTAGTATATGATATTTGTTTTTCTCTTTCTGACATACTTCACTCTGTGTAACAGGCTCTAGGTTCATCTTCCTCACTAGAACTGGTGAAGCCCCCTCTTATGACAAGTCAGAGAGATGCCACAGCTGCCCTGCCCACCTTGCAGGGTTACCTTGAAGAGTGTACTGTATTATATATTGCGATGCATAGGGAAGGACTTTGTGAACTCCATAACATTGTTTATTAAGATGAATAGAAAAAAAGCTATCTGGAAAGGATCTGCTATGAAGCTTCTCTTCCAAGTGTAAGGTTCTGTGTTAAAGTGTGTTATACATTTTGCATATAATTTCTACAGCAACTCTGTGAAGTACGTGTCATTACTTTTACTGACCGAATTTGAGGATCAGTTTACTCAGTTGGGCCATGTGACCCTCTGGTAAGAAAAAGAGTTGGTTTGAATCCAGTTTATTCTGAGGACTAGAACCCTGCTCTTGAGCGAGTGGCTGTCCCACTCGCAGAAGACCCTGGGGGTCTCCTTGGCCACTGGTGGGCCTGGGGCGGTGTTATTCTCCCACAGGATGGAGAGCATCCTGGAGAATGGCTGCCGTGGTTGACTGCGCAGAGATGCTGGGTTGCAGTCACAGTGCCTGGGCCCAGTCAGGTCCCTGCTCGGGACGCTTGACTCACTGTTGCAGATGGCGCTTGTGTTTCTCCATTGTTTATCACAAAGTGTGGTGTTAAAAGCCTCCTCTTTATAGGCCTTGTGGTGTTTACAAAGATACTGCGCTTGATCAGTCTGCTGCTGCAGCCTTATGAGAGCTCTGCCCCCGTAGACAGCACTTATTATTATTTTTTTAATGGCCCAAAAGAAACCACCTTTTAAGAAGATCAAATGAGACACCTGAAAGGAAATCTGCCTTCTTAGTCCCATGGGTATGAAAAGTAGCTTTTAGGTTTTGACATAAATTTTGAGAATTGTTTGCCTCTTAAGACTCCAGGGAAAAGCAATAGATTTATATTGGAACCCTGCCTGGAGAGTAAATTGCATCCCCCTGAGTTAGCTTCCTAAATTGTGGAGAGTAGGGCTGCCTGCTCATGTGAGAGTTGGAAAGACCTGGGTTCACACGCAGGTGCTGTCACTCACCAGCTGTGTGACTTTGGAAGCGTGAACCAACCTCCCTGAACTTGTTTCCTTGGTGTAAAATAAAGAATGTCATGTCTAGTACGATGACTTCTGAAGGATAGAGTAAGTATTAAAAGAGAACAAATTCAGTTGGTTCATAGTGGGCTGTTTGTTCTCCCAGCCCTGTGGACAGTCAGATCCCTTGACTGTAGTTTTCATTCCATGAACTGGGGTGTGAGTTTTGGGTCAGTCGCCTTGTTTTTCAAGCTCTTTTGTTGTT
>ML664161.1:13564415-13579048 GCA_007570785.1 Antilocapra americana | reverse complement strand
TTTACATTTCTATCGACTCTAATTTATGTGTTACGGACTAATTTTGCAAGCAATACAAGGGTTAGGCCACATAGAACACACACCAGTCTCATTCAGAATTTCTCAGCAGAGAGCAAACCTGAATCTATACATTTGGCACGTAAGACATGGGCATCATGTTTCCTGTCCCTCCTTGTATCCTTGTCTTTCCTTGGTCCAAATCCTTCATAGCTTCCTTTTCATTAGGGCATCAAATTTAACCATCACCTGGCTTTAACTCTCTATTTTGTATCAAGTTGGCCTCAATCTTTATTGCAGAGAGCTCTTTCCGACACTACATTTTCTCCTCTGTGTACAGTTAGAAAACCCAGCAAAGACTTGAGAACTCTGGTTATTTTGAGGTTATCATTTCAGTAATTGAGAACTGCCTGAAATCCTAAGGGGAGTTGCAGAAATCATAGGCCTATAATATCAGGGTTTGTTTTTGAGATAAAAGAGCAGCATTCAGGAAACTTCCAATCTACTATCAGAGACAACATTTAGAGTGATAAAGGTTTAGTGTGTCATTGAAATGGTCTCTGGTTATTTTTGTGAAGTCCTCACACTGAGAACAGATGGTAATATTTTAAATCCATGCAGAACCTTGACATTACAAAGGATGAGAAAGCACTTGACAAAGTCTTTGTGGTCACCATGCTACAGAGTGTCCAATTGGGAGATAAAAGCATTGCATGGACCATTAGCACTTGAGAAATTGAACAGCTGTGTAGAGAAGAAGAATGTTGACTAGTGACCCTGGGAGGGAGTCTACTTTTCTCAAAAGGAACTTGAGAGAGAGAAGATTAAAGAACAGACTAGATTTTGATGTTAAATATTTCTGTTCTCTTTCACTGAACAATTTTTTTGAGCATCCACTATGTGCGAGGCATCACTCTAGCACTGTGGGGAATACTAAGGTGGATAAGACAGAGTATCTACTTTTGTGTTTAAAAGAACAGAAAATAACACTCCTTTCTTCCCCTTTTATGTTTTATCTTTGAAACCCATTGAAAATAAGACACTCATCATCTGGCAGTCGAAATAGTAGTCTTATTATTTATGAAGCTGACTGGAGGACACAGACACATGGACTTGCTAATGGTAGACCTTAGGGCAGCCCAGTCTAAGAAGAGCTTGTGTTGGCAGAGTGGACATGCTGACTTAGAATCATTATTGTCCAGTCTGTCTTGGCTTTTGGGCCCAAATTGGTAGCTTTTTAATTGATTATCTCTACTTTGTGAGATTCATAACTCCTACTAATCAGATAATTTATGTCTTCTTTTATTAGGAAAAATGAGTAGAAACAATATAGAGTGAGACCTAGAATGTTTTATCAATGGAAGGAACCTCATGGAACTTTTGAGATTGGGGAATGAAGATCTCCACTTAACACTCTCCAACTTTTTCTCCTAACTCGTGAACCTGAACTCTTAAGTTTATGGTAAGATGACAGTGGATTTGTCCCTCTCAGTGGAAGAGATCATCAGTACAGCAGGGAAGCCACAGTATAATACAAAGCCATGCTTTGTGATGTAACTCTCCCAACACTAGCTACTACTTCATTTGGGATATCTTCCTGGGACAGTGATGGAAAGTGTAGTTGGATCATTAAATGGCCTTTGAAGAGGGTTAGAGTAGTAACTTAGGCTAAAATGTGAAGCTGTTTAAATATCTTTTTAAATTGTATTCTATAAATTTGTCCACGGTTGTGATATAAACCTTAACGAACAAAACTGACATATGAAGATGCCCCCAATTGGAATGCAATCTATTTTCACTACTGAGTTTCTAGGAAAAAATAAAAGCACAAAAATAAAATTCTCTTGTTTTTAAAATAAAGTTCAAATTCACTGAAGACAAAAATGGGCTTAAGGACTTTAGTGGGTAAGATTTGATAGTTTTGAAGTTGAAATAGGGTTGACTTCTGGGCTTGTACTTGTCTGTAGAGACATCTTTGTACACCACCCTTCATCTCCATACTGTGGTCAGTTTGTAACTTTTTTCCACAGGCAGAGTGCAAGTCAAGTTAGCTAATATTTGCTGAGCACTTCCATGTTCAGGGCATTATGGGTAATACGGACATGACTGAAGATGTTAGCTCCTTTCCCCCCGAGGTTTGCAATCAAGTAAACTAGGTAAAATCATTGACATACAAGTTGTCTCTCTATCTGATTCAACCTAAATTATGAACACAATTTCTTGTTTTCTTCTCAGTTCCAGCCACACCAAGACTTCATGTGCTTCTAAAACATGACACCTAATAACATCCCTATGTCATTACACAGTTGTTTTCCGTAAATGACTCCTCTTCTGCCTTTTCAGATAGGCGATAGCTAAGAACCAGTTCAAATATCACTTCTTCGGCTAAAACTTTGTTGGTTTTCTGGAAAGAGATATTCAGACCTTCCATTGAGCTCCTCCTCTATTTCTTCCTACCTCTATTATAGAACTTACTGCCTTTAGATTGAGTGCCTTAGAATAAGAACATCTTCTTGTTTATTTGTTCTTCTGTGGTGGATTGTAGTGGTGGCTTTGATTCTTTACCTCTCTTTCTATTTGTGTCCTTTACCATGTGACTTTAAGGGTCCTCCCACCAAGAAGCAGAGTCTATTTCCTTGCTCTTTGGGTCTGAATTTGGTTGTATGACTTGCTTTGGCTAAGAGAATGTTAACGGATATGACACAGAATCTAGGAAAAGTATCTGAGTATTTCCTGTGTTCTTATGCTTCTTCCATTCCTTGGAGGATGGCCAACACATGGAGCATGCAAATTTATCCCAGTTACACCAGCCAAAAACATCCTAGATCAGCCAACACCCGCTGATCATCAGACATATGAGCAAGCCAAGCCAAGTAAAATGCCTCATGTACAGTCCAGACCTGCAGGCTTATTTCTTTACTAAATAAATACTTGTTTTCTTTATGACTCTGTGTTTTGGGGTTAGATGTCAGGTAGCCATTTTGTCAAAATAAGTAATATCCCTTCTTTTCCTCCATTAAATAATTGAGTTTTCTAAGAATAGGGATTAGGTAACATTCTTCCTTTTTCTTCCCCAGTAGTTAGCATAGAGAAGATGTATTCACTTGCTGCATGAAAAATATTTCAGATAAATAAGTTTAATATACTTATTATACTTATTGAGATTACTTCAAAGTTGATTAAATTGATGTTTAAATATACAATAATTTTTTTTTTGGTTGTAGCCCATTTCTTTTCCTAATGTTTTCCTTAGGCTAACTTTTATGATGTTTATATATCATATACCAAAATTTGAAGAAGAGCAGACATCTAGGAAATAAAGAGCCAAGAGGAAACAAGTTTAGGATGAAAGAAAATGTCATTGTTAATCAGTTGGATGGCAATGTAAAATAAATAATCTTCCAATCTTCATGTAACTACCAACCATGATCTGAAAAATATTCCCAGCTACCATTTTTATCCTCTCAGAATTTGTTTTGTCTAACACTGAACTAGATCAGGTTATTATTAGGGTAAACCTAAATGTTTAATTCCTACTTGCTTGTATACACTTTAATAAGCACAGAACTCCCAGTTAAAGAAGCAGAATCAGACGTTTTTTAATATTTTTCTGCTATTCTTCTAGTGAAAGCAGCCCAATTGCTGAGAAATGGGCTTTAGGTAAAATTGATCAGTTTTTGATAGAAGCAATTATTACCTTTTTTTTTTTCCCATTTGACAAACAGCAAGTGAACCTTGCAGAATTAAGTTACTTCTAGAGTCTCTTAGATGTAGGGAAAAACAAAGAAAACAGCCATTTTGGTATGAACAGAAAATTTAGCTAGTAAGTTTCTTCTTGTCATGCTGGCTGGACATGTTCTCATCTGATAAAAATGAGTTCAGAGAAATGGTTTGCGTGTCACCAGAAGGAAGCCCCGTGAAGGTCTTCCTCCAGATCTTTGCGAACTCATTCTTGATTCCTGTCTGGTAGCCAGTGTATCATAGTATGGGTTCGCATTTGTTTTTTTCCCCATCTGTCTTTTTCTCACTCCAGGGTCATTTATAGTGAGACGGCACCCTCTACCCTAACCCATTTGTCAGACCAGAAAGTGAATTCTGTGATTCTTACAGAAAAGTTAAGTTTACTTCAAGGTTTTGTTGGAGGACACTGAAATGGTCATCCCTTATCTGTGCTCAGAACCAGTTAGGGCTGTTGATTTTAATTGTCAGCTAGATAGCAGTCACATACAAAGGCAGCTTCTGGGAAGAGACCTGGTATCGTAAAAAGAACGTTGGTTTTAATATAAGAAAGGCCTGTGTTATAATCTTCACTCTGTCACTTGCTAATTATGCAGTCTTGGCTGGTTACATAGCCTAGCTAACTCAGTTTCCTTATTTGTAAAATCGGGTTAATGTAGGTTTTATGGGTTACTACAAGTCAAGCATTTGTAGCAGGCATTCAAACCAGTTAGGAGTTCCTCCTTTATTCTCTAGTTCTTTTGGTGTCCTCATGACTAAGTCACATAAACTAAGTTGGTCACTGGTTGTGAATGAAGAAATGAAAGCCCATTGCCCAGAATTAGCACCAGATTTATCAGTATATTTGGTGTTGGAGGGGACTTTTCGAGTCCCTTGGACTGCAAGGAGATCCAACCAGTCCATCCTAAAGGAAATCAGTCCTGAATATTCATTGGAAGGACTGATGCTAAAGCTGAAACTCCAATACTTTGGCCATCTGATGTGAAGAACTGACTTTTTTGAAAAGACCCTGATGCTGGGAAATATTGAAATCAGGAGGAAAAGGGGACAACAGAGGACGAGATGGTTGGATGACATCACCAACTCAATGCACATGAGTTTGAGTCAACTCTGGGAGGTGGTGATGGATAGGGAGGCCTGGCATGCTGCAGTCCGTGGAGTTGCAGAGTCGGACATGACTCAGTGACTGAACTGTACTGAACTTGTGAGTATAACTCTGCACTGAACTGGAACATCCATCTACCTCAACTCCAGTCTAGGTTCTGATTCCTGGGGTGCTAGGGTTGGGTTACAGTGATTGGTGAGAAAAAACCCCAGAGGTAATAATTCATTAGTATTCTCAGACAATCAAGTCTTTCACATCACTGTTTTCCCCTTTTCAGGCTCAAGAGGTTAATGACATTAAAAAAAAAAGAATTTTCAAGTGCTTGATGATTTCAGTGCAGTTGGTTGTATAATCTGCTTTACCTTTGACCTGATGAGAAATAAAATGCAGAAATGTAACATAGTGATTTAATCCCGACTCTCTTAGAGAAATTTGCTAAAACACATACACACACACACACACACACACACATGCACACTTTTGTTATTTACATTAAGAAGAACAATTCTATTTTCAGTCTGAGAAAAGTGTTTTTGTATGTAAACTTTATTACCCATTCCATTTCTACTGAACATTGAACTCCAGAGAAAGTGTTCAGGGAAACAGTAAAATCTCTGTGATTTGAAAAAGAAAATACACCAATAGTGAAAGCTATGGGAAGGAGTCCTTACAGATGGGAGACAAAGAATTCTTTATCTGTCAAATTTTATAGGATGAGATGCAGATCTAATTTCTAGCTATTGCAGATCATGAGACTAAAATTATTAATATATGGGATGCTGTACTTTCTTCTCTTTGTCATGCATTTGCACAAACAGTTGACCTGGTTTCTGGGAAGCCACATCTGTATTGACTGTCATCGCCTGCTGTCTACAGAGTTCCAGGCAGGTAACCTGATCATCTTGCTCTCCCCCATCTTAGGATGGAGTGCTGTGAGACCTAAGAGGTGGATTATGGCAGAAGGAAAGGAATGAAGACAGGAAATTTTTATTTTATTGTAGAGGGTTTTTTTTTGTCATATGTGAAATACATTTAATTCTTGATTTAAATTGTAAGAAAACCAGTAAGGGGTCAGGAAAGAGATTCAGAGAGAAGGATGGAACTTACTGTGAAGGTGTGATTCTTTTGTACAATGGCACAGGTATGTCAAAATGAATGTACTCTTAAATCCAGTACAAACTGATTTTTCCAGCTGAAATTCTCTTGGAAAAAAGCAAGAGAGCCTCAGGGAAAGGATTTAAAACAGAAAAAGAAGCCCTTATCTGCCATTTTATTCTCTGTTTTTAGAGTTATGTCACATTAACTTTAATGAGGCAAAATGTCTATCAAGCTTTAGAACTATATGAGAAATTTTAAGGGGAATGATTATAGATTCAATTCAAAAAAGATACTCTGGATAGTCAGTTAAATCTTTTCTTTTCCTTCTTATTAAAGCTGACTTTTTAAAAATAGCAGCTTTTGTATTTTGTGCTATGTGACATAACCTAAGAAAAACTTAGAAAATCCTGTGGTAAAATTTTAAAGTGAAGTGTTTTGAGAGCTAGAAAGAATATGATGTGAGAAATCTTTTGACAGAAAAATGACAGGCAGGTAGATAGAAAAGACTTATGTATGCTGAAGAAAAAAAAAACTACCCCCCTAAAATGATACATCATATAACAATGGCCTGGGATGAGTCATTTTCTTTTTATTTCTTAGGCAGAATCTATTTAATGATTTTAACATTTATCCATTAATTTTTTTCCTGCTTGAAGTGTAGTTCAAAACTCTGTATCAGTCCTCTGAAGGTTAAGGCAGGTATTTATTAAAAAATGAAAAAGGATTAAAGACTTTTCAACAACATGTCACAATATAGAAGAGATGTGCAGTTGGAGACTTTCTGAGGAAATAGTTTTTCCTGTGACTCTCCTTGATGAAGGCTTGTAATGATGATAAGCCTATATTCCTACCAAGGAAGGAAAGCATTATGTAAAAACTTCCTTCCCAGGTAAAAGCAACCAGTTTTGTAATTTGATTCTATTCTGAGCCAATGTCTGGAATTTCAGGAAAAAGGGTGGAAAAAAAACTCCAAGGAATTCAGTAAATCAGTTTTAAAATTTGCTTGTTGGGGGCAAAGGGCATGTTCCCCTGAGGGAATGTATAGATTACCTTTCTTACCACCCAACTTGGCTAAGTTTGTGACAGCAGAACATGGTATATGAAGGAGCAATATAGTTTCAAGTGTTTCTTAACAGTTATGATGTCAGAACTGCATATTTTTAGAAATATTCTCCACAAAGGAAATATTTAGTTAAATGTCATGTTGTTTATCAAATTATATTACTATGTTATATATAATGGGCTTATATATAGTACCTTGTTTCTCTCCATAATCATAGGACATGTGCAAACTCAATGGCTATTCAAATATTATGAACTGACCAAGGCATTAGGAATTAGAGACTATAATTTTCTAATCTCACTGGGCCACAGCACGTTTTCCTGATTGAAGGTTAGAGCCTGGAATACAGCCTTTGTATATAAAATGTGCTAAGGAGTCTTAGAATGTTAAGTTGATTAAATGCCCAGCCCATTAAGTGGTAGTAGATTGATATATTAAGAGCTATAAATAATCCCAAACCCATGCAGTTGAATGACCCCTGGTTCTTTCCAGAGTGATTACCATGTTACCAATTAGTAGAAACTCATCACAACACTGCCATTTATTGACCAACTACTAGATATTCTAAAAGGCTCAATTTATGTACATTATCTGCAGATGAGAAAACAGATGCTCAGAGATATTTAGGACTTTTTCCAAAGTCATACAATAGAGTCAGGTTTGAATCCAGATCTACAGTTTTTCAGTATCCCATGATGTTTCACTACATCATATTGCCTTCTAAACTGAGAGGAATGATAGCAATTGAACTATTCCAAAACACTCCAAGCTATAGTGATTAGTGTTTATTTCTGTCTCTTGTCCCAGCTGAGATTGACTTGCTAGGATATGTATGGCAGCTCCACAGTAATGTAGACTTAGGTTCTTTCTGTTGGGTTGCTCTGCCATTACAGAGATATGTTGTCTTTGTCCATATATTCAAGAGGACTCAAGACCATGTCTGCCCTTAGCCCATAGGGGAAAATGGGCAGGGACGTGGAGGAGGGGAGGGAGGGCTTGCTGCTTCCCTGTAAGGGCTCAATCTCTTTGACTCATGCCATTGACTTGAGATTACCTACATGATTATGCCTAATTGCAAAGGAAGATGTAAATGAAAGTTTATTCTGACAAACCAAGAGAACTCATTAATCTAGGAGGCTCTATTATGAGAAACAAGGGAAGAGGACTTACACTGGAGTCTACCTGCCTCATTTTGGTGAAGATTCTAAGTTCCAGAGAGACTATGTACATTAGCCAAGATTACACACAACTTGATGGCACAGAAAGTCTAGAAACCAGTTCACCTGACCTCCAAGTTTGTGTTTTTTCTAGTTCATCAAATTGGTTCAATAGCGTCACTGTTACTGGTAAAAAAATACTGACCATTTGGGTCACTGGTACGCCAATTATGTTTATTAATACTCAAAACATTCCCAAAGGATCTCAAAGATGTTTTATCCTCTTCTTCTATGAGTTAACTTGAGAATACACAAACATTTATAAATAATTATACTTCCCTGAGTAATGATTTTTGAAAAGGGTTTTTTTTAAAGCATTTCTGCATAGTGGTATAAATTTAGTAGGAAAGACTTTAGTTCCATTTTCTAATGGAGAGAGAGAATATGTTTTGGAATTTATTACACTGTGCATTTCACTTGTATTGCCTGACAAATCATTGGAATTTAATTTTAATTGAAAAATATTGTGCATCATAGCCAATAATCTATAGCTTCATACTGCCATGTAATTTTTTGGAAAGGAATAGAAAATTGAAATCATTCTTGGGTATTGAAAATGTTAATGTGTTTTGTCTATGGGCCAATTCACAATTTAATTCTGATTTTTGAAAGACCCATGCTTTGTGAACACAATGGTTAAGAAAAAATTGCACTTACTGTGATACATTAGCAGCTTAGTGCAAAGCAACCCCCCAAAAGCAATGGCTGAATAGATAATAGATTGTATAGGAATAGTGAGAAAAAACAAAAAGCAAAGTGGGACAGGGGACTAACTCTTTCAGCAACAACTATCAGCTCTCCAGTGTCATCATCTTCTCTTCACTGAAGCATCACTTGTTTTGTATTGCTTGAATGACTTGTGTAAATGTTCATCAATATCAATGATAATATTTGCTGTGCATACTGTGCTTTATGCCTTATAAAGGCTTTTCCTTTATGAAATGTAATGTTACATGAAAAACCATCCAGTGAGATAAATGGGGAGAAACAATGACTTCCATTTTTATAGATAAGGGCATCAGTCATAAGAAAAGTTATTGTGAAATATATTGATTGTCACAAAAGTAGCAAAAGGGAGATGCATATTTGACTATGAGTTTAATGTTTGCCATTTGGAGACAAGGTGTTTTGCGTACATAATTGTGTGTTACTACAGTGGGGGAGCAGATGACGAAGGTAGAGGCATAACATGACTGTGTCTACGGAAATAACATCCAGTCTAGTGACTGAATCTTTTCCGTTGCTAGACTCTTGGTTCTATGAGTTCTATTTTTTTTTAATATGAGCAATTTTGAGAATTTTAACTCTACGAGGCTGGAGTATCTGTGTTGAATTTTATTTTTCTACTTTTTCTTTTACCATGCTCAGAGCTCCTGCCATCTACTGTTTCTGTACTCTTGATTATTGATCCAATTTTTGTTTGGTTTAAGAACCCTACTTTGTCATGTGTCTCTTCTTTGAAAACCTACCCATGATCAGGAGATGCAGATCAATATATAGACAGACACAGGCTTCCCAGGTGGCTCAGTAGTAAAGAATCCACCCACCAACGCAGGGGACATTGGTTCTATCCTTGTGTTGGGAAGATCCCCTGGAGAAGGAAGTAGCAATCTACTCTAGTATTCTTGCCTGAAAAACCCCATGGACAGAGGAGCATGGAGGGCCACAGCCCATGGGGGTTGCAAGGACTTGGACACGACTGAGCACAAAGGCAAAGACAGACACCAGCGTAGATGTGAACACTGGAATGCTTGGTTGATTACTACTCTTTATTGGAAGGCTACAGTTTGTGTGGTCATGTGGCTAATACAAGATTTTCCCCAGGTGATATGGTTATAAAAAATGGGGAAATTTTCTTCTTATCCTTGGATCCATTTATCTTAACCTCTCAAGAGATTAAACTTAGCCAGAGCAATGGAAATGACCAAATTCTATTGCAAACAATCTGAGGATTAATTTGTTAATACTTTAGCTTCTCAGTTATTGATGCTACCACTAATATTTTTGACTTTTTTCTTTTTTGGAAGCTGAATGCTTACACAGACTTAGCTTTGCTTTGGATCTTATTTGTTTTCTTTGGCAGCTCTCTCAAGACAGAATTTGCTGTCAGATGACAAGGCTCAAGAAGTAAGAGCTATTGATTAAATTTTAGATTCAGGCTTGATGAAATAACTAACTTTCTGTGCTCTCTATGGTATTCTCCTAGCTTTAGGTTTGTTAGGTAGTGGAAATTAGCCTTCACAGAGGTCTTCCGTCTCCTCAGACTCTAAGGATCTAACTAGTCATGTCCTTGTTTCCCTAGTCAAGATGGTGGGTTCCCTAAAACTATCCATGGATTCCTTTTGGATGAGGTTTAGCTCCAGGCAGAGGGTACAGCCTGAGACGCTATGTTGTATCATTTAGTTCTTGCTAAGGACGGATGGTCTCGTGATTTCCTTTAGACACCTGGCTCTGTAAGTGATGTGAGACTGGCAATCTTCCCGTGGAAGCATCTTATCCATAAGAAAGATGGTATAAAACATTTTCCATAATGTTGTTACAATAAATATATAAGACAATGCATACAAAGCAATGAGCAATGTGCCTGGAAACACTAATGCTAAATAAATGTTATTACTGAAGGCAAGAGATGAAGCTTAGTAACCAGTTTTTAGTAATGCTTTACCTTAAAGTTTTTAATATATTCTTCAGGCATCTATTAATAATTAGTTGTGTGCTATGAACAGAGTACTCTGATGTGGCCAATGTTACCTAAATAGAAGAGGTGTATATAAAGACCTCAAAGGGATGTACAGGCCTGCTTTGGTAGGACATTGGCTAAGACGAGGGTTTGGAAACTATGGTTAAGGTTAAGGAGGAACTCAGCATCTTTGATTCTGTGAGTGTCTAGTCTCAATTCCAAACTAGGGCTGATGAATCCTCCCAGGTCTGAATAGACCCTGGTCCAGGGTTATAAAAAGGACAAACTGTAGTTCTCTTATAAATTCTAAGTTTTATTTATTTTTTTTTATTTTTAATTTTTTTATTTATTATTTTTTTAAATTGTTTTTGCCATACATTGTCATGATATCACCATGGGTTTACATATGCTTCCCCTCCGGAACCCCCTCCCTCTTCCCCCCCCCCCCCCACCCCCCCGGGAAATCTCGCTGCACCAGCCCCGAGCATCAGTCCTGGGCTGGCGATTGACTAGACATATGAAAATTAACATGCTTCAATGCCCTTCTCCCATATCATCCCACCCTTACACTCATCCACAAAGTCCACGAGTCTATTCTATACATCTGCGTTCCTTTTGCTGTCTCGTATGTTGGGTTCTCATTACCGTCTTTCTAAATTCCATATATATGCGTTAATATACTATATTGTTGTTTTTGCTTCTGGCTTACTTCACTCTGGATAATGGGCTCCAGTTTCGTCCATCTGAGTAGAATTGCTTCAAATGAATTTTTTTTTAATGCTGAGTAATATTCCATTGTGTATATGTCCCACAGCTTTCTTATCCATTCGTCAGTTGATGGGCATCTAGGTTGCTTCCATGTCCTGGCTATTGTAAACAATGCAGCGATGAACATTGGGGTACACGTGGCTCTTTCAATTCTGGTTTCCTCGGTGTATATGCCCAGCAGTGGGATTGCTGGGTCATATGGCAGGTCTATTTGCAGCTTTTTAAGGAACCTCCACACTGTTTTCCATAGTGGTTGTACTAGTTTGCATTCCCACCAACAGTGTAAGAGGGTTCCCTTTTCTCCACATCCTCTCCAGCATTTATTGCTTGTAGACTTTTGGATGGCAGCCATTCTGACTGGTGTAAAGTGGTACCTCATTGTAGTTTTGATTTGCATTTCTCTGATAATGAGTGATGTTGAGCATCTTTTCATGTGTTTGTTAGCCATTTTTATATCTTCCTTGGAGAAATGTCTGTTAAGTTCTTTGGCCCACTTTTTAATTGGGTTGTTTATTTTTCTAGAATGGAGCTGCAGGAGTTGTTTGTAAATTTTTGAGATTAATTGTTTGTCTGTTGCTTCATTGGCTATTATTTTCTCCCATTCTGAAGGCTGTCTTTTCACCTTGCTTATAGTTTCCTTTGTTGTGCAAAAGCTTTTAATTTTAATTAGGTCCCATTTGTTTATTCGTGTTTTTATTTCCAGTATTCTGGGAGGTGGGTCATGGAGTATCCCGCTTTGGATTATAGCAGAGAGTGTTTTGCCTATGTTATCCTCTAGGAGTTTTATAGTTTCTGGTCTTATGCTTAGATCTTTAATCCATTTTGAGTTTATCTTTGTGTATGGTGTTAGAAAGTGATCTAGTTTCATTCTTTTACAAGTGGCTGTCCAGTTTTCCCAGCACCACTTGTTAAAGAGGTTGTCTTTTCTCCATTGTATATTCTTGGCTCCTTTGTCAAAGATAAGGTGTCCATAGATGCGTGGATTTATCTCTGGGCTTTCTATTCTGTTCCATTGATCTATGTTTCTGTCTTTGTGCCAGTACCATACTGTCTTAATGACTGTGGATTTGTAGTATAGCCTAAAGTCAGGTAGGTTGATTCCGCCAGTTCCATTCTTCTTTCTCAAGATTGCTTTGGCTATACGAGGTTTTTTGTATTTCCATACAAATTGAGAAATTATTTGTTCTAATTCTTTGAAGAAGACCTCTGGTAGCTTGATAGGAATTGCATTGAATCTATAGATTGCTTTAGGTAGTATACTCATTTTCACTATATTGATTCTTCCAATCCATGAGCACGGTACATTTCTCCATCTGTTTGTGTCCTCCTTGATTTCTTTCATCAGTGTTCTATAGTTTTCTATATACAAGTCTTTTGATTCTTTAGGTAGAAATACTCCTAAGTATTTTATTCTTTTTGTTTCGATGGTGAATGGGATTGTTTCCTTAATTTCTCTTTCTGATTTCTCACTGTTAGTGTATAGGAATGCCAGGGATTTCTGTGTGTTGATTTTGTATCCTGAAACTTTGCTATATTCACTGATTAGCTCTAGTAATTTTCTCGTAGAGTCTTTAGGGTTTTCAATATAGAGGATCATGTCATCAGCAAACAGAGAGAGTTTTACTTCTTCTTTTCCAATCTGTATTCCTTTGATTTCTTTATCTGCTCTGATTGCTGTGGCCAAAACTTCCAAAACTATGTTGAATAGTAGTGGTGAGAGTGGGCACCCTTGTCTTGTCCCTGATTTCAGGGGGAATGCTTCCAGTTTTTCACCATTGAGGATAATGTTTGCTGTGGGTTTGTCATATATAGCTTTTATTATGTTGAGGTATGTTCCTTCTATTCCTGCTTTTTGGAGGGTTTTTATCATAAATGGATGTTGAATTTTGTCAAAGGCTTTCTCTGCATCTATTGAGATAATCATGTGATTTTTATTTTTTAATTTGTTAATGTGGTGTATTACATTGATCGATTTACGAATATTGAAGAATCCTTGCATCCCTGGGATAAAGCCTACTTGATCATGATGTATGATCTTTTTGATGTGTTGTTGGATTCTATTTGCTAGAATTTTGTTGAGGATTTTTGCATCTAAGTTCATCAGTGATATTGGCCTGTAGTTTTCTTTTTTTGTGGCATCTTTGTCGGGTTTTGGAATTAGGGTGATGGTGGCCTCATAGAATGAGTTTGGAAGTTTACCTTCCTCTGCAATTTTCTGGAAGAGTTTGAGTAGAATAGGTGTTAGCTCTTCTCTAAATTTTTGGTAGAATTCAGCTGTGAAGCCATCTGGTCCTGGGCTTTTGTTTTTTGGAAGATTTCTGATTACGGTTTCAATTTCTGTGCTTGTGATGGGTCTATTAATATTATCTATCTCTTCCTGGTTTAGTCTTGGAAAGTTGTACTTTTCTAGGAATTTGTCCATTTCATCCAAATTGTCCAGTTTATTTGCATATAGTTGCTGATAATAGTCTCTTATGATCCTTTGTATTTCTGTGTTTTCTGTTGTGATCTCTCCGTTTTCATTTCTAATTCTGTTGATTTGGTTCTTCTCCCTTTGTTTCTTGATGAGTCTGGCTAATGGTTTGTCAATTTTATTTATCTTCTCAAAGAACCAGCTTTTGGCTTGGTTGATTTTTGCTATGGTCACTTTTGATTCCTTTGCATTTATTTCTGCCCTGATCTTTAAGATTTCTTTCCTTCTGCTAGACCTGGGCTTCTGCATCTCTTCCCTTTCTAGTTGCTTTAGGTGTATAGTAAGGTCATTTATTTGATTTTTCTCTTGTTTCCTGAGGTGAGCTTGTATTGCTATGAACTTTCCCCTTAGCATTGCTTTCACAGTGTCCCATAGGTTTTGAGCTGTTGTGTTTTCATTTTCATTCGTTTCCATGCATAACTGAATTTCATTTTTAATTTCTTCTGCGATTTGTTGGTTATTCAGCAGTGTGTTGTTGAGCCTCCATATGTTGG
>ML664161.1:13485908-13554415 GCA_007570785.1 Antilocapra americana | reverse complement strand
AAAAAAGATCTTCATGACCCAGATAGTCATGATGGTATAATCACCTATAACCAGACATCCTGGAATGCAAAGTCAAATGGGCCTTAGGAAGCATCACTATGAACAAAGCTAGAGGAGGTGATGGAATTCCAGTTGAGCTATTTCAAATCCTAAAAGATGATGCTGTGAAAGTGCTGCACTCAATATGCCAGAAAATTTGGAAAACTCAGCAGTGGCCACAGGACTGGAAAGGTCAGTTTTCCCTTCGATCTCAAGGAAGGGCAATGCCAAAGAATGTTCAAACTACTGCGCAATTGCTCTCATATCACACACTAGTAAAGTAATGCTCAAAATTCTCCAAGCCAGGCTTTAATAGTACATGAACCATGAACTTCCAGATGTTCAAGCTGGTTTTAGAAAAAGCAGAGGAACCAGAGATCAAATTGCCAACATTCTTTGGACCATCAAAAATGGAAGAGAGTTCCAGAAAAAATTTCTATTTCTGCTTTTTGACTATGCCAAAGCCTTTGACTGTGTGGATCACAGCAGACTGTGGAGAATTCTTAAAGAGATGGGAATACCAGACCACCTGACCTGCCTCCTGAGAAATCTGAATGCAGGTCTGGAAGCAGCGGTTAGAACTGGACATGGAACAACAGACTGGTTCCAAATCAGGAATGGAGTACGTCAAGGCTGTATATTGTCACCCTGGTTATTTAACTTATATGCAGAGTACATCATGAGAAATGGTGGACCAGATGAAGCACAAGCTGGCATCAAGATTGCCAGGAGAAATATCAATAACCTCAGAAATGCTGATGACACCACCCTTATGCCAGAAAGCAAAGAAGAACTAAAGAACCTCTTGATGGAAGTGAAAGAGGGGAGTGAAAAAGTTGGCTTAAAACTCAACATTCAGAAACCTAAGATCATGGCATCTGGTCCCATCATTTCATGGCAAATAGATGGAGAAACAATGGAAACAGTGACAGATTTTATTTTTTGGGGCTCCAAAATCACTGCAGATGGTGACTGCAGCCATGAAATTAAAAGATGCTTGCTCCTTGGAAGAAAAGCTATGACCAACATAGACAGCATATTAAGAAGTAGAGACATTACTTTGCCAACAAAAGCCCCTCTAGTTAAAGCTGTGGTTTTTCCAGGAGTCATGTATGAATGTGAGTGTTGGACTATAAAGCAAGCTCAGCAGCAAAGAACTGATGCTTTTGAACTGTGATGTTGGAGAAGACTCTTGAGAGTTTCTTGGACTGCAAAGAGATCCAACCTGTCCATTCTAAGGGAAATCAGTCCTGAATATTCATTGGAAGGACTGATGCTGAAGCTGAAACTCCAATACTTTGGCTACCTAATGCGTATCACTGACTCAGTTGAAAAGACTCTGATGCTTGGAAAGATCGGAGGCAGGAGGCGAAGGGGAAGACAGAGGATGAGATGTTTGATGGCATCATTGGCCCAATGGACATGAGTTTGAGTAAACTCTGGGAGGTGGTGATGGACAGGGAGGCCTGGTGTCCTGCAGTCCATTGGGTCTCAAAGAGTTGGACATGACTAAGCGACTGAACTGAACTGATGTCCTTACTGACTTTTTGCCTTTTGGATCTATTTCCGATAGAGGGGTATTGAAGTTTCCAGTTATGATGGTGAGTTTATTTATATCTCCTTGCAGTTTTATGTGTTTGCTTCCCATAGCTTGATGCTCTGTTGTTAGACATGTACATGTGAAAATGTCTGTGTCTTCTTATAGAATTAAACATTTTATCAAAAGTGACACTTTTGTATATCTGTGATAACTTTCCTTGCTTCCAAGTTTGCTTTGTCTGAAATGTATGTATCTCCTCTTGCTTTCCTTTAATTAGTGTTATTATCATGTATTTTTCTCCATCCATTTAGTTTTAATCTATATATGTCTTAATATTTAAAGTAAGTTTCTTGTAGACAACATACAGTTGAATCTTGTTTTTTGATCCCCTCTGACATTCTCTGTCTTTTCATTGGTGCTACTGGAAATCTCTGCCATGGAAGTGAACTAAAATATACAAGACCACAAGTTAAGCATCCTTGTATTAGGAATTCAAGGGTTAAGATTAAATAGTTCTGTGAATTTGAGGCGTGTACATATTTATTTTTTACTAACCTAAAACTGAAATCTAGCATTTCTCTTCATTATAAAATAAGCAACAAACCACAATAGAACTAGCAGTACCTGTGGCATTGTTATGTATAGAATTCACACATACTTTTATATCACATTTACAGTTTTTGCTAATATTTACAGTATCATTTCTGCTTAACACTTTGAAAAATATGCTAGTTAGTAGACTCAAAACTTGATCCTGTTATTTATTGCATCAATGAAGAAGCACATATGTAACTATGTCAAAAATTTGTTTTAAAACTCTTATGAGCTGTATTTAGATGTAATTGATTTCCTTTTAAAATCCTATCTTTATTTTATAGAACAAAAATTATATTGAGGAGGCATGGTAAGCAGAGTAATGGCCTCCAAAGATGTGCCTATCC
Source organism: Antilocapra americana (assembly GCA_007570785.1). Taxonomy (NCBI): domain Eukaryota; kingdom Metazoa; phylum Chordata; class Mammalia; order Artiodactyla; family Antilocapridae; genus Antilocapra; species Antilocapra americana. The sequence continues at coordinate 13,551,895 of ML664161.1, read as the reverse complement.
TAATTTTTTATACTTGTGAAATTGTTGCCTTACATAACAAAAGGGACTTTGCAATATATGGTTATGGTTAAGGACCCTGAAATGGGTAGATTATCCCAGATTATCCACATCAATCCAGTCTAATCATACACGTCCTTAAAAGTGGAAGAGAAAGGAAGAATATTGGGTTAGATAGATGTGACCTAAGGACTAGACCTACTGTTGCTGTCATTGGAAGTGGAGAAAGACAACCATGAATGAAAGAAAGTCGTGGGAAAGATCCTCAGCTTCAGACAGCAAAGAAAGGGAATTTTGGTCCTAAAACTGCAAGGAACTGAAACCTGCCAACTATCCAAATGGGGAGGAAACAGATTTTCTCCTAGAATCTGCACAAATTAATTTTAGTTTATTTAGACCCTTACAGGACTTCTGACCTACAAAACTGTAATAAAACATCTGATGTTTTAAGTCGTTAAGTTTGTAATAATTTGTTACAGCAGCATTAGGAAACTAATGCAGGACTTTCCATGATTCATCAACATTCTGGTGGTGTTCATGATACATAAAGGCTAAAAATTGTACTGTAGCTTACCTCAATGTCACAGTTCCAAAGTCTTTTGAAAGGTGAAAATCATGGAATAAAATAACTGATGGTGCTTAAGACATTCCAAATTTTTGTATTGAAAATGATAATTACACCTGTGCTAATAAAGCAAAATGTCTGTACTCACTTTCTTCCTTACCTCTTCCAGTTTGGTTCTTTTATTTTCTAACTCTAGGTCTGTGCCTAATTATTATTGCAATTCACTTCCCCCCAGATATTGTGCTGTATATATAAACCTAAGCATCCAGCTTAAGAATAGCTTTTAAAAATTGATTGCCACAAGAAATCAGTTTAATATAAACTTATATTTGAAGAATGCATATGGATGGGAAGATTGTGCCAGCAAAATCTAATGAGGAAAATGATGTATTTGAAATACAGAAGAGTAATGGCTTGCTCTGAGTTTGCTTCTCAGGTTGGAATAAATTGCATTTTGTTATAATCTCAATATCCCTTGGTAAGAGTAACTATAAAAATGTGTATTGGTGCTAAAGCAGCACCACCATGTACTCTTTATGAGAATGCATTTTTTTTAGAGCAATAATCAGAGGACCATGAAACTCTTTAGATACCCATTAAAATTAGGGAGTGGTAGAAATCTAAATTATAAGGCTGTAGGAATATTGCAGAATTCCTACCAGATAACAGAAAAGTCGATAGGCAGTTATGTGAGAGGAGACAATTCTTGAAACACGGATCATTGGCGTTTTTTAATGTACTTTTTAATTAGCACCTTTCTTTCTTATAGTTTACCAAACTGCACTATATCTTTTATTCATAGCTTTTCATTCCTAGGGTTGTTCAGCTCAGTGCCTATAAAAAAACAATATTGCCCTTTTAAGTATTTGCTCCTAGAATTGGCAAGGTTTTAGGTGAGACACGATGATATGCCATTAAAACTGACAGTTAGTCATCTTTCAATCAGTTCTTATCTGAAGGTAAAATTCTGTTCATTGTACATGATCCAGGTGAAGACCCACTTCTTTTAGACATTTTACTGCTTTATCCCTCTGTGGTTCTCTCTTTCTCTGAAAATCTCACAGTGTTTATCATATATAAATGTTACTGTGTCGCAAGCATTCATTCATTCATTCATTCAGCCAACTAGGCATTCAATACTATTTGAATATCTGATGTGTACTTGTCTCAGTGCCCTGCAGATGGGAGGGTGAATGGGAGCCTGACCCTGTCCTCAATCTAAAAGGGAGCCTTATGTGAAAATAGATAATTACAGTATGCTGTGATAGCAGGTAATAGAACCTGGAAGAGCCTATCACATATTGACAATTATATGTTATAGAGATATATCTTCTCTTTAGCTAAAGTGTTTTTTGCTTTATCTCCTAGTATTTCTTATACTTATCTGCACAAAATCCCTGTTAATTAAGTCTTCTTGGTGAAAAGTTGTTTCTCTTTGCTCTTATTTTTCTGTGTTGTTCTAGCTCCTTATTGTGCACAGCGAGAAGACATTTATTAGTCATCCAGTACTATTATTTTGAGTAAAAAGAGGATGGTGGTTAAAAAAATGCAGGCTCTGTAGTCAGGTTGTCTGGATTTAAACCCTGGCTTGGCCTCTGGGGAGCTTTTTAACACTAGGTAAGCTATGAAAGGGGCTTTCCAGGTGTCTCAATGGTAAAGAATCTGCCTGCCAATGCAGAAGATGCAGGAGATGTGGGTTTGATCCCTGGGTTGGGAAGATCCCCTGGAGGAGGGAATGGAAACCCACTCCAGTATTTTTGCCTGGAGTGTCTACAGACCATAGGGTTACAAAGAGTCAGGCATGAATGGCTGAGCATGCATGAGAGCTTTGTTAAACCTCAGTGCCCACATTTCCTCATCTATGTATGGGCGATGCTTAGACACATTGTAGGCGCTGTTAATGTGAAACAGTTTGAGACGGCTGATTGTTGGGGAGACCATACTCAGTATCTGCCTTTAAATTATACTGTGCTGATATTCCACATTTACTCTGTGGGAGTTTCATATAGTTTTGCTTTTTCCTCTCAATGTTGTGGCACCACATTGCATGGAGTTCAACTATGATATTGCTGTGCTAAAATAATAGCATGCCATTTAGTATGCATGCTGATGGAATTTGTTATTAAGGATCACACACAGGGATGTCAAGATAAGGCAGAGTTCGGAACAGTGCCTGTCCTATGCTGGTCAGGAGCCCTGTTACAGGTATCACCTTCTTGCATTCCCACAGGCTGAACTCTGAACCACAGCACAGCTAGGCACCAGTGTGGCCAACCTGCAGGAAAGTCAGACAGCCAGAATTCTCAGTGTGATGGGAATCGGGTGAGGAGTCATGAAACCTAGGTATGGGATATATGATTCCGTAGTTAAGGGATGTGCTTCCCTTTAACTGTCTTAATCCCTCAGAAAGATTTGAAAATGAACTGAGCACTGGTTTGTTATTTTTCCTTTATGGTTCTCTGTATGTCTTTTTAACAAGCTCAGTGGCTTTACAAATCCTTTCTCTTGTAATGTTCATCTCTCTTCTATTTGGGAACTATCTGGAGTCTCACAGTGGTACTTGTGGCACCCCATCACACCTCCCCTCCTCCCGGAATTAAAAAGACAGAAAAGCACTTGTGTACATCTGAAGCTTTGTCAGACTCTGGCACAATCCAGCATCTGCAAATATTATGGGATGGTGTGCAGATAGACGTCAAGGGGCATTTGTCAAGCCAGGGGAAAGGCTGTCCAACTGAGACCCTCATTTCCAGCTCTCTGCTGTGGAGTTGCCTTGAGAATCATTGTGAGCGAGCATGGTTTTGGTAGGGCGGTGGCCTGGCCATCGGAAAGAGAGTCTGAGAATAAATAGCGGCTAAGTAGTACAAGTGCCAGCTGTCTGTTTAAGTAATGGTTTGTAAACGTCTACAGGTAGCTGGGCTAAACTCAAGGATCTCATTTTATTCACAGCTGCTAGCCACCGCTCTGTACCACCAAACTATGGAGAGAAGCCTTTGGGGTTTTGCTTTTAAAAGTCTGTGTCTCCTCCAGGATAGATCACATCCTGGGCCATAAATCTAACCTTGATAAATTCAAAAATATTGAAATCATCCCAAGCATCTTTTCTGACCACAATGCAGTGAGATTAGATATCAACTACAGGAGAAAACCTCTCAAAACTTCCAACATATGGAGGCTCAACAACACACTGCTGAATAACCAACAAATCACAGAAGAAATCTCTTATAAATTCTAAGTTTTAATAGTTTTCACAATCTGTTATGATTTTCACTAAGGGTTGGATAACCAACAAAAATGTTTTGAAAATAAAATTGAAGGATGATCCTTCTTCCTTTATTTAAGAATTTTATTGATGAAAAATTTGAACAGTTGGGAATAAAAATGCAAGAAAAATTATTAAAACTAGGTAGTGTTATAGGGTTGATCTTTGAACAGTACAGCTTTGAACAGCATGTGTCCACTTACATACGGATTTTTTCAATAAATAAATACTACAGCACTACACAGTCCACAGTTGGTTGAATCCATGGGTGCAGAACCACCTGTATAGAGTGTTGGCTATAAAGTTACATGTGGATTTTTGACTGTACAGAGACCATTGCCCTAAACCTCTGAGTTGTTCAAAGGTCAGATGTACTAATACAATTCCTGGTCTGTGGATGTGGAGCTAAGTTTATGGAGGGCAGACAAGGGGACTTGGGCATCCATGGATTTTGGTACCTTTGGCAGGTTCTGAAACCAATACCCCTGCAGATACTAAGGGACCACTGTGTATTTTCCTTGCTGGTGTATGGGGGTGAAAATGATTTCTTAGAGTTTGATGAATCTTATTGAGGTCTCTCTGGCAAGTCTTCCTAATGAGAGAACACTTCCTTTGACAGACTAATCAAAACCTTTGCAAAACACACAGGAGTTACTGTCTGAGTTAGAGATGGATACTACACAGATTATTCTTCCTAAAAGAAAGAATTTTTTCCCCTGTGTCTTTCAGAAGTCACTTGTGGAGGAGGAAAACATTAAAATAAGGTTAACTAAATCTGAGTTCTATGGTGCCTGAAAAATCTGCAACCCAGAGATAAAGAATTCACATTTTATTGTAAAGAGACACAATACTGACTAAAGAGTAAACAGTTACTTCAGCTTGAAACAGGGCCCTGAGAGAGGAAAGAGGGGTCTTGGAACCAGTTCTATTTCCTAACTGCTCTGAAGCTCCTGCCTGCTTCATTAGCAATGGGCAAGGTAGTGCATTTAATTAAGAAGTCATTTAAAATAATTTGCGAAGAGCAGGGATGTGTCAAATGCGCAAAGTTCCTCATAGAGAAGCACTTCAGGGCTAAAATGATGAGACTGATGGCAGTCTGGGACCTCAGAATCTTGCTTTGGCAGCTTGAAAGAGCACCTAATTAGCACTTGTGGTTCTGTTAAAAATAAAATAAAGACACCAATGTATAGTCTTGGGCCAGGTTATTTTCAGTGGCGAAACACCTCCATGTGCTTCAGGAATCCTACTCTTCTAAATAAACTAATCAAAATGAGGGCACGTTCCCTTTACAGGGAAATGAATATCTCAAGGGAAATGAATATCTCAAGTGAAATTGCAAAGAAAAATAGCTCAGCAAGTGAAAGAAGCTGCCAGATTTGGGGGGAGTAATGTCAATGAATAGCAAGTATTCTTTATCAGTTTGGTTCTATTTTAGCTTGTAAAAGATTTTACCCTGGTACCTATAATGTATTGACTTTCATGATTAAAGAAGGTGATAGTGGCCTATCACTTCAGAGTAGTTTCATTGAAAGGATTTGTGAATCAGAGGGTCCTCTGTTCAGATTTTTTATTTGTCACTCACTAAATGAAGGGTACTGACTCTTAAAATTCTTATTTTAAATAATGATAAACTTAGCTTTCATTTTTTTTCTTTAACAACATGTAGTAGTTATTCTAGAATTGCTTCATATTATACTGATTCTTTATTATGACTTTAATATAATTGTTATTTATACTCAGCATATTTTATCTGATATAAAATATCCAGGAAATCTTTTTATATTGAAGATGTATAACATTATATAAGTTTCAGGTGTACATATGATTCATAGTTTTTAAAGGTTATACTCCATTTCTAGTTACTGTAAAGTATTGGCTGTATTCTCTGTATAGTACAGTATATTCTAATGGTTTGCTTTACACATAATAGTTTATACCTCTTAATCTCCTCTTCCTTTATTGCTCTTCCCCTCTTCCCTTTGCCTACAGGTAACCACTAATTTATTCTCTTATCTGTTTTTTTTTTTTGTTATGTTAGCTAGTTTGTTTTATTATTTTAGATTCTATGTATAGTGATATCATGCAGTATTTGTCTTTCTCTGTCTGACTTATTTCACTTAGCATACTACGCTTCTAGTCTATCCATGTTGATGCAAATGGCAAAGTTTTCTTTCTTATGGTTAAGGAGTATTCCATTGCATATGTGTTCCATATTTTCTTTATTTTTTCATTTACTGATGAAGTCTAAGTTTGCCTCTGTATCTTCACAATTGTAAATAATACTGCTATGAACATTGGGGTGCATGTATTATTCAAAATTAGTGTTTTTGTTCCTTTTGTATATATAACCAGGAGTGGAATCAGGGAGTCAGTCACATGGTGGTTCTGTTTTATTTTTTGAGAAGCCTGCATTCTGTTTTCTACAGAGACTACACCAATTTACATTCCCACCAACAGTGTATGAGGGTCCCCTTTTTTCCACATCCTTTCCTACATTTGTTATTTGTGTTCTTTTTGACGATAGCCTTTCTGACAGGTAGGAGGTGATATCTCATTATGATTTTAATTGGCATTTCCCCAGTGATTAATGATATTGAGCCATCTGTATAACTTCTTTGGAAAAATCTCTATATTTTTAGCCTATTTTTACACTGGGTTGCCTTTTTTTTTGCTGTTGAGTTGTATGAGCTATTTTTATATTTTGGACATTAAATGCTTATCGGTCATATCATTTGCAAATATCCCCCCCCCCGAAGGTTGTCTTTTTGTATTGTTGATGATTTCCTTTGCTGTATGAAAGCTTTTAAATTTAGTTATGTATTTGTTTGTGTTTGCTTTTATTTCTCTTGCTTTATGAGACAGATCAAAAAAGATATTGGTGCAATTTTCATTAAATAATACTCTGCCTATGTTTTCTTCTAGGAGTTTTATGCTTTTTGATCTTACATCTAGATCTTTAATACATTTTTTAGTTTATTTTTATATATGATATTAAAGAATGTTCCAACTTCAGTCTTTGACATGTAGCTGTCCAGTTTTCCCAGCACACTTATTGAAGAGACTGTCATTTTTTTCTTTGTGTGTCCTGGTCAACTTTGGACCACAGTTAACTTCTTGAGTCTCTGTTCTTTCCTGTTGATCTTTGTGTCTGTTCTTGTGCCCGTGCCACGCTGTTTTGATCACTGCCATTCTGTTTTGGCCTGCAGTTCCTGCTGAAATGTGAGCTAATAGCATTATGGGAATTTCTTTGTATATTATTTGTTGCTTTTCCCTTGCTATTGTTAATATTCCTCTCTTTATCTTTAATTTTTGCCAGTTTAATGAAAATATCTTCCTCTTAAATTAATCCTCTATTGCAGTAGTCCCATTTGGCACAAGGGACCAGTTTCATGGAAGGCAATTTTTCCCATAGACTGTGGTGCAGGGTATGGTTTCAGGATGATTCAAGCTCTTACATTTATTGTACTTTATTTCTGTTATTATTACATCGTGATATGTAATGAAATAATTATGTAGCTCACCGCAATATAGAATCAGATCATCAAGTATTAGATTCTTGTAAGGGGCACGCAGCCTAGATCCCTTACATGCAGAGTTCACAGTACGGTTCCCATTCCTATGAGAATCTAATGTCAGCACTGATCTGACTGGAGGCAGTGCTCAGGAGGTAATGCAAGCAATGGGGAGTGGCTGCACATACAGATCAAGCTTTACTCACTTGCCCGCTGATCACATCCTGCTGTGCTATGTACCAGTCCATGGCCTAGGGGTTGGGGACCCCTGCTCTATGGGACTCTGTACTTCCTTGGTCTTGCTATAATGAAGTGTTTATAAACCTTTTCTTGTACAGAGTGGCAATTTTCTGACTCTGTCACCTTACTCAAAGTTTTGTGTACTTTTGTTATTTTGTTTCTGGTTGAAAAGCTTTCAACATTTCTTATGAGGCAGATCTAGTGTCCCTCATAGTTCAACCAGTAAAGAATCTGCCTGCAATGCGGGAGATCTGGGATTGATTCCTGGGTTGGGAAGATTCTCTGGAGAAAGAAATAGCAACCCATTCCAATATTCTCACCTGGAGAATCCCATTGACAAAGGAGGCTACAGTCCATGGGATTGCAAGAGTCAGACATGATTTAGCACCTAAACCACCACCACTGTTGATGAACTCTCTCAGGTTTTGTGTGTCTGGGAAAGTTTTAATTTCTCCATATGTGAGTGATAACTTTGCCAGATAGAGTACTTTTGGCTGACGATTCTTATCTTTCAGGGTTTTGAGAATGGCATTCCACTTCCTCCTGTCCTGTAGAGATTCTGCTGAGAAATCTGCTGATCATCTGACAATCCTTTTTCTCTGATTACCTTTAAAATTCTTTATCACTGATGTTTGACTATTTTAATATGTATCTTGGAGAAACTCTTTTTGCACTGAGGTAATTAGGTGTTCTCTTAGTTTCATGGACTTAAATATCCAGTTTATTTCTCAGATTTGGAAAGTTTTCAACTACTATTTCTTTAAATAAATACCCCACTCTATCTCTTCTCCTTCTGGGATACTAATTTTCCCAATATTGCCCTTTCTAAAAGAATCAAATAATTCTTGCAGAATGTCCTCATTTTTTAAAGATTTTGTTTTTTTCCTTTTCTACAGGTATCATTTCTGTATTTCTATCTTCCAGCTCACTAATTCTCTACTCCTTATGGTCTCTTCTATTTTCAGTGCTTTTCATGCATTCTTCATCTTGTTTATTGAGTTCTTCAACTACAGTATTTCTGTTTGGTTATTTTTTAGACTTTCAATCTCTTTGGTAAAGTTAAAGTATCCTTTCTGTTCATTACTTTTATTCCTAAGCTCATTGAATTGCCTTTCTGAATTTTCTTATAGCTCATTGAGTTACTTTATGACAGCTATTTTGTATTCTCTGTTAGTTATATTGAATATTCCATGAATTTAAATTTGGTTTCTGAAGAATCATCATTTTCTTTTTGGGATAAGGTGTCACTCTGCTTCTTCATGTGCTTGATGAGGTGTTCCTCTGCTGGTGCATTTGAAGTAGCAAATGCCATGCTTTTTAAAAAAAAATATTGTAATGGTTTAACAGGTTAGAAATTAGAGGCCTTTTTTTTTGGTATTCTCTTATTTTCTAAGAGGTGATTTTATGTACAAGTTTTTGGTTTCTCTTAGCTGAACCTCTGGTTATATTTAATATACATATATATTTCCACACTTCACTACCTCTATCAGAGGTATCATCTGGATGCCCTCATTGCTATTTGAACCTGGTGTCCCTGGCATCATTGTCTGAGGTACTGAATGGCATCCAGCATCTCCTGCTACTGTGGGTGGGAGGTGTGGGGGGCCAGAGTCATGGGTGCCTTGATGGTTGGAGGTATTGGTTCCCAGGCCCCACTGTACCTGCTGCCCTGCTGCCCAGTTACCTGTGTCTGCATGAGCTGCAGTGGCTGGGAAGCCTAAGTCCTATGTGCTATGTCCCCTGCTGCTACTGGCTTCTCTGTGGCTTGGGGCTCAGCAGCTATAGCTGGAGGGCTGGAAATGCAGGTACAGCCTCCATTGTTTTCCCCCTTCTGCCTCCTCTCTGATGTCTAGTCAACCCACCTTGAGAGATACAGATGTGTGGAATTCTCTGGCATCCTGGTGTGTTGGGCAGAGACATCTTTGTTGAGCTGTGGATGTTTTACTGGTTGTGGATTTCAGGGAAGAGACAAAAGGGAGTATTTCACTTCACTGCAGTGCTTGTGTCACTCTCTACTCTCTCTTTTTTTAAAACTTATCTAAGTCTCTGTTTCTTCATTCTTTAATGATAAATACATTCATGCTCACTTCACAGAGCTATTGTGAGGATTGATTATGATATATGGAAGGTACTAAAAATTGTAGCTATTATTATTCATGTTGTCTAACTTTGGGGATTTGTTCACTCAACAAACATGTTTTTTTTTAAAGAAAGTAAAATGAAAGTTTATTTAAGTGAGAATATACTCCCAGAGGGGGCTTCCCAGGTGGCACAGTGGTAAAGAATCCACTGCCAATGCAGGAGACACAGGAAATATGGTTTTGATCCCTGGTTTGGGATGATCCCCTGGTGTAGGAAATGGCAACCCACTCCAGTATTCTTGCCTGGAAAATCCCATGGACAGAGGAGCCTGGCGGGCTACAGCCTGTGCGGTCTCAAAGAGTTGAACATAACTGAGTGATTGAGTGTGTGTGTGCACAATCTCAGACGGAGAGTGGGCAAACAGGTGAGAGCTGCTGCTCTGGTCCTCTTTGGTTCACCAGTTATGAGGGGCATATAGATGAAGGGGCAGAAACAGTTTTTGGATGCTTGTTATATCCTAGGCTCTGTATGGTTTCTGGATGGCTTTGTTATTAACATCTATTTGACATTACTTTGTCCTCTAAGTCATAATCAATGAACATATGTGAAAAGAAAATGATTTTAATATTTAGTCTAGGAAGATATTATTTTATGAGACCAGTGGAATTGGTAAAATTTTCAAAATATGGCCAGTATTACCTGGTTTGGATGCTCCTATAATTCACTGTCCCAGAGGACTCTTGGAAGAATAGAAAATGACTTTCATCTTCAAAGAGCCAACCTTATTAGCACTGAGGACATTGTCCTGAATATGCCATGAATACTGGAGTTCTTCAGGGCGAAGTCTCTAATTGAGTTAGTCAGGACCATCTCACTGAAATAATTCTTTGACTTGTCATTTTGAGGAAAAATTTTATAATTTGTGTTAGATTTATATAATCTGTGTTGTTTATTTAAAGCTCAGACAGAAACACACAGCTTATACCATCAGTGGAATTACTATGGATACAGATTCTACTCTGATTTTCGTGTTAGTGAAAGAACTTGAGAAGCAGATGATTTTGGAATAAATAAAAATGTGATTAATACTCATTAGGACTTTTGCTAACTTTCCTGGGCAATTAAAAGAACTGGTTATATTATGCTTTACTTTTCTCTTTGGGAGATCACTATCTTTTACCTACTAGGATTCATGCTGTGTTTTGTGCTGTTCTTAGTTGCTCAGTTGTGTCTGACTCATTGTGACCACATGGACTGTAGGCCACCAAGCTCCTCTGTTCATGGGGGTTCTCCAGGCAACAATAGTGGAGTAGGTGGCTATGCCCTCCTCCAGGGGATCTTCCCAACCCAGGAATCGAACCTAGGTCTCCCGCATTACAGGCAGATTCTTTTCCCCTTGAGCCAGCAAGAAGGCACATTTGTGTTTTAATCATATAGATAACACTGAGCAATGGCTGTCAAACTTCAATCACATTATGTGTGAATGCATACTTAGTCACTTCAGTCATGTCCGACTCTTTGCCACCCCAGGGACTGTACCCACCCAGCAGCTCTGTCCATGGGATTCTCTAGGCAGAAATATTGGAGTGGATTGCTATGCCCTCCTCCAGGGGATCTTCCCGACTCAGGGATTGAACCTTGTTTCAGACATCTCCTGCATTGGCAGGCGGGTTCTTTACCACTAGAACCACCTAGGAAGCTCCAGTTGCATCATAGTCATTTGGAAAGCTTGTTAAAATATAGATTTCTGGGCTCCACCTTCCAGAGATTCTAATTCATTAGATCTGAGGTTGTGTGGGCAAGAATGTGCATTTTGAACAGATTTCCAGGTGATGATAATGCTGGTTTGGAGACAATACTGTGAGAACCACTGGATAAGAGTAATTTGTCAGGTGCTACAATTATACTAGTACTATCTAGTACTTGTATAATCCTTGATGACAAACTGTTTTCTCATACAGTCTCATTTTATCCTCTGATAACCTTGAGTGGTAGGCATTATTAGATCTGATTTATAGATGAAGACTGCTAACAATTTCTAGTTTTTCTTTTTTAATTGGCTGTGAGTTCTTTGAGGCCAGACTGCATATCATACTCAATTTTCTATCCTCAACACATAGCAGGGGTCTGGGAATAAATATTTGTAGAAAGAATAGCAGGATTGGCTCTGGAGTCACACAAGAGTTCATGGCAGAACTCAATTTTGAATCTGGACTCAGTCTAGTAGTAGAAGACTCAGTAGTAGTCTTCTACTCTTGGCTATACAAATCAAAAAGCAAATTTACTTTCATACTTGAGAAACTTGTAGTAGTTTCATACTTGTAGTAGTTTTTCTGTTTTGTTTTTCCCCTGAAATCCTGGGTTTACAAAATGAGGTAGTCAATGTACCAATGTAATTAAAATTTGTTTTGAATTGTAATGTGCTGGAGAAGACTCTTGAGAGTCCCTTGGGCAGCAAAGAGATCAAACCAGTCAATCCTAAAGGAAATCAGTCCTGAATTTCCATTGGAAGAACTGATGCTGAAGATGAAGCTCCAATACTTTGGCCACCTGATGCAAGAATAGACTACTGGAAAAGACCCTGATGCTGGGAAAGATTGAGGGCAAGAGGAGAAGGGGGTGACAGAGGATGAGATGGTTGGATGTCATCACTGACTCAGTGGACACACGTTTGAGCAAATTCTAGGAGATAGTAAAGGAGAGGGAAGCCTGGCGAGTTGCAATCCATGGAGTCACAAAGAGTTGGACAGAACTTAGTGGCTGAACAAAAACATTAATGTTAACCACTCATGAACAACAGATCAGTGATGTCCTACACATTTATTCTGTTCACAATGATTTCTTTACCAAATGCTTTGTGCAGTAGTTCAGAACAGTAGAAATGATTGTTCAAGCTGAAACCATAAAAAGTGATCATAATGATCAGTAGGGAAAGTTACACATCAGAACATTAAGTATTCTCTTATGATCAATTATGAATGTATAAGAAAACTTAAAAATGACTAATACTCAATACATTGTAACTTGGAACATAAGAAATACTTAGAATTATTTGATTGAGAATTGTTTTATTTCTTTGTAAATAACTTATCAGACATAGTTGGAACAGTCTTTGCTTTCTCATATAACTTAATATATGGAGTGAGTATCTTTCAATGCCTTGGAAAATTGTCATATTCCTTTCTAAGTTTAGATTGGTTTCCAACATTTTATCCTTTGCACTTTTGGCATTGTAAAATAATCCTGAGAGTTCTTTTAATGTGAAGTTTTTTGGTGGTGTTACTTCCTCTGGGTTATCTTCATCCTTTCATTTCAATGATTTCCTCATTTATATTGATAAATTCTCCTTCATTAAGTTTCTCCTGCCACATGGCCGGAGTCTTTTAAATGGTGGCAGTGTCAACCTTCCCATTGTCAGTTATTTCTTCCATATCTCATTGGAGTCAGGGTATATATTTTGCAAAAGCATCTTTATCTGAGCTAATACTTCAACATATGGCTTAAATTAATCAATTCATGCAAACATAAAACCATCCTTTACTGGCAGCTAAAGGTCTTTCTTTAGGCTCCTGGTAATTATGTTTTTCTTTTGATTTGGCAACTGGGTTCATTGCTTTGGCCTGAATGGTAGCCAAGCTGACTGGGATTTGTTTTTAATTACAGTCTTCAAGCCAAAGTAGAAGTAAATGCCTCATTTCAATGACATAAAGGAGGTTTTCTGTTTCTAATGCAGTTTAACTAAAAAAAATGTCAAAATGAGTTTGCCTTGCATTCTGTATTCATTGGACCATTTCAGTGTGGGTTATACTTTGTCTTCTTGCAGGCCTAGGTCTCAGTGTGTGTTTGTCAGCATTTTCTAATCGTGTATAATTTTGCTTTATGTTTGCTGTACTTTCATCTTTGTCTGCCAATTCCTTCTTTCGTGTATCCATTTTTGTAAAATATCATGTGGGTTTATCACTTGTCAACAAGGAGGCGACACAACTGCATGCTTTACTGTCTGTGTGTGACCTGGATGACAGATAGGGTTTGATGAATAATTGACAAAATATGGAAGAAGTGATGTCATGAATCATTGATCATGATGCCCATGGGTTTCTATATAGTGGTTTGTAGACTGAAAATCTAGTGGTCAAATTTGGACTTTATGCAATTCCTGTACTCACAGTTTTTGTACTGTGTCTGGAATTTGGGCCATGCTATTAATATTATTTAACTGAACTATGATAAATAAATGTCATGCTTATTGAAACTGTGCAATGTGAAAATTCTCTAAAGTAGAGAATGTTTATCTGCATATTAGATGGAAAATATAATTTTGTAGCCATCCGTTATAAAACAGTACTCTCCAATATTCTCTCAGTTATTTAAAGAAACAAGTTTCTTTCTTTGGCCTCCAGAACAACTGATTAAATTAAGAAAAATCTGACACACATATTCTAGTATAGGTTAAATATATATTGTATTAGAGAGAGGGAGGGAGAGAGAGAGAGAAAGAGATCTATAAACTCCATTTGATTTTTAAATTCAGTGTAACATAAATCATTTAAAAGTTGGATGGGATATACGAGGATTGTAGAGATCATTTAAAAGTTGGATATATATGTGGACTATGTTAACATTTGAATATTGAAGATTTGTGCTATTCTGTTGCAGCTGCTGCTGCTAAGTCACTCAGTCGTGTCCGACTCTTAGTGACCCCATGGACTGCAGCCTACCAGGCTCCTCCATCCATGGGATTTTCCAGGCAAGAGGACTGGAGTGGGATGCCACTGCCTTCTCCGTGTGCTATTCTAGCCTTCTTCTTATGTTTCTTCCCTCCATGAGTATTTCAGTTGTATAAATAAAATGGACAGTGCTCAGTGCTCAGCGGTGACCTAGGTTCCTTGAAGGAGGGGAAATTTGAACTGGCCTAAGAGATCATTTATCTAAGTCCTTGAGTTTTCACTTTTTTCTGTGTAACAACTTTATGCAGTGTGTGTTGCCCTGCTGTGATGGAATAGCTGAAGAAGTCTGAAGGCATTCACTCATTCACTGACAAGAATAGCACTTGGTACATAGTTGGCATTTTATAAACACATACTTTATGGAGTGCATACTGGCCCATGAGACTACAAGAATAATTCACACACCATCCTTTTGGGCACAGAAGGGAAGAAACCTCCCTGTACCATGTGTACCTGCATGCTCAGTCACTTCAGTCGTGTCCAACTCTCTGTGACCCCATGGACTTTAGCTTGCCAGGCTCCTCTGTCCATGGGACTTTCCTGGCAAGAATATGGGAGTGGGTTACCATGCCCTCCTCCAGTGGATCTTCCCCACCCCCCAGGGATGAAACTGCATTTTCTGCATATCCTGCTTTACAGGCATATTCTTTACCACTGAAGTCACTGGGGAAGCCCCCCGCCCCCAACCCTGATAACATGACTTTTTGCTAAATCTCCAGTATTATGCAATGATAATACTAATGGCATTTCTAATTTATTCAGTGCATGTGATATATAGTCAACCCTATTAGACCTTTGCTGACATTACTGCTGTAGTTCTCTGAAGCCAGGATTCAAGATGGAGGTTCCACTTTCAAGGTGATTCACTTGCATATCTGGAAAATTTGGCTGGTTATTGTATAATGGCCTCTGTTTCTCCCCACTGTGCCTCTCCATGGAGCTATTTGAGTAGCCTTACAATATGGCTGCTGGCTACCCTCGGAGAGAGTGATCCAAGAGGTCAAGACAGGAGCTGCAGTGTTTGTGATGCCTAGCATTGAATGTCATGCATTGTTGCCTCCTTAGTATTCTGTTAGTTTCACAGGGCATGATTCAGTGTGGAAAGGACCTATACAATGTTATCAGTACTAGGAGGTTTTATGTTTGTGAGACATAAATAATTACTATCCCACTTTATAGATAAGTAAACTGTGGCACAATTAGTAAGTGGTAGAACTGTGATTTGCATGCAGGCATTCTGGCTCCAAAGTTCATACTGTTAATCATCATGTTATCAGATAAATTAGACTTCAGTATTGACTATCATTATTAGATACTGTTTGCATGTATGCTGGGTATTAAGAGCTCTTTGTTCTATTTTTACTGGTCTGTTTTTCATTCCTATAGCAGCAATACCATACTTTTTTTTTTTTTTTTTAGCCTTAGATTTATAACTTAATATCTGGGATGATTCCCCCAGTTCATTCTTCTTTATGAGATCCTTGAGTATTCTTGGATCACTGTACTCCTATATTCATTTTAGAATAATCTGTGGTATTCCATGAGAAATCATGCTGGAGCATTGATTGGAGTTGTACTGAACATATAGATCCATATTAGAAGATTGATGTCTTTATGATTATTTTGTCTTCTTTTTCTCAAACATTGGATTCTTAAACATGACATGTATGTCCATTGACTGTGCTATCATTTCACAGATTTGGTGACTTTTCTGTTAGTTCACTCAGGTCAGTGCTTGGCTATGTCAGCTTTCTTTTAGGGGTAGTCACTTAATCTTGTAAGAAGTTGTTTGCAACTTCAGTCTTTGCTTGTCCTAGTTTCCTAATTTAGGAAGAATATTGCCCCCACTTGTATTTTGTCATGTGGTAACCTGCAGTTCTTGGGCAGTTCCTCTCATTCTTACTTTTCTATTTTTACAGCCCTTTACATCCTGAAAATATCCTGAGATCACTCCAACTTTTTGCTTATTGTATCTATCCACCCCAAAGCCTCTCCAGATTACTGGTGATTTAAAATAGGTTTTGTCAGATCTGCCTAGAGGAAGAGTTGGGAAGAGGATAGGGGAAGGGAGAGGTATGTTGTGAAGGGTTGGACAAACAGGTGAAGGGGTAACAATAGGTATTTGAGTGATGAGCTCTAGGCCAGTCAGTGTTGCCCCGAAGGTTCATTTGTGTGCAGAGCCTTGAGTGTCTTTTGCCCTTGGGGCTCATACTTGTCATACTTCGCGCTCCTCATCGCACAGCCCTACAGTCTCCTAGAGAGCCTGGTAACCTATGCAGAAACAGCACTCGGTGAGCACGTGTCTGTCCTGCAATATGAAAGCACATTTCTTTTGGCTTCACCTTATGTAAATGACGTTGCATTATTCTTTAATCCATTGACTAAATATGATCAGTGAACTTTCTTATTTATGATGAGATTTCCTAAATAAGAAACCCAGCTTTGGAGGGAGGGGGTGAAATCCTAAAGGGGACATTGATGCCGTAAGTTCTTAGGTATCCTGTAGGCCTCTGTAGAGGTTATTTAGTTAATGGTTCCTCACTGAATTGAAAGAAGGTATTTAGAACTCAGCAATAGCTTTCTCAGGGCTTCCCAGGTGGCGCTGGTGGTAAGGAACCCTCCTGCCAATGCAAGAGAGATAAGTGATATGGGCTTGATCCCTGAGTTGGGAAGACCTCCTGGAGGAGAGTACAGCTACGCACTCCAGTATTTTTGCCTGGAGAATCCCAGGGACAGAGGAGTCTCGGCAGCTGCAGTTTATGGGATCACAAAGAGTCAGACACAACTGAAGCGACTTAGCATGCATGCATGCACTAACTTTCTGAACCCTCAAATCTGCCTCCTTGTTTTCATATATAAGAAGTCTCCAGTGAAAGGGGTCTCTACATACACAGAGCTAGCATTTTTAATCTTTTTTTTTTTTTCTATTTTATTTTATTTTTTTTTTTTAATTATTGTTTTAGCCATACATTGTTATGATATCACCATGGGTTTACATATGCTTCCCCTCCGGGTCCCCCCTCCCTCCTCCCTCCCCCCCGGGAAATCTCGCTGCACCAGTCCCGAGCATCAATCCTGGGCTGGCGATTGATTAGACACATGACAATTAACATGCTTCAATGCCCTTCTCCCATCTCATCCCACCCTTACCCTCGTCCACAAAGTCCACAAGTCTATTCTATACATCTGCGTTCCTTTTGTTTAATCTTAATTTTGCAAGGACTCTGATCTTAACCAGAGTATTTAAAGATATACGTTAATAATGAAATTCAATAACCTAGGAAGGGTCCTGTGGAGTTCTAGCAGCAGAGTCATTGTGGACATTTCTTGTGAAACTTTAATGCTTAGACCGCCAGGAAGGCACTGAGACAGTGCTGACTGAAGAGGAAGATTCTCACTGGGTGAGGTGTACCCATTGATGTTCAGTGTCTACTGGCATAATGGAAGCTCTTGGGGACAAATATTCCTTTGTATGTGTTAAGCCTCATTTAGAGCCAAACCTTTCTTCAAATACTCTATTTGCAATCAAATTTTTGGTGGAAATGCAGCAGTTCTCTAAAAGAGCAAATTCCATGTATCTAAATGTATTTGCTGAGTTTCAGTGCTTTTTTTTTCTTTTCCCCCAAGAGCAATTCTTTTTACTTTTTCAGCCTTCTTTCCCTCTATGTTTAGTTCATATCCTTAGGTGAACAGAAAAGACAGAACAAAGAAACAGTTTCCGAATTTATGCTTTTTGGTTGGATAACTGGCATCATAAAGAATGCAAACTTCAGCGCAGCTTTTAAAGCATGGCTTTCATATGTTTATGTGATTGGTTGCAGAGCTGAAGCTCATTCAGTGCCAACTGTAGCTCTCCGTTTTCGCTTCTGAAATGTAGCCCCTGAGTAGAAGGTGTATTGGGAATTACCTTCAGTTCAAAAGTTTTTCTTGAAAATCTTTTTGGCTCTTTAGAGCTAAACATTTTTGTTCTGAGGGTCCTAATAAGATGAGTGAGTTAGGTGTCTAATGCTTCAGTAAGCATGACCTCCCCTTGGTGTAACACAGACAGAAACGGGGCCCAGCCTTGTCTCCTGGTACAGGCAGGGGCACCAGGGCCCCTGGAGACAAAAGCTGATCACTTAAAGTTGGAGCCATTGTTGTCCTTAAACAACTGGGATGTGGTTAACTTTTTTTTCCTCTCTGGAAACTCATCTTCACTGCCTTCCTTATCTTTTCTAGGTAAGAAGAGATTCTATGATTCAGAGCTAGGATCAATTTCATGTACCACAGTCACACTGTTGTCTCCACTGCTTGCAAAAGAAGCAGAAAGAGAGACAGGGAAAGAAACCCAAAGGCAAAAGGGCCAAGTGTGTGCAAGTCAGGCTGGTGGAGGGAAGAAAGTAGGGGAGGGCAGGAGGGCAGCAGATGTTCTGCCTGCTCGATGATGCTGGACAAGTCAGCGAACCCTTGGCTTCACTGTCCTCATCCACAGATTTTGGGTTTTCAGTTTGGGTTCTTTCTTTCGGTCTATAAGAGGACATGACATCTTAAATCCTTCCTGGGCTTTTCTCAAAAGTCATGGACAGCCTGTCCTCTGTGGACCAGCAGAACTGGTATCACCGTGGAGCTGGTTGGAAAGGTTGACTGTCAGGCCCCATGCCATGTACTTTTACCAAGTCTGCTGGCTGACCCATCTGCCTATTGTAGTTTCAGAGGCTGTTCCATGGGAAGTCTGTGACTGCCTTGTTTTAGATTAAAAACAATGAAACCAACACTGACCGACCAACCAGTCAAACAAAAAAGCTTAGGGATTTACCTTATCCTGAGATTTCTTCTGCATTACAGGATCTTGGGGCTGTGGGGAAAATTGAGTGCCCTCCACCCCAGTATTCAGTATGCCCCAATGCTGCTTGTCCTCTAAGCGGCTAAGGCCCTAGGGGAAGGCTGTTAGGTTTAACATCCATCTCCTGGCCTCTGGTTCTGTGTTTCTTTGTCTTTTTCAGAGTAGCACCAAGTACACAGTGCCAGGCTTGTGCTCATCGTGGTTTCCCTTTGTGGCATGTCACATTCATGATGCACCTTTATACTTTCCATTTTTCACAGCATCCCAGAGCAGGAGGCAGGCAGGCACCATTGCCTCTCTGCTGAGACCTAAGAGGTCACAGCAGGTCACAGTAGCTGAAGAACTGACCAGAAGTCCCATGGTCTCTGCCTCCAACTCCCAGCCTCCTCCTGCCTCTAGGTGGCCACAGATTTAAAGAGGGCACAGACTTCCATCAGGGCTGTGTTTACCTTTTGCTGGCATATAAACCCCCCTTTCTTGTGGGATAGGCAGGTTTTGTGCCTGTTCTGTAAGGTCTGAGACATGAACAATATGAAGATCAGTATTAGAATGTTTCCTCCCAGAAATCCCAGGTGCCTGGGTAGTGCCGCTGGGCTATGTGACCTGTTTGCATCTGATGTGCACCCAGGGAGCAGGACGGTTGCCTGCTGCGGGATTCCTAGTATGTGCTCCCTGGGCTCCCCACCCAGCTCAGCTGCACCGGGCAGCCTCAGGGCTGGCGGTGAGGATGCTGCTGGATTTTCCCTCTCAACTTGCTTTCTTTTATCTTCTTTCATCTTGGGAGATAACATTCCCTCCCACACTTGGTACTTTGCCAAGTCCACATATTTTACTTGTTTGAAAAAGCTAGAATCAATATTTTGCTACCCACTCATCAGGCTGCAAATACATTTTTATTTTCAATTCTTCCTTTCACATAGGGTTCTGTAGGGGGTCTCGTATTTTTTTTTTTTTTTGCACCGAGAGGAAGAACCTGCAGAGCTGTCTCCTATGGATACAGGACAGTGGCTGAGATGCATTTCTGCTCTTTAGGACAACAGTGTCTGCTGGGCAGAGCAGCTGGAAACTGAGCAATTAAAGCATCTTGTTGGCAAGATGTTGAAACGTGAATCATTAGCAGGTATACTGATCTTCTGACCCACAGGCCCTCTCAAAGCCGATTAGAAAGCTATTTCTGGTCTGCTTTGCCTTCATTTACGCATGCATTTCATGCTTTCTAAATTTTGATAATTTGGCATGTCCAGCTAATGAATCTGTCAACGTATTGGAGCAGAGTTGAAAGAGGAAGGTTATGTCAAGATTTTGCAGCTGGTGAAAAACAACAGTAAGATTCCCTTTGAGTCCAAATGAGAGCCGGTGGTCTGGGAAGAGTCTTCCCCAGGGAAGGCTTGTGGAATTCCTGCCACATATCAGGAAGGACTATTGTAATCAGAATTTCTGAATGATCTTGGGAACTTGATTTTGCAGTGAGATATTTTCTGTGTTCCAGAAGGTGCTTCTTGAATTTAAAGCAGACCCTCTGTGGCAACCCAGTCTGATTTTCCTCCAGACAGGTGTGGGCAAAGGCAGGAGAATTCTGCTGCATGTGTAGCCTTGAGGTTTAGCAATTTGTGAGCAATATAGCCTATTTACCAGCCTTGAGGAGATAAATTTGGTACTCTGTACACAGTAGGCATTCTGGAAATGTTACTTGACTAATGATTTAGTTTGTTTTTGGGACCAAGTTGGGAAAGAAATTTTGTTAGTAGGCATAAGCAATAGGAAAATAATTGCAGGTGTTTAACAAAAATTCAGGGAAGCTAAGCCACTTTGGGACATCATATGAAATAATTGGTAGATAAAAGTTTTCTTTTAGAGAATCCACAGATGAACTCATTTTAAATAGGTGCTGGCAAGATGTTGATACAGGGTACACCAGTAAAATAGTGAGTTCTCCTTATCTTTTTCCAAGGTCAAGAACTGTTCTACTGAGTGAAGATGAGGGGAAACATTGTTATTATCCAGGTATTTTCTTATAGAAATTGTTACCCTCCCAGCCCCCCACCCTCTCGCCCCCCTGAGGAGACTGTAGAGATACTAGAGCTGGTAGAATCACTCTTTTGCTATTAAGATAACATCCAAGTTCTTTTTGTATCATTGTCTGAAAAGCCCAGTATGATTTGGTGTTTTCTTACTTTGAAACCTGCCCTCTCACTTGATTTTTTCTGTATGGGCTCTTTTCCCACTGTTTGAGTGGTCTCAGTATCATTGAACCTGCCAGACAAAGGTTCACTTTCTCAGAAAAGTATTTACTATCTTCCCATTAGAACTGGAAGTCTCTCTTTTGTACTGTTTCAAGAACATCATAATTTTCCATATAGAATGTATCAAAGCTTGTATTTATACTTTCACTTCTTTCAAGCATCATAATTTGCTCACTCATCTCCAACTCTTTGCCATCCCATGGACTGCAGCCTGCCAGGCTCCTCTGTCCTTGGACTTCTCCAGGCAAGAATACTTGAGTGGGTTGCTATTCCCTTCTCCAGGGGATCTTCCCCATCCGGGGATTGAACCCAGGTCTCCTGTTATTGCAGGCAGATTCTTTACCATCTCAGCCACAAGGGGAAGCCTAATTTTCCATATAGAATGTATCAAAACTTATATATACATATATATGTATATATAAATATACATATAAGTCCTTTTTTCAGGATGAGCTACAGAGAATAATTTGTGCATGTGGTCTTATCCCCAATGGAGAGGTTGCCACTGGGAGGTCACTCTGCAAGTGTGGGGACACATCTAAGGTATTTGGGACACAGTGAAAGGAGGGCAGTAGAAGGCTGGCAAGAGTGGTCCTGGGTGCTACACTAACTTGCTTTCTTAATTCAGCTCAGCCTGCTGGGTGCAAAAGAGGGCTAATGCTAACCATCTCACAAGGCTTCTATGGGGAATGTAACTGGGGAGGACTTTTCAAGTGTGGCCCTTAGTAAGTGCACAACCAAATCTTGGTTTCCTTCAGATGGCTTGCCTAGAAAATTCCTTCAAAGAGCTGTTTCTTGAAAGGGTAAGATGGTAAAAGACTTCCATATTAGTATAAATTGAACTTTGTTGGTAGAAAGGTCACACACACCATGTTTGTGAAAAGCAATTTGGTAATATATACTAAGAAACTCAAAATTTTTATATCACTGCCCCCGTGATTATACCTCTGCCAGTCCATCTTAATTTAATTAAAAATGTAGGAAAAAGTTTGTATTTAGTGATATTCATCATCACATTGTTACAGTTATGAATTGGAAGCATTTTAAATATCCAACAGTAAGTAAATGATGATGTAATATGTGATGTATCTACAAGATGTATTATTATGCAACCATTACAAGTAATACTTTCAAGGAGTTGTTAATAACATGGGAAATGATGATAATACTGTTAAAAAGAGTGGACTATAAAGTTATATCATCCTAATTTTATTACAAAATGGACTTAGTACTACATATTAAGAATATCTGGGCATTTATCACAGATTTATTATATACTGGGTTTGTTCTAAGGGATTTACACATACTAGCACCAGAATAAGCACTATTGTCATTCACCTGTACATGTGAGGAAGGGTTAACCTGGTTAGTAATTTTCCCATAAATTTTTAATTGCTAGAATTGGAAATGAAATGTGGATTCTTAATTTATCTATCTACATTCAAATATACTACCCCCCATCTCTTCATTCATTCTCTGTCTGTACAGCAGCAGACAAATCACCTTGAAACAAAAATCTGATTATTTGATTTCCCAGGACTCTTAGTATAAAGACCAAAATTCTTATCTAACTATAGAGCCTACCCTCTTAACTAAGACTGTTAACTGTTCTCCAGATGACATTGTTTTTTCCTCCTATTAGGGAAGTTATGGAAAATTTTTTTCTTTTTTATGTTGTTCTGTATTTTCTAAGTCAATCAACATATATTGTGTTTATAATGGGAGACAGGATGTGCAGGGAAGCAATGGTGATGATGGTTTCTAAGAAATCATTTATGTTTTTTAAAGAAAGAAAGCAGAGCACCACAGCTGTGCCCTAGAAGGTCCTGGAGGGTGGTAGATGGGGTCACGAATCACAGACATTTCACTGGAACTATAGCTGAGGCTTCACTTGTGACATACAACACCCTCAGCTCGAGCTGCCTGTTCCTATCCCCTTGTTGACAAGAATAGCAGCTTCACTGAGACCACTGCAAGGACACTCACTGGAAACCGGGGACGGAAACAGCCCTGGAAGAGCAAACTTTGTGTTAGGTTAAGGATACCTCATTGCTGAGTTCACTGCTCTCAAGGGTGTTGTATTGTGAAGAGGATCCCCTTCTTAAACTTAACTCCCTGGCAGTGTTGCAGTGTTCTCAGATGTGCAGGGTTCTTAGTAATCACCCCAAATTACTATGCTTCCACTACTTCACCCACTGGACACATACCTATTGAGTGAATTCAAGTCTGTCACCAATACTCAGGTATTTACCACTTAGGTATCTCTTGGATCCATCTGGTAGTCTCCATCTCCAGGTCACCTTCTACTGGCCACTGTTGGCAAATCCTCACTGATCACCCCACATCCAGACGTCCCGTCTCCCCACCCAGCCACTCCCTCTCTGTCCACACTGCAGCAGAGAAATCATCTTGCAACTCAGTGCGATTTTTGATGATGTGTTTCCTAGTGATGTTAGGGTGAGGAACACAATTCTCAGTTCTGCAGAGCCTGTTGCGGGACCTAGTCTTTACTCTCTCTGGCCTCTGCTGTCACTGTGCTCTGCTTGCCATGTCTGCTCAGTTTGCTCAGTCTCTGCAGAATACATTGTCCATCTCTTCCCCCAGCCCTGAGGTTTCCTCTGTCTAGAACACGCTTCCTCATTCTTTCATCAGATTTAGCTCAGTGGCTGCTCCTTAAACCTTCTTTGCTAAAGAGTTTGTCTTTATTTGATTTCAGTTTTCTCATTTCTATACCCTGAGTACTAGTCACTGTGACAATCATCCTGGTTATATCCTGACATTGGCTCCCTTGGCTGTGATTATTTGGTTCATATATGTTTCCCTCACTAAATTAAAAGTTCCATGAAGGCAGGGATTATGTATGGTTTTGTTCATGTGGTATACTCAGCCTAGCATAGCCCACAACACATTAGACAGTTACCTGTGTTTTGGATGTGTTTTGGATGAAGGCACAAATGCCTACAGTGTGGCAGGCATAGGATCAGATCCTGGTAAGGAAACCTGAATGATGCATGGGACCTTCTCCCAGGAGCTCACAGTCTAGACAGACAGGCTGTTAAGTGAGTGGGTTAATGTACCTGGACATGGTTGCTATGACTGTGGTGTGAACTGGGTCTGTGGGAGCACCTGGGAGGTGCATCTAAGGTGTAGCGATGGTTTAGGAGAAGGTCTTTGAGATGAGTTTTGAAGAACAAAGAGGATCTAATGAGGAAAAGGCCTGGGAAGGGGACTGTGGGTGAGGGACAGGCCCTTTCGAAGAAACACATGGGAAGCCTGTGCAGATGGGGTCCCAGGAAGGAGGTGTGGGTAGAGTAAGTGGTATCAGTGCCTGTCATTAGTAGAAGTCTGAGCCCTGCTGCCCCCTGCATCTTGGTATCAGGGTCTCCAAAGAAAATACACTGCAGTCACTGAAGTCAAGCACTGGGTAGGATGTGTTTTACTTAAGCAGAGAACCACATGTGTGCTCAGTCATGTCTGATTCTTTGCAACCCCATGGACTGTAGCCTGCCAGGCTCCTCTGTCCATGGGATTCTCCAGGCAAGAATACTGGAGTGGGTTTGGGTTGACATTTCCTCATCCAGGGGATCTTCTCAACCCTGACCTATGTCTCCTGCATTGCAGGCAGATTCTTCACCACTGAGCCACCACGTGGAGAAGAGGCGGAGCAAAATCAACCCCAGTGCATAGGTTGCCTACAGCCAGCAGGCCCTGCTGGGTAGCTAGTACAGTTTGGTTGATCTACTCAGCCCCTGTCCCCTCCCCAAAGAGGACAGATGAAACAGTGGGGCTGGCCATATGCAGTATGATGTGCATGCTTAAGCAGAACAAGAGAGCACAGGGAAGGTCTTCCTGCATAAGGTGACAGATTCAGCAAGGCCGTGAGGACTCATCTCTTGGTGAGGATGTTTCTCAGGCCCAAGGTTTATACTTACTTGGCCCAGTAGGGTCAAAAGACTGCATGCAGGGAACTGCTTTTCTCAGCAGAATGGCGTACCCATGCTGTATTGATCTATTACATCATTCTTGAGGTGAAGTCTCTATCTTTCCAGGAAAACTCATATTTTTCAAGGAGCAAAAATTCTGGGAAGATCTTGAACTTTAATTCAGCTAATTTCTGAGTGTTAGCAAAGGGTCTTTATGTATTTCTCTGGTATCATTTAAGTTTCATTTTTATTTAGAAATACATGTTGGTATTAAAGTAAACAAATGTTCTCATAATTAATTGCTCCTCTCAATCTCATAAATAATTGGAAGTAATTGGAATAAATCTCTCTCCATTAAGTTGGTCTGGGTGTACTGCAAAAAGTAGGCCCTGCTGTCTCTAGTCTCTAGCTCCCGGGTCCTGAGTTCAGCTTTGGCATCATATACAATTTCAAAACTAGTTTTTTCCTGTATTGGTATCTGAGTTGCAGAAAGCTTGACTCCTCCATCTGTGCCACCATTGAAAGTATAGACTCTGAAGGTAGATATCCAAGGTTCAGAGCCTGGTTCTACTGCTTTTATGAGCAGCAAGAACTTCAGCAAATCACTTTAACTCTCTGGGCCTCAGTTTACCTTATCTTTAAGGTGGGAACAATAATATTACCATATAGGCATTATATAAGGATATGTTGATATACGTACAGTTTTTACAACAAACCATGCACTCAATAAACTTTATAAGTATTTAAGTAAGCAAAACATTTTGGCAAATTCTAAAGGTTGTGGACATGCCTGTAATCATTAATTAAAGACTAGAATAAGTGTCAGTTGCCTGTGTGATCTTTGAATGAATTTTTAGGTTAGGCAGTCTTCCAAAAGCAATTACTGACAAACTTACCAGATGGAATTTAAACATCTCCAGGTGAGAAGAGGTAGTTGCAGGGGTGGAGATCGGGTGGGAGCTCAGAGATAAAGCCCTTCCTGGACAAGGTAGAAGAGGCAGGAAGAGTAGCAAGCTAGTCTCAGGCATGGATTGGTCAAGATCACAGGGCTCCAAGCTGTGTGCTGCCTGCATTTGTATATTTGTGTGGTTTGTACCCCAGCATAGCCATGCACACTGTGCTCCAGCAGTGTGCCAACTGCCTGATACTCAGGATGACTAAGGCACAGTGTCTGCCCTGACAGCTCATGTTGGGGGGCATCTAAACGTTACCACAGATAGCAGTTCTAAAACATATACACAGTGCTAAGTATAGGTAGAAAGCAATTTCCTGGAGAGATGCATCCCAAGTGACAAAATATGAGAAAGCTGTTGGAGAATGTAGCACTTGGGCCCATCTTCACTTGGACGAGGGAGGGAGATTTTAGTAGGTGCTTTCAGAACAAAAGGATATGGCAAACAGAAGGTGCAGCTGAAATAAAAGGCTGGTGGCTGGGAACTGAACAAATTCACTTTATTTTGGGGGGCTCCAAATTCACTGTGGATGGTGACTCAGCCACAAAATCAAAAGATGCTTGCTCCTTAGAAGAAAAGCTGTGACGAACATAGCACATTATAAAGCAGAGAAATCACTTTGCCAACAAAGGTCTGTACAGTCACAGCTATCGTTTTTTCCAGTAATCATGTATGGATGCGAGAGTTGGACCATAAAGAAGGCTGAGCACTGAAGAACTGCTGCTTTGGAACTGTGGTGCTGGAGAAGACTCTTGAGAGTCCCTTGGACAGCAAGCAGATCAAATCAGTCAATCCTAAAGAAAATCAACCCGGAATAGTCATTGGAAGGACTGATGCTGAAGCTCCAATACTTTGGCACTTTGATGAAAAGTGCTGACTTACTGGAAAAGACCCTGAATCTGGGAAAGATTGAGGGCATAAGAAGAGGGTGACAGAAGATGAGATTGTTGGATGGCATCATCTACTCAATGGACATGAATTTGAGCAAACTCCAGGAGATAGTGAAAGACAGGGAAGCCTGGTGTGCTGTAGTCCACGGGGTCACAAAGAGTCAGTCATGACAGCTTCCGAACAACAGCAAGGGAACACCAAGTAAATCAGGCAAGGAGACTCTAGGGTTGAATGGAGTTACAATCACTTGTTATGTGAAGAGAGTCTGGGAGCTTTCTTTGTTTATGTATTCCTGGCATGAGAGTGCACATCTGACTTGCATAATGAAATCTTGACTCATCTCTCCTCCTCCTTCTCACCACCCCATTTTGTTTGTCCTTTTTCTACCCTCAAATTTATGCTTTGCTGGAATAAAGACTGAATGTAATTCTGCTGTTAATAGGAGACAACTGGGAACTGACAAGGAGGGACTAAAGATTGTGTCATCAAAGGCAGTAAGAAGATTCATTTGAATGGGTGTCTAGCTCATAATTCCCAAAGCCTGCTCTTCTGCAAATACAAAGTAATGTGTGGTCCTCCAACCTGCTGGGCGATGTCCATTAGCCTATCTGTCTTCTTTTATCACCTAAGTTCACTCTGTGGTTAACCACTATTTTAAATCCATCTTTCTTTCCTGGAACCATTTTCTCTTTTTACTGGGACAAAGGAATCTAAGCTGATAGCTTCCTGCGAATGGCGTGAAAGCCTTTTAAGTTACACAGAGTTGATGGATTTTCACCCCTTCCTCTAAATACAATACATATGCTATCCCTGGGGTTCACTTAATGGTTCCCTGCTGATGATGAAACTGCTGCCTGACACAGACGAGGACCCGACACACTGCACCACTGCACACTCTTGTTCAGATTGCAGTCTAACCAGTGAAGCCGAAATGAAGAGTCTAAGCCCCCGATCCTGGAGGCACAGAGAAATATTAAATGTTGTGCTTGCTGATGCTTCTCCTCTTGAATGTGAAATACATTTGCCACAGCCTCCAGATCCCAGCGTCCTAAGTGGTCGGGTGATTCTGAATTGTGTACCGTGGACAAGCCGCATGGGGCTCAGGGGAGAGGCTTTGAAAGAAAAAATGATGTGGATGCTGAATGCCTCCACCTCCGGAGAGTCCTTAACAAGAAAGTCTGCCTGTTTTGGGCTAGAATGAAGTTACCATTCTTTTGTTTGTCCATTGGGAAAATAACCCTAGCAGTCAGCCTGTAGTTATTGGGCTGGTTGCATCTACAATTTTATGTATGAGAAGTCTGACAAGAAATAGTATTAAATGAACATAAAGTTGGATTGGATAGCTCAGAGCCAAGAAAACCAAACAAAACAGACTGAGTAAAAACATGTCTTGTGCCACAGACTATTCTGTGTACCTGACTTGACCACGTTCAGTAATGTTTTCACATCTGACAGTAGAGTGATTTATAATTTAGAAAATGCTTTCACTGATTTTATCTTGACTGAGCCTTGCCAATGTATCAGGGAGAGAGGCTAGGCAGAGATATTATCTCCAGGGGACTGGTGCAGAAACAGAGGCATAGAAAATAACTGAGTGGTCCAAAGTCACACAGCTAGTAAGAGCAACACTATGCCTAAAAGTTAGACCTTCTGATTTAAACCGAATATCTGTTTATCACTTTGCCTCCTAGTTGCAATACCTTTTGCCCCATAAGACCCTCTCTGGAGCCCTTCCCAAGGTCTTCTGGGAAAATTTCCCTCCTACAGCAAGCTCCATGTCTGGCTCCTACATTTATTATGTGAACCACCAAATCTGGCAAATATGTGGCTTTTTTTATTCCCTATTTTAAAAATAGTTCTTTTTGTGTTGACTTATCAGAAAGCAAGCTTCCCAATGTGACAATGTTGGACACACAGCAAGCATTTAACATACCCTGACTGACTTGTTATATATTTTTACTAGTATCATGGAAACTGTACATAAGTACATAAGGAACATGACTTTACATTGAGTAAAGTGGTACATTAAAGTGATTTAAAAATTTTTTACCAATCACTTTGATTCTCCTAAGTGTCATCAACCTGATGAAATTACATTTCCTGGCCTGTCCAAATGTAAAATAAAAATATAAATTTGGATAGTGGTGTATAGTCTTTTTTGAGCTTTAAGAATCTCTGAGAATATGTTGCAAATTATGTTTGTATGCAAATCTAGGATGCAGACAGAAAGAGATCTGTGGAAGTCCTTCTTGGGCTATAACTAATGTTTTTATGTTTCCTGATAGTGGCCACTTCCAAGCATAACGCAACTGCAACCAAAGGAAGGATAAACATTAACTTTCTTGAGATTGCCATGGTGTTCCATCAGATAGATATTCTTCCACATTCACTTTTCTTCTTGTCAGTTCTCCCTCCTGTGTTTTTGGAAAGAAGAGATGATAGCACTCCTCTAAAAATTCTACTCCTGATGGTCCTTTGTTGTATTCCTACCCTATGCCAGACACTGTGCTGGCTACAGTGGAGATGCAGATGTCTTGAGATGTGTTTCCTGTCTGCAAGAGGCTTGCAGTCTACCATTTGTAAAATACATAGCCAGTGGGAATTTGCTGTATGGTGCAGGGAGTTCAAACCAATTTTCTGAGACAACCTAGATGGGTGGGATGGGGTGGGAAATGGGAGAGAGGTTCAAGAGGGAGGGGACATATGTGTACCTATGGCATATTCATGTTGATGTAGGGCAGAATCCAACACAATATTGTAAAACTGCTGCTGCTGCTGCTAAGTCACTTCAGTTGTGTCCGACTCTGTACAACCACATAGACAGCAGCCCACCAGGCTCCTCCATCCCTGGGATTCTCCAGGCAAGAACACAGGAATGGGTTGCCATTTCCTTCTCCAATGCATCCATGCATGCTAAGTCACTTCAGTCCTGTCCGACTCTCTGACACCCTATGGACAGCAGCCCACCAGGCTCCACTATCCACAGGATTCTCCAGGCAAGAATACTGGACTGCATTGCCATTTCCTTCTCCAATTGTAAAACTACTATCACTCAATTAAAAATAAGTAAACTTATAAAAGAATCTTGCTGTCTAGATTGTGATTTTAAAAGTCTATAAATTCTGCCTGAGGGAGAAGTGTAAGATTTCTAGGAAATCTTATAGTTGAGGGTTTAAAACACGTGGTCATCCTCCACGTAGATGGTGTTTTAGCAAAGCACTTGCTGGCTCACACTCAGGTTCAAAGGCACTGCAGAGCACAGTCTGCTTAGGGCACAGTGACTAGTTCAGTGTGGCATAGAGTCAGGGGCTAGGCGAGGAAGTGGGTCAGTGGAAGGGCAGTCAGGGCTCAGGCAGTAAAGGGTCTTGAGACCTAAGATGTGTGCTCTTTGTTCTACTGTTGCAAATACCCAGGTGTGGGGAGCTACAAGCTGTTTGGCTATCCTTTGTATTATAGCTGGGCTAGACTACTACCACTTGCTACCACTGGCTACACAAAAGGACTTATTGGCTTTCGTCGTAATCCAGATGCTAGAAACACAGCCATCTGAACAAAAAAATCTGCCTGTCCATTGCTGGATGTATGAACTATAAAAACTTTTCAGTGCCATAAGAACATTACCTTGGATTCTGAGGATGTTAACACAGCTGTTTATAAACCCTGTCAATCCATAAGCAGCAGGGGAAAGCCACAGAGTGATTTATCTGGCTACCTGAGCAGTTTGAAAACATGTTAGTGATGTGGTAGACACACGGCTGGTATTTTAAGTAGCAGCCAGGACTTGTTTCCAGCTGAATGGGCATGTAGTCTCTGTCTCTGATTGCTTACGCATCGTATAGCTCTGTGCTGAATCCTTGCCATTTGCCCATTAAATTCAGTGAACATAGTATAACTGTATTTTTGCATTTGTTTATTTATTCTTCAACATTGAGGGCAGGTCTAAAAGGCCAGTTCCCATTAAAGTCTTGTGAGTAAGTGGGTCGCAATTCACTGGACTCATCCTCTGACAAGGCTTCTCTGTAACCAGCTCCATCCAGTACCAAATTGTTATGTATATGCAGCGAGTGAGCTATATTCCCTCACCATTTAGCTGTCTTAGAATTTGGGGAATAAAAGTTATAGCTACACCCCCCCCCACACTACTTTGAGATTATTAAGTTGATTAACCATTGCTTCTTGGAAACTATGTACAAAATGTCCTGAAAAAATCAAGTCACTTAGTCCTGTCAACCAGTTCTTGAGTACTTAGAGCTCTTATCTGTTCAGTTCGATTTAGTCGCTTAGTCATGTCCAACTCTTTGCGACCCCATGGACTGCAGTACTCCAGGCTTCCCTGCCCATCACCAGCTCCTGGAGCTCTCTCAAACTTATGTCCATCGAGTTGGTGATGCCATCCAACCATCCCATCCTCTGTCATCC
Source organism: Antilocapra americana (assembly GCA_007570785.1). NCBI lineage: Eukaryota > Metazoa > Chordata > Mammalia > Artiodactyla > Antilocapridae > Antilocapra > Antilocapra americana. The sequence goes on along the minus strand of ML664161.1, from coordinate 13,520,259 downwards.
CATTGTCCTGCCTTCAATCTTTCCCAGCATCAGGGTCTTTTCCAGTGAGTCAGTTCTTCGCATCAGGTGGTCAAAGTATTGGAGCTTCAGCTTCAGCATCAGTCCTTCCAATGAATATTCAGGACTGATTTCCTTTAGAATTGACTGGTTTGATCTCCTTGTAGTCCAAGGGACTCTCAAGAATCTTCTTCAACTGTGTAGATCACAACACACTGTGGAAAATTCTTAAAGAGATGGGAATACTAGACCACCATACCTGCCTCCTGAGAAACCTGTATGCAGGTCAACAAGCAAAGAGCTCTTATGGGTGAGGGAAATGATAAAATGAGATGAATGGTTGAGCTTTAGGAAAGTTTAAGAGTGCAGTTGTTAAGCTTGCTTTGCCAAAGAGCCTGAGAATGTTCTGGGTGTCATGTTCCCCAACAAGGAGCCATGGTAGAGAGACTGATCTATGTTACATTTTTGGATGAGTCTTTACAGCTAAGGGATCACAGATGACAGGATAGACAGTGAGTATAATCCAGGTCAGAATGCTACTGTGAAGCCTGTGTTGTTTAAATCAGCCCTATGGTAAGCCTGCAGGTGTCTGTCTGGCCTTGGTTCAGCTGTCTGGATGTAGCACTGGGAGGCATTGTGTCCTGTGTATCTTCTCTTGATTCATTTGTTAGACTTCCTCTGTAGGATTGTAGGACTTGGAGGAACCTCGAATACATTATCTATTCCATTTTTTCCTCATCTTCCTCTTTTTTGGACCATATTTAAGCCTTATTGGGCTTCCCTGGTGGCTAAACGAATCTGCCTGCAATGCTGGAGACCTGAGTTCGACCCCCTGGAGAAGGGAATAGTTACCCACTCCAGTACTCTGGCCTGGAGAATTCCATGGACTGTATAGTCCATGTGGTCACGGAGAATCGGACACAACTGAGCGACTTTCATTTTGAGCCATATTAAATAAATGGATCCTATTCTTTTCTGCAGCTCAACAGAAAGCTGTCTGTCTTGGTAGCTCATTCCAGTATCTCCCTAGCCCATGAAATATTTCCTTAGTTTGTGAGCACTCCTCTTGAAGCCTTGCCTCCATCCCCCAATAGCTTGTTGAAGCTGGCCAAAGACGACTTACTTTTAATTTTCCTCTCAATTCATATTTTCATGTCTTTGGATAGATTTTTTTTAGAGTTTAATATTTATTAAGTACTTATCATATGTTTTGCACTGTAGTAAATTATTTAACATGCATGATCTCTTCTACTCTCCTGACAGGTAGGAACTCTTATTTTCACCATTTTCAGTATGAGAACATTGAGGCTTAAAGAAGTTAAATAACTTGTTCAGAATTACTTAGCCAGTGATTCACAGAGACTAGATTTAAGTTCATATGTGTCTTGTTACCCTGAATTCTAATATTTATTCTATATGATCTCTAGCATGTGATATGACACTTCAACTATCCTTTGCCATGAATCATTGTACATATTTTGCTAATACTTTGCATACTTTTAAAAAATTTTTTGAAATAGCTTTATTCAAACCATGGATTGTGAGTCATTATCAAATTATGACCAGTGTATGTGTGTGTGTATGTATGTTTGTCTATTTAAATGAAAGAAACTAGAATAGAATATTATAAAATAAAAAACAATAGAATATACTGATGTAGAAATGATAGGTATATTTTTGTGAAACATTAGCTGTAGGTGTATATATAGGTTTATAGCTGTATAGGTGTCATTGATTCAATGCAAAGTGCATTTATTTCTGTGAGTTGTGATTAATTTTAAAGAAGCAATGTATGATATAAAAGCAGTATAAGTACCTTGCTATCTAGATACTTAGATTTCAGTGGGAAGGGAGAATATATATAAATGTTGGCAAGATAACACAGCAGTGGGTTATTCAAAGCCCAAATCTGCATCTGTAGATAATAGTACAGTTATAATCTTCTTCTGATACTCCCCATTTACTGATTATTATCTTTAAGGATGTGTATGATGGTCTTTGGACATCTCAAGAACAAGGACGCAGCTTGTTGTTTGGAATCCTCAGCACCTTGAGCAGATAAAGTGCACGGTGAATGCTGATTGAATGAATGGAAAGAGGACCGAGGATGGTAGCCTCCTCTGTAAAGATCATTATTTTAAATTAGCACATCTTGGGTTTAGCAGAACCCCTACCAGCTCTCTCATTTTATGCTTATTTCTTCCTTTCTAAAATGAATCACTTTCTATAATATGTGAAAGGACCTGAATAAGCTACAGAAATTTCCTGAGGAAGCGTCTAAGATGGGGATTGTCACGGTGGCTCCTGGTCTGTCTTGACTCAGCTGGAGGCCTCTCCCATCAGCTTCTCCAAGCATGTGATAGGAAATGTATTTATAAGTGAGTTGGACCCAGTTTACCTAAATAAAACACGCTAGACATATGTCCTTTGGTATCTTAGCTACTTAACCTTACAACTCTGTGTCAATTGCTGGAATTAATCTAAAAGCAGAGCTAACACTTCATGAGTCAAAAGACTTCTGGAAATAATCTCTATTTCCTCTTTAGCAGGGTTATATATAAAGGTGGTTTTGCAATATTCTCACGATCTTCTCAGAAAATAGAGTATGCAGTTTTGCCTTAATATTTGCTATTTAAATTTGTGTCAAGTGAATGATTTAATCAAATTGCACAAACATTAAATTTTAGTAGGGCCATAGGGTTGCCTTTTAAAAAACCTGGTGTAAAAATAAGCAAGAACAAGTGAGGCATGATTTAGGAGATACCAAATCTGGGCATACTGAGAGAGAGCATTAGAAATTTGATTTGAGTTTCTATTTTTTTAAAATTTTATTTTATTAAAAAAATTTATATTGGAAAATAATTGCTTTATAATGTTGTGTTAGCATCTGCTGTACAACAGCATGGATCAGCTATTTGCATATATACATCCCTTCCCTCTTGAACATCCCTCCTTGATAATAGGTTCATCAGCACCAAATGGTATGCAGTCATAGAGAATGGTCTTGTGGTCACAGGTAGGTAAGGAAAGGGTGGGGCGAACTGAGAGAGTAGCGTTGACATCTATACACCACCTGTGTAAACTAGATAGCCAGTGGAAGCTCCTCTATAGCACAGGGAGCTCAGCTCGGTGCTCTGTGATGGCCTAGGTGGCTGGGATGGGGGAGGGGTGTGGGAGGGATGTTCAAGAGGGAGGGGATGTATGGATGTGTATAGCTGATTCCTTGATACCTAACAATAATCTTTATTGACTTGATTTTTTCAAATTAAGCATATTCTCTGAACAGATATTTATTGGTTGCCTGATGTTTAACAAACACTGAGCTGAATGCTGATGGATCACTGATACATGAGCGGCAAACCTGCCCCCATAGAGCCAAAGAGGAAGCAGGTGTACGAGGTGGTAGTGGTACAGACATGTGTGTGTGTCACAACACAGGTGACACCGAGTCCCAAATGCCTGGGTTGGGGAGGGGCAGCCCCCGAGGTTGAGTAGTGTGTGGGGCTGCTTCTCAGCGGAAATGGGGCTGCAGTTGAGGGCTGAAGAATGAATAGGAGAGTTTTCTGGGGCAAGAGAAGGGGAACCCGAGGAGCAAGAGAGGATAAAGGGCGACTTGTATGTGTTGCTTCCTGAGAATTTCTGGAGTAGTTCCATGTGACCAGAAAGCAAGAATGTAGGGTGAGGATGCAGAGAGATATGGCTGAGAGAGACAGATAGGGATAAAGGCTTTTCTAAACCATTTTCTGGGGTTTTTACTAGATCCTGAGGGGAAAGGGGGCGCTTTGAAGGATTTGCATTAGAGGAGTGACAGGACAGTTAACCTAGTAGAAAGCAATGGTGCTGAACAGCAGCCTGGAGACGGCCTTCGGCTTTTACTCTGTGGGAGAGAGCAGAGTGGTAGTGTTTCCCTCCACCTCCTCCTCAAGCTGAATTTTCCAACAGGGGCTGAAGGGAAGGATCAGTTACCATATCTGCTACACCCAGAGCCTCTGTGGTGATAGGCAGAGCATAGTCACAACAATACTTCTAATTAGATCTCCTAGTGTTTTATAAAACTCTCTGACTACCTGGAGAAAAAATTTTCACTCTAATAGAAGAGGAAAAATGATAATGCAGCAAGAATGTTTACAGTCCTGCATGACAAATGGGTGACATTAAGCCCATTGGCCTTTGTTTAAAAATGGTGGTGTGATTAACAGATATTTTCTCCACCTTCACTGAAGGTGTAAAATAAGAAATGAATTTACAATACAAGCTCTTTCTTTGTTATACGTGCCTGTTATACATATCTTAAAGGTGATTGTTATACATATCTGCCTGGTGTTTTACTTATTCCTGCCTGTAGGTTTTATATTAGTCATCCTAGACTTAGACCACAGAGAAACATGTAAAATTAGACACAGGTACAGACTTTTTCATCTTCTGACTTCCCTAGTGTGGCTTTCAGTTTGCTCTATTCTGCTTCATTGCACCTCTGGATCACTTGGTTCTAAATTATTCTTAGGCCTTTGCATTTTTGCCTTCATCCATCATTCTTTAAAGGTCTTAGCACTTTTCAGAAAATGATTTTCATGTGTATCTTAAAGGTGCTTGAAAAATCATTACAGTTGTTGTTTAGTTGCTAAGTTATGCCAAACTCTTTGTGATTCTTTGAACTGTAGCCCACCACGCTCCTCTGTTCATGGGATTTCCCAGGCAAGAATACTGGAGTAGGCTTGCTATTTCCTTCTCCAGGGAATCTTCCTGACCCAGGGATTGAACTCACATCTCCTGCATTGGCAAGCAGATTCTTTACTGGTGAGTTACTTGGGAAGCCCAAAAAATCATTAGAAGCCAGCATTCTCTCTCTAGCAGTAAATCACTCTTTCGTTTCTCCTATCTCTCTGCACTTGTTTTTGTGAATCTGCTTGAAATCTCAGGCACATACACACCACTGTGTGTAGGTCAATGGATGTTACTTGAATGACAAAACAAAGAAACAGTTCTCAACACATGTTAAAGCAAAAATACAGCAATACATTATCACTCTGGGGAACAAGAAAAGATCTGGGTACATCATTCTCAAAGAAACCATCACACACACACAATTACAGTGTCTTAATTAAGAAAAAAATCTTTGTTGAATCAGTAAGTTACTAAAAATGTAACTTAAACCAGAGCTGGCTTATCTTACCACTTAGTGTATGACCAAACTGCTTTCCATGTCTCCTGATACTTCTATTTGTCCTGACATCAGTTGTCCACTTGCTTTTGGCCTTTTGACTTAAGGAAGCTATATACTTCTAGAAAATGCTGAGGTCGTCAGATTCTGGTTCTTGTCTTAGGTCTGGCCAGTGTCTGGATTTACTTTGTAATCTTCACTTCAACCCTTAAAGTCCTCCATGACATAACTCCTAGCCCTCTACCAAAGATTTACTAGTAACTACGGTTTTGGTGTTAATGTAGGAGCTAGGTCTTACAAGACTGTGAATAGGAGTTTGCCAACCTCTTTCTGGATATTGTTAGTGCTGGCTTTTCGTCACTTCTGCATAGTCACATGGCTAACTCCTTCCCATCATGCAGACCTCATTTCCTAAATTCCATCTCCTGTGCTCATCCCAGTATTTCTGATCCAAGCCTTCATTGCCTAGTTTGGGGAAGCTAAACTGCTACTTCAAAAATGGACTCATGATGGTGCTTATTTTCACATAATATTGAGAGTATTGATGTGCTTGGTCCTGGTTATTGGAAAATTCTACTCCATTGGGTCATTGTTGTACCCAGGATCCTCTCATGTTTTTCTCTCTGTTATACCCAAAGTATTGTCATCATTGGAATTAGAGCTGGGTTGTCTCTGCATTCAGTTTTGAGCCAATGAGAAGAGGAGAGGGAGCCTGGAGGCAGTCTAGAACCCAAAGTGGAACATGTCATTTCCTCACCTATTTCATTGGTGAGGACATAATCACATGGCCACCCTTGCTTCAAGGGAGCCTGGGAAATGTAGTTTGTTGGGCATCCATATGCTCAGTACAACTCTACTTCTATAGTAGGATGGATTCCTTTGAGATCTAGTAGTCCTCACACCACTAAATTACTCTGTTATCATAACACTCTATTTTATTTTCTTTACGGAAGCTATTATTATCAGACATGATTTTAAATTAAAGAGTTTATTCATTTTTCTTGTTTACTCCCTCATTAGAATATGAGATTTATAACAGTAGTGCTATGCTCTATTTTTGTGTTACCTCTGCATCTTTAGTGCATAGAAAAATGTTTGTCATGTAGAAGATTATTCACAGAAGTTTGAGGTCTCTGAGACTGGAGAACCACTTGCTAAAGTTGAGAGCTACAAGATTTTCATCAGCAGTGCCTCCTTTTTCACAACATCTAAGAAGCTCACACATTAGGGCAGTTAGGGGGTCAAACTTGAGATTGTATGCTGGAGCTGCATTTAATTGAGTTCTTGCCCTCTTAGAAATGACAGACCCCATCTTGAACTGGAAATGTTTGGTCACTGACTCCTCAGAAGAACAACAGCTAGGTTGTTGGATTAAATCCATTTATGAGGCATACTTAAATCAGGACTAATTCTGTACTGCAGAATACTGATGTCATGTCTCTGAAAGATGGGGACAAGATCTCAGTTTCTATCATGGTTCATTATACTTGCTGGGGCATCTACCTTTTTAGCAATCAGATCATGCTCTTTCTGTTTGAGTTCTGCCTCATGGCCTGCCTGACATGTACAGATACTAAATAAATGAGAACCCTTTTTCAAGGGAAGGAGGAAAGTTTTAACCAGATCTTCTCTATTAGCATCTCCCTGGCTTTCCCTTCTCCTGTCTCTTCATCCTGACCATGACCCCACCTAGATCAGCTCTAGCTCCTTGCCGTATGCTCATCTACAGCTTGTCTTTGGTTTGTCCTGATTTCATCTGGTCTTAACTCTCCATTTGGCACTCATTCTTCACTGGTGTTTATGATTCCAGTGTTGAAATAAAATGGCAAAGAGGAGATAAATCTAGACTCTAAGCTCTATATGAGTAGGGTGAAAGTCTATCTCAGGTATTATTGTACATCCATTACCTTGCAGAGCCTGTCGTGTAACAGGTAAGCAAAAAGGTAAGTGAACACTAGCAATGAAGAGATATGCATTATACTTTGAGAAAAGTACAGTGAAGGAAACCCTAAGATGCTAAGATGAAGTAGAAAGGGTACTCAGAGAAGACCTTATCTAACAGACTAATCTGAGCCTGCAGAAGAAAAGAATCTAAGGTGACATACTAGAGTTGCTCAAAGTGCAGTTTGGATTCAAAACACAGTTCTGTCAATTATGCTATGAGCTAGTCTGCTCCATTTGTTTTAACAAAATGCATAGACCAGGTGGCCTAAGCAACAGATATTTATTTCTCATGATTATGGAGGCTGCATTGTCCAAGATCAAGGTGCAGGATGATTGGTTCCTGTAAGGGGACTACTCCTGGCTTGCAGTTCACTGCATTCTTCTGTGTCCTCACATGGCAGACAGAAAGTTGACCTCACGCTCCCCTGCCTTATAAAGCTGCTAATGCCACCATGAGGACCCACACTCATGACCACATCTTAACCTTATTATCTCCCAACACCTAATTCTGTTTATCATCACATTTGCAATTAAGGCTTCAACATATGATATGGAGGGATAGAATTCAGTCTATAACCTGATCTATATAAAATTGTTCAATTTTTCCACTTGGTTATGTTTCATTTTTCTCGTCTCTAAAGGAAAGATGATAATTGAACTTACCTCATAGAATTGTTGTGAGTATTAAAATGAAACAATATTCTTAAAGCTCTTTTAAAAAGCTCCCAGACACATAGTAAGTGCTATTTGAGGATTTGTTAATAAATAAAAATAAAGTGCATGTCAAGCAGATGAAAAAGTATGGACACAGCTTCTGAGGAGACAATGTTCAACAATCTCTGAGCAAAGGAAGGAAGCTGGTATGAGAAGAACAATGAGTAATGGTGAAGAGAAGCTTGGGATGAAGAGGGAGAGGTGGCCCCGGGCAAGAACAACTCAGACCTTAAGGTCCTAGTATTGTAGGTGTGCTTTGTTGTAAATGAGATGGGAAGTTGTTCTATTTGAATCAGGAAATTTAAGGATTATATATATATATATATATATATATATATATATTTATTTATTTATTTTAATTGCTTGGATGATCTGTGGAATGTGTATTATAAAGGGGAAAGAAAGGAAGTATTGACAATGGTCTCCATTGTCAGGAAAGGATAATTATGTTGGTTGGAGCAGAATAGTGGTGACAGTCCGGGGAACAATCCAGAGCCTTGGGTTGTCTTTTGGAGGTCAAAGTGATAGAATTTATTAACTGAGTGAATGGAGGAAGAAGGTGATAGAATTAAGGATGATACACAGATTTCTGATTTAAGCCCTTGGCTGTAAAATGATGTTAAATATTTAGTTGAAGAATGCAGGGAGATGAATAGATTTCTTCAGTAGTGGGAATCGGGACTTCACTTTTAGATCTGTCAAACGCGACATGTATATGTGATATCTAGGTGGTGGTGGTGGTGGTTTAGTTGCTAAGCCATATCCGACTCTGGCAACCCTATGGACTGTAGCCCACCAGGCTTCTCTGTCCATGGGATTTTCCAGGCAAGAATACTGGAGTGGGTTGCCATTTCCTTCCCCAGATATCTCGGTGGAATGCTTAATTTTTTATATTATCTATATGGGAGTTTGGAGGTGAGGTGTGAACCCGAGATGATTTGGGGGAATGACTATACTAGATGGTATTTAAAGAATGGATGAGTTCATCTAGAAAAAGTGTGAGAAAAAATGTTGACAGAGTTGAAGGAAGGATAGGGCATGACTTTGGAATGCGTGTTAGGATGCCAAAAGATGGTTAACTTAAACAATTTTTTAAACTTTTTTCTATTTTTTATTATTAAAATTTTTAAAAATACCAAAGTTTAAGCAAGGCTACATAGTGAACAGCCATACACTTACTACCTGGATTCAAGAATTGTTTACATTTTGCCATATTTTGTTCCTCTATCTACCTATCTCTCTATCTGCCTCTACATTTGTATTTATATCTGTCTGTACCTACCTCTCCAAACTATTTCAAAATAGGCTATAGGTATTATGACACTTTACCATGAAATATTTCAGCAGGCATCTCCCAAAACTATTGTACTATATGACCACAGTACCATTGTCATATATAAGAAAACTGGCAAAAATTTACTAACATATCTAATTCATATTTAGATTTACTCAATGTTCCCCACATTATCTTTTATATATTTAAGACTGCCAACATTTAAAGATCAGGTAGGCAAGCAGAAGCTATGAAAAGGGTTAGAAAATAAAGGTCTCCATAGAAAATAAAGCAGGAAAGCCTGGTTCAGGAAGGCCAATAGAGTGATGATTTCAAGGATGCAAGTCTGTTAATACCATGGCCTTCAGCAGTTAGCTCTTTGTCCTAGAAAAGCTGGGTCTAAGGCTATTTGAAAGACAATGAACAGCATGACTTACTGATATCCTTTCAGACTAGTGATTTGTGATAAATTATAGGTATTCATGTATCAACTGATTTGATAAAGAATTAAACACGAGAGGAGATAAAATCCAGTATTATTTGGTGCAGGACTGTAAATTGACCTTTGCTTATTAACTTGTACTTCATCATTATATTCAGTAGTTTTATAATGCTTTTCTCCTAGCAACTGACCCAATTTCAGTGATTTTTCTCCTCTTTAGATTTTTCACTCCCTGCATGTTCCATTAAATATGTCATTAATTTCATGTTATTTATAATCCCTATTCTTTACTCCTCTTACCATTTAGAATGGTCATATAATTTACCACTCAAATTGGAACACTTTTTTAAAGTGAAAAACACATTAGTAGTTACACAGAGCTAGAGGTATAAGGTAGACTGTTCCATACAAGCTAGTTTGTAGGGTTGCCCCATCTGTGGACAAACTGCCTATGCCCTTTCTTCTTCCTTCCTCTCTCATCTCTTCTTTATAACTTAATATATCAGGAATGGAAGACTCCCCAGGAACTCTTGTTTGAAAAGCAACCTCTCCATATAGCTTTAAAGAAGTCCTTGACTAAAACACACAACACCACAACCTTTCAAAAATTTAAAGATTTTTCAGTTTCTAACCATATCTTACTTTTTCTAATATTTCTGATTTCTAAGGTTTTCCTCCCTTTTAAGTTTCTATTTAACACATAATTTATGGAATTTCTTTGTAGTTAGTTTACTTTGACTAATCTGTAAGAGTCTCTACTAAGTCCTTGGCTAAAAAATACACAAGTTAAAGTACATTAATACCTCAAATATCTGTTACCCTATTGCATATATTGGGTTGGCTAAAAAGTTCACTTGATTTTAAGTCAAAATAAAAGACATATTTTTCATATTCACTGAGAACTTTATTGAACAATGTAGTCACTAACTGAACAAATTTTTTGCCCAACCCAATAATTATGGGTTACATCCTTGCAGTAAAGTGATTATAGTCTTGTAGTAAAAAATGAAATCAGGTTAATGGAAGCACAACTGCCCAAAGTATTTGAAAAAACTTTGTATGTGATACGCTACCAATGTACAAAGCTACCAAGGTACAAAAGCCTTGCACTGGCTGCAGCCAGTCAGATGGGTATGTTTACTGTGGCCAGACTCCATGTGCCAGTGGGGAGTTACCATCATCATAGATTTAGAGGCAGTAACAGCACCAGTTTTCTCATCCCTGGTTTCTAGCCAGAGTTGTGCGACCTTGGAGCTAGTGGTCCAGTGGTGGTCACTTGACTTCTCTGCTCCTTTCAACAGTTTGTAGGCACTGAATTTCTATGTTTCATTCAGAGGGGTTATGATCCCCAAAGGGGTTTTGTTTTCTTAAACTGAGTCTTGAATGATATAATTTTACATTAATAGTATTCAGTTTTTATATTTATTTAAAGAAGTACTTCTCTATGGAACATGTAAGTTGGTGGTGAGATCTATACACATTTCTGGATAAAGAGTGTGTACAACTTATGGCACACATGACACATGTGCATACATATATTCCTTAGGTCTGTGTTTCATATAGATACAATTTCCTACTCTCTAAGAGGATGGTAGAAATGAATAATTGCAGAAACTTTTTATGGGAGTTGAGATAGTTTTATTTTGATGGAGGAGAAGAGTGAGAGAGGTAAACAAATGGTGGACCACAGGGGACTGGGCTGCTAAGTGTCATCCTGTAAAGGGCCCATAAGGTCCATAATATTCTCAGATATTGAAAATAGGGTGGTAGTCCTCCCATATTCCCTATCTGTCTGTCCATGTGCCTATGTATCATCTATCTTTGTATTGCTCCATCCATCCATCCATTCATCTATCAATTATCTATCTACCTCTCTGAATAAATGTGTGTAAATGTCTCTCTATATAAATAAATAGGTAAATATTTCTAAAAACTTTTGCTTTTCTCCCTCTGTACTGACTACTCTGAAACTTCAAAAATATATCAAGAATCAAATTCTTAAATTTTCTCTCTTTTGGACTCCTGCTCTGCCAGTGAAATTGCTCAGTTTTGTCCAACTCTTTGCGACCCCATGGGCTATACAGTCCATGGAATTCTCCAGGCCAGAATACTGGAGTGGGTAAGCTTTCCCTTCTCCAGGGAAAGTTCCCAAACCAGGGATCAAACCCAGGTCTCCTGCATTGCAGGCTGATTTTTTACCAGCTGATCCACAATGGAAGCTAAAGAATACTGGAGTGGGTCCCCTCCAGCTGGTCTTCCTGACACAGGAATTGAACCAGGGTCTCCTGCATTGCAGATGGATTCTTTACTAACTGAGCTATCAGGGAAGCCCAAATGCATCAGACTGTGGTCAAATCAACTTTTGAAGGAACAAAACTCAACGGACTTCTTTACTTAAGAAGTCTCAGTAACTATAACATGCTTCTGTGCTCTGCATTTCTCCAAGAGGTCATGAAATTCACAGAGTTTCTCAGGCATCTGACCTCAAAGAACATCCTTTATACACAGAGCAATTTTGTGGTATTACATTCTACAAGACATGTTTTGCAATTAGTATAGACCAAAAGATTGAGATAGAAAAAGTGAATTTTTGATTCTTAAAAACTTTTTTTCAGAATAGTAATAAGAGATGAATTGTTATTTCTTGTCTTCTTTAAGCCCTTTTAAATATCAGTTGGATCACTCATATTGAACATACTCCTCCCAAGTAGCCATGGGCAGACAGCCACTTTCTTGAGCTTCGCAGAGGTTCTAAATCAGTTTCTCAATGATTTTGTTGCTGCCTTCATTTCTTAGAGCCAGTAGTGGGCAGGAAATCAATCTTGTGTAACATTGGACAGCTTTAGCAATATCAGAGAGCTTTTCTCACTGGCCTAGCATTCTGGAGAGGGCAAAGTACAGAGGTCTTTGTGGATTGAAGACTTCCCTAAATAAACTCTAACTTGAGTAAGCCTCCATTAAGTGTGGGCGCTATTTCAGTACTATGTGAAGTGGGTAAAAACTCAGTCCTCTTTTTCATCACCTCCTTCATATGAGCCTTACTAAGGAAATTCTGATTGTATTTTCTACTACCATGATAATTTCCCTAACCATATTCTCAAGCCTTCGCTAACATTCTCTTTGTGTTGTTGTCGTTCAGTTGCTAAGGCTTGCCCAACTCTTTGCAACTCCATGGACTGTAGCACTCCAGGCTCCTCTGTCCTCCACTCTTCTGGAATTTGCTCAAATTCATGTCCATTGTGGTGATGCTATCTAACCATCTCATTCTCTGTCATCCCCTTCTCCTTTTGCTTCAGTCTTTCCCAGCATCAGGGTCTTTTCCAATGAGTCAGCTCTTTGCATCAGGTGGCCAAAGTGTTGGAGCTTCAGCTTCAGTATCAGTCCATCCAATGGATATTCAGGACTGATTTCCGCTAGGATTGACTGATTTGATCTCCTTGCAGTCCAAGGTACTCTCAAGGTCTTCTTTCTCTTCAGTAGTAACTGGCAGTAAGGGAGTAGAAAGTCTCTTTGTATTACTTAATTTAAAAAGAAGCAGGCATTGGGGTGCAGGAGAATAAAAGAATCCTCTTCTAAACATATCAAGCATGAGTGCATCATTAGATGTTAAAATGGAGATGTTGAGTAACTGTTGGACAGAGGTGTCTAAAGTTAAGGTAAAATTTGGGGCAGGTCACATGCGGGAGCCATCAGCATAAAGATGATGTTTAAAGCATGTGGAATAACCTAGAAATGTAGTTAGGTAGGGCAGAGAAAAGGCTTAAGGACTGATTCCTGAGGGCAAACCAGCCTTGAGAAATTAGGAGGTGGAAGAGGATGCAGCAAAAGAGGCAGAGAGAAGTGACCAAGGTCTTGGAAGGAAGAACAAAAAAAATGCTATGCTTGGGAAGCCAAGTGGAAGCAGTGTGTCAGGAAGGAAGAAAAAAGTCATGTCAGATTCTCTGTTGTCAAGTACGATGAGGTGGCCTCCCAGGTGGCTCAGTGATAAAGAATCTACCAGCCAGCGCAGGTGATGCAGGAGACATGGGTTCAATCCTGGATGGGGAAGATCTCTGGAGTAGGAAATGGCAACCCGCTCCAGTATTCTTGCCCAGAGAATCTTATAGATAGAGAAGCCTGGTGGACTGTAGTCTGTAGAGTCTCCAAGAGTCAGACACGACTGAGCAAGCACAAGGTCTAAGAACTTTCCATTGTATTTGGCGGTGTTGAGGTCATTGGGAATGCTGAAGAAAGTAGTTTCTAGGAAGGACATGTCCTCTATATATTGCCAGCCATGGATGATATATAAACTGCTTCCCCAAGGGAGTTGTTCTGTTGACTTCCAGCAAAGATTGGCCCCTATAAGTGTCTTTGAATCAGAAGCTACTTTAGTCCATATAAACATTTTGTTCCTTGTTTGGTGACTGCATGTCGATGGATTACAGATAAAAGGAATTTATTTTGTGGCTAGAATTTTTTTCCTGTGATCTTTTGATTTAAACTTGGTTCATGTACACAGAGAATATGCTGGATGTGTGATGAAAAGCTGTAAAGTAAACATTTGAAATGAAACCCTGATGCTGAGTTTTTCAAATTGATTTTAATGAGGCTTTTCCTTTGGCACCAAAGCATCTCTATTTTGTCCTAGACTGCTTTCTAGCTAGAGCTGTGATAACAAAATAAACTTAATTTTATATACTTTAATATGATTTTTTTTTATATTGAGATGGCTTTACATTGTTCTAATCCTTTATTCTGGGAGTTGACTTTTTAAAAAATCGTAAGAAGGTCGGGTAATATGGATGTTATCATGTCCATCTCCCAGTTTCTAGATGAGCTACAATTTAAGAAATTAGAATGAGCCAATTGTACATCCTAATATATGTGCTGCCAAAGCAAGCACAAATTATACATCCTGATATTAAATATCTCCAGGAAAGGATATTAGAAATGTACTAGGAAATCGTAATAGCTTTTCCTGAAACAGTCAAGCTTTTTCTAATAAATATTGTAATTCCAATTTCAACTGAACTGAGGTCACACTGAGCAGTCAAGAATAGCTTCTCAATACCATTTGTATATTCAATATTTTTTCTACCTCATATTTTAGTCTATGTGTCAAAATGGAGAAAATGAGTTATGTTGTTTCTCCCTTTCTCTCATTTTTTTTGGGGAAAATAAGACTGCCTGAAAATGAACTGAGATTTTCAATGTCACCACCTCCTATGCCTGTTTCTTCATTTGTACAATAGGCTAAGAGTTTCCCCTTAGTCATGTCCTCTAAGTGTTAGGAAGTCTGACTAGGTTAGACTCATTAGATAGCCTTCCTTTCAGTAGTCTCCTTGTACAAGGAGAAAGTTAGTTTGCTCAATTTGTAATTTGAAATCTGAAAGAAAGACTGTCTGCTATATTTGTTATTTGAATTCTGTGAGGAAGTTTAGGCAGCAGACGTTGAACCAGCTTCAAGAGCATTTCATATTAGGGGCAAAGTTGGACCCTTAATGTTACCAACCTGCATACTGATATTAGCTTTTTTTGCTCCCTAACATTTATCATGGTAGAGCCTTTGAGCAAACCGCTAACACGGTTTCCAAAGATAAAGAAATTGCAAAGTCGATTTAATGCATTCTTCTTCTTCTTTTTTTTTTTTTTTGTGAGCTGTGAGATTATGAGATAATTTTCAAAATAGCAGTGCCTGGCAGGATAATCAAATAGGACTGATTTTGGGCACATACATTTTCAACCTCAGTGATTTCTTATTTTGATTACAAACATGTCTTTAAAGGAGTGGCTGAATTTTGTCATTTCATATCCTGTAGATGGCAATGTTGCACTTGAAAAATAAACAGATAAATGCATAAAGAAAGCTAAGCTTCCCAGGTACAGCATTACTTAATAACCAGTGAAGGGGAGCTTTAAAGCCAACTCAAGGTATACAGTTCGGGAAATACATTTCAATCGCATAGTATGCATGGAATAGACAAATATCCATAAGTGCCAGTATTTACATTTTAAATTGTGCGTGGTTTTAGAGAATGTTTGGTTTAACTGTGCCCTTTTTTTCCTAAGCTGTCTTGTTTTTGTTTAACAATGCTTCATTTCAGGGCTCCTACTTAGGCTGCTTTCACACTGCTGAAAGATGAAGAATCATCTTTGCTAAAACCTGCAGACTTTTAAAATACACACGATTTAGTGAGCCACGGTGGGACCAGGCAGACAAAGAACCCAGGGACAAACACGTGGCCTTCTCCTGGAGTTCAAGGTCAGTACTGCTGGCCCTGCGCCTTGAGGAGTCAGGCATTGAGGTGGGGGGCTAGTGCCTTCTCAAACAGCTCATTTTGTTATTCTCCTTCAGTGGGTTTGATTTCAAAAGCAGCCAAGAGAGAGCCAGGTGAGAATATTTCAATTAAAATATAAACCCTCAATAAGGCAGATATGCTAAATCACTTGCTTTTAAATGGAGATGAAAAATTCAAATGCATGGAAAGGCATATTGCATCCTTAGAGTAGGAAAACTTACGCTGAGAATATTAACTCTAGAAACCTAATTTCTTGCCACTTGGACCTTAAGTTACCTTTTTCATGATCATAGACTAAAGGCACATGAACAAACAAAATCATGGTCTTCTTTTGGCTCATTTTTTGTCCTGAAACTGTGAAATCCCCAGCACTATTCTTATTGCTCAGAATATAAATTTGTTGGTAAGTTTAATCTAGACTAAGAAGCAATTATATACTCTTTGATAAGAATGGGAGAGGAATAAAAGTAGACTGGGTTTGTGGAAAGATTTTGAAAATAGGATTTAAAAATTTTGGTATAGTTTCAGATGAATGAGAAGGACCTTCTTTAGGAATAAAATATAGGCTAACCTGATTATTTTTCCCCTCTAAATCATGTCTTTGTTTCCTGAATATGAATTTGAGCTTTAGGAATTTCTGATCATACTCATTTTATTGTGCATTTATGCTCCGACTTCCTTTCTTTTATAAATGTACGAGAAGCTGTGCAGAGCACAGGTGTTGAGGTTGGACGGCTGGGAGGTGACGATTGGCTGTGCCCGCCTCAGCCCGGTGACTTGGGGTAAGTCACCTGATTGTGGTGAACTCAATTTCAATCAATAAAATAGTAAAAATATCTGTACCCTTTAGGTATTTTGACTCATAATACCTCTTTAGTAAGGAATAGCTTTTGTGGTTTTTCTTTTCCTCTGAGAAATAATCTCTCATCATTTTTTTTTCCTTTTGGCAACAGAAGCATTACATAGAAAGTGTTCAATAAAGATTTGTTAGAATGAATCACTGAAAAGGTGAATTAATTAATACCTAAAGAAAGTTTGTTCAGTGACATGCATATTAGACAGCTCCCTTCCACTTCTCTCTCTAGGCTCAAGCTTAAGCAAGGAGTAACCACATTGCAAAGTTCTGTGATTAAACCATACAAAGAGAGGAAGCAAAGCAAAAAGAAGCCAATATATTTAAAAATTCATTATGGCATGTCAAGTGGAATCACAGAAGTTTTCCTATTGAGGAGAATTTCTAGTGAAGTTCATACAGGACTCTGAAATCTTCAATCTATGAAAGGGAGCCCTGACTTTTCCATTCTAACCAGGAAAATAAGCGAGACCTCAAATTCCACATCAAAAGAAAGGTTAATAATTTATTTGTTTGTTCACTTATTGTGAGCATGTGTATGTTTTTGTTTTAAAGCAAAGATGACTGGGGTTCTGTTCTGAATATGAGTGAATTTGGAGAGCTTTATAAAACACATTGAAAACACTACTGGAGTCTTACAAAGAGAATCATTTGGGCCTAATATGATTTTAGAGGATGCAAATCTTTGTAAATTAGTTTTTTACTATGAAGTGAATGCTTCAGCTAATGATCACAAATAAATCTAATCCTATAAAAAGTGTGGCCCAGCTGAGAAGTCTGTGATTACAAATTGGATTCCAGATATAAATTCTTCTTCTTTTCCTGGGTTTAGTGTGTTTTGTGAAACAGCCTGCCAATAAGGAAGAGTGCATTTGGATAATTTGCTTTGAAGCCAAAAACAGAAGGCAGGCTTTTAACTTTTGAAGTAAAATACCGCCTCATGTACATACTCTATATCTTGAACACATTAGTTTCTATCAATGAAGAACGTCAAATGTCTCTAATATTGGGAGAATGCTTACCCCATATCTGGTATTATGATAGACGACTTACATGGTTGATCTTTCCATGGGTACCTTGTCCTAACAGGTGAATATCGATGTCATCAACCTTACTTTAGAGAGAAAAAGGATGCTGACGAGGTTAAGTAAGGAGTCTATGGCTTCGGGGCAGGAAGTGATCTGTTTGGGCCCTGAACCCAGGCTATTGACCACAGTTATAGGCTAGAGACTGGACTTGACGATTCTCTCTCTAGCAAACATGTTTCTGTGAAATGCTAGTCAATATGCCATTTGAAAGAGAGAATACTAAACAGGCAGTATACGTGCGTGTTTCTTAGTCTGGGGTATGTTTGCTTCTCTGGTTGTGTGTCTTTCTCTCTGGTCCTATGTTCCTTCATCTGGATATATTGTGCTTCTCTAGAGGTGATATTATTACACAGAATGAATACATCATGCCTCCAGCATGAATCATTTTTACTTTCACATCAATTATGTCAGCTTCATAACATTATTACTATTGCATGTTTGTGTAAAATTATTTCCAGTGAAAATGATTGAAAAATACTCATAATTAAAAAAAAAAGTGAAGTAGTTCAGTCATGACCATCACAAAGAGTGAGTCTCTCTTTGTGACCCCATGGACTGTAGCCTACCAGGCTTCTCTGTCCATGGGATTTTCCAGGCGAGAGTACTGGAGTGGGTTGCCATTTGCTTCTCCAGGAGATCTTCCCAACCCAGGGATTGAACCTGGGTCTCCTGCATTATAGGCAGACACTTAACCGTCTGAGACACCAGGGAAGTCTTTAAAAAAGTTTCATCTTATTCTTTATGTTGACATAAGCTTGAAGACCAAAAAGTAGCATAGCTTAGCTATAGTCCTCTGTTTTTTTTTTAAAGAATTTTTATTACTAAATTCTATTGAAGTATATTGTATGTTCAGCTTTCATGGTGGTCAGATATAATAGTAAGTTCCTGTGGCATTAAAAAATACCAACACTACTGCTGAGGTCTTCATTCATTATCTTGTTCAAAACCCCTTGTAAAAGAAATTCTACAACATATTCCTCCAAAAGCTGGGAACTTTCCCAATGATTTCAATGTCTGCTTGATGACATTGTGCTGTCTTTGACCTGAATTGCTAGGAATTTAGCATTAAAGTTTGAATCATTCTTAGTTTTCACCCAGTCAAGACTTTATATAATAGTTTTCTCCTTAGTTCTCCTGCCACAATTCTATTAAAATATTTTTTCATGAATTAATAGTCCTGAGTTTCTTTATATACCTTTATTTCTAATTGCCCCCAAATTCTATTTGGTAATGAAAAGGCTACAGAAGAAATACACATAGAAAGAAACATTTATAAGGTATACATTTGTTTTGCCAGTTCGTGTGAGTAGAATTTTCTTCAACAGGGCAAGCAATATAATAAAATTTCAGTGTATGCCAGACAACTTCTTTCTTACTCTTTTTTATTTTTGAGGTATGGATATAATGGTTTTGAATAATAACAAACCATACTTTATTAAGTATTTCCTGATTCTATGAAGATTTTGATTGATATTTGTTCATGACCACATAGATGATACTGAAGATTTGGACAGAATAAGCATTAACTAGACATAGTGATCCTAAAAATATTATAAAATTATGATAAAAGGAAGAGATCATTTTATGCTGTTTGTTAATTGGAAAAATCATGTCTCATTCTATAATATTAAGTGTTCTCTGTCTTAAGAAGAAAATATTCACAATTCAATGGGGTAACTTAGCTTTTTACACATTTCCTTTAATTAAAATTTGCTTATTCTCACTCAGATTGTGGGAAAGATGATATTTTTACAATAGTACAGGATCTGTGTTTACAATTATGTGTGAGATAAAGGGAAAAGCTTTTTGTCTTTAACCGACTTACTTTTTGAACTAGTCATGATTCAGTTATTATTTATCCTTTATTTATCTGTATATTCAATTCACAATTAAATCCTGATTTTCCAAAACTTGTAAAATTAGTGATTTCTCATCTGTTCAAATTGTTTAAGAGTACTTTGTTTAGAAAAAAAAAATCATGAATATGCAAAGCAAGATGATTTCAAAAGTGCATGCTAAGTCATTTCAGTTGTATCTTTGCAACCCTTTGGACTGTAGCCTGCCAGGCTCCTCTGTCCATGGGATTCTCCAGGCAAAAATACTGGAGTGGGTTGCTATGCCCTTCTCCAGGGAATCTTCCTGACCCAGGGATTGAATCCAGAAACCAGTTCTAAAAGTATCATGACATTGAGGATGTTTGAAATAAGTTGGTATGTGTCTGTGTCATCAATGCTTCATGAAACTCTGACTCATTTCATTAGTAGAAATACCTATCCAGAAAGTCAATAAGGAGTGCTGAGAGCATTTGTGAAATGCCATTGACTTTTGCAATTGCAAGAAATCCATCTCCCTAAACATGAATTGTGCTGTGTATGTGTGTCTTCCAATAACCATCTCCTCATCAAATAATTTCAATGTCAGTAAATAGAAGGGAACATGAAAATCCCTTGTGTCTATTCTTCCTTTCAGAACAAAAACTCTGACCTTGCCACATCTATAGAAAGTTAATATACCTGGAAAAATTCAATACAGCTCTTTTGGCTAGAACTGTAGCTTTAGTTTAGATTTTGGAAACTATTGTAAAGGTAATTTGACGTCTATTTTTAAAAAACACATTATATTAATAGTTGCAGGAAACATGTGAATGAAGTAATCTTTTCAATCAAATTCTTGTGCTTTTATGGAATGACTATTGTGTCTTTAATGACTTGGAACCATTTTCTTCTTCCTGGAGAGGACATTATGCTTTTGTTAGATAGTGATGATTTCACCCCCCTCAGTTATTTCTTCCTCTCCTAATTGCCAAAAATGTCCTGAGAAGAGAAAACAGGGCACACTGAAGCCATTTGCTCAGAATATATTATCTAGAGCATTTTTGTCTTTTTGTTGTTGTTGCTATTATCTTTACTTAGGGCAATATTCATTTATGTTTATTATGCATTATTCCTTTCAGTACATTTGAAAATTGAGGGCAATTTTTCTTTATTTTACAAAAAAGAGGATGTGAAGTTACAGAAGAAAATATTTAGAATTGTCTCCTAGTACCTCAAAGTACACATGGGCAAAAGCTTCAGGGGGTCATTGGTACACTGTAAAAAGACTTTGGACTTGACTCTTGGCATTTCCGGGGCTTCCCTGGTAGCTCAGCTGGTAAAGAATCTGCCTGTAATGCAGGAGACCTAGTTTGATTCCTGGGTTGGGAAGATCCCCTAGAGAACGGATAGGCTACCCACTCCAGATTTTTGGGTTTCCCAGGTGACTCTGCAGGTAAAATATCTGCCTGCAGTGCAGGAGACCTGGGTTTGATCCCTAGGTTGGGAAGATCCCCTGGATAAGGGAATGGCTACCCATTCCAGTATTCTGGCCTGGAGATTTCCATGGACAGAGGAGTCTGGCAGGCTACCGTCCATGGGGTTGCAAAGAGACTTGGCATTTCCAGTCTTTGAAAGACACAGTAAAGGGAGCTTAAGTATCAGATTGGTGATATGGAACATTCTGCTCCTATGCCTGGAAGACTCTTTCAGAAATGTATGTGAAAGATAACTCTAATTTTTCCTCTATGGATCCACTTGATTTTCACCCACACTGAAGTTTTTTCTTGGAAAGATTTCTCCCCCTCCTACAGAAATATCTCTATGCACTTGTCTCTGTCACTACATGTGTTACTATCAATACTCACTGTGCAATTACTTGCTCATAGTTGCCACTAGTCTTGAAAGTGAAGGTGTTAATATCTCAGTGTATCTGACTCTTTGTGACCCTATAGACTGTAGCCTGCCAGTCTCCTCTGTCCATGAAATTTTCCAGGCAAGAATACTGGAGTGGGTAGCCATTCCCTTCTCCAGGGGACTTGTTGACCCAGAGATTGAACCCAACTCTCCCTCATTGTGGGCGGATTCTTTACTGTCTGAGCTATCAGGGAAAGCTTAAGTGGCTTAAAAGTAGGGATCATCACTTATTTGATTTTGTTTCTCTGGCATCTAGCACAGTTCCTGACATAAAGTTGAATGAATGTATAAACATTTTTGGACTCTTAAATATGTGATTTGGAAAGATATTTGAAGGAAATCTATTTGTGGTGTTTAGGTCTTTTCAGCTGCATTTTTATACCTTTTCTAAACTCATACAGTGTATCAAGTTACATGGCATAATATGTGTACATTTGCTGTAAAGACAATTTATTTGCAAATCCTTTATTGAATATAAATGCATCTCTTAGGATCATAGGAAAGATATTTTGAAAGATTATTGTTATTGTTGAAAAATTATTGAATGCCAATTTCTGTATCCATTTTATTTCTTGTAGTACCAAATATTTGAGTGGTAATAATATTTATTTTTTTCACTTTACCATGCCCATGGAGGCTTTAGATAAGAGCCTGACAATCAGTTGAGCTAAAATGAAAAAGATAGACAATGCCAAGTGTTGTTGAGGATGTGGAACAACTGGAACACTCAGGCACTGTTGATAAGAGTGTAAATTGATATAAAATATTTTGAAAACCTGTTTCCTAATATCTCTAAAGCAGGATATAGGTATGCCCTGTGACTCAGCATTGTTGCTGTTAGCATTGAAATGAATATATATATTCATCAAAATATATGCAGATGAATGTTTATAGCAGCCCTAGCTATCATTGCTCTAACTCTATGGGAGAGGTTGAGGGCAGGATGATATGACAGAACGGCACTGAAGCATGTAAATTATCATAATCCAAGATGAATCACCAGCCCAGGTTTGATGCATGATACAGGGTGCTCGGGGCTGGTGCACCGGGAAGATCCAAAGGGATGGAATCGGGAGGGAGGTAGGAGGGGGATTCTGGAAGAGGAACACATGTACACCCATGGTGGATTCATGTCAATGTATGGCAAAACCAACACAATATTGTAAAGTAAAAAGTATTTATTAAATTTGTTACAATAAAAAAAATTAGAAATGTATCAAATGTCCTCAACAGTAGAGTCAATGACTACTGTATATAAATTTAGTGAAATACTAATGTAACAATTAAAGTGAATGAAATGCAGCTGCATGTAACAATATGGATGCATCTCACACACACAGCAATAGTGTTGAATGAAAGAATTCAGAACTAAATGGCCACATATTATATAGTATCCTTTATCACTTCTCGGCCTTTTGGCTAAGATCAAGTGTAGTATATGATACAATTTATATAAATTTCAAACAGTAAAAAAACAAACCTGTAGTGGTGGAAGCCATCATAATAAGCAAAAGGACATGAAAGGGGCATTTAGGGGGTTGCCAGTGTTCTATTCAATAAGTTGACTAGGGGTATCCAGGTATGTTCAGTTTGTTAGAAGGTTTTGAATTATAAAAATGCAATCTGTGCACTTTTCTTTTTTTATGATACATCATTGAAAGTTTAAAGATGAAATAAGTAAGAATAAAGCATCAAAATCATGATCCAGTAGTTAGTATCCAAATGGAAATTTTCTGTCTTGAATGAACATTTCAAAATTCCACCATTCTTTTATTAAATGGGAAAACCTTGGCCTATGTTAATGAAGCCAAGGTTTCCTGAACCTTTAGGCTTCTGGTATATTGTTATTCTGTTGACTGACTTGCAAAACCCCTTGGATAGCCATGTTAAAACCAAGACAACAGGCCCAGAACAGAATCACTTATGCTAAGCCCCACATCACCAAACGGGTACTTAATTTAATTACAGTTTCAGCTCTTCCAGAAATGGAGTCTTAAACCAATTAATCAGGAATCACCTGATCAGCACCAGTTAGGAAATCTGCCTGCTAAACTCCTGCCATCTCTTGAAGGAAGATAATCTTGAAATAATCAACCTATTTTTTCCCTATTATAACTTCCTTGTTCCCATTCCCTTTTGCCTATAAAAGTCTTTCATTTTGTAGTTTCTCAGAGTTCCTTTCTACATGCTAGATCTCATGCTGCCCGATTCATGAATCATTGAATAAAGCCAGTAAGATCTTTAAAATTTACTCAGTTGAATTTTGCTTTTTAGCAGTAGTGATAAAATTTCACCTCCCACAGCTCCAAAATATTAAAAAAGAGTAGATATGTATCATATTGGACTATCAAATAGTTTCTGATCTTTTTCACTCACCATTTTCTCAGAAAGACTTCAAGCTGCTTCACAAGTGATATACTACTCAGGCCATGTTAATAAAATGGCATAATTAGTGATGACATTTTAATATGAAAAGCCATTGAACTTTGTGTATATTGTAAATTGATGTGTTTTCTTTGGGAATGTGTGGCTCAGTGGTAAAGAGTCTACCTGGAGAGGGTTTGATCCCTGGATCAGGAAGATCCACTGGAGGAGGAAATTGCAACTCACTCTAGTATTCTTCCCTGGAGAATCCCAAGGACAGAGAAACCCCATGGGCTACATTCCATAGGGTTACAAAAGTCAAATGTGACTAAGTACACACACACACACACACACACACACACACACACACACACATTATTTACAGATTTTCTTCTTTAAAAATAAGAAATCAGTCCTAGTTAGAGAAATATATGTTGTTTTTCCTGAGTTCAAATTTCTGTGTTCATGTTTTATGGACTGGTAGCAAAAAGAATAAGTTTCAAAAGACTGACCATTTGTAGATAAATTTATGATAAGTTTAGTACTTATTAGCTATAAATGGAGAAAAAAAGATAATAAATCTGTTACTTCTTTGTCAAGGTCTAAGGAAAGAAGCTTTCATTAGCCTTCTTATAGGCAGATGCAAAATGAGGCAGGAAACACTAATATAGAACAACTAGGAACAATCTAAAATATGAAGTTCTGATAGGAACTTGGATTGCTTCTAACCATGGAAAGGTTTGAAAAACAACTTCTGACAAAGGAAACAACAAAAAGAGAAGTTAGGGAGAACTATGAAAGTAGTAATATGAAAAATGATGATACAGTCTTTGCAATTTAGCTTGGTCTTTGAGATGTGCTGTATAACATAGTTTAATTTTGAATAGTCATTTGAATAAAGTTAATTCCCTCTTTTAAGTTGGATAGCCAATAAGGTTTGTTCAAATGTTTTATGTACTTTGGGCCTTAGAAGTAAAATGAAGATTTTAATCCTTCTTAGAACTATCCTAATAGGTGAGAGTCATAAATATTTCAAAGTATTTCAACACCAGACAGAATAAAAGTCTATCAACCTGACCAGATAAATATTGTCAAGGATTGTAAGTTAAAAATACTTTGTTGTTGTTCTTTAGTTGCTAAGTTGTGTCTAATTCTTTTGCTACCCCATGGGCTGTAGTAGCAGGCTACAGTCCTGCTCCTCTGTCCATGGGATTTTCCAGGCAAGAATACTGAAGGGGGTTTTCATTTCCTTCTCCAAGATGTACCTAGCATTACAGTAATTTGTGAAGGGAGGAAGAGAAATAAAATTTACAATTATGGGTTCTGACTTTTATACCAAGTACTAGATATACATAATATTATGTTGTGTGTGTTTTAAGTCACTTCAGTTATGTCTGACTCTTTGAGACCCTGTGGACTGTAGCCTGCCAGGCTCCTCTGTCCATGGGATTCTCCAGGCAAGAATACTGGAGTGGGCTTCCATTTCCTCCTCCAGGGGATCTTCTAGACCAGGGATCGAACCCACATCTCTTATGTCTCCTGCATTGGCCGACAGGTTCTTCACCATTAGCGCCACCTGGGAAGCCCAGTATTATGTTAGTATTACTTAAGAAATTCTCTGTTCAATTTAAGTTAAACTGTTAGAACTATTATGTTGATTACCATTGTTTCAATGACATGACTCTTGACTGGAGGATATCATACATGCTCAGCCCTGTCGCTGGTTAGCAACACAGCAATTTATGTATTTGCCTGTATTAGGGACAATTAGGATGCCTAATGTACATTAAATCCATTAAATGTATTCATAAAAATCCTGAGTGATAGCAATATGGAAATTTCCAAACTCAGTTTTAGGAAAATGTGGGCTGAATAGAGACTACTTTCCATTATCTGTGATAATGAGGATTTGGTACAATATAAAAATAAAATTCATGTTTTAGCCTCTGATTCCAGCCTCTTTACTAATAAATTTTTACTACAAGCACTAACAGGTGACAGATGTGGTTGACTTATCTCCTTCCTCTTTCAACTCTCAAATGAGCAATTAAATAACCTGAAGCAGAACAATCAAAACGTCTGGAAAATTCACATGCCAGTTAATCCATTTCTAAAAAATGAGAGTTAATGGTACTTAGCTCTGTAGTTAGTCAAGAATTCCCCAAGCATCTTTCTCAAAATGACTTTGAAAAAGGGGACACACAATAACAGCATAATTTTCAGTAATGGTACCATTTACCTGGTCTATAATTTACCAGTATCTTTTCAAGTATTTTCCTACTCAAGCATTACAATTCTAAGGGTCCACCAATATAGATTCTTTCTTTGGGTAATAATCCTCTTTAGATTCTCTTTCCTTCCTCTCCCCTTCCTCCTTCCTTCCTTTCCTTCTTTCTATTTTTTCTTCCCTCTTTTCCTCTACATAGTCATTGAGTGCTTGGTATGTAGCAGACACTGCTGGGTATGGACATGTAAAGATGAATAAATATAGACATTTTGATCTAATACTGAGTACTATCTTCACAGTCAGTCAGAAATGTATAGCTGTAAAGTAATGTATCTAGTTAAGAGAGAGATGCCTGAGTGTTTGGGGAACATATAAGAAGGGCAGGTTAGGATTAGGGCTGGCAGATCATTCCAGGTGAAGAAGACAGCAGAAGCAAGAATAGATGCTTGAGATAGCAGAGTCTATAAGGGAAACAAGAAGCAGCCCAATGTTTCTGGACTATAAAGTACAAAGTAAGGTTGGTGAGTGGTAAGATGAGAAATTGAGATGAGAGTCTTATCATACATCCTAATGAAATTAGGGTTTTTCTTGAAGACTTCGGGGATTCCCTGAAGGTTTTAAAGCAAGGTAAGAACATGATCACTTTAGCATTTCAGAGCAGCACCAGCAGTATTGGAAACTGCAACCAAAACAAGAATGGTAGCTGGATTGAGGTTATGAAGCTGATGTGGTAGGGCAGGTTCTGACAGACTGTGACATTGGGCCATGGAGTTAAAGGACTGGTATGCTATAATGCATATTTAGGAGGCCAAATGAAAGATACTTGGTGACAGATTAAGCATCAGGAAGAGAAAGAGGCAAAGAATAATTGTCATGTTTCTGTGCAGACTTTGATGTCACCAAGTGAGTTAAAATAAGAGGAGTTTAAGGATAATATGAACTGGAGTGCTGCTTCCAAGTTGCATTTAGGATAAACTAGTAAAATATTTAACAGAGAAGAAACTTTATGTGCCTATACTTTTAGGGAGATATTTGTGTAGAAGATATATGTTTGGGAATAAGGAATGTTTTCATTTCAGGTGAAATGATGTGAGTGGATGAAATTTCCCAGGGACTGAAAAAGGATGGCAATGTTTAGGAATCTCCTGAACACCAGCAGTTTAAGGGCAGACAGAAAAAATGTTACAGAAGGAAAAGAGAAAGTAGGCACAGAGGAGGCAGAAAAGTACACTTAGGCACTAGTTACTTTTTAAAAAACTTTTAATTTTATATTGGAGCATAGTTGATTAACAATGTTGTGATGGTTTCAGGTGGACAGCAAAGAGATTTCAGTTATACATATGCATATATCTATTCTTTCTCAAATTCTTTCCCCATGTAGATTGTTACATAGTATTGAGCAGAGTTTCCTATGCCCTCAGGCCCAGGCTTCCTGTGTCTTCCTCCAAGTCTTCTAGATGAAGATTTTATAAACTAGAGGCAGTTACAGATACTCTGAACATAGTTTGAAAGAGAATTCAAACTAAATCCAATGTCTGAGAGAAAGAGGGCAAGATCCACCATGGCTCATCATGATGTAAATTCTGTGCTCTAAATAAATCCACTAGACTTAGGTGCACTGAGCTAGGAGTATCCCCCATTGAATGACATCTTTCCAGTAAGAAAGCCTAGGATGTATATTCATTGAAATTTGTAAGTAATGGACTGTCACAGAATTTTAAAAAAATAAATTTTAGACCAATTTTAACATTGTAGAGTTACTGTGAAGATAATATAAAAAGTTTGGTAACTAAAATCCATGCTTTATTCACCTTTCTTCTGTTTTCCCTTACTGTTCTTTTCCTGCTTCAGAATCCCACCCGTGATACCATGTTACACTTCGTGATCAAGAATCCTTAACCCCTCTTGACTATGACAATTATTCGGAATTTTCTCTGTCTCATCTGGAGAGTTCAAGGAGTTAAGGTCTTTTGTAGAATGTCCCACAGTTGAGATTTGTCTGATGTTTTCCTTCCAGTTAGACAGGGGTAATATATTTTATAAGAAAACCACAGATGTAAAGTGCCATCCTCATATATCACATCAATAAAACTTAGCATTGTTATGTTTAGCTCAGATGCTCAGACTCTTTACAACCCCATGGACTGCATCAGGCCAGGCCTCCCTGTCCATCACCAACTCCTGGAGCTTGCTCAAACTCATGTCCATTGAGTTAGTGATGCCATCCAACCATCTCATCCTCTGCTGTCCCCTTCTCCTCCTCCCTTCAATCTTTCCCATAATCAGGGTATTTTCCAATGAGTCAGTTCTTTGCATCAGGTAGCCAAAGTATTGGAGTTTCAGTGTCAGCCTGTCCAATGAATATTCAGGACTGATTTCCTTTAGGATGGACTGGTTGGATTTCCTTGCAGTCCAAAGGACTCTCAAGAGTCTCATCCAACACCACAGTTCAAAAGCATCAATTCTTCAGCACTCAGTTTTCTTTATAGTCCTACCCTCACATCCACACATGACTACTGGAAAAACCATAGCTTTGACTAGATGGACCTCTGTTGGCAAAGTAATGTTTCTTCTTTTTAGTATGCTGTCTAGTTTGGTCATAGCTCTTCTTCCAAGGAGTAAATGTCTTAATTTCATGGCTGCAGTCACCATCTGCAATTTTGGAGCCCCAAAATGTAAAATCTGTCACTGTTTCCATTGTTTTCCCATCTATTTGCCATGAAGTGATGGGACCAGATGCCATGATCTTAGGTTTCTGAATATTGAGTTTTAAGCCAATATTTTAACTCTCCTCTTTCACTTTCATCAAGAATTTCTTTAGTTCTTCACTTTCTGCCATAAGGATGTTATCATCTGCATATCTGAGGTTATTGATATTTCTCCCAGCAATCTTGATTCCAGCTTTTGCTTCATCCTGCCCTGAATTTCACATGATGTACTCTGCATGTAAGTTAAATAAGGAGGGCAACAATATATACAGCCTTTACATACTCCTTTCCTGATTTGCAACCAGTCTGTTGTTCTGTGTCCAGTTCTAACTGCTGCTTCTTGACCTGCATACAAATTTGTCAGGAGACAGGTAAAATGAAAGTGAAAAATTTTCAGTCATGTCTGACTCTTTGTGACCCCATGGACTCTACAGTCCATGGAATTCTCAAGGCCAGAACACTGGAGTGGGCAGCCTTACCCTTTCCAACCCAGGGATTGAAACCAGGTCTCCCTCGTTGCAGGCAGATTCTTTACCAGCTGAGCCACCAGGGAAGCCCAGAGGCAGGTAAGGTGGTCTGGTATTCCCATCACTTGAAAATTTTCCACTGTTTGTTGTGACACACAGTCAAAGGCTTTGGTGTAGTTAGTAAAGCAGAAATAGATGTTTTTCTGGAACTCTCTTGCTTTTTCGATGATCCAATAGATGTTGGCAATTTGCTGGTTCCTCTGCCTTTTCTTAACATTGTTGATGTTAACCTTAATCAAACACAGCTTGCAGTAATATTTGTCAGGTTTTTCTACTGTAAAGTCACTCCCTTTCTCTCTTTTCATACTATACTCTTTGGGAAAAAGGTCACTATGTGCAGCCCATACTTAAAATATAGGGAGTTATTCTTTATCTCCTTCAGGTGAAATATCTATATATATTATTTGGAATTCTTCTGTACAGAATTTCTATCTTTTTTTCTTTTTCTCTCTCTTATGTCATTAATTTATATCAGTTTGAATTCATGAAAGTTATTTTATTTTTTTGGGTTATAATCCAGTACTTTAATTTTTTGCTCAAATTGTTCCAGCTTTGGCCGTTAGGAGCTCTTTCAGTTCTTTCAGCATCCATTTGACACACTCCCATCATTGTGTTTCTTTGAGTGCTTCCTTACTTTCTGACACTTCAAGATGCTCTAAGTGCATCATATAAGATTTAGGCAGGAAATATATAACCAACATTTCTGTAAGGAACCTTGGGTCATTTTATTGGAGAATGATATTATAAACCAAGATTTGGTGCTAAGTTTGCTCCTTGCTGTTGGACTCATTGCTTTTAGCCTCTTTCAGCTAACAGAACAATAAATATATTTCTATATGTAACTATCTTTATTTATATTAAGCTGAACATTAGTTTATAGTGATGTCTCCTATTCTAATTCATTACCATATAGAACATTTCAGCTTATTTGTAACCTCCCACTCCATCATCCATCTAGCATCCATTTAAAAAATTGAATAAAATTCACTCTGTGCTGTAAAGTTCTTTGGGTTTTGACAGATGCTCAGTGTCTCATATTATACATTATAGTGTCATACCACTCAAAAAATGATTTTACCACTCTAAAAATCCTCTATGCTTTACATGTTCATGCCCTCTTCCCACCACCACCAAACACCTGGCAAATGCTTTTCAGTTTACTGTCTGCATAGTTTTGCTTTTCCAGAATGTTCTAAAATTTGGATGATACTGTACAACTGATCCTTGGACAACATGGGTTTGAACTGCATACGTCTATTCACACACCTATTTCATTGTTCAGTAAACATACTGGCTAGGCTTTGTATCTGCAAATCGAATCAATCTGTAGTTGGTTGAATCTGAGGATGTGAAACCTGAAGATATGAAATATTTTTTTCATGGATCATGCTAATGGTATTTCATTTAATTTCTCATCACCAAACTCAAGGTCATGTAGATTTTTCTGTTAGGTTTTCTTCAAGAAAATTGATAGCTTTGAACTTTACATTTAGGTACATGTTCCATTCAGAGCTCATTTTTGTGAAAGGTCAGTGTCTGGATTCTTTTTTTGGCTTGTGAATGGTCAGTTGTTTTAGCATCATCTTTTATTATTTTCCCCTTGAATTCTTCACTCCTTTGTAAAAAAAAAAAACAACAAAAACCACTTGTTATGTGTGTGTGGGTCTATTTCAGGGCTTTCTGTTCTGCTCCATTGAACTGTGCCTATTCTGTGGCCAATATCACACTATCTTAATTGCAGCAAACTTACGTAAACCTTAAAATTTGATAGTATGAGTTTTGTTTCTAGGTTTGTTCTTCCTCTTCAGTATTGTGTTGGCTCTTCTAGGTATTTTGCTTTTCAATATAAAGTTTAAAATCTGTTTTTTTTTTATTTCTACAAAATAGCTTGCTGGGATTTTGTATTTTAAATATACAGGCCAAGTTAGACTGGACTGCCATCTTTTAAGATAGGGTCTTCAAATCTATAAACATGGAATGTCTTTCCATTTATTTAGGTATTCTTAGATTTCTTTCATTAAAGTTATGTATTGTTACAGAAATATTTCTTATAATATTTTGTTAAATTTATACCTAACTTTAAATTTCTTGGTGCTATTATTATTTAAATTATAATTACTCATTGCTGGTTGTGATAAGCATAATTATGGCTTTCCAAAGATACCCATGTTCCAATGTTCACTTCAGACTTGTGAGTATTTAATCTTACATTGCACAGTTGACTTTAAAGATATAATAAAATTAAGAATCTTGAGATTTTGAAATTACTCTGAATTAGTTGACAGGCCCAATGTAATCATTAAGATCCTTTGATTCAAATGCTATTTAGATGTTGTTTAATCTCCATGTATTTTGTGATTTCCCAGTATATAAGTGTTATTGATAGCTACTGTTTATATTATATAGTTTAATTCCTTTGTGGTCTGAGGTCAGTGGTTGTATGATTTCTTTCTTTTTGTTTTATGGTCCAGAATGTGGTTTAACTTGGTGAATGTTTCACGTGAACTTGAGAAGAATGTATGTTCTTTTGTTAATGAATGAAGTAGTCTATAGATGTCCATTATATCCAATTTAAATTGTTGTTGTTTTTAAGTTCAACTATACCCTTACTCTATGCCACTAGAGCAGCGGCTGCATAGCTGGAGTGGCGGCTGAATGGTACTAGAGCAACTATTTGATACCCAACCTCCAACAGCAAAGGAGAAGCCCCAGCAAGATGGTAGGAGGGGTGAAATTGTATTTAGAATCAAACCCCATACCCGCCAGAGATGCTCAGAGGGCTCAAACATACCTTGTGCACACCAGGACCCAGAGACCCCATAGAGACTAAGACATCATTAGGTTTGGGTGTCTCCTGAAGAGGTACGGGTTAGCAGTGGACTGCTGTGGGGGCAGGGCCTCTGGGTGCAATAGATCTGGATATAGCATAAGCCCTCTTGGAGGAGGTCACCATTAACCCACCATCGAGCCTCCAGAACTTACACAGGAGTTGGGAAACAGACTCTTGGAGGGCACAAAGAGAAACTTGTGTGCACCAGGACCCAGGAAAAAGAAGCAGTGACCCCACAAGAGACTGACTCAGTCTTGCCTGTGAGTGTCCAGGAGTCTTTGGCTGAGGTGTGTGTCAGCAATGGACAGCTGCACGGTTGGAGGCATTGAATAGCAATGCCAGCATGGGACATTTTGAAGGTGATCATCATTATTTTCATTACCTCCAGCATAGTTTGGCCTCAGGTCAAATAACAGGGAGGGAACACAGCCCCTTCCTTAAACAGAACATTGGAATAAAGATTTACTGAGCATGGCCCCACCCATCAGAACAAGACCCAGTTTCCCTCTCAGTTAGTCTCTCCCATCAGCAAGCTTCCTTAAGCTCTTATCCATCTCCATCAGAGGGCAGACAGACTGAAAACCACAATCACAGAAAACTAACCAATCTAATCATATGGGCCACAGCCTTGTCTAACTCAATGAAACTATGAGCCATGCCATGTAGGGCCACCCAAGATGGACGGGTCATGGTGGAGAGTTCTGACAAACATGGTCCACTGGAGGAGGGGAATGGCAAACCACTTCAGTATTCTTGCCTTGAGAGCCCCATGAACAGCATGAAAAGGCAAAAAGATAGGACACTGAAAGATGAAGTCCTCAGTTCAGTAGGTGCCCAATATTCTACTTGAGATCAGTGGAGAAAAAACTCCAGAAAGAATGAAGAGATGGAGCCAAAGCAAAAACAACACCCAATTGTGGATGTGACTGGTGATGGAAGTAATGTCTGATGTTGTAAAGAGTGATACTGCATAGGAACCTGAAATGTTAAGTCCATGAATCAAGGCAAATTGGAAGTGGTCAAACAGGAGATGGCAAGAGTGAACATCGACATTTTAGGAATCAGCAAACTAAAATGGACTGGAATGGGTGAATTTAATTCAGATGACAATTATATCTACTACTGAGGGCAAAAATCCCTTAAAAGAAATGGAGTAGCCATCATAGTCAACAAGAGTCCTAAATGTAGTACTTGGATGCAATTCAAAAACAAGAGAATGATCTCTGTGCATTTCCAAGACAAATCATTCAATACCACAGTATTTAAAGTCTCTGCCCCAACCCATTATGCTGAAGAAGCTGAAGTTGAATGGTTCTATGAATACCTATAAGATCTTCTAGCACTAACACGCAAAAAAGATGTCCTTTTCATTATAGGGGACTGGAATGCAAAAGTAGGAAGTCAAGGAATACCTGGCGTTACAGACAAATTTGGCCTTGGAGTACAAAATGAAGCAGGGCAAAGGCTAACACAGTTTTGCCAAGAGAACATGCTGGTCATAGCAAACACCCTCTTCCAACAACACAAGAGAAGACTCCACACATGGACATCACCAGATGGTCGACACCGAAATCAGATGGATTATATTCTTTGTAGCCAAAGATGGAGAAGCTCTACACAGTCAGCAAAAACAAGACTGGGAGCTGACTGTGGCTCATATCATGAAATCCTTATTGACAAATTCAGATTGAAATTGAAGAAAGTAGGGAAAGCCACCAAACTATTCAGATATGACCTAAATCAAATCCCTTATGATTATACTGTGGAAATGACAAATAGATTCAAGGGAATAGATCTGATAGACAAGAGTGCCTGAAGAACTATGGATGAAAGTTTGTGACATTGTACAGGAAGCAGTGATCAAGACCATCCCCAAGAAAAAGAAATGCAAAAAGACAAAATGGCTG
The DNA here is from genome assembly GCA_007570785.1 of Antilocapra americana. Taxonomy (NCBI): domain Eukaryota; kingdom Metazoa; phylum Chordata; class Mammalia; order Artiodactyla; family Antilocapridae; genus Antilocapra; species Antilocapra americana. Next base: position 13,486,218 of record ML664161.1, on the reverse strand, counting down.
TCTGAGGAGGCCTTACAAACAGCTATGAAGAAAAAAGAAGTGAAAGGCAAAGGAGAAAACAAAAGATAACCCATTTGAACACAGAATTCCAAATAATAGCAAGGAGAGATAAGAAAGCCTTCCTTAATGATCAGTGCAAAGAAATAGAGGAAAACATTAGGATGGGAAAGATTAGAGATATTTTCAAGAAAATTAGAGATACCAAGGGAATGTTTCATGCAAAGATGGGCACAATGAAGCACATAAATGATATGGACCTAACAGAAGCGAAAGATATTAAGAAGAGGTGGCAAGAATACACATAACTATG
>ML664161.1:13293436-13475908 GCA_007570785.1 Antilocapra americana | reverse complement strand
AAAAAAAAATTCATTTGAAGCAATTCTACTCAGATGGACGAAACTGGAGCCCATTATCCAGAGTGAAGTAAGCCAGAAGCAAAAACAACAATACAGTATATTAACACATATATATGGAATTTAGAAAGACAGTAATGAGAACCCAACATGGGAGACAACAAAAGGAACGCAGATGTATAGAATAGACTTGTGGACTTTGTGGATGAGGGTAAGGGTGGGATGAGATGGGAGAAGGGCATTGAAGCATGTTAATTGTCATGTGTCTAATCAATCGCCAGCCCAGGATTGATGCTCGGGACTGGTGCAGCGAGATTTCCCGGGGGGGAGGGAGGAGGGAGGGGGGACCCGGAGGGGAAGCATATGTAAACGCATGGTGATATCATGACAATGTATGGCAAAAACAATAAAAAAATAAATAAATAAATAAATAAAAAGAAAAAAGAAAAAATAAAAAAAATAAAAGTCTGTGTCTCATCTTTTCCCCAACCACTGCCGAAGTTTTTTGCATATTATCTCTGGCTCTTTTCACATTTGTTATATTATTAGATTTCTTTTATTATTTATGAGTCATAAATGAATCTGGAGTCTTTTAAATAGTTATATACATTATATAAATGCATATAAATACATTAGGTCTGTTTCCTAGACAAAGCACTTATTTTTCAATCTGAGTAACTCTAGCTACCTAGTTCTTGAAGCACTCTAAATTTTAATCTCAATTTTGTATTTTCTAATTGAAGTCTTCTCTATAAAGAAAACAAGAGAGGAAACATTTTTTAAGGTGTTCCCAGGTGGAGCTTGGATAGTAGGGACGTGCAGGTGTTCACACATATTTGCCTAAATTAGAAAAACTTGTTATACACTCTTGTTTTTGAAGGAAAATGAAGAATCACTATTTTTATGTTTCAGAAGAGATGACTGGGGTGACTAATCTTATTTGCTAATGGAAGATCTGCGTTATCACACACACTGGGGAACTTACTCGGCAGACTTCAATGTCTAGCGGACCTTTTCTCCACGGTCCTTGAATCTCTGCCTTCTTTCTTGGCTCTGGAGGATTATGCCGTGGTTTCCCTCTGACTTCTCAGTGCTTTTCTGTCTTTCGGGGTGGCTTGTCCACTTCTGTTCACTTTCTTATTTTATCTTCAGTTTTCACTCTCAGGTTCTTTTCCCAATATGTCATCGATATTAAATGTACCTCTGCTGTGGCTTCAAAGCTCAATTTTAGATCTCCTGCCCTAACATCTCTCTTGGGCTCTATATTTTCATATACTTGATGGAATTTCCACTTCACTCCCACCCAGTCTAACACTGGGCTCACATCTCCTACACTCTGTGCTTTGACATTTTTATACCAAAGTTGTTATCCCAGGTACTCAGGGTCTAGAGACCTTTGCTAAGCTTTCTATGGTTTATCTTGACTTGTGCTCAATTACATAAAAATGATTTGAATTATAAGAAAATATTATCATAATTCTTCCTATGTAAGTTTGAGTTCAAAATTTTTATTGTTAAATTTTTAACAATTCAGTGTCTACAAGTTTTTGTTATGAGCTTTTATGAAAAACTGCAAAGTACTTTAAAATACACATGTTCTAAATTCCTAAAAGTGTCCTAGAGGTCATTTAGAGAAATTATTTATTATATTACACAAAGAGTATGATGCAGATAGAAGATATGTGTGTTTCCAGGCCATCTGTGAGGCTATGCCTCTGCTAAATATAATGAGAAAAGTGTGACTGCTGACTGATGACATTTTCTACATTTTTCTAGGTATGTTCACATTCATTTCTTTCTTTATAACATTTCAGATCTTCAGATCTATGACATAACACCTGGGAATTTCATGCTTTATATTTGTAAATGTTCATATTCAAAAGTTTGATATTACTTTTATCTGACTCAAGTATATTGATTCATCCAGGGACCTTGAGTATACGTCTTTGGGTCTCTTCACACTTTTTTTCCTATGGATACAGTTACAATCTCAGACCCTGTCATGTGGCCAGTCTCAAAAAATTAGGCAAGTCCAATTTTTGCAATAATTAACCCAAGAATAATCATAAGGTAATAGACTTTAGCAGCAACATAAATTATCTTAGTTCAACAATTCACATATTATGATCTTCTTAAGAAAATGTTGTCCCACTTTTAGAACAACTTTATTATATAAAAAGGAACTGAGAAAATTTATAACTTCTAGAATTAAGAGACATATACTTAGATATGGGCATAGTCTTGGTGAGGGGAAGTTTCTGTCAGTAAACTGATAAAATGTGGTTCATTTCTCCAGACAAACATCTTTTAATAGATCTATACAGTAATAAGTACCTAATGGCTTATGTATCTGTAATTCCTCACAGTCATCTGAAATGAACCTGGGGTGATGATTTGTAGCTAATATAATTATGATTTTTCCACTACAAGCAAGGCATAGTTCCTTTAGGACTTCTAAAATGCCCTTTCATGCTCCTTTCAGGAAGGTAAAGTAATTGCTTTATCAAATCTATGTTCACAGGAAATGCATTCTTTTAGCAGATCAAATAACACTTTCTATGGATCAACTTGTCTCTGTCTTCTCTTCTCCTAGGAGGAAGGAATTGTAAAGACCACAATAGAGATTTTCACTTGGTCATCCACCATTGACAAAAGATAAATGAAAGAGAATCATCATATAATCATGACTCTAGAATAAGATGAATACACATCAAACATTTTATTTAACTCATTAATTACTAAAGGAACTAGAAAGTATAGTAAAAGTAATCAGAACAAAGGAGAATCTAAAGAGCTACCAAATATATAAGTTCATCAGAAAGGCTGATTGAAATTTGCTTAATAGAAGCAAAATTGGCTTCTTAAATAGTGGGAGATGGAAGTCAGTTGAACTTCTACTGGACAGAATTTATCTGTGTGCCCATAACCAAAAATTACTTGGACTACTATCAGTGTTCTGCAAGTAACTAAACATATTTATGAAACTGCCAAAAATTGTTATGTGCCAGAATGTAGGCTAAGCATTTTGTATTTATTATCTTATTTAACCCTGATAACCATCCTGTGGAGTAGGTGAGAGGTTAAGGATTGTGACTGCAAAAATACAACTAGGAGGTGGGTGGCAGGGTAAGGACAGACATTGAGGTCTACTTGAATTCAAAGGCCATATGGCTCTAAACTGTGTGGCCTCTGTGTCTAGAACTTATGTGATAAAAACAAGGTTGAGTCTGTGATAAGTGTCTGTAGGTAAGTGTGTGTGTGGTACGAGAACAGAAGGATGAGGTTTTCCCTATATCATCGCACAATCAAGGGGAAAAAGTACATTAGCTGTTTTTGCCCAGCTTAGATTTCTTACCATCTGAGCTTCTGTACAGTAAAAAATTGCAGTGACTCTGACAATCGAATCAATTCTTCTATTAACTGCAACATGCAATTTGAAGGTTCAGGAGGTGATTGGATTATGCTTTGTAAAATTGTTATCCCCTCAGTGGAGTCTGTGCTGCCCTGAAGGGATGGAGGAGCTGTCTTTGGGAGTGTGTCTTTCCTGCAGGGGTCACTGTGCCTTTCACACGATGGTATTTTGGCTCTGTAACTTGCCCGCAGACTGAAGAGTTCAGAAATGGGTGCGGTCCACTCATAATCAATCCTTCAAACCTTTGTATTTTCAGGACAGCTAGGCATCTTTACTTTCCTCACCTTTCAAAACTTCTAATACCTTTAATATGTGACTTTTTCCTCAGAAGTTTTTCCTCCTAAAATGTCTGCATCTCTAGTTTTGCTTCCAGTTTTGAACCCATTGTGCTCTTCTGCAGTCATTACCCTCCTTCTAATTAACCTGACTCTATTACACACACATTCTCTATTCTTAGCTTCATTGTATCATCTGCATAAATTATGAAAGTTATTTCAGCTTTATCTCAGACCTTCTTTAACACTTACTCCTGAGAGTTCTTTGTTTCCTACCATTATCCCTGATTAGTCTCACATCTCTCTTTTTCTAGCAGTGACCTGGCAAGAACATAATTTTTTTTTAATGTTGCTTTCATTTAATTCTTTTCACTAAGGGGCCAATATACTCTGATCACAGTGCCACTCTGAATTCCTTTGATTGTCAGTTTCTAACATCCCACTAATATGAACTGAAAGTTAAAAAGAATCAAATGTATGGAAAACTAAAATAAATACTATAAAGATTTAGATGTTTACTTAACTCTTAAAAATGTACTTCATCCAGTTTTGTTACTCTAAGTTCCAAAGGTACCTTTCTGGTAAGAAATAATTACACAAATTGCATAATACAACAAAATAATTATTTTCAAGGATTTGATTTTTATTGTGCTCCAATAGAAAAGTTTATGGATTTCTTTTCAATTTTAACTTTTCCTTTTGGAAAACATCAAACATTTGCAGAAGTGGTATAGATTCCTTAGCCATCTCTCTGTTTTAGCCATTTTGAACGCATGACCAATCTTGTTCTATCTACACTCTTAACCATTTCACCTTTCTCCTTGGACTGTTTTGAACGAATTCTAGGCATCATGTCATGTTATATGAATACTGGAAAAAAATAATATAGCACCATAACCACAACTAAATATTTTCTTAAAATCTTGAAATAATAGTCAGTGTTCCAGTTTATCTCATTTCTTTTATAGTTTATTCAATCAAATTGAAATAAGGTTCATAAACTGTATTGGTTGTTATAGTCCATGTAGTTTCAACAGGTAGTTTCTCTCTTATCACTTTATTTCCCCCAACTTATTTGAAGAAACCAAATCATTTGTCCTGTAGATTTCCCATAGTCTAGATTTTGTTGGTTGCATTCATGTCGTGTATTTAAATATCTCTTTGGTATTTGTATTTTCTCTACATTACTAATTAGAGTTACAGATTTGACCAATTTCAGTTTTAATTTTTTTGGGAAGACTGCTTTCTAAGTGGTATTGGGTCCTGCTTTGGGATATAATACACTGACTGGTTATCTCTCTTTTTATGATGTTAGTGACTATTGGTTGTCTCAGTCTGGATCTATCAACTCACAGTGGTTGCAACAGAATGATTTTTTTGTTTGTTTATTCCTTCTTCATTTATTAGCTGATGTTTTGTAAAGAAAAACTTCCCCTTGTCTATGGTTTGAAAATCCAAATAGGAAAGTTTCCTGCGATAATGCCCAATTTTTCCTTTTAGTTGCCATTTTCTAAATACAGAAATTTTTCTCTAGAATAATCTGGAAGCAATATATGAGACTTTTTCTTTATTTTAAAAAGTCAGTATGAACTCATGCATTTATATATGTTTAATGTGCATCAATTAATTATAATTAATATTCTTATGGATATTATCAGATTTTCCTATCTTCTACCATGGGAACCTATGCCTAAGTCCATATGATTTGCCCCAAAAGTCTTTCCTTAATTTCACATATGTAATACATTCTGTGTTCATGTTATACATTACCTTCCCCAGGTCTGCAATCAGTCATGTCTCCAAAAGTCCTAGCTACTTTTAGAGGCAATAGTATTTAAAGACTGCTTGTATTGGGTTTTCATTCATAAAAGCATATTTGCTGTGATATTTATTTTATACCTTTTCATTCTGACACTATCTGTTTTAGCTAAATCAACACCTACACACTCAGAAGATATGCCTAGACATAGAAGCAAATTTCTGTAACCATTAATGTAAGATTTCATCTGAACATCCTTCATTAGATTTCATCAACATTTAGATTTTCCTTTGATCTCTGTCTCTTATTCTAGATTTCATACTCGCCTCAGAAATTTCTTGAATTCCAGATTCATTTAAACTCTTCCTATTGTATTTAGATTTTGTTTCTTCCTTGGTTCCCAGTAGCCTTGTTGCCATAGCCTGAACCTCATAGAATCCCAATCCAGTGAGCTGGAATAAATCCATATAAATTTTGTGAGGAGTTAGTTGGAAAATGTCAGAAGAAAATGTTTGGGGGAGGGTATTCTTCTGTTCATTAATATCAAGCACAAGGCTTTCTTCTCTACTGTTTTTCAGGTTATGCAAAGTAGAGCCTTCTCTTTTGGGGACTATTATTGGATTTTAATATAGCTGGGTTAAGCAAATAGACATTTACTCACAAAGACAATTGTAGAATTTCCAATAAAATAAAGGGCAGATAATAGATTCAACTCTCTTACCCCAGTTCAAAACAGGCACTTCAAATATTATTCCTGCAAATCCAGAACCAATAATACTACTAAGAGTAAGAAGAAGGAACAAAATGTAGTCCTGGCTGTGTATGAATGAATAACTGAATGATATATATACACATCTATATTATATATATGAAGTTTAAGTGTTAGTTGTATCTTTTACCAATAATGGGATCAGAAAGGCTGAGACAGATTCAGTGCCTCTTATCTAGTAATGGAAGAATAGGGAAACAAACTATGCCTTTTTACTCTGCCATCTACTTCACAAGATTGGGAATTGGCTTCTAACTCAAAGCTTTGTAATTAACTTGATATTGACTATGAGCATACAATAACTGCCTATATTTTTTCCTGGATAGATTTTCCTAATTTCTAGTTTTCTCCCTTAGTTCCTTTTACTCAGTCACACTGCTTGGTTTTCACCTCTCCTTGCTGGTTGATCTCTCTCCTGACCTGATCTATGGAACCTTCCACCAACTCCGTGATCCCTCTCCATCCGGCAGGAGCTGTGTGCCATGGCTTATTGAGAGCCTGGATCTGCCCCAAAAACTCAGACTTAAACTCCATCTTGTTAACTCTTTTGGCATGATCTAACAGCTTTGGTCAAATTGCCAAAAGTTTCTCCTTGACTTTATCAAGAGCCATGTCCTGTTGGAGTGGAGATTTTATTTGTAAAGGTAGAATGGAGCACATTGAGCAGAGCTGCTAATATGAGGGAAATATCTTATTTTCTCTGCTTGGAGATTTTTAGTTTGGTTTCCACTGCAGTAAGAAGGTAGGGAATTGGCAGATGGAATGAAGGAAATAGAAAACTCAGAATAGACTTCAGTGGGGAAACCACGTTTTATCATTCATTTATCCTTGTCTACTGATATATCTAAATTTATACATTTATTATTTATTTATGTATATATTTATGGAGGGAATGAAGTCATTTGCAATAAGAACATAAATAAAATAAGGTTAGTGCAGAAATAATAAAGGCAAGTCTAGAGAAAACATAAAATAAAAGTACAAAGTCAAGAGAAAAAAGAACATGCATATACAAGTAATAAGGATTTATAAGGTTGTTGTAAATTATCTTTAAATTTAGCTCTCGGTTTCTTACAAGTAAATTTGGAAAGATATAGTCAGTAACACAATTCTTGTTATCAAAATAAAGAGGATGTCTACCACTTATTTAGGGGAAGTCATGCTTCTCCCAGCAATGAATTAGAAAATTTATTTCTCACTTAGTTCTTTATATGGGAATGCTCAGTGATTTGGTGGGTAGTGTTCAAAACATTATTTTAATAAAAAGATAACTCTTTCCTTTAGAACTAAGATATACATTGACCTCATGAGACTGCAAAGTAAGCAGATGGAGATGATTTAGTGAATGGTTGAATCAATAAAAAAGCTCAAATCTAGAGTCACTTCAAGTCTTGTTTGATGTAAGCATAGACATTAAGATTGTTCAAAGATGGTCATACATTTTACCTCCTGCAAACAAATATCACTTTTTCAACCAAAGTTTCAAGGATGTGAATAATTTAAAATGGCTCTATTGTCCAAGAAGTTCTTGAAATGCTTGTATTTGGCATTATTGGTTGAGGGTACATGTACATTAGAAACCTGATGAGCAAGCTTGCATTGTCTAGGTAAATCTCAGTAATGTAGTTAGATGTACAGCAAATTGTTGTTATATTTTTGGGAGGGTGAGAATGGTCTGGACATACACATAATAAGCTGTTATCAATGATTAACATTAGTGAGAGAGAAGTAGGGAGGGAAGTTTCTAATTTCATTTTATACTTTTTCCACTGCTTGAATTTTCTCCATTGTTTTCTAGATGGCAGGATAGTGTTCACTTCTATTTTCCCCTTTGTATTTATGTAGTTAAAAGTTTAGTAAATGCTCAAATGAATGAATAAATAAATTGAATAAAATACTTTAGATTTTGACAGTTAATCTGAATGGCACTGCTTCCCACTCTCAATAATGGAGATGCTACATAGGCACCTATCTGGTGGGGAGAAAACAAAGCTAGGTCATAGCATTTATAAAGCTGTCTCACCTTGGCAAAAGTGACATAATATACAATAGAAACAATGTAAACCTGAAGGACATTGTCTCTAAAGAAAGTTCATTTCAGTTTACCACAGTGATTGCATGTACACTAGGCCCTGGGGGATACAAGAGAGAGAATCATATTCCGTGTTAGGATTCCCTGCTGGGCTTTCGTGACTCCTACAGAAGAGGGCCTCTCTTCGTGTCTCTGAGCACACCACTTACAGGCTCTCAAAACCCTGAGACCTCAAAGGGCTCCCTGTAACCCGTGGACCCATGGCCTCACACCCTAATCTAAGCTGAAGATGTCCTGCTCCGTGATGCTCTGTCCTGTCACATGGTTCCACCCCCATCTCCCACCCTCGCCCCACCCCGCTGCTCCCCTTGCGCTGCACTGTCTACAGAGTCTCTGGAACCTCTGAACGTTGCTGTTTACCTCTTATCTTAATGAAGCCAATTCCCCCAACAATATGGCTCTTCCTTTTGGCCCCATCAGGGAGAGACTGCTCGTACTTCTTTGATCAAATTCCCCTTCAGAAAACTGAGGCTCCTTCTAACTCTGAATTTATAGGAAGTAATTTTTCTTCTTTCTTAGAAACATATAAATTTATATTGTTTTTAATAAGCTCTACAAATATCTGTGTATACATTTCTGTGAAAGATACATTTGGCATTAGTGCAGAGAAGATAACATATTTTCAAAGTTGCTGCAAGAATTCAGTTCAGTTCAGCCACTTGGTTGTATCCGACTCTCTGGGACCCTATGGACTGTAGCCTGCCAGGCTCCTCTGTCCATGGGATTCTCCAGGCAATAATGCTGAAGTGGGTTGTGGTGCCCTCCTCCAGGGGATCTTCCCCATCCAGGGATCAAACCCACATCTCCTGTGGCTGTCACACCGTAGGTGGATTCTTTGCCACTGAGCCACTGGGGAAGCACCATATATGTATGTATATATATTTGTGTGTGTGTGTGTGTATATATATATTTTTTCTAATATAAAAATATACAGAGAATTATATAAGTTCTGAAGTTGAACATGTCTTATAAGGAAACAGGGTGTAATGTAGTTTCATGAGTCAGAAACAGTTTTTGAGTCCAAATGAGTGTTTCTAGGTTGGGAAGCAGATTTGCTTATCTTCACATTGCTGTATGGGCTTCCCTGGTAGCTCAGCTGGTAAAGAATCCACCTGCAATGTAGGAGACACCAGTTGGATTCCTGGGTCAGGAAGATCTGCTGGAGAAGAGATAAACTACCCACTCCAGTATTCTTGGGCTTCCCTGGTGGCTCAGACAATAGAGAATCCACCTGCAATACACGAGATCTGGGTTTGGTCCCTGGATTGAGAATATCCCCTGGAGGGGCATGGCAACCCACTCCAGTATTCTTGCTTGGAGAATTACCATGGACAGAAGAACCAGCAGGCTACAGTCCATGGGGTTGCAAAGAGTTGATCACGACTGAGCAACTAAGCACAGCACACACACTACTGTACACACCATTAGTCCTCACTCAAGTGAAAAACTACTGCCCTGAGAGTCTCATACATTTGTTCATACTCTCTGGTCTCTGCATTATTGTCATCCATGAACATCCAGATGCATTTTAAATGCTAGTCTCAAAGTCATTATCTCCATTCCTTGTCCTGTCTCCATTCTGTCCTAGAACATCACTGACACCTACCTCTGCCTTATTTTTGTCAGTACTGGGTCCACATATCCACATGTTCCTTTACAGCTCCTTTGGGCATGTTGCACTCTTCTCATTCTAGAGACTTCTTTTCTTGACATCTGTGACATCTCCTAGTTTTCTCCCCATCCTCTGAATGGTTTGTCTTGATCCTTTTGAAGTTCCTGGTTCTCCACATTTCACTTAAAAGTTGTTCCTCTGTCAGTCAGTTCAGTTCAATTGCTCAGTTGTGTCTGAATCTTTGTGACTCCATGGACTGCAGCACGCCAGGCTTCCCTGTCCATCACCCTCGCCTGGATCTTATTCAAACTCCTGTCCATCGAGCTGGTGATGCCGTCCAAACATCTCATTCTCTGTCGTCCCCTTCTCTCCAGGCTTCAATCTTTCCCAGCATCTGGGCCTTTTCCAAGGAGTTGGTTCTTCACATCAGGTGGCCAAAGTATTGGTGTTTCAGCTTCAGCATTAATCCTTCCAATGACTATTCAGGACTGATTTCCTTTAGGATTGTCTGATTGGAGCTCTTTTCAGTTCAAGGGATTCTCAAGAGTCTTCTCCAACACCACACTTCAAAAGCATCAGTTCTTTGGCACTCAGCTTTCTTTCTTTTTTAAATTTTTTTTTCCTTTTATTGTTTTTGCCATACAATGCCATGATATCACCATGGGTTTACATATGCTCCTCCACCAGAACGCCCCTCCCTCCTCCCTCCCTCCTCCCTCCCCCCGGGAAATCTCCATGCACCAGCCCCGAGCATCAATCCTGGGCTGGCGATTGATTAGACATATGATAATTAACATGTTTCAGTGCCATTTTCCCATATCATCCCACCCTTACCCTCATCCACAGAGTCCAGCTTTCTTTACAGTCCAACTCTCACTTCCATACATGACTACTGGAAAAACCATAGATTTGACTAGATGGAACTTTGTTGGCAAAGTAATGTCTCTGCTTTTTAGTATGCTATCTAGGTTGGTCATAGCTTTTCTTCCAAGGAGCAAGCATCTTTTAATTTCATGGCTTCAGTCACCATCTGCAGTGATTTTGGAGCCCAACAAAATAAAGTCTGTCACTGTTTCCATTGTTTCCCCATCTATTTGTCATTAAGTGATGGGACTGGATACCATGACCTTAGTTTTCTGAATGTTGAGTTGTGAGCCAACTTTTTCACTCTCCTCTTTCACTTCCATCAAGAGGTTCTTTAGTTCTTCTTTGCTTTCTGGCATAAGGGTGGTGTCATCTGCATATCTGAGGTTATTGGTATTTCTCCTGGCAATCTTGATTCCAGCTTGTGCTTCATCCAGCCCTACATTTTGCATGATATACTCAGCATATAAGTTGAATAGACAGGGTGACAATATATAACCTTGATGTATTCCATTCCCGATTTGGAACCAGTCTGTTGTTCCATGTCCAGTTCTAACTGTCACTTCCTGATGTGCATACAGATTTCTCAGGAGGCAGGTAAGGTTGTCTGGTATTTCCATCTCTTGAAGAATTTTCCACAGTTTGTTGTGATCCACACAGTCAAAAGCTTTGGCATAGTCAATAAAGCAGAAGTAGATGTTTTTCTGGAACTCTCTTGTTTTATTGATGATCCAATGGATGTTAGTGATTTGATCTTTGGTTCCCCTGTCTTTTCTAAATACAGCTTGTAAATCTGGAAGTTCATAGTTCATGCACTGTTGAAGCCTGGCTTGGAGAATTTTGAGCATTATTTTGCTAATGTGTGAGATGAGTGCATTTGCTCAGGCCATCTCATTCTACCTGTGTTCTTTGAACCACCTCATTCCTCACATGTCTTTAGTAAGGCTCTGAATACTGATGAAGACAAGTCTATAGCTCTAGAACTGAATCCTGAACTCTAGGCCTGTGTCTCTCAATTTGGAGCTCTAGGAAGGGTCTTCACCTCAATACGTCTTCATTGCTTTCCACACCACCACTGCCCCACTGCCCATTCTATTGATCTGGGGGAATTTAAGCTTCTATTCTTTCTATTTTTTCTATCTCATTATTGATATTTGGTTTCTGAAGTCATGAACCTGGAAGTTATCTCCACTTTTTGCTTGCTTCTCATGTCAATAAAATCAATCAGATCCTGTCTATTCTCCCTTCTAAATACCTCTACAGTCTTTTTCAAATGTACTTTATTTTTCTATCCCTCTTGCTATTACCCATTTGTAGCTGACTACTATTTCTAAACAAGAGTACTGCAATAGGTTTTGCTGCCTCCAGGCTCCATCTACACCTCTCCACCGCCAAAGCCATTAGAATATAATTATGCCACTATCTGTAAACAGTATTCCTTTTTTCTTAGCCTAGGTTCCTAGCTACCTAATTCATTTTCAATGACTTTCATGACCTGGGCATTGTCTACTTGCCTTATTCCCTGCCATGCCTTTCCTTGGCAGCCTCTAAGGCTCAGTCCATGTGGTCCTTTCTGCTTGGAAATTTCTTCCGTTATTCTCTCCATGTCAATCCTAGGTGTGTCTTCAAGTGATTGACTTCCACTTACCTTTCTCTTGCCTTTAGACATCATTTCCTCTGGGAAGTCTTTCTTGACAGCTTCCTGTCCCCTTAATCAGTCACCTGTCTCTGATTAACTCCTAATCACATCTTTTATCCTTCAGTAGCTGCCTGTTCATTTGTCTTTTATACCCACTATACAATAAATGGTTCAGGTTCTTTTCTTATCTCATTCACTATTGCTTCTTTACTGCTCTGAAAAGTGTTTGAAATGTGGTAGGCACTCAGTAAAAAAGGACAGAATGAATACATTACAAACAAATTAATCAATGCTGTTACTGTAATCTAGCAATGTATGGAGTCAAGTAATTATGCATTAGAATCCCTTCTCCATTCTTATTAGTTCTGTATTTGAGATGTTTATTAATTCTCTTAAATACAAATTAAATATACATTGTTGTTCAGTCACTAAGTTGTGTCTGATTCTGTGACCCCAGGGACTGCAGCATGCCGGGCTTCCTTGTCCTTTGCTATCTCCCTGAGCTTGCTCAAACTCATGTCCATTGAATCAGTGATGTCATCCAACCACCTCATCCTCTGTTATCCCCTTCTCCTGCCCTCAATCTTTCCAAGCATCAGGGTCTTTTCCAATGAACCAGCTCTTTGCATCAGATGGCCAAAATATTAGGGCTTTAGCATTAGTCCTTTCAAAGAATATTTAGGATTGATTTCCTTTAGGATTGCCTGGTTTGATCTCCTTGCTATCCAAGGGACTCTCCAGAGTCTTTTCTAGCACCACGATTCAGAAACATATATTAAATATGCTAAATTATGATATATATATGTATGTATATATGATTTCTTCTTGTCATCCAGCAGAATCATGGAATTACTTTGCTGATGAGAGAAAGATACATTATAAATGAATAAACAAACCCAATGATAGCATGTGAAGAAAATGCTGTGAACAAAATGGGCTGGAAGAGAACTGTGTGGCGCTCAGAGAAGGCCCTTGTGAGGGGGTGACATTTAAGCTGAGAGTGGACAGAGGAGAAGGAGGCAGGCATGGACAAACCAGGGCAAGAGCATTCCAGGAGGAAGGCATAGCAGCTGAGAGTTCCTCAGAATTTGGGGCTTCCTTCCCTTGTATGTGAGTTCGGACAGTAATGGCAGCTCTCACCCAGGATGGCTTTAGGGTTTGCATCACATCAAGGATATAAACCATCTGTCCCACACTCTGGCTAATAGTAAGCACTAAACATGTTTCTTAGTAGTAGTATTTAGAATAAACTAGATCAAGTTGGCCTTTTTTTGAAGGGAGGCTTTAGTCAGACTCTATACACTGACCCAGATTTTGTTATTCTCTGTCAAATCAACTCACATAAATTATTATTGGGTGCCTACCGTGTGTAAGTTGGTGTGCTGGGTGCTATGGGAGGCTAAGGAACTATCAAAGAAATGAGAGCTCTATTTTACATTGTACATTTCACTTCTATTTTTATTACTGTGTTGTCTCACTGTCCTTTCTAAAAGCTTCTTCCCAAGTATATGTGTGTATGCACGTGTGCGCACACACACATGTACCTTTATATATTTTTCTTCTGTTGGACTACTTGGAAATTCAGTATACATGGCTTTTCTTGGTGATGACCTTATAAATCATTTGAATCACAGTTGGTATTTCTGGACATTTGAAATGCTCACGGCAAGGAAGCCTTCACATTTCTGAAAGAAAGGCTGCCACAAATACAGAACTTTATTGGAGAAGGAGCCAGATTCTAATAGAAAATATAAATGCTATCCAAAAAAAGTCTTGCATTTATATATTAAGAATATTTTTGTACCTAATAGCTAAATGTGACTGCATTTCTTTTCTTCATGTAGGTGTCCACTTCCAGGAAAATATGACTGAAATGTTAGAAATGTAAAATTAATTTACACCTTGGATAGTTCATTTGGCTCCTGCAGATTCAGTAATGACTTTATTTGTATGTAACTGTGTCTGTTGCCTATTTTTGACAAGTTTGGACAAAATATCTGCTCTACACAATTTGTGGGTTTGTGATGCTGCTGAGAATAACTACAAGGATAAGAGGTAATAAAAGGATAATGAAAGACTTTCAAGTGTTATTGTGAGGGGTTATGCATTTATTTGTACTGAGGAAGTGTCAATCCTGGACCTTTATTAAAAATGAAGAGTATATTTTTAGGTTAATGGCTTCTTTGATAGAAACAAAGGCAAAGAAAATGGCTTATTTTAATTACATAAAGATTGCTCTTAAAAACATAAAGATTGCAGATTTAAGGACATTTTTGATTGCTCTGAGACTTGATTGCAAAGGACCATGTTTTCAACAATAAAAGACTAATCTAAACATGCCATCTGAAAAAAGCAACTTGAAAGCTTATATTTACTTTGTTATCTATTATTCAGTTGTTCTTTTGTTTCCATCTTACTTCTTTAAAAGACAAAACTATAGTCTAAACTATCCCAAACAGGAGGAACCTATTTTTTAAACTTGAGTTTTTCCTAATAAAACACTTGTTTGTTATACGTATGGAATAAAATGAAAGAACATTTCTAGTAGATAGTTAATGAGGCAGATTGCAAAACAAATTTCATCAAATTTATGGCATGGTGACTCCATATTGAGACTTATTTCTCTGATATGAGAATGACCTCTTTTAATATGTGCATATGTAAATGTGTGCATACATATAAATGTGTGCATATGTATGTGCATAAATATAAATACATGTGTTAATGTGGCATATCTATATGTATTTAAATCTTGAGAAATCTTAGTGATTATATAATTTCTAAATTATGTTTTAAGTGGCATTGCTCTTAGATTTTCAGAGTTATAAGTTGGAAATATGTGAGGAACAGGTGTTTCATGAAGTATCAGAATTTAATGTGAAATCTGTTGTGAATTGCCAAGAGTGATTGTCTTTGGAAATGCATTGTGTTGGTAAATCTGTTGATAGACCCTGAGAACATTAGTAGGACACAGGAGAACTAGTGCTTATTTATTAACTCAATATTCAGTTTCCTTCTCAACAACAACTGAATTTTAATAATATCTGAAAGTTAGGGGGCTTCTCTGGTGGCTCAGACTGTGAAGAATCTGCCTGCAAAGCAGGAGACCTGATTCAATCCCTGGATCAGGAAGATCCCCTGGAGAAGAAATGGCTACCCACTCCAGTATTCTTGCCTGGAGAACGCCATGGACAGAGAAGCTTGGTGGGCTACGATCCACAGGGTCACAAAGAGTTGGACACAACTGAGTGACTAACACACACACACACACACAGTGCTAAGTACTGTGCTAATTTCAGAGAAGCGAGCTGTAGTTGCTCTGGATTTCCGTGGCCCCTCACAGAGCCAGAGCCCCTTTTCTCTCAGTATCAGCATGCTCTCGGCACAGCTACCCCCTTTCACTTTTTTGGTTCTGGTGAGACAATGGTCATGAAGCCAGTGTCCTCAGAGTCCGCAGTGATAGGTATTTGACTCAGGGTGATCTTTTCATAGCACTTGGCTTAGTAGTAATTTGTCGATGAACCTATGACTTATAGGACAGCTAATCTGTGGATGCTAGGGAAGAAAGATTTACTGTCCTTTGGGATTGCTCATTTGAGATCCCACAGTCCAGGATGAATCAGTAAACCACAGGAGTTTCTTCTTTAGTACTAGGTTTCTATCTCTTGTAGTCAAAAGTCTGGGTAAATAAAATTGTGTAGGCAGAGGTATAGGAAACTTTTAAGTAATTCTACCTGATTAGATAGACTTATAAAGCAATGAAAGTGAAAGTGTTAGTTGCTCAGTCATGTCTGATTCTTTGTGACCCTGTGGATTGTGCCCACCAAGCTTCTCTCCATAGAATTCTCCAGGCAAGAATATGGGAGTGAGTAGCCACTACCTTCTACAGGGGATCTTCCTCACCCAGGGATCTAACCTAGGTCTCCTACATTATTGGCAGATTCTTTTCTAAAGCACTGTTTGTGGTGGGTTTGCAGTGTAAGGGAACCAGAGAGAAGAAAGAAACTTGGCTTATGATGGCTTGTGAAGCCTTCCTGAGAGTAATATTTGAGCTGGGCATTAAATTATGCATGAATAGTAATCAAGGCAGATGAGAGAGAGGAGCACTTACTAAAACTAAACAATTAGAATGTAAAAGCCTAGAAATAAAAAAATACATAATGTGTTCAGGGATTGCAATAAGTTCTGTATTTCTGATGTTCATAAATTATGAGGAGAAATGGATGATGTCTGGTGGTGGGTCGAGTGGGTTTTGATAGGATTTGACTGGTATGTACTTATGAAAAAATCTGCCTACTCTCAGGTATAATAATACTGGAATTTTTAAAATCCAGGGGAGGCTTTCCTCATAGCTAAGTCAGTAAAGAATCTGCCTGCAATGCAGGAGACCTGGGTTTGATTCCTGGGTCAGGATGATCCTCTGGAGAAGGAAATGGCAACCCATTCCAGTATTTTTGCCTGGAAAATGAGGACAGAAGCCTGGCAGGCTATAGCCCATGGGATTGCAAGAGTCAGGCATGACTTAGCGGCTAAACCACAAATTTAAAATTCAGATATAGTGAAGATTTTTAAGATAGTTAATATTTGAATGTTAAAATCTTTGCATCACCTGATGTGAAGAACTGACTCATCAGAAAAGACCCTGATGCTAGGCAAGGTTGAAGGCAGGAGGAGAAGAGGACTACAGAGGATGAGATGGTTGGATGGCATCACCGACTCAATGGACATGAATTTGAGCAAGCTCCAGGAGTTGGTGAAGGACAGGGAGACTGGCATGCTACAGTCCATGGGGTTGCATAGAGTCGGACATGACTGAGTGACTGAACAACAACAAAAATCTCTCACTTCTTCCTTACCTTCCCCTGAGTATGTTAGCTGGGTTATCAGACTTTTCACTTGCTGACCTGAGTAATGGGTGAAGCAGGGCATTGCTAAAGGCAGAGAGGACAGATTCAAAGATAATTGGAGCAGAGACTATGTCTTAGTTCAGGCTGCTGGAACAAAATACCATAGGTAGGTGGCTTATAAACAATGGAAATCTATCTCTCACAGTCCTGGAGGCTGAAATTCAAGATCAAAGCACCAGCGGATTTGGTGTCTGGTGAGAGCCTGCTTCTTGGTTCACAGATGACTGTCTTCTGGTTCTGTCTTCACATGGTAGGAGAACTGTGGTCTCTACAGCTCCTTACAGGATTATAGCATATGAATTTTGAGGGACACAAACATGTAGGTCATAACAGACTACTTCTGGAAAAGTGAAAGAAGGGAAAGCAAAAGAGAGACGGGAAAAAAAGGAAGCAGGGAAAATAGAGTTTTTGAGGGTTTTGAACACATGAGCCTGGAAGCTAGAGACCAGAGACTCTGGGTAGCTATAATACAAGATTCGAGAATGATAAAAAAAAAAAGAAACTATTTAAAACCATTGCTGTGTGTTTTGAATATAGTTCCCCTTTGCTGCCTCTTCCAGGCATATTAATAAATTTTTTTCAATAATTTTCTTTCATTGTCTTTTTAAAATCAGCTCGATGTATTTTTTTAAAGTTGGAGTATAATTGCCTTGCAATGTTGTGTAAGTTTCTGCTATACAACAGTGTGAATCAGCTGTAAGTATACACGTATCTCCTCCCCCCAAGCCCCCTCTGTCCCATGCCACCCCCTTAGGTCATCCCAGAGCACCAAGCTGAGTTCTCTGTGTTATATAGCAACTTCTCACTAGTAATCTATTTTGACAGGGTAGTGTATATATTTCAGTGCTGCTCTCTCAGTTCATCCTACCCTCTCTTCCCTCCAATCCCTGCCATGTCCATGAGTCTGGTCTCTACATCTGCATCTCTATTCCTGCCCAGCAAATAGGTTCATCAGTGCCATTTTTCCAGATTCCATATAAATGTGTTCTGTGCTTAGTCACTAAGTCATGGTCTACTCTTTGTGATCCTATATGGACTGTAGCCCACCAGGCTTCTCTGTGCATGGAATTTTCCAGACAAGAATACTAGAGTAGGTTGTCATTCCCTTCTCTAGGAGATCTTCCTGACCGAGGGATCAAACCCAAGTCTCCTACATTGGCAGAGGGATTCTTTACCACTGAACCATCTGTGAAGCCCATATATGCATTAATATGTGATATTTGTTTTTCTTATTCTGACTTACATCACTCTATATGCCAGATTTTAAGTTCATCTTCAGTTCAGTTCAATTCAGTTGCTCAGTTGTGTCTGACTCTCTGTGATGCCGTGGACTGCATCACGCCAGGCCTCTCTGTCCATCACCAGCTCCTGCAGTTTACTCACACTCATGTCCATTGAGTTGGTGATGCCATCCAACCATCTCATTCTGTGTTGTCCCATTCTCCTCCTGCCTACAATCTATCTCAGCATCAGGGTCTTTTCAAATGAGTCAATTCTTCCCATTAGTTGGCCAAAGTATTGGAATTTCAGCTTCAGCATCAGTCCTTCTAATGAATATTCAGGACTGATTTCCTTTAAGATGGACTGATTGAATCTTCTTGCAGTCCAAGGGACCTTCAGTGCTCAGCTTTCTTCATAGTACAACTCATATCCTTATGTGACTACTGGAAAAACCATAGCTTTGACTAGATGGACCTTTGTTGGCAAAGTAATGTCTCTGCTTTTTTATATACTGTCTAGGTTGGTCGACTTTTCTTCCAGGGAGCAAGCATCTTAATTTCACAGCTACAGTCACCATCTGCAGTGATTTTGGAGCCCAAGAAAATAAACTCTCTCACTGTTTCCATTGTTTCCCCATCTATTTGCCTTGAAGTGATGGGAAGGGATGTCATGATCTTAGTTTTCTAAATGTTGAGTTTTAAGCCAACTTTTTCATTCTCTTCTTTCCCTTTCATCAAGAGGCTCTTTAGTTCTTCTTTGCTTGCTTCCATAAGGATGGTGCCATCTGCATATCTGAGGCTATTGATATTTCTCCCAGCAATCTTGATTCCAGCTTGTGCTTCATCCAGCTCAGCGTTTCTCATGATATACTCTGCATGTAAGTTAAATAAGGAGGGTGACAATATATATAGCCTTGATGTGCTCCTTTCCTGATTTGGAACCAGTCTGTTGTTCCATGTCCATTTCTAACTGTTGCTTCCTGACCTGCATATAGATTTCTCAAGAGGCAGGTCAGGTGGTCTGCTATCCCCTCTTGAAGAATTTTCCACAGTTTGTTGTGATCCACACAATCAAGAGCTTTGGTGTAGTCAATAAAGCAGAAGTAGATGTTTTTCTGGAACTGTCTTGCTTTTTCAATGATCCAATGGATGTTGGCAATTTGATCTCTGGTTCCTCTGCCTTTTGAAATCCAGTTTGAACATCTGGAAGTTCACGATTCACATACTGTTGAAGCCTGGCTTGGAAAATTTTGAGCATTAATTTATTAGCATGTGAAATGAGTGCAATTGTACAGTAGTTTGAACATTCTTTGGCATTGCCTTTCTGTGGTATTGGAATGAAAACTGACCATTTCCTCTCCTGTGGCCACTACTGAGTTTTTCAAATTTTCTAGCATGTTGAGTGCAGCACTTTCACAGCATCATCTTTTAAGATTTGATATAGCTCAACTGGAATTCTATCACCTTCACTAGCTTTGTTCTTAGTGATGCTTCCTAAGGCCCACTTGATTTTGCATTCCAGGATGTCTGGCTACATCACTACAAATGACTCAGTTTCATTCCTTTCTATGGCTGAGTAGTATTCCATTATGTATATGTACCATATCTTCTTTATCCATTTGTCTGTTGATGGACATCTAGGTTGTGTCTGTGTCCTGGATATCGTAAATGGTGCTTCAGTGAACATTGGGGTACATGTGTCTTTCTGAGTTATGATTTTCTCAGGGTATATTCCTAGTAGTGGAGTTGTTGGATTATATGGTAGTTCTATGTTTAGTTTTTTATTGGAACTTTCATACTGGTCTCCACAGCAGCTATATACATTTACATTCCCAATATCAGTTTAAGAGAGTTCACTTTTCTCCACACCCTCTCCAGAATTTATTGTTTGTAGATATTTCAATGGTGGCCATTCTGACTGATGTGAGTTGATACCACATTATAGTTTAGATTTACATTTTTTAATAATTAGTTGAAGATCTTTTAATTGACCTCTTGGCTATCCATATGTCTTTGGAGAAATGTTTATTTAGGTCTTTTGCTCATTTTTTGATTGGGTGATTTTTTTGATATTGAGCTACTTGAACTGTATGACTATTTTGGAGATTAATCCTTTGTCTGTTGCTTTGTCTGCAAATATTTTCTCCCATTCTGAGAATTGTCTTTTCATCTTGTTTATGGTTTCCTTTGTTTTTATTTTTATTTTAGGAGGTACGTAAAAAAAGGTCTTGCTGTGGTTATGTCAACTGATGTTTTACCTATGTTTTCCTCTAAGAGTTTTGTAGTGTTTGGTCTTACGTTTAAGGCTTTAATCCATTTTGAGTTTATTTTTGTGTATAAGATGTTCAGTCGTGTTCTATTTGTTACTGAATATATGTTTCTTTTTGATGAGACACCTGATAAAGCTATCCAGTTTTTATCAGTTTATATAAAAGTTAGAGACTTCTCTACATAACTTTAGTTGAGAAAAACGTTAAGTTTACATTTTAAAATTTAAGTAAGGCTAATTATATGGACATGTATGATGGTTAATTTTATGTGTCAACTTAATGAAGCCAGGGTACTTAGATGTGCTATGAAGGTATTTTTTAGATGAGAGTAACATTTAAATCAGTAGACTCTGAGTAAAACAAATTACCATAATATAGGGCCTCATTTAAAACATTAGAGGAAAAAAAAACACATTAGAGACTTTCAGAGAAAAGAAGTCTGAGGTCCCAAGAGGGCTTGTGTATTTTCTCCAGTGCCTGTATCCTAAGTTCAGTCATCTTGATTCTATCAGTCTGATGGTAAAAGCAATCAAGATGAAAATGCCAAGGAAAATCTCTTTAAGGAGACACGGGAACATTTCTTCCCCAGTGCCTCAGTAGTTGATCTAAAAACCTTTTGAAGATGGAGCCTCTTCTGAGGAGAAAGTAGACCCAGTCCCATTTAACAAATTTAAGAGAGAATCAAAATAAGGTGAGTCCAAAATGAGGACAAACTCCAGGGGAATGAGCTATCTGAATAAAAATGATATGCATGTCTTCTCTCCAAAGAAGATGGCTTAATTATGGGCATCAGCACTTTAGTCTAATAATGTAATCATTTTTAATCTTGATCACTGTTAATGTTTCCCTCAGGTTCAGAGCTTATTGGTGGGTTCAGGTGGGTGGGGGAAGGAAGATGTTTTGTGTTCCTGCCAGAATTCAAAGTAAAATTTAAATACCTAGAAAACTCTATATATTGTATCATTCACTTTCCCCCAAATCCCACAACTCTATAATGTTTTAAAAATTTCTTTTTGTCCATAACATATTCTTCTTCACTGACTTTTCAGTTAAGGACTTCCCTTGTGGCTCAGATGGTAAAGAATCTGCCTACAGTGCAGGAGACTCAGGTTCAATCCCTGGGCTGGGAAGATCCCCTGGAGGAGGGCATGGCAACCTACTTCAGTATTCTTGCCTGGAGAATTCCATGGATGGAGGAGCCTGGTGGGCTACAGTCTATGGGGTCATAAAGAATTGGACACAATGGAGGGACTACACAGTTAGTGTTCCCTTAACAACATTGGCAATATAGAATAGATCAGAAAGAATGTAACTAATTTAGGCACTGGACAAAGAATTGAGCATACTTCTTGAATTCACGTAGAGCTATATTTTTTTTAGCTATGTCTCAAGTCTTCTAAGGAACTCAAATCGTTAAGTTAACATCAAATGTTTTTGCGATAGGTGCTGAGACCTATCCAAAGGTTTTTACAGACACATTTAAAACATGAAGAGAGAACAATATGTCAACTTTAGTTTATGGCATTCATGCTGGATCCAGTACTAAAGAGCAGAAACAGAAAATCTTCTATCTAATCTTCCTGAAGTTTACATTATTCATCCTTATAGTTATCGTTATCACTACACTTAATGAAATCTTCTACGTAGACACTCAGTTATTTTTGGAATGAAATTTTAGTAGGCACTCAGATATTTTGGAATGAAATTTTTAAATGGTGGGGTGGTGAGGGAGGTGGGACGGGGATTCAGGAGGGAGGGGACACATATATGCCTATGGTCTATTCATGTCAAATATGGCAAAGACCATCAAAATACTGTAATTATCCTCCAATTAATATAAATAAATAAAAATTTAAAAATTTTAAAAAATGATTCATGATTTCAAGATGATGCTGATAGTTGTTATACTGATAAAGGGAATTATTGTCTGAATAGCACTGTGTACACGTTCAGGATTTTATAGTGTGCTCTTCAATGAAATAAAAGAATATTTTCTGTACTCTTTAATAATCTCTGTGGTCAATGCTTGTTTGCTATGTTCTCATGTAAGCACTTTCTTATGCCCAGCTGGGAATGAGTAGCTTTATTTAAGAAAATTCCTAAAGAATGCTGACCCTTTATGACCTCTTTAAGAGCAAAGAACAGCAAATCTCTGGTGTTACTGGTTGGGAAGAATACTAGTGAAACAATGCAATAGCCTTTCTTTTCAAAGAAAAAGTAAACTCATAATTGGAAAAATGTCTTGGGTGTTGATGACCCCACAAAAGATTGAAATTAAACCCTAAAGCAAAAAATGACTGGTATCAGATGGTACTTTGAAACATTTGTTCTTCCCATTTGCAATCAAAGTTCTCAAAGACTTGCTATAAGTACTGCAATGTAACTGTGTAATATATGACAACCATATCATTTAAATATACAATATACTCAAGGTGGGTATCATAATCACTGTCATTATTTAGTGCAGACTGAGTATAGGGAAAGGTATTAGGCTTTTTATATTCAAATATTATTATATTCATTATGTGATTAAGTATTATATAAATTATATATGACAACACATATTACTTGTATAATAACAATTATATAAAGTGCATTTTATTATCCACATTAAAAAATGAGGAAATTGAGGCATAGTGAGGTTAAGTAACTTACCTAGATCCACAGATCTAGTAAGCTTATGGAGTTGGAAATTTGAACAAGGTCAGTAACTTCAAACGCTGTGCTCTTTATTCAGTAGCTAGTTATCATCACCACCATCTTGGATGAAGTGCAAAGTAAGTAAAAACCTATGTGTAGCACAATGGATACATTTTTTAATCCAGTAAGCAAAAGAGAATATAATTTTCTGAAAGTAGGAGTTTACTGCATGTGTCAGTATATAAAAAAAATGAAGCTAAGTTTCCGACTTTTGGTTCAGTGCTGATGACTTTTGTTCTGTGAACTGACAGAAAACACTCCAAAGATCAGCATATCTTACTTTTAGAAATATGAAAACACTTGGTACTCAGATTATATTTGGTGACTTGTTTCATTTTTACTGGATTCTTGTACCTTCTGAATCAAAGAGGAGTGTTTTTCCAGAAATATGAGAGTCTACTTTTATTAATCCATGCTGATCTTCTAAGTGGGATCAGATATTGTGTGGTGCTACTATATTTGAGATTCATGCTGACGCTCACTTCCTGTCATTCACCACTCTGTTGTTCAGTTGGAACTATATACAGCTTGGCAACTTACATGGCAACACTGAAGATGTATATTATATATAGATTTCCTTTATCAGATTGTATTTTAAATTCCACAGCAAATAAAAACCATGCCATGCAAGAAGGGTACTGATGAAAAGGTATTTTAGGCTTCCAGAGGCTATAGTATGTTCATTCATTCATTCTAATGGAATCATTCATTGAATAAATATTTATTCGGCATCATCTAGGTGATTGACACTGTTGTAGGCACTTGGGATACATTAATGAACAAAGTAAGCTAAAATCTCTGTTTTTAAAATATATCTTTTGCTAATAAAATATGTCTTAAACATGTCAAACTTCTACTTATCATATGCCTAAACCAGGGATCAGCAAGCTTTTTCTGCAAAGGATTAGTAATACATACTTTAGGCATACAGTTTCTATTGTGATCACTCAGCTTTCGGTTTCATTGTAACGTGAAGCAGCCATGGGCAGTATGTAACATATGTGGGTGTGTGTCAGTAAAACATTACTTACAAAAAGCAGGCAGTGCCCTTTGACTGCGTGACGTGGTCTAGGCTCTGCCTCTGATAGCTTGGAAAGAGCATCACAAAGCTACATGGTATGAGAAATTACTTTAGGAGTTAAGTAACTGCATTTTGTAGATGAATTAGATGAGGTCTGGAGAGGGTGAATGATGAACTTAAGGTAACCAACTATCTGGTGGGAAAACCAAGACCCAAGCATGTGACTCCCAATTCCTAATATGCTTTCTTTTTACTTCAGTTTATTGCCTTTACTGTGCTGGGAGTAATAGGATTTATTATTATATTGCTGAAATATGTGAAAAAAAAAAAACCTTTTTTTTTTTGTTTCATTGGGTCCTGATACTACCAGTGTGAAAAACTCACCCACACACCTTCACTTCTATTATCCCCACCACAACCACCCCCCATTACTACCAACACCATCAAATACTACCAACATCACTGCCAGCATCACTGACATCGCTTTCACCATCATCACCACCACCACCATCATCATCACAACACCAGAAACAACCGAAGACCACCAGGAACACACCCATAGTCACAAAGCTGGGCTTAATTACCCTGGTGCAGTAGATGTGAGGAGGCCTTCAAGTGTAGAGATGAAAGCACTTTAGGGGAGGAGCCTTGGGAGGATCTTCTTACAGGATTTGGACTGTGCTGATGCTTCTAAGGGTGGCTTATAAAGTGGAAACTCATTCTGGATTTGCTGGCTATCAAGAAACAGAGGCAGCTTAATCTATTTTATGTAAAAAGTGAGAGGGTTAAGAGTTGTGAGAAGCAGCACTGGGAAAGCAGTAGCATCATGCAGGTTACTGAGAAGAGGGGCCATTAGGCATCTTGGTGCTGTGAGTGGCCTTGTCACTATCTCATTGCAAGCATCTATTCTTCATTTTCTTATTTGCATTTTTAAATTTCCACAAAAATACAGGTTCACTGTTAGAAGTTATAAAATTCAGATAGGAAAAAGAAGAAATCCCCCATCCAACTGATGTATATGGATAAGTATATGCACATTTTTTAAGTCTTTTAAAAAATCTAGTGTAACTGCCATCAGGAAATTTGTATAAATATTTACTCACACATGCCATATATGAGAATATTCCCACTTCACCCCATCCTATGTTATGTCTAAGAGCATTATTTTGCTCAGTTCTTGGTACTGATATTTCTAGCTGGTTCAGTACTTTTACTGAGTATGTAGCAGGGGCCACTCACTGCGCATGTGTGCTAAGTTGCTTCAGTTGTGTCCAACTCTCCGCGACTCTGTGGACTGTAGCCTGCCAGGCTCCTCTGTCCATGGGATTCTCCAGGCAAGAATACTGAGGTAGGTTGCCCTTCCTTTCTCCAGGGGATCTTACCGATCCAGGATCAAATCTTCTTCTCTTACATCTCCTATGTTGGCAAGTGGGTTTTTGTTTTTTATTTTTTTTTGCCATCAGTGCTTGGGAAAGCCCAGTCACTGTGGTAGGTGCTAAATATAGAAAAATTCATTATCTGTGATTTTCCAGAAAGTCAGCATCTTGTCATAGTCTGAATACATGACCCGCAAATGTTTTTATAGAATAAGATGAGAAGATAAATAAATCTGGTTAGATTAACTTTTATTGGAGGAAAACCACATTTATTTTGTGGCACCTACAGCAATCCATTTATTGTGAATAATTTCATCATCTTGGATGGGTGACACAAAGATTAACATTTTCTCCAAATAGTTAAAACTTTTATTAGGGATAACTTAATATAACTTTTGCTTGATCCATTCTTACCACAAATATTTATTGGACTCCTAGGAAATTATTAGTAATCATGGTAAAATGCATTGCTAGCTCCAGGGCAAATACTGAACTAATCATTCAGGACAAAAATGTGTGTTGGAGCTAAGTCCCATATCCTTGTTGCTACACTGTGCTTGTAGGCCCATATGTCAATTGCTACTGAAACAAACAGCAACACGAGTGTTAATAAGTGAGATTGCATTGCAGATCTTGAAAATTAAACTGTATGTTGCAAGGCAAAATTAGAGCTGGGTAGATAATTGCAAAGTGATGCAGTTTCTTATTCTTAAATTTCATTTGCTGCTTCACTCTCTTAGATTGGGAAGTGGCTGCATTGTTAATCTAATTATTTCTCTTTACTGAACAAGAGTTTGCTTGGGCAATATACACTGTTTTAAAATTGAATCAAATGTGTGCTCTTTTCATTTCACTGTAGTAGCTTATGTTTCCAACTCAGTGCATGTCAATAAATGCTATCAGGCTTTGTGCTAAGAGCTGATGCTGTTTTTTAATATCTAAATAATCCCATAAAAGTTTATACTTTAAAAAGAGAATTCATTTGATATTTATCTATATTCAGAAGTAAAATATACCCACTAATATCACTCATAGATTGTTTTATCAATGCTTTCTTTTGCTTTTTGATTTGTAGTTGATTTCCTTAAGCTGAAATTTAACTTAAGACGTAATGACCTGTTTTTGAAACGAATCATGATAATGACTATAATTTGTATTCTTTACAGGCAGTTTATTTTTTAAAGTGGCAGTGAATCATTCTATAAAAATTTAATTTATATTTAAATTTTAAATATTCTATGTTTATATAGTGTACTTTAAGTCTAAATTTAAGTCTCTGTATTATATATAGATACATATCTATATTTAAGTGTATATTTATATAGTATACTTTAAAATATATATACTTTAAATTTACTGTAGATACACTTTCATTTTGCCCACATTGTCCTAAAGTAACATTCTGTATTATATATTCATCAATTATAATACAGATGAATTCTAAAATGTCCAGAAAATCATAATCATGCATGATATGTATGAGTCTTATTCTTCTTTTCCACTGTTATGCTTTATAAATTGCTACTTTATAACTTCAAGTGACAACAAAAATCATCATTGTCCATCTTGAATTTTAGGTGTGCTAAGAAATTAATGGAATTGAATTGACTTCGTTGCTTTATGTAACTTTCCAAGTTTTGTGTGTATACAGTGGTAAAAGTTCAAGATCTTGTTCTGACTTGTTACTGAGACAATTAAGAATGACATTAATGGTTTAATCATAGTTTGCACAGTAAGTTAGTTTGAGATAACTTGTACACTCTGCTATTCTTTTGTTTATTTTTTCAACTTACAAATGCTTATTGAATGACTGCTCTGTTGAGAGGTTTTTTCTGGGGAAAGGTCCACGCCTCCTATCCATTCATACAGGATTTATCTCTCAGTGAAATCTCTCTCCTCTTTCCCATTTCCTCTTTGCGCACACATACACTTTGTGCAAAGATGAATCACTTTTTAAAGTTTTGTTTTTTCTTTTAAATTTATTACATTTACAACAAACTTCCCTCCTTCCCTCCTCCTTTTCTTTCCTTCCTTCCTTTCTTCTGTATAGTACTGTTAAGTTTTGCTAATATATAGAATCTTGTCTCCACCACAATGAAGACGCAGAAGTTACATTACCATATATTTTTTTTCCTTGTGCTGCCTCTTTGTAATCACCTCCTTTTCACTCTAGCCGCTGGCAATTGATGATCTGTTCTTTGACTGATGGTTGTTACCTTTTCCAGAAGGTATGCCACTTATATAAAATCATTCAGTATGTGGTCTCTAGGTCTGGCTTTTTCATTTAGTGTCTTGCTTTTGGAATTCATTCATGTTGTCACACAATCTATAGTTAAACCTTTTAATTGCTGAGTAGTACTGCATTGTGAAGAAGGTGATGGCACCCCACTCCAGACCTCTTGCCTGGAAAATCCCATGGACGGAGAAGCCTGGTAGGCTGCAGTCCATGGGGTTGCGAAGAGTCGGGCACGACTGAGTGATTTCACTTTCACTTTTCACTTTCACGCATTGGAGAAGGAAATGGCAACCCACTCCAGGGTTCTTGCCTGGAGAATCCCAGGGACGGGGGAGCCTGGTGGGCTGCCGTCTATGGGGTCGCACAGAGTTGGACGCGACTGAGCGACTGAGCAGCAGCAGCAGCAGTACTGCACTAAATGCATGTTCAACAGTTTCTATCAATTGAGGGCCGTTTTGATTGTTTCCAATATTTTAACAATTATGAATAAATGTTTTTATTTATTTATTTATTTTTGAATAAATGCTTTTAGACATTAGCTTACACCTGTTTTGTGAACTTAAATTTTTGTTTTCCTTGTATAAATATTTACAAATGGGATTGCTGTAGTCATGTGACAAGTGTATATTTATGTAAGAAACAATCAAACTGTCTTCCAGAGTGGCTGGACTCTTTTACATTCCTACCAACAGTGTGTAAGAGTTCCTGTTGCTCCACGTTTTTGCCAGACTTGGTGTTATTAGCTCATTTGCTTTCAGTTATTCAAATAGGTGTGTAGTATTATCTGATTCAGATTTTAATTTTTGTTTTCCCAGTGGTTAATGATGTTGATCTTGTTTTCTGTTTGTATATTTTCTTTGGTGAAATGTGTACTCATTTTTTTCTTCTCAATTGTAAAGTTGAATTTTTTTTAAAATGTTGAATTTTGAGAGTGCTTTATACATTCTGAGTACAAGTCCTTTGCCAGATACATGATTTGTGAATAAATTCTTCTAGTATGGCTTTTTTTAAAAATTGTTTTAACAGTGTCTTTTAGATTAAAACTTTTTGTTTTTAATGAAACCAGATTTAACTTTTTATTTTATGGTTCATGCTTTTGGCATTGTATCATAAGAGTTTTTTGCCTAATCTAGGGTCTCAAAATATTTCTCCTATTTTTGTAGGTATTTTTTAGGGTGATTCAATGTTTAAATCAATCTTGTTTTTCTGTCGGATCCTTGGACACTGAGTCTCATATCTAGGTTTCTATCTTGATTCTGAGACCATGCCTCCAAATGAGAGTGTTATGCAAATTCTAGAGTTCTATAGATTTGGGGGTGGGGACAGAGAGCTTCCCTGGTGGCTCAGTAGTGAAGAATCTGCCAATGCAGGAGATGCGAATTTGGAAGATTACCTGGAGTGGGAAATGGTAACCCCCTCCAGTATTCTTGCCTGGAGAATGTTCTAGACATAGGAACCTGGTGGACTACAGTCTATGGGGTCGCAAAGAGACAGACATGACAGCAACTAAATGACAACAACGTAGATTTTTTTTAACTGTGTGATTTTTTACAGATCAATTAACCTGTCATGACCCGAATTTTCTTATGTATAGTCATGTAATCACAAAATGTTATGCCAAAATGTTAGGACAGCAACTGTGGTCCCCATTCCCTGAACTCCCTGTACCTCTATTCTTTGTGGCACGGTGGAATGAAGCATGGTGCGTAAGTGTTCTGGAGTCAAGTACATCTGCTGTTGGATAAATCTGCCTCAGGCACTTATTACCGGAGAGAATTTGGGAAGACTGAGTAATTTAAATACCAGTTCTCTCACCTCTAAGTTGTAGGTCATACAATACTTCATGAATGAGATGATCTTTATGTGTTAAGTACAAGACCTGGCCCCCTGTAGTCTTCCAGCAAGTCTCTGCTGTCATTGGTTGTTGGTCATGATGTTGTTTTTATTGTAAACATGACTTGCTCCTTCAGTCACTAAAACCCACATCTCTACAGAACAGTCCAGGAGCTGAGGTCCTCTCCTTATTGCTGGCCTTACAGCCATTGATCACTGTCCCAGGTACCCCACTGCAGTGCACTCTCTACTTGCAGGAATTTCACCCTATCAATTACCTCTCTGACGACAGTCATCACCAGTCTTGCCGCTAGGTACCATATGCTCTAGACATTCTACTTGTCCAGACTGTCCTTCCCCATTATCAGCTTTGTCCTGATGTTTCCTCCAAGTTAGTGCTCATGTCTGATACCAGGTCCTAGCTCCTCCTGAGGTTGCTTGGACTCCACATTCCAGATCTGAAAGTGTCTACAGTACATCTGTTTTGCCCCTTTTACAAAGATTTTAAGTTGTCAGCTTTTCCAAAGCTTCTTAACTAAAAGACAAAACATATCTTAAATTCATCACTGGTCTTTCCTTAAAAAATCTGTCACTTCAGTCGAGAAAGTTCTCAACAGACAATGTATATAACCTTCAACTCCTTTTGATTTAAATGGCTTAGCTTAGGTGATCAGGTACTGGAATTGTGGGTATGTGAAGGCAAAGCTTGACTATTTTAGCTATAGAAACCAACTACTGAACTGTATAGAGGTTTATTGTCTCAGGTCATGTAAAATTTCTTTTGTGAAATGTCTTTTATTTATTTAGGAACTGGAGATATTGCTTACATTGCTCTGTAATGTTTTGAATGCCACCATTTTTTTTCATTTGTAAAGACAGGAGTTTTCTGTGCATTTTGAAGTCTGTTTTCATCTTCTTTCATCTATTCTCACTCTCAATACTGAACTAAGGATGTGAGAGATGTACTATTTCCCTTTGCCTCCCCACCTGAGAGCTGTGATTTTTTTCAGAGGAAGAGAGAGAAATACCCTTTGATTACTGTGAAGGGGCAATTGTGACATCCTCCTGGAAAGTTAAGCACAGGGGAAGATCAAATGTTCTCGTTTGAAGCCCATTGTATGTGTTCACAGCACACGTGAGAAAAATGTAAAACCAAAGAAAACCCACCTGCATTGAAGTAAGCTAAAATCCAAATGATAATGGAACCAGAGCAAAAATCTATAGAAACTTAAGGAAGAAATTACACTCCCTAAATTGCTGGAAGATGGATGCTTATCATTTATCATCAAGTGTATTGATACATCAGAAAGCACCAGCTGGAATCCACTTTGGTTCTTGACGTGCCCTGCAGTTGGCTAGCTTCTGTCTGCAGTTCCCCAGAAAGCCTCTTTTGGAACCACTGACCGCCTTGTGGGTAAAGGCGGAGTCAGTAGGGGTGCCAGTCACCTTGAGTCAGGGCTTATGAAGTGCCCGGAAAACATTGTTAGTCCGGCTGCTTGCTAAATTCATTCATTCCATGTCCTATCTTAGGGAGGGCTAAAAAGTGAGATTTTTAAACAACACTGTGCTCAGCCCATTCAAGTCTTTGGTTAGCTCAGGGTATAGTTTTGATTTGCATTTCGTGTTCCGTTTGTTCCCCTAGGCAGGATTCTTTTCATTCTTCAGCATCTTAAATTCTCTTTTACTTTGGGCTGCTTTTGTCTATGATATCACTTGGGCTGTCAATTTTTTTTTTTCTTTTTTAAAGATTCAAGTCACTTGGGTATTTATCAGGGTTTCCTACTGGGGAGACAAAAACCTGGTATATGAATGAGCAGAGCACCTTGCTCTAGCTTGGAGATTTCCCATTGCTAATGACACAGGACTCTGATACAAGATACCAAGAGCCCTAAAGGAAAAAAAGACTGAATGAAGTCCTTCAACCATTAGGTAAACATCTTAAACCTGAGGTGAAGGTCACATCACAGATGCTAGTTCTCACCTCTTACATTGATGTTTTTACTCCTTAGGATAGATCTTTAGCTGTAAAGGATTTCAGAAATAGCATTTAAAATTTTTTTAATTGGAAGATTATTTCTTTACAATGTTGTGTTGATTTCTGCCATACAACAAAGTGAATCAATCATAAGTATATATATCCCCTCCCTCTTGAACCTCCTTCCTAACCCTCAACTTATCCCATTTCTTTAGGTTGTTAGAGAGCACCAGGTTGAACTCCTGGTTATGCAGCAACTTTCCACTATCTGGTTTGCATATGGTAATGTGTGTGTTTCAATGCTACTTTCTGAATTAATCCCATCCTCTCTTTCTCCTACTGTGTCTATAGTTCTGTTTTTTATGTCTGCATTTCTGTTCCTGCCCTGCAATTAAGTTCATCACTACCATTTTTCTAGATTCCATATATATGCATTAATATATGATATTTGGTTTTTTTCTTCTGACTTGCTTCACTCTGTATAACAATCTCTAGGCTCATCCATCTAGCTACAACTGACTCAACTTCATTCCTTTTTATGGCTGAATAATATTTCATTGTATATATGTGCCACAACTTTGTTATTCATTCATCTCTTGATGGATATCTCTGTTACTTCCTATCCTAGCTATTGTAAATAGTGCTACAGTGAACATTGGGGTACATGTGTCTTTTTGAATTATGGTTTTCTGAAAGGCTTCCCTCATAGCTCAGTTGGTAAAGAATCCACCTGCAATGCAGGAGACCCTAGTTTGATTCCTGGGTCAGAAAGATCTGCTGGAGAAGGGATAGGCTACCCACTCCAATGTTCTTGGGCTCCCTTCGTAGCTTAGCTGGTAAAGAATCCTCCTGCAATGTGGGGCAGCTGGATTCTATCCCTGTGGAATAGCCTCTGGAGAAGGGAAAAGCTACCCATTCCAATATTCTGGCCTGGAGAATTCCGTGGACTATATAGTCCATGGGGTCGCAAAGAGTCAGACATGACTGAGCAACTTTCACTTTTTCTGAGGATATATATCCAATAGTGGGATTGCTGGGTAATATGGTAGTTTTATTCCTAGTTTTTAAAGGAATTTCTGTACTGTTCTCCATAGGGGTTATATCAGTTTACATTCCCACCAAGTGTGCAAGAAGGTTCCTTTTCCTGCATACCCTCTCCAGTATTTATTGTTTGTAGATTTTTTTTTTTGATGATGGCCATTCTGACTGGTGTGAGGTGATACCTCATTGCAGTGTTTGATTTGCATTTCTCTAATAATGAATGATGTTGAACATTATTTCATGTGTTTATTGGCCATCTATATGTCTTCTTTGGAGAAATGTCTTTTAGGTCTTCTGCCTGTTTTTTTGTGGGAAATATTAAACAGTATGCATGTTGTGCTTTACATTTTTTTCCTCTTAACTTCTCCTAAGTACCATGTTAGTCAAGTGTTATTTAAGTGCTTTATATACATGAAGTAAACTAATTTTCTTAAGACTTCATGGGGTTAATATTCAATAATATTGCCATTTTGCAGATAAATGACCTGAAATACTGTACTATTTTGTAGATGAGTTAAACTGTACTCTTTTTTAGATTCCACATACGAGTGGTATCATACTATATTTGTCTTTCTCTGACTTTGCTCAGCAAATCATAACTGGAAAAGATACATGCTCCTCAATAATCAGTGTAGAACTACTTACAATAGCCAGGACCTGGAAGCAACCTAAATGTCCATCAACAGAGGAGTGTATAAAAAAGATGTGGTACATATACACAATGGAATATTACTCAGTCATGAAAAAAAATGAAGTAATACCATTTGCAGTGACATGGATAGAAACCTACTTCATACTGAGTGAAGTAAACACTTGGGTTTAGATATTTTCCTCAATTATGTAATGACTTTGCATGTGTGCATATTCAGTCTCTCAGTTGTGCCTGACTCTTTGCAACCCAATGGACTATAGCCCACCAGACTCCTCTATCCATGGGATTTTCCTGGTGAGATTACTGGAGTGGGTTACCATTTTCTCTTCCAGGGGATATTCCTGACCCAGGGATTGAACCTGTGTCTCTTGCATTGGTAGGCCGATTCTTTACCGCTGAGTCACCTGGGAAGCCTAGGTAATGGCTTTAGCTCCTTGTAATCTGATTGCTCTTAGCTGATCCTGCTGCCCTTCCATGTGGCTGCCCCTGGAATTTAGGTCAAGCCTGGTATCTAGCCTTGTGCTTTTAATACTTGTCTGATGTGTTTTTGTAGTTTTTGCAAAAGATCAAGCAATTTTTCGCTAAACTTTTCTCATTACTATTAAACTGGCTTCAATTCTGGAAACCCTAAAGGTGGTATGTCTTCCTACGGAAGGAGAAATGGTGCCATGAAGATAAGAATGATGGTTGACGAGTGAGATCATGGTTTCCTATCTGATTGGCTCCAGCCGTACACCTAACCTACTCTCTGAACCTGCTTTCTCCCACATCTGTTTGTAGGGATATCAAATAACCTACAGAAATTCATGTCTCTCAGTAATTTATATTCAGTGAAGGAAAGAGGGCAGTACTCCTATCATGCAGTTCAGTACATCTATCATGTGTTAATCAACTGATTTTAGGACTCTGTCACTTACTAAATATGTGACCTTGGTTAAATTAATTTTAAAGATAAAGTTAATTTTAATTTACCTTTATTTGCTTCAGTTTGTGGAAGTATGTAAAGTATCTTAAAAAACACACACACACATGTACATTCATACTGCTTATTAAATATCAGCTTCTGTTGAGTCAGATGGGCTTCCTTGGTAGTTCAGACTAAAGAATCTGCCTGCAATGCAGGAGACTTGGGTTCAATGCCTGAGTTGGGAAGATCCCCTGGAGAAGAAAATGGCTACTATTCTTGCTTGAAGAATTCCATGAACAAAGGAGTCTAGCATACTACTGTCTAGGGGATTGTAAAGAATCGGACACACTGAGTGACTAGCACTTCACTTTCATTTACTTCGTTGAGTCAGGCAGAGAGATTGAAAGCCCTAACAATAACTGGGAATTTGGTATCATGGAAAGATCCCAGGAAGGAAAACAAGTGAATTTGGGTTTGAATCCTTGTTCATCTCTTGCTAGCTGTAGAATCTTAAGTTATTTTGTGTAGCTTTAATTTCAATTTTTATAAAATAAGCATAATGCTTCCAGTGTTCTCACATTTTGATAAAGATTGGAATGCTAAGATATGCTTAGCGCATCTTACATGTTCAGTAAATGTTAGTTGTTGTAATTATTATTGTTGATAGTAATGGCCTTTGCAAGGAAGTTTGTACTTAATAACACTGGAAAATCACTGAAAGTGTTTGAGAAGGAGCATGGAAAAATCATGATTATATGACCACTCTGACTACAGTTTGAGAATAAATCAAGAGGAGGGGGCATTTGGACCAGATGGAGGGACTTTAGCACAGGAGAAGCCTTGTCTAGAAAGTGGGCAGTTGGGAAAAGCAGACTGATCTGAGAGATGTTTTGGAGATGGGATTGTAGGATTTTATTTCCTTGATTGGTGAATGTTCATATAATACTGGGAAAGAGCTAGTATGGGGTGGAGGTTGGTTGGAGATCATAGGGCAAATATCTCTGGGTACAGGTTAGAACTCAGAGAGAGCAGGATCTGCAGAGAGGTACCCTCAGCTACCCGACAGTGGGCCAGTGCTCTCGTGAAGGGTCTCTGACTCTCTGATTGCTGCCCTTTCAAAGATACACAGTCTGGACTTGGGTACCAACTACTCCAAGGAATCATACCTGGCAGCTGGCTACTGACTATCATGAATGTCAAATCCCTGACAGAACCAGGCTACCTTGTGTGAAGTTGAGAACTATAGAAATGTCTCCCATTGGAGAATGAGGAATTACTAATCTCAGCTACTATAACTCCTTGCCAGG
The DNA here is from genome assembly GCA_007570785.1 of Antilocapra americana. Lineage (NCBI taxonomy): Eukaryota > Metazoa > Chordata > Mammalia > Artiodactyla > Antilocapridae > Antilocapra > Antilocapra americana. The sequence goes on along the minus strand of ML664161.1, from coordinate 13,440,044 downwards.
CAACATGGAGCAGCCTCTATCTTCATTCAGCACAAACTCCTGTGCATTGCTGCAAAATACTGAGTTGGCCAAAAAGTTTTTGAGATTTTCCATAGCATCTTAGGGAAAAACCTAAATGAATTTTTTTTGGCAACCCAATAATACATGAAAAAGAGAATGATGGAGTAAGAGAACAGATGTAAATTTCTGCAGCTATGAGTTTGTAGGTTTAATGGAGGAATTGAGGGAATTCCCAATGAGGATTTTGACCCTGTTTTAGGGTCAGGGTCTTGGCTGAGAGGGAAGGGAGTAGCATCAGGTTCAGAGGTTTGTGGAGGGTGGAGAAATAAAGAAATTTGCTGGGAGAAATGTTATGTGATGCTGGCCAGTTAATGAGTGAGATCTTGACATTTTAATGGTATCAAAGCTAAGCGGTTGCATGATTTTTCTTTAGGGGTGATGGATTAACAGTCTAGGTGTAAATATGGAAAAAGCCAACTTTCTGATGAAGCTGGGTTGGAATTTTATCATACAGGTGGTAGAAGAAAAATATATAGGACAAGGAATGTAATTTTGGCAGAGAATAGCTGAATAACTTGTTATAAAAATTAGGCTGAATAGGGGAGGAGTTGGGCTTCCCAGGTGGTGCTAGTGGTAAAGAACCTGCCTGTCAGTGCAGGAGACGTAAGAGACACAGGTTTGATTCCTGGGTCAGGAAGATCCTTGGAAGAGGGCATGGCAACCGACTCCAGTATTATTGCCTGGAGAATCCCATGGACAGAGGAGCCTGGTGGGCTACAGTCCATAAGGTTGCACAGAGTCAGATACGACTGAAGCAACTTAGCATGCGTACATGCAGAGGAGGAGTTAACGAGGGGGTTAAAAAGTAAGGAATAAGTAGAGATGAGATCTAGGATTAAGAAGTCCCTGAAAGATGGAAAAGAACTTACAATGAGAGAAATTTAGCAAGCATGCCCGAGGAATAAAGCATTATTGACAGGTGGTTATACTAATATTTTAGATAGATTAAAGTGTTTAGAGTGTGGCCATAGGCTTGAAGTTTTCAGTGGACTGGTAATAAACCTAACTAGAAATGAAACAGTGAAACAGCTCAGTCTGAGAAATGTGGCTCAGGTACCAAAAGTAAACAAAGATACTAAGGAAACAAAGAAGGCTTTCTTGCTCAAGAATGAAACAAACTTGACAAGGAATTAGGACCTGCAAAGTAACTTTATGCCAACTAGTATACTATTTCAAGGTTACTTTTGTGATTTCCTCATTTACTTGAACTCCTGAGGTCTCCTTACCTATAACTTGAACTGTGCCAAAATTTTATGAAGTCTGAAGTCATTCAGAGGAACTGCAGTGGTTGCAAATATTTAATTATTAGGCAAAGTAATATTTTACAAAAGATTCAGATTCATGCATGCATGCAGATGGTTTCGAGTTCAGTTCAGTCACTCAGTCATGTCCAACTATTTGCAACCCAATGAATCACAGCACACCAGGCCTCCCTGTCCATCACCAACTCCCGCAGTCCACCCAAACCCATATCCATTGAGTCAGTGATGCCATCCAACCATCCCATCCTCTATCGTCCCCTTCTCCTCTTGACCTCAATCTTTTCCAGCATCAGGGTCTTTTTAAGAGAGTCAACTTTCACATGAGATGGCCAAAGTATTGGAGTTTCAGCTTCAACATCAGTCCTTCCAATGAACACCCAGGACTGATCTCCTTTAGGATGGACTGATTGGATCTCCTTGCAGTCCAAGGGACTCTCAAGAGTCTTCTCCAACACCACAGTTCAAAAGCATTAATTCTTCGGTGCTCAGCTTTCTTTATAGTCCAACTCTCACATCCACACATGACTACTGGAAAAACCATAGCCTTGACTAGATGGACCTTTGTTCAAAAAGTAATGTCTCTGCTTTTTAATATGCTGTCTAGGTTGGTCATAACTTTCCTTCCAAGGAGTAAGCATCTTTTAATTTCATGGCTGCAGTCACCATCTGCAGTGATTTCAGACCCAGAAAAATAAAGTCAGCCACTGTTTCCACTGTTTCCCCATCTATTTGCCATGAAGTGATGGGACCAGATGCCATGATCTTTGTTTTCTGAATATTGAGTTTTAAGCCAACTTTTTCACTCTCCTCTTTCACTTTCATCAGGAAGCCTTTAGTTCTTCTTCACTTTCTGCCATAAGGGTGGTGTCATCTGCATATCTGAGGTTATTGATATTTCTCCCAGCAATCTTGATTCCAACTTGTGCTTCCTCCAACCCAGGACTTCTCATGAAGTACTCTGCATATAAGTTAAATAAGTTTGGTGACACTATATGGCCTTGATGTACTCCTTTTCCTATTTGGAACCAGTGTGTTTTTCCATGTCCAGTTCTAACTGTTGCTTTCTGACCTGCATACAGATTTCTCAAGAGGCAGGTCAGGTGGCCTGGTATTCCCATCTCTTTAAGAATTTTCCAGTTTATTGTGATCCACACATTCAAAGGCTTTGGCATAGTCAATAAAGCAGAAGTAGATGTTTTTCTGGAAATCTCATGCTTTTTCGATCATCCATTGGATGTTGGCAATTTGATCTCTGGTTCCTCTGCCTTCTCTGAAACCAGCTTGAACATCTGGAAGTTCACGGTTCACGTATTGCTAAAGCCTGGCTTGGAGAATTTTGAGCATTACTTTACTAGCGTGTGAGATGAGTACAATTGTGTGGTAGTTTGAACATTCTTTGGCATTACCTTTCTTTGGGATTGAAATGAAAACTGACCTTTTCCAGTCCTGTGGCCACTTTGAGTTTTCCAAATTTGCTGGCATATAGAGTGCAGCACTTTCACAGCATTTCAGGATTTGAAATAGCTCAACTGGAATTCCATCACCTCCACTAGCTTTGTTCACAGTGATAATTCCTAAGGCCCTCTTGACTTCACATTCCAGGATGTCTGGCTCTAGCTGAGTGATCACACCATCATGATTATCTGGGTCGTGAAGATCTTTTTTGTGCAGTTCTTTTGTGTATTCTTGCCACCTCTTGATGTCTTCTGTTTCTGTTAGGTCCCTAATATTTCTGTCCTTTATTGAGCCCATCTTTGCATGAAATGTTCCCTTGGTATCTCTAATTTTCTTGAAGAGATCTCTAGTCTTTCCCATTCTATTGTTTTTCTTTACTTCTTTGCATTGATTGCTGGGAAGGCTTTCTTATCTCTCCTTGCTGTTCTTTGGAACTCTGCGTTCAAATAGATATATCTTTCCCCTTCACTTCTCTTCTATTCACAGCTATTTATAAGGCCTCCTCAGACAGGCATTTTGCCTTTTTGCATTTCTTTTTCTTGGGGATGGTCTTGATTCCTGTCCCCTGTACAGTGTCATGAACCTCTGTCCATAGTCCATCAGACATTCTTGTTTATCAGATTTAGTCCATTAAATCTATTTCTCACTTCCACTGTATAGTCATAAGCAATTTGATTTAGGTCATACCTGAATGGTCTAGTGGTTTTCTCCACTTCCTTCAATTTCAGTCTTAATTTGCCAATTAGGAGTTCATGACCTGGGCCACAGTCAACTCCCAGTCTTATTTTTGCTGACTGTATAGAACTTCTCCATCTTTGGATGAAAAGAATATATTCAGTCTGATTTCGGTGTTGACCATCTGGTGATGTCCATGTGTAGAGTCTTCTTTGTTTTGTTGGAAGAGGATGTTTGCTATGACTAGTGCATTCTCTTAGCAGAACTCTATTAGCCTTTGCCCTGCTTTATTCTGTACTCTAAGGCCAAATTTGCCTGTTACTCCAGGTGTTACCTGACTTCCTACTTTTGCATTCCAGTCCCCTGTAATGAAAAGGTCATCTTTTGGGGCTGTTAGTTTTAGAAGGTCTTGTAGGTCTTCATAGAACCGTTCAACTTCAGCTTCTTCAGCATTACTGGTCATGATGTAGGCTTGAATTACACTGATATTGAATGGTTTGCCTTGGAAACAAAAAAAGATCATTCTGTCATTTTTGAGATTGCATCCAAGTACTGCATTTTGGACTATGATGGCTACTCCATTTCTTCTAAGGGATTCCTGCCCACAGTAGTAGATATAACGGTCATCTGAGTTAAATTCACCCATTCCAATCCATCTTAGTTCATTGATTCCTAGAATGTCGACATTCACTCTTGCCATCTCTTGTTTGACCACTTCCAATTTGCCTTGATTCACGGACCTAACATTCCAGGATCCTATGCAATATTGCTCTTAAAGCATCGAACCTTGCTTCTATCACCAGTTCTATCCACAACTGTGTGTTGTTTTTGCTTTGGCTCCATCCCTTCATTCTTTCTGGAGTTATTTCTCCACTTATCTCCAGTAGCATATTGGGCACCTACTGACCTGGGGAGTTCATCCTTTAGTGTTCTATCTTTTTGACTTTTTGTATTGTTCATGGGGATGAGTTAAAATGTAGCTAGAAACTAGAGGAAAAGGAATGGGCTCCTGATGACAGGAAGGCATGAAATAAAGAAATAAAAAGCTCCTGAAGAAGGAGATGGCCTCTTGTGAGGCCAGCACAGCTCACAGTTCATTGCTTATCTTGTGTGCACCTATGACTCTATCCTGGCCCAGCCGCCTGCATATCCATCTCACATGGACAGTGTTCACCAAGATGTGAAGAATATAGATTAACTTCACTTCCCAAACTTGCACATCTCCCCAACACTAGAATGAAGGTGGAAGACCAAGGAAGGTGATGGTGGGATGGAGAGAAAATAATGCTTAATTAATTAAACTAGTTTACTCATGCTAAATTGCTTCACTCATGTCTGACTTTTTGTGACCTCATGGACTGTAGCCTGGCAGGCTACTGTGTTCATGGAATTCTCCAGGCAAGAATACTAGAGTGAGTTTCTGTGCCCTCCAGGGGATCTTCCCCTCCTGGGGATTGAACCTCCACCTCTTATGTCTCCTGCAATGACAGGCGGGTTCTTTATCACTGGCACCAACTTTCCTCTAATTGTACTTTTGAGAAAGATGGGTCAGGACCGCACTACAGGAAATCTTAAATTTCAGGATAAGGAATTTAAACCTCATACAAGGGCTCTAGAATAAGATTATTTCCCTCAGGGACTGAAAGGTAGTATTTTGGATGGAACATTTTTAGAAGATTGATCTGATGTAGATGTGTGGAGGAGTTGTATATTTATATCACCTTCCATTAGTGGGAAATGATCCTTTTTTCTCCATTGCTTCAGTATGTATGGATCTTACAGGTCCTTTAAAAATATGTCTTAAGTAGACTTCCATTTTCTTCAGTTTTCTCACAATTTCATGATCAGCCACTGTCATTTTATATTTTTCTCTTATTTGCTTTTAGAACCCCCAGCTTCCCTTCTATTAGTTCTAAAATGCCAGAGTTATTTTTTCTTCTCAGTAACTTTTGTTGATAAAGGTCAGCCATTGAGCTACTCAAAAGCCTCTCTTGGGGTTCTCATTTCAGTTAAATAAAAATCTCCAATTATGTGTTCAAGGTTCTCTTGTCCTTTCCCTGTCTAATTTAATTGCTTTAATTTCTTAGGATTGCCTCCTCTGCTGTGTTTTCCAGTGAGACAAAGTTTTCTGGTCATTCCCTCATTCGTGTTTCTGTTTTCCAAATTCCCCAATGATAAAGGTAACTTCTGCAGTGACTTTCTCATGGTGAAATCTCAGCTGTTCATCAACAGGTAATGATCAGCCATCAGTAGAGACATGCATATACTCTGGTCTATGCCTACAGAAGAAGAACTGCAAGTCAGCGACCAGAAAACCACTCAATCTTGCAGTATATTGTTAAAAGTTTACTTCTATAGGGATGTTAGAGGGAACCAGGGAACTGATTCGTTATTCATCTTTCATATTTTGTGTACCGACATAAGGTGTGACTATATCCATGTCTATATCTAAATTTCAAGTGCTTACCTATTGGCAGTCCACCTAAAAGTCTATGAAAGGATCTGGGTGACCTCCTAAAATTAAAATTAAATATAAAACATGTGTTTACCTACACTTTTTTAATATTAAGATTTTTTCATGAATAGATAACTTATACTTGTCTTTTTAAAAGGTATTTTTATTTCTTTACTGCTGTTCATGGACATAAGCTAATTTGGCTTACACATCTCTTAGGTTCTTTTGGCTGGGGATGGGAGTAGGCAATTTCATGTGGAAGGGTTAGAAGTGCCCCTAAATCTAGCTACTAGGTAATAACGAAATGAATTTCAGACCAAATTCTTCCACACCTCCAGAAATTTATTAAATGACCCACATAAATAATCAAGCAGAGAACAGCTTATATAACCTTTTCCGTCAGCTTGATGAAGTTGTTTTCCAGCCTTTTAAATGCTTTGACCTACTATATCTGATGAGAGGTTTACTCCAGGATGATTTGGCAGCTTTTCTGCAGGGCAGGTTTTCTGGAAAAGCTTATAGTCATGTTGATTTTTCAATGGCTGGATGTAGGATTTTTAATCAACAAAGCTTTGTTGGTTTCCCTAGTTCAGGCTACACAATACTGTCTTGTTCATGCAATGAATCAGGAAAAGAAGGATTCTCAAAGTATTTTAGCCAATACACATTTTTTGAATACTTTTAATTTTTACCAACCAGAGTTCAATTCTAACATTTGCCATGAAAGTTAACAAGCCATCAATTACACAGTAAAGGTCCTTTTCTGACATGTTTTCTGTTTAGGAATGATCAGATAATGAAAACAAAAGCATCTATAATGGTCCCTTTTGGGTTGTAAATTTCCAGTGGAGGTCTATATCACCTCCATTGGAGTATGGATGTGTAATTAGGGCAACTGACTGTCCCCAGAGTGGATTCATGAACTAATTTGTGTGTATCTAATGATATACTACTGTTTATGCTGATTACATGTATCTTAACATATATCTCTCATACATATCACTTTATATAAATGCATAGATGTCATTATATATCTATGAGTGCAATCTTTTCTTTTTTTTTTTAAACTTCTTTGTTACTCTTCCCTTTCATCTCCTTCAATGATTTGTTTTGCATAAAAATGGTATTATTATGCTTATTTTTCTGTATCTTCCTTTTCTTTCTTTTTTTTTTTTTTAATATGTAAAATGTTATGGGAGCTTGTCAACACAGGTAGGGACTTCTCTGGTGGCTCAGTTGGTAAAGAATCTGCCTGCAATGCCAAAGACCTGGGTTTAATCCCTGGATTGGAAAAATTCCCTGGATAAGAATATGGCGCCCCACTCCAGTATTCTTGCTTTGGACAGAGCTATTTAAATCCCATGGATAGAGCTATTTAAATTTTTTTAAAACAATTTTATTGAGGTATAATTTTCATAGCATAAAATCCACCAATTTCCAGTGGTTTTCAGTAAATTTTCTGAGTTATATACAGCAGTCTCATAATTTCCAGGGGATTTTCCTGACCCAGGGATTGAACCCAGGTTTCCTGCATTGCAGGCAGATTCTTCACTGTCTGAGCCACCGGGAAAGCCATATATGTGTGTGTGTGTATTGTGTGTGTAACTCATGTTACATAAATAACACAATTTATGCAACATGAGTTTATATATATATATATGTGTATATATATATATATATATATATATACTTTTTACATGACTTGAACTTTTATTCACTGGATTTAATTCTTACAGAGCATGTTGAAGATTTTTGCAATAATTACATTATTTCCATAGGCTCTTTGGGCACTTTAGGAAGTTTTAGCTTTATGAGTTAGCAGTTCTATTGGTTGTGGCGTAAAGGTTTGCTACAGTTATGTAAGGGCTTCTTTGGTGGCTCAGATGGTAAAGGATCTGCCTGCAATACAGGAGACCTGGGTTTGATCCCTGGGTCAGGAATTTCCCCTGGAGAAAGGAATGGCAACCCACTCCAGTATTCTTGCCTGGAGAATTCTGTGGATGGAGGAGTCTGTGGGCTACAGTCCACAGGGTCACAAAGAGTTGGACACGACTGAGCAACTAACACACACATACGAACACACACACAGCTACATACCCATATATTGATTTCTTTTCTGGTCATTATCATATTAACTCATAATATCTCCTATTTATATTGTGTCTGTTTTATCTGATTAGTGTATTTCATGTTAAATTCCTCTTTGCCTTCTTCCCCTTCTCCTCCACTTCCTCCATCCCTAAACTCCTTTTCCATTTTGTGTCCCTTACATGATATCTTTTTTCTTATCCTTTCATTAAACTTTTAAAAATTCACTTACCTTAAAACAGTCTGTAGATGGGCTCCCTACCTCCAAATTCAAAGTTAGATAGTCTGTTACTTAAGGAGTCTGTTTTTATTTCTATATTTTCTTTATTGTTTCTGCTCTGATCAAATTTCTGTTCCATCTGCGTATCCTTCCTGTTATTAATTTGGAAGTTCTTTTTCACTCTATTTGTTATTACATTTGCACTACTTTTACTGTTCCTGCATGTGTGCTAAGTCGCTTCAGTCGTGTACAACTCTGTTCCACTCCATGGACTGTAGCCCACTAGGCTCCTCTGTCCATGGGATTCTCCAGGCAAGAGTACTGGAGTGGGTTGCCATTTCCTTCTCTGTGTATTATTTCTTCTCCTACCTAGTTATTTGGGCAACATAGTTTAGGAACAATACTACTAATAAGTAACATTTACTGTTCTTCTTGATTAGGAAATTTTTCTCCAGCATTTTCCTCAGATGAAGCACATGGGTGTTACATTCTCTGAAATCTTGAATATCATAAAATATATATTTTTTAACCTCAGACTGTAGTTGATTGTGTTGTTTGGGTGTAGAATTCTTGTTATTATTGTCTTTTTCATTCAGTGGTTCTGTGGATGCTATTCCACTGCTACTAGTTAACCCAAATTGAAGATTAGATTTTTGGTAGTTTCCATTAGTTATTCTTTCTACTGGAAAGTGTATAATTGAAAAAAAAAATGTCTTAGAAGTTCAGGTTTACTGGGGTGTTCTTAGGTGTGTATCTTTTCTCAGTAATACAGCCCTGGGTGAGCCTTTTGAATCTGCAGACTCAGGTCTTGCTCCATCATGGGGAAATTTCCTTCCGGTATTTATTTATTTGCTTTTCTTCCATCTGTTCTTAATCCTCCTATGGAACTAATAATATTCTTGTATAAGCTTTTCAGAAGCTATCCTTTAATTCTCTTATTTAATTTTCCCTTGTGATTTCCATTTCTGTAGTTTGCTCTGTACTTTAAGATAATTTGAGATGTCTCGCACTCAATCTTCCAAGTCACTAATTTGCGTCTCAATAATGCCCTATCCTTCAACTCATCTGCTGAATTTTTACATTGGGAAATTGTATCTTTTGGCTCCAGAAGTCTTTATGCTTTACTTGAAAAATTCTGAAGTGCATGTGTGTTTATTCACATCCTTAGTTATCTCTTCTCACAATTCACTGTCACAGGGTAACTGTTCTGATTGTTTTGCCTGATCATCAACTCTAACTTTTCAGCCCCTTTTAGCTGAGTTGACATTTTGCTTGGGTTTTTCTGGGCTCAGGCCTATCAGTTATAGTATTTTAAATAGCAAGAATCTTACTGGAGTACCTGCATTATATGCAGGTATAATTGTGTAGGCTGACAGGCTCTGTTGGATTACTGGTAGAAATTCTCTTGATTTCTAGTCTCTCTGTTCTCTCCCTGTTTCAGGGATTAGGCTTTTCATTTCGTGGCCCTCTGAAAGAGGGGAACCTTTTCAGAAATTCAGCAAGCTTTAGTGAGCATATGTAGATTTCTCATTTTAGAGGCATCTGATTTCTGAGACTCAATCTCTTCTCAGGACCACAGGTTTTTGTAGTCTTTTTTCTGAGCTCAGAAACTGTTTTTCCAATGCTTGTTCAGTGTAGGAAATAAAGTTTCTTATTACACAGAGGGATACATATTTTATTCAAACAAAGTTATCTGTAAGTCTAAACAGGCCAGAGACCAGCTTAGACATGATTTGGAATTTCTGAGAAACCAAAAATATATTATCGTTATTTGTAGAGCATCAACTAATTTCCCCATATTCTGTAAGACTTAAAAAATAAATAAACTCTAAATGATGTAGAGCAGGAAAGAGATGAGAAAGAACCCTGGACTTCTTATCAACCTGCTGCTGACTAAAAAAGATGTAAAACTTGAGAGTTGTGAGTTAAATTTTATTGGGGCAAAATGAGGTCTGCAGCCTTGGAGGCAGTATCTCAGATAGCTCCGAGAGACTGTCCCAAAGTGGCAGTGGGGAAAGGTCAATATATAAGGTTTTAGTGAAGGGATAGTTTAATACTGTGAAGCACTCATTTTAAAAAAGGCTTTTTGTTAGTCATGAGGATCTGATGTCACCATGAAGGATTTAGAGCTTCTCTAGATAAGAGGGGATGAAAGGATTGAGATCATAATATCTGTTCCTGAAGCATCCAACTATCTAAGGACCTGTCCTACAAGATTCCCTAGAGCAGAGAGTACCTCACTCCACCCTGAACTCCCTCAGGGGTTGTTGAAAGTCAACAGCTGTAGCAGCACAGGGTTCAATCTCCATGGCAGATGGTAAATACCTTTGTTGTTCACTCTGTTGGCAATGCCCTTGGTAAGTGCCAATTTGTAGTTGACACCGCCTAGGAATTGACTCTCTCATCTGTCCATCTGATCTACCAGTGGGCCATAGTTCTTACCTATTACAGCTGATTGTTTTTCCTATAGGGCAAAACATCAGAAATCTAGTTTACTGAATCAGTTCAGTTCAGTTCAGTTGCTCAGTCGTGTCTGACTCTTTGCAGCCCCATGGACTGCATCATGCCAGGCCTCCCTGTCCATCACCAACTCCCGGAGTTTACTCAAACTCATTTCCACTGAGTGGGTGATGCCATCCAACCATCTCATCCTCTGTCATCCCCTTCTCCTCTTGCCTTCAATCATTCCCAGTATCAGGGTCTTTTCAAATGAGTCAGCTTTGCATCAGGTGGCCAAAGGATTGGAGTTTCAGCTTCAACATCAGTCCTTCCAATGAATATTCAGGACTGATTTCCTTTAGGATGGACTGGTTGGATCTCCTTGCAGTCCAAGGGACTCTCAAGAGTCTTCTCCAACACCACAGTTTAAAAGCATCAATTCTTCAATGCTCAGCTTTCTTTATAGTCCAACTCTCACATCCATACATGGTTTACTGCATGGACTCTTCCAGATTCTTATCCTTTCTTAAGGAAAAGCAAGTGCATCTCAATCCCTTTATGAGCCTTGATCTTTGAAAGTTTCTGTACCTTAATGATTTAGCACAATTAAAAAATGATGAAAAAAATGATAAAATGTTTCCTCTCCTTTAACACATCTGATTTTTATAAATAGACTGATATTTTAAAATTAAATTAAAAAAATCTTCTCTATGTGTTAATGCCTCATATCTCTGAATTTGATGGAACTTTAAAGATCCTTCATCCACCTTCTCATTAGTGCCAAGTGGTTAGTTGGATTCTGTCTTAATTCCCTGGAGTGGGTAGCCCAATACCCCTTGGGCAGCCAATCTGTTTATTGGGAAACTCACTGTTGAAAAGGTCTTGATATACTGAGCTTGAATCTATCTCCTTATAATCTATGACTATTGATCTTGGTTCTATCTTTAGAATATCGATTTTGCAGATTAATGCTACTCTAATAAAAGCAATACATTTTTATATTCTAAAGAAAATAAACATGTTTACAAAGTTTCTAAGGAAGTTGTTTGTCGTTCACTGGCTAAGTCATATCCGATTCTTTTGTGACCCCAGGGACTGTAGCCTGCCAGACTCCACTGTTCATGAGATTTTCCCAGCAAGAATATTGAATGAAGTTAGTATCCACTTCCCTCTCCAGGGGATCTTCCTGACCCAGAGATTGAACTTGTGTCTCCTGCATTAGCAGGCATAGTCTTTACCACTGAGCCACCTGGGAAGCCCCTTCTAAGGATGTATCAGTGCTTCAATTCTTGTTGGTCTTTCATGTAATTTTAATTTTGAATATTCTGAACCAGATGGCTAAGATAGGCACATAAACTGAATCTTTGCCTTAGAAAATTTTATTATGAAACTTCAGTTTTTAGTGCTAGAAGGAGCTTCACAAACACACCACCTCGCCCATTTATTCTTACTTTACATAAGAGGATATTGAAGTCCAGATAATAACTACTAAATTTCTTTAAAAAGTCAAGGACACTGCTGCCTGAAATTCAGATCTCCTCATCTCCCATTTAACCATTGAGAAGACCACTGAAAAATGACTAGAGATTCAATAGATACTGAAATGTAGGTATCAATGAGTAAAAGGATGATCTATAAATGTCAGAGACCAACCCTACAGAGACTTGAGACTCTGAAGAAATAATAAATTTAGCATCATTATTTATGGAAGACAAACTAGTTACCACCAGGTGCAGTGCTACTTTAAAAAACAGTCTATTCTGAATAAATCCTGTCTGTGAGAAACTTGCAAACTTCTTTGGAGATAAACACTTAAGTAATTACCTAGTATTTGGTGCAATGTAGACCTAGCTAAAGATGAAAAATGACAGAGAAAATAATTTTTAAAATTCACCATGGCCTGAAAATTTATAATAGTGCTAAAATGACTGAGCTGCTGAGTTATTAATTTTTTTTGACAAGAAAGAAAATCTAATGCTGAAAGTTAAAAATAACTAATAAAAACACTTCAGTTAACAAAAAAAAAAATGGGTAAGAGACATTTTCAAATGTGAATGAACCTTAATTAATGACTCCAGATGACATGTGTCCATGTCATTAAGGGAATTTACCTGTTGAATTATTTATGGGTGAAAAGCCCAGAACCAGAAAAGACTCCAAAGGAGACTGGAAGATATAGGATAAAATGAAACCCTTCTTTTGCTTCAGGATGCACTGAAGGAAGATGATTAAAAATCTGCTTTCCTTGATGTGGGTGTTGTTCCTTTGAAGATGCTTAAAGGATGGCTTTCCTACTGGTGGTTGAATATGCCTTCAGTGGGACACTCAACCCTTCAACAACATTGCCCTTATTTCACGAACTGTGAAGTATGTCCAGTCTACCGGCCTCTACACGGTGACATGCTATAATACAAACTCAAAACTATTAAAAGAGAAACACACAGCAGACTTTTACCCAAATAATTCTTTATTTCGATTATTTATGTCATTGCTGTAGGATACAACAGCCTCTGTGTTTTCAGTCCTTGGGTGCTGAACCCAGGTTTTATTTGTCTTTGTGTTGCTACTGAAGCATTGGGCTGAGGTCATACTTTATTTTCAATCTCTGTTTCTAGAGGCATTTGAAGAAGCAGTGGCTAGGCAGTTCAATATTTATTGAACAAAACTAAAAGAAATCAAAATGAGCAAAATGCCAGTATAAGGTACATAAACAACCCCACCCCACATGGCACATAAACAACCTTCTTCCCTTAGTGAATGTAATATTTTAACTATGAAAAGATAACCAATTGCATGACCATTTCTCAGTTATACTAGTGGGTATAAAAATACCATGTGATTTCATTTCATCAATGTAGTGGACAGAGAAGAATTATTGTTTCTTTTACTTTGTGGCTCTGGTGAGTCCTCAGGAAGTGTAGTTGAAAAATCAATTTTCTAGGCTGAAGTCTTTGCTGGTCACAGTTCAGGGATTAGAGAAATCCAATTTGAGGAAAATATTGGTCTGCCAGAAGGCACCCTTGCAGCTTATCTCTTTGAAGTGCTAAGATGGCTTCCCTTCTGGGTGAATATACAAGCAAGGTTTTTCATCTGTCACTATAGAACTTCTCATTGCTCCTTATGCTATAGGTGATCAAACTTACGGGTTTTTTCCCTCCGTTCAGAAACAAGGGCCTCTGTGCTTCATCAGAAGGTTAAAATCTGTCTCAATTTCTATCTAGGTTCCATTAAGACCTGGAAGACCTTGGTCTAATGGACATATTCTCCATCCACTTTTCTGGGCAAACTAGTTTTTATTCTTGCAGTGTATTTTTGTTGTTGTTACTTTTTGTTTTTGTTCATGCTGCACACCATGTAGGATCTCAGTTCCCCAACAAGGGACTGAGCCCGGCATATGGCAGTGAAAGCCCCAAATCCTAACCACTGGGCCACCAGGAGAGTCCCCCCCTCTAATGTAATTTTAAATGTAGCCTACTCGATGATAAATAAGTCTTGGCATGACCAAAAATTCTGTAGGGAGTCAAAGGTAAGGTTGACTTACTGTGTTTGATTAGTCTGACATCAACATTTTTAATAGTTAGGGTACATTTCATAGAGAATTCTCTTGATAACTATCTCATGGATAACTATGCCTGGAAGGAGCTGGTTGATCTTAACAGAGCCCACCTTCTGAATGAAGATTATCTTAGTTTACTCTTCACATAAGCTATGTTGTCCTTGCTAAGTAACTCAAAATTGTCCAAGTTCCCTCATGAATAAATAGAGCTTCTAGTAAACGCATACTCAGGGTTTTGTCATGTAGCATAATATCTGGCTAGATAACTTAAGGAAGTTATTTAATAAGTATTTATTGAATAAATCAATATTTGAATAAATCAATAAATATGTCCTAGCATTAGTGCTGTAAACACTTACCACATAATTGGTGCAAGTCTTTTCTTTGCATATACTATCTTCCTGTGGAGCAATTGGTCCCCAATTCTATCATGAGATACTTGAATCTAATTCAAGAATATTAGGAACAAGAATGTAAGAAAGACAATGGCATATTAGCATAGGTTTTTCTTATAATTCAAGATTTTCTGAACTGATCTGGGTATATAGTTAAGCACTGTGAAGAACAATACAGCATTTTTCTTTTCTTAAATCAGAGTTCCTACTCTCTCATGTGAAGGGTAAATTTATTAGCCACAAATGATCAGGGACGTATTGTAGCTCTTTTTCACTTTGTAGGTTATGGGTTCTCTGTTGTCCTGTCTTGCTGACCTGCATATTAGCTATTTTGAGGACTGAAACAAGTTGAAAGGACACTTCCTAGTTTTACTCACCTTGTATCAATTGCTGTAATTTCTTTTCTTCTTACCCTCAAAATGCTTGGCTCAGTCCTTAAAGAATTCAATGTTTCCATTATAGCCGTCACAATTTGAAGTCTTTTTCCTTTGGATATGGAAGGGATTTGGATTAAGTAGGAATTGCTGCTGTGTAGCAACATCAAGATGGCACCTCTGGGCACTGTCCACAGGATGTCGTGTCAAGCACTGTTTTAGTTACCCATGGTTTCAGAAGGAACAGGAATCTCTTATGGGTTAAGTACTCTCTAGAAGGCTTTCTCCCATTGCTCAAGCACTGACTGAACATTTTCTTCAAATAGTTTATTCCCTTTCTATCCCCATTGCATCTGCAAGAAAGGGGATGTTGTTCTTGGGACTGCAGCTTAAATATATGGCAAATTGTTTAATCCTTATGTGTCCAGTTTGTGTGTATATATTCTTGTACATGTGTGTATTTAAGAAGTGAGCACACTGCTTACAATCTAAAGTAACTAAGAGGATGATGAAATCAATAATCATAATTGAAATCCGCTTTAAAGCTGGACACCCCACCCTTTGATCCTCCTTCCTTCAGTGTTTCATAAAATATATTAATCAAAAAGACTGGCATTTTTCCAGATGGATGCCATCTGGAACTTTGCCCTCTGTAGATTATACCTACTTTTGCCTTCATTTCCTTTCTCACTTGTTATGGGTTTTCTTTCTTAGCTCTTGCCTCTGCTGCCCTCTGCTGGAAAAGCCTTAAAGCCCAATTCTGACCCTGCCAGGGACTGGGGTTTTTTTGTAATATTGCCTATAAACTGTCAATTACACTCCAGGGGCAGGAAATACTTCTGGAAGCGCAATTGTTTCTGATGATGTAGAAATCACCTGGGAACTTTGTAGTCCCTCACATAGTGAGGTGCCCATTCTCCTTAGCTTTAGAAATCTCTCCTGATCTGGTGATCTTGTTTCCTGCAAGTAGTTTGAGGCATTTCTTCTCTAATGAGGCTTCTATGACAAGGCACACCAGTTTTATTTCATGGATCATTGGATATTCATTAACCACCATTGATATTTCTCTGGTTTCAGGTAAAGCTGTGGTCATCGGAGCCCATAAAGTCTATATGTCTTCACCCTGCTTCCAATTTTCTGGAATAATGTTTTGCTTCACTCCAGACACACAGCTGGTTATTAGAATAATAACTGGAACCCAGAATAAGAACTAGAACCCAGCCCTCTGTCAGTCTGCAGCTCTTTCCACAGAAAATAAGGCTTGGCTGCTGGTAACAAAATTTATTTAAATATAGATATAAATTATACTTTCAGGATATGTGAATCATAAAACAGAAAAGTGACAGAAAGCATCTGGCTTATTATGTTTCTTTATTGTTGAGTTTCACTGAGGGTTTTCATGTTTTGAAAGAGAGAGTTGTCATAGAGAATCCACAATAAAGAGATAATTTTGTTTTGTGTTTTGATTGAGCTTAAATATTCATCTACCTTGATTGTAAGCGCAAAAGCTCCTCAAGTGATCAGCAGCTGTTCATTCAAGAGTGTTCTGCCTCTCTGAATACAGAACAAAAGATATTTGTCTTTGAAATTTCATGAAGGTAATAAGAGAAAAGATGACTTCTTTGTGATGAAACAAATATATCCTGGCATGAGAAATCTGATCATTACAGATTGTTGAGTTATCTTAATAATCAATAGGCCCTGTTTGATAAATGATATGGCTTCTGAAATCCATTTTGTAAATTGTTCTCAATTCACCTTCTGACCAGTTTTTATCATGATGCTTTATAGATACTGACATTGACCAAAATTTACTTTTAAAAATAGAAATCTACTATTAAATGTGGTGTAACAAAAGGCAGTTGCAACTTGCGTCTTTTCTTCTCATGTCTAGGCTAGTAAAAGAAATACTTGCTAAAAGGAAAAGTTAATATAGTCTAAATATCTGAAGAGTAGATGAAGAATTATTTAAAACTGTGTCATCTTCTTAAACATGAGTACAGCCTTCATAAAGTCACAATTTCTAACCACTGAATAGTACAGGCAAGAGTTTGCCAAACTATAACCAGTGGGCTGAATCTGGCCCAACACATTCGTATTGGGCTGGCCAAAAGTTTGTTCGAATTTTTCCATGATACATGGAAAAACCTGAATGACCTCACTGGCTGACACAATAAATAAAGTCTTATTGGGACACAGCCACATTCGCTGGTTTCTGTATGGTCTGTGGCCGCAGCGGCAGTACTGAACAGTCGCCAACAGACTGCGTGGAGCGCAAAGTCAGTTTACTGGTGGCCAGACTCTTATAGGGAGAGCTTGCAGATCTCTGGCATAAAATGGTGATTTTCATAAAGAATTGTGATTTCAATGACATTGATACTACTTTCTCTGTCACATTTCTAGTGCTCATTATCTTTTCTTTAAACGGTTAAATTATTCCCTAAATAGAAATGACTGCATTCACCATTCCCAGTGGTAAATATGCCTAAATGCTTTGTATGTTCTTTTGACCAAAAATACGGGTCTCCATAACCACAATAAGGCACATGCTATGCTTTTTCTTTTACTTATCGGGATAAGTAAGAAAATGCTGATTTAAGGACTGGTTTTCCTAGATTTGGACAAAGTCTGGTTGAAGCTATACCTTGTGGTATGCTTTGGTGTTTCTTGAGTTCCAGTGAGGTTAATGGTCCAGGCAAGACCAATACAAGCGTACTGTCTTCCTAGTTTATGTATGTTCTGAGACATCAGGCAACTATGATTTTCTTCACTTTGTGCTCGGCAGAGATAGACATGGTATCTTCCTGTGTGACTCTGAGGATGCTGTATGAAATGCAGCTCAGAAATCTGGGCATGTTTATTTAGAATGTTGCTTCAGGGTTTTGGAACAGGCTCAGTAGTCACTCTGCAGCACCCTCTGCTATGCCAGCAGGGCTCAGTGGGCACTGTTGGAGCAGTTAGTTGTTTGCCAAGGATGTTTACACTAGTGACTGGATATTTATTGTACATATTGAATATCTACTCACTTTCTTTTTGCCAATAAATTTAGAGTGTAACCAATGTCTTGGGTCTGCAGGTGTTACATTTCTCAGAGAGCATTTAAATCTGTGTGGAAATAAAATAACATATAGCAATATTGTCCCAGCTTGAATGTGATTTCCTCTGACTAATATTTACCAATTATTAATACTAGAAAATTGAAAATTCTGTGTAGTTTGCAAATGGTTCTTATAAACAGGAAATGGTTATTTTAACATCATAGATATTTTACTAAACGCAGTACTGTGTGTTTTTTTTTTGTTGTTGTTCAAAGACTGTGTATGAGAAGGTGTGCTAGTGGTAAAGAATCCGCCTGTCAATTCAGGAGACACAGAGACATGGGTTCGATCCCTGGGTCCGGAAGATTCCCTGGAGGGGGGAATGGCAACCCCCTCCAGTATTCTTGCCTGGAAAATTCCACGGACAGAGGAGCCTGGAGGGCTACAGCCCATGGGGAAGTGAAGAGTCGGATACAACTAAGCACATACACACACACAAAGGCGGTGGTGTTTTTTTTTTCAAAGCATGTTTATGAGAAATAAGGAAAAATACATATTGACTTACGTGTGGTTTTTGAATGTCCCATACATGTACCTTTGTGATCGAGGACAACCGAGGTTAAAAATAAAGTAGGAAAAAGCAGTGCAGTAAACTGAATGCTTGAGTCTTCTCCAAACACTTGTGTTGAAACCTAATCCCCAGTGTATGATGGGGCCTTTGGGAGATAATTTAGTCATGAGGGTAGAGCGCTCATCCGTGGAATTACTACCCTTATAAAACAGACTGCAGAAATATCCCTTGCCCCTTCTGCCACACAAGGACACAGGGAAAAGACAACCTGCCCATGAAACAGTAAGACTGTCCTCACTAGACACCGAGTCTGCAGAAGTCTTCATCTAGGACTTCTTAGCATGCAGAATGTTAGAAGTAAATTTCTCGTGTTTATAAGCCACCCAGTCCAGGGTACTGAATCTTCAACATTTTATGTGGAATTTACATTTAGGGCATCTTCCAGTATGAACTTTATCTTTCAGTTTCAGTTTTATGTCTCTTGTTGAGTAGAAATTTTAAATGTAATGAAACTAAATTTATCTGTAGTTTCTCTTATGGCATAAGTTTTTGCATCTTATAAGTTTACAAAATACTTTTTCACCTCTGGTCCCCATATTTTCTATTGAGTTTTAAAGTTTTGCTTTGACTATATTTTCATCTTTAATATGCCTGGATTTGAAATTCATACACACCATGGAATAAGGATCTGATGTATTATTTTCCAGGGGAGACCAATTATTTTTCATGATTTATTGAAAAATTCATTTCTTCACTATCTATTATGTATAAAATTTCCATGTCTTTTTCTGGATTCTTTATGAACTCCTTATTCTCTTTAACATGTGCCAGTGTCTCAGTTCAGTTCAGTCGCTCAGTGTGTCTGACTCTTTGCGAGCCCATGGACTGCAGCACGCCAGGCTTCCCTGTCCATCACCAACTCCCGAAGCTTGCTCAAATTCATGTCCACTGAGTCAGTGATGCCAGTCCTCTGCTGTCTCCTTCTCCTCCTGCCCCAAATCCTTCCCAGCGTCGGGGTCTTTTGAAATGAGTCAATTCTCCACATCAGGTAGTCAAAGTATTGGAGTTTCAGCTTCAACATCAGTCCTTCCAATAAATATTCAGGACTGATTTCCTTTAGGATGGACTGATTGGATCTCTTTGCAGTCCAAGGAACTCTCAAGAGTCTTCTCCAACACCACAGGTCAAAATTCAATTCTTTGGTGATCAGCTTTCTTTATAGTCCAACTCTCATATCCACACATGACTACCAGAAAAAACATAGCTTTGACTAGATGCACTTTTGTTGGCAAAGTAATGTCTCTGCCTTTTAATATGCTGTCTAGGTTGGTCATAGTTTTTCTTCCAAGGAGCAAGCATCTTTTAATTTCATGGCTGCAGTCACCATCTGCAGTGATTTTGGAGCTCAAGAAAATAAAGTCTGTCACTGTTTCCACTGTTTCCCCATCTATTTCCCATGAAGTGATGGGACCAGATGCCATGATCTTAGTTTTCTGAATGTTGAGTTTTAAACCAGCTTTTTCACTCTCATCTTTAACGTTCATCAAGAGGTTCTTTAGTTCTTCACTTTCTGCCGTTAAGGGTGGTGTCATCTCCATATCTGAGGTTATTGATATTTTAATATCTAATGCCAGTGTCTAGCTATAACTAATATATTCTGAAAAATTTGAGAGCTGGTAAGTCAATTCTCTTACATTATTCTTTGGTAAAGTCTTAGCTGGTGATGGTTATTAGTTGTTTATGTAAATTTTTAAATGAGCTTATTAAGTTTAGCAGAAAACTTTTTTAGTATTTTGACTCTTGTTGGATTAAACTGATATGTTTATTTGTGTACAACTGATATTTTAATAATGTAATAATATCTATGAATATGGTATATATCACTATTTTAGATCATTGATAGTGTGTTTCAGTTAGATTTTAAAGGTTCTCTTAGAAGCTTTAGCCTTAGCTACATAAATTTTTGGTCATTATTATAAACTATATTAACTTTGTATTTGATACAGTTTTATATTTTTAGGAACGGGTTAGATGTCAATAACTAATTGCTTTATTTCCCAGGAAAAAGTTTCTGATTATCATTTTTTTTTTTTTTCGGTTAATCCAGAGCTTTATTTTAGACCCCCAAATGTCAAGTGAGAATTGATCCAGTTGAGAGTAGTTTATGTTCCCAAATAGCTGGATTGTTTCTTTTTTTTTTTTTTTTAATTATTGTTTTAGCCATACATTGTTATGATATCACCATGGGTTTACATATGCTTCCCCTCCGGGTCCCCCCTCCCTCCTCCCTCCCCCCCGGGAAAACTCGCTGCACCAGTCCCGAGCATCGATCCTGGGCTGGCGATTGATTAGACACATGACAATTAACATGCTTCTGTTGACTATTTAATCAGCTTTTTCTCTCTTTCACTCATCAAGAGGCTCTTTAGTTCCTCTTCGCTTTCTTCCATCTACATATCTGAGGTGTCATCTACATATTTGAAGTTATTGATACTTCCCCCTGCAATCTGTTTCCAGCTTTTGCTTCATCCAGCCCTGCGTTTCACATGAGGTACTCTGCATATAAGTTAAATAAGCAAGGTGACAATATACAGCCTTGATGTACTCCTTTCCCTATTTGGAACCAGTCTGTTGATCCATGTCCAGTTCTAACTGTTGCTTCTTGACCTGCATACAGTTTTCTCAGGAGGCAGGTAAGGTGGTCTGGTATTCCCACCTCTTGAAGAATTTTCCACAGTTTGCTGTAATCTACAGAGTCAACGGCTTTAACATAGTCAATGAAGCAGAAGAAGATGTTTTTCTGGAATTCT
This sequence comes from Antilocapra americana, assembly GCA_007570785.1. NCBI lineage: Eukaryota > Metazoa > Chordata > Mammalia > Artiodactyla > Antilocapridae > Antilocapra > Antilocapra americana. Next base: position 13,418,646 of record ML664161.1, on the reverse strand, counting down.
CTATGATCCAGCGAATGTTGCTAATTTGATACCTGGTTCCTTTGCCTTTTGTAAATCCAGTTTGTCCATCTGGAAGTTCTTGGTTCACGTACTGTTGAAACCTAGCTTGAAGAGATTTGAGTGTTGTTTTGCTAGTGTATGAAATGAGTGCAGTTGTTCGGTTTGAACTTTTTCTTTGGCATTGCCCTTCTTTGCAATTGGAATGAAAACTGATTTTTTCCAGTCCTGTGGCCACTGCTACATTTTCCAAATTTGCTGTTATATTAAGTGCAGCACCTTAGCAGCAGCATCTTTCAGGATTTGAAATGGCTCAGCTGGAATCCCATTACCTCCACTAGCTTTGCTCATAGTGATAACTTCCTAAGGCATCATGACTGTCATGACTCTAATAGCATGAGAGTTACGACACGATTAATTTAGCCCTGGATTCTAATATGTGTGTTAATAAACATAATGAAACAAGGGATATTTTAGAAAATGTTAACCAAGCTCATGGGATTCTGACCTGTTCAAGGTTACAGTTAAATTATTATTACTGTATATCTAATGTGTGGGTCTTCAGTCAGTAACCTACCAAATCAAGCCCCTAGCAATGACTTTCCCACAGGTAATAATCACTGTGAATCGTTATAATGCCTCTTTCTTGTAAGAAATGTGGCTAATAGAAATTTGACCTTGGTATACTTTTACAGTATACCATTTATTTAAGAAATCAAATATATAACTACTTTAGTATCAGAACATTGAAATTGTATTGCTATACTTACATAGTTATGGATTGGGGAAGGGAAGAGGGAAGAATACACTTAGTGAGAATGTTGGCTCCATGAGGACAAGAAGCACTGCATGTTTTATTCAGTGATGCACTCCAACCACTTAGGGCAGTGCTCAATGATCATCAATAATTATTTGTTATTATTTTTACCAGAAACTAGGATGTCATTCTTTAACTTGTCTCTAATTATAGTAGAAATGATTCCATACATAGAGTCATAGAATTTCAAGGCCACATGGGGTAGGATGGGATAGGCCCATATAATCAAGCATCTTTATTTTACACGGGGATGAAAGGAATCAGATACAATTGAAGCAGCTTAGCATGTAACATGCAAGGAAAATGAAACCCACTAATGCTTGGTACCTTGGTATAGATAACTTAAGAATTACTGACAGAATAAGGACTAGTACCATATTTTATCTGTTCATTAACTGATGGACCTTTGGGCTCTCTCCATTTTTTGACTGTATGAATAATGCTTCTGTGAACATTCATGTACAAGTTTTGTGTAGACATATGTTTTCAATTTTGGGGCGATATATATAGACAGGACTTAAGTTTCTGATCATATGGTAACTCTATATTTAATCATTTGAGGAACTGCCAGACTGTTTTCCAAAGTAGCTACACTGTTTTATACTCCCACCAGCAATATATATTTTGGTTCTAATTTCTCCACATTCTTGCCACATTTCCCCCCAGCCTTTTAAGTTTTTTCATTAGTTTGCTGTTTGCCTTAACTCTTAACCATCACCTCAGTAGCTGTAATCTTAAACAGAGCTGCTGACTGATTTTGACAAACATGCCCAGGAAAAAAGGCCATTTTCATTGGGTAAGCAATGAGTCAGGTCAAATGGCACAGCTTATGAGTAGGATTTCTCAGGGAACTGTGGACAGAAAATAATTGCGAGTTTCTGAGATGAGGCTTTGGAAGACCTCCACCCTCATTCTGTCCTTTCTAGTAGATGTTCGATTACCAGTTTACCTTGTAATTGTGAGTTGTTAATATTTGAGGCTTATCACAGAACTAAGGAGAGGGTGATTAGACTAGGGCAAGTTCAAACTTCACAAAGGTCACTATTTTTACCAAGATTCAGCAAATTTTCTTGAATAAATCTTAAATATATTGTTATAGGACTTTGGTTAATTTCCAGAGTTCTGAGAAGTTGATTTTGACATGCCCCACCCCCTCCCACCAGTGTTTTAGTTGGTTTTACAAGAGGGTGAAGTGTTAGAGGTCCTTACTCCATTTTCACTGACATCATACCCTAATTTGCTTTCTAATTAGGAAGAAATTAAGTGCTACATGCCGGAAAGCAGAGGGAAAAAAAAAAAAAAACATAGAAAGGAATGAAAGAAGAAGAACAGTGAGAAGGAAATAGACTCATTTGGGAAATCTGAAAGAAGAAAAATGTGTGCATATTTTGTTTACAGAGGAGATCAAGTATGGATCTATGCCTGAAGAAATGCTGAAAAATACAAATGGTATATCTTATGAATCTTCCACAGATTCATACTTGCAGGGCAAATCTTCCTGTAACAGCATGTGTTGAGTGTGTGAAAAGTAAATGCAGCCAATCTATTTCTTCCTCTTATTTTCACAGTTTTGTTTTTAAGGAAGAACAAACAATCCAAATAAAAATATTAACCGGATTTAAACTGATCTTTACATATTGAAATCTCAGTAAATGAAACAAATGAAATTCAAGACTATAGTTTAAGGACAATGATTTTAGGGGAAAAGAATACTTTTAAATACTAGACTTTACCAGAATTCATGATTTCTAGTTTCTGCCTCTATTTGAACTGAAACAGACTAGGTCTCCCAATGGTGATAGTTTTACAACTTAAATTCTGTTTTAGAGCTAAACCTCATACCACCTGAGAAAGTGATCTAATAAGCTAATTTCTACTGATTTTTAAATTATTGATAATTGTTTGATACAAAGCCATTAAAGGCATAAACCTTATGTCAATACAGCCTCTGTAAATCATACAGAAAATTAATTTCAAGGAATATTGTCCTTGATGACATATCTATTCTCTCCCCACTCTGTCCTCCCAGGAATATTTGAAGTATGGAATAAGTACTGTCGATGCTTCTTAGCATTTTTATCACAAGGTTATCAGAGAATAACAATTAGTAGGACATAGGACAGCAAAAAGAGCAAAGCTAACAGAAAGAGAGGACTTGGAATTCACATAATTCAGATCTAACACTTAATTGCTTGGTGACCTGGGAAATTTCTTAATTTCTCTGAACTTGTTTCCTTGCCTTTGGATTGGAGATCACCTCATATGGTTCTGGGGGGAAAGTAAATGTCATATCTTGTACAAAATACTAGAACCATAGCAACTAAAGGAAGTCAGTTGTTATTAGGGCAATGAGTATGGTTGACTAACGTCACGGTCACCATCTAGTGGCATGCGGAGGCTGAAAATCCACATGGACCAAATGGCAGAAGAATGTCCTTCACCTCAGAGGTGAAGAGTCACTTGCAGAGTTAAGGAGTCAGACCATCCACAAGATTTCTCAGTCACAAAGAGCTTGGTTGTTTGGACATGTACTTGTCCATGCCCAGTGATCTTTAATAGACTCCAAAAGTGCAAGAGCAGGGAACTCGCATTCTTCCAGGAGTCTGCAGTTAATCCAGTGACTCTGGAGCATCTTCAGCTGAGTTCTTGAAAATCTGATTCGCATAAAAATCCGCCACTGTTATTCACCTCATCTCAATTAATACACAGATGCAAGAGGCCGTAGTTGCACATACGCGTGTATGCGTTCACACACATACACACACACACTTCTTTTTTTCTCAGTCTGCAAGACACTATTTTTACATATCAGGATTAGGGAGTTGGAAGCTGGCCTGAAAGAGTCAGTTCCAGTTTCTCTTGGTGTTTCTCTACCTCCATGCCACAACATGGTAGGTATGACAGCATGAGATGTTCTGATAGTGACAAGTTGAGGCCACTCTGCCAATGCTGTAATTTTAACAAGCACAACTAGAATTCTGTAGTGGAAAGTTATTTATATTTCGGCAAATAAACTACAGCTCTAAAGCCTTAAATTATAGATTTTCTTCTTCATTGCCACTATTTCATGCTCATAATTATCTTCGGTTTAGGGGGATCCCCCCCTTTTCTCTGTTGTGGATGAGACATTTGTTTTTTATCTTGTCTGGAAAGTGTGATACTGTGATACCTTCCAGGCTTCTTCTCAGGATTGAGATCTAAACCGAAGATATGGGGTGAAGATGTAAAGGAAAGTATGAATTGAAAAGAGAAGTATTAGTAGAAGATAGAGCAAAAACCAAACAGTGTGGGGGTGGGTGGCATGAACGATAGAGCAAATTTTAAGTGATATGCTCAGGGGTCTGGCTTGGGGTGGTAGTAGATGGATTTTGCCGTCCGTCTATATATAAGACAGGAACTGAAGAGATATAGAGACAGAGAAAAGTGTAAATTTTGGACATTCTCATGAAACATTAGGTAGAGCATCTAACTAGGTAGATGGAAATATAAATCTTCTGTCCTGAAATATAAATTTGTGAGACAGCAGTGTAAAGGTGGTACTTGAAGCTAAGAGGTTAGATGAGATATTTAGGAGACTCTACAGTGAGAAGTGGACTTTCAACACAACCCAGAGGAACGATGACATTGAAAGAGATGCCAGAATGAGCGGACAAGCATGAGAGATTCAGAAGGGTAGATGCAGATGTAGCAAGGGGATCAAGAAATAGTCATGCCTCATAAGCCAGGAAGGAAGATAGCTTCAGGAGAAAGAGGTTAATTTTTGCAGACTACTGCAAAAATCTCCTAACTGGTCTTTCTGCTTCTAGTTTCTTCCTCCATGCACCCTAGCCTCATTCTGCTGTCCAAATTCTCTCTCCTAATTCACAGATTCATTCATATTCTCAGGTATGTAGTTATTAGATGTCTACAGCATCCAAAGGGCTTCCCTGGTGGCTTAGCTGGTAAAGAACCTGCCTGTCAATGTAGGAGATACAAGAGATGCAGGTTGGAAGATCCCCTGGAGAAGGAAATGGTAACCTGCTCCAGCATTCTTGCCTGGAAAATCCTATGGACAAAGGAGCCTGACAGGCTACAGTCCATGGAGTCACAAAGAGTTGGACATGACTAAGTGAGCACACGTGGATATAGCACTCAAACTTTTATATATGTATAATGGAATCACTGAGATGTCCTTCTTATCATCTAAACCTAATGGGTTTTATTAAAAGGCTCCAGAGATGCTAATTTAGGATGCTTGCATCCAAGAACAAGCCTTTTTAAAAGGTCCCCATATGGTTTAGATGCAGATAGTTTATTGATAGTTTATATAACAGTGGCCCAGGGGATGAAGTTCAAGTTTCCTGGAAAATGATTCATGGCCTTCTGCCTTCTGGTTCCAGACTCCATTTGCACGAGCCCACCTCCATCATGGACTCTACCTTTTAGCTTTGCCAGAATCACAAAATGAGTTGGTGGGAGAAACAGGTTGAAAAGTCCTTCCTAGAAAAGGGACCAGCCTAGGTAGAGAGGACAAGCTGAGGCATCATAGTTTCTAAGAAAATAGGGAGTAGCCTGATTTGAATGATAATACGCAAAGAGTCAGACAAGAATGAGCCACTGTAGACAGCTGCTGTTTTTTTTCTGAGCCTAAACTTCACAGAGAGACTTGAAATGAAAGACCTAAAAAGACAATTTTGATTTTCTTAAGAAAGGAGAATGAACTTGTTTAAAAAATAGAAATGGAGTCACAGATGTAGAAAACAAACTTATTATTACCAAGAAGGAAGTGGGCAGCAAGATAAATTGGAAGACTGGGACTGACATATACACACTACTATTTATAAAATAAATAAACAATGAGGACCTGCTGCACGGCACAGGGAACTCTATTTAGTACTCTGTAATGACCTATATGAGAAAATCTACTCTAAAAAAATCTATCTACTCTACTCTAACGCTAACTCTGTGTATAGAGTAGATATTTGTATGCTGCTGTGCTGTGCTTAGTCGCTCGGTCATGTCCGACTCTTTGCGACCGCACGGACTGCAGCCTGCCAGGCTCCTCTGCCCATAGAGTCTCTACAGGCAAGAATACTGGGGTGGGTTGCCATGCTTTCCTCCAGGACCTCTTCTCGACCCAGGGATCAAACCCAGGTCTCCTGCATTGTAGGCAGATTCTTGACTGTCTGAGCCACCAGGGAAGCCCAGATATATGTGTACGTATAACTAATTCACTTCACTGTAGAGCAGAAACTAATGCAACATTACGCATTAACTATATTCCAAGAAAAAATTTAAAAACTATAGATCAGATCATGAAAAAAAAAAAATGAAGACCTGAATCTCAGGGAAGAAAAATTTAAATTTCTGGGATGATTAGAGGGTCTTAAATTATCCAGACTTTAATTTAATCACAGTCACAAGGCAGTTAGTCAACTTTCAGTTTTTCTAAGCCTGCTTAAGAGGCAGTTAAGCCACTGTGACTGCACTCTTAACCTTCGTGAAAGAAAAAAAAGCACAACGTAGCTCGAGTGGCCGGAATTCTGACTCATCACCATAAAACTGAACACCATGTATTTTTCTCCAAGGGAAGATTGCAGCCCAGCCGGGTCCAAGAGAACATACGAGCACCTTATGCTGAACACACACTTAGAAAACTGGATGGGTTTTGCCATCTGGTAAGCCTTACATAGCCTCCAGTTTGAAGCTGAAGCGATGTCAGAAGCTGATTTAAGCAGCTTACATATGTTGCACTGCAGGAAAAACATTGGACGTTGGGGAACTCTGAAAAACAATGCTCGGCGTTTGGGGTCCGTAAATGCTTAGTGTCTGTGACAAGTATGCCCGGTTGCCACAGGGCAACACTTTCCCCCCCTTAGATTTAAGTGTTTTTCTCCTTTGCTTAGTCACAGAATTTTCGCATTATCTTGTGTATTTGTGGGCACCACAATAATATCTCACTGCAGCAGGTAAGGTTATTTGAGTTAATCACAACCTTCTTTTGTTGCTTAAAATTTGACAGAAAATGTCAGTACTGTGATACTTTAGAAACTTAGCCTATGGATCTGCCATTATTGATTATGTTTTTGGAAACTCTAGGTACTTAAAAAATGAATAAACTTATAGTAGCTGACCTTTAAAATTCTTTCAGGTTTGCATATGCCCATTGAACATTGTACAAATTACTCCTCTTGTCCTGCAAGCCCTTTTCAGGTGTGATTGTACCCAACTTCATGTAGCCTTATTTTCTCTCCTTATAATGTTCTACCCAGTGAATCTGTAAATTTGTGTCTTCAAACATGGATTTAAAAAACAATTTCTAGCTACATCTACTAATGCAGTTTTTAAAAACCTAGATATGCCTTTCCTTCTTTTTCAGCTTTTCCCCATCTTATCTTCCTATGAATAACTTCCCTGTTGCTAAGAACCAGTTCAAGTTCTTCTTTCCCATGGAATCCTTTAGGATCACTTGTTGCAGTTTTATTATGGCACTTAGCATGGTCTGCCTTATTTAATAGTTCTAATAGGGATACATTCAAGCTTTGCTTTTAGTGGCCCTTCCTTCCCTTTATCATGTTCCCGCCACGTGCATTTCAGAACTCCCCTCACATATGTCTTGGGAAATTCGGAAAATTTCCAAGGCATGAAAATCAGAAGTTGCAATAAGGAAGGGTATTAATTTTTCTGTTATTTTGTAGCTTTCAGAAAATGAGAGATTGCCATTTAGAGATTTTATAATTCTTTTAGAACAGTCAGTAGATCTAGACATCTTTGTTCATAGAAAGGTTACTGATTAGTGATGATTATTGGAAAACTTTCAGAGAGCCATGTGCTCTCCTGCCCCTCCTCAACCCTTCATAGTTGCTTTCTGCCACAGTCCCTCCAGGCTCATAACTGGGATACCCAGGCTTACATCTTTCGCACACTCATTCTTGTTTCTAGCCATTTGACTTCAGATTTCTGTGTGCTAAACTTTTGCCACCTCGTAGTTGCTATTCCAGGCTTCTGAAGGTACTTATCCGTGCCTCTCTTACTCTATGTAGACAGAGATCCCTCCTATAACTCCTCAAAAGACAACTATTGATAGTATGAGGCTGCAATATTTTGACAAAACTCTCCTTTAGCACGGAGTAGGAAATGTAAAAACCAGGCATTTGACACCAGTTTGCAAAGCCGATCTTCTATGCTCTGTACCAGCGTTCTACCAAGGCCTGGCAGTAACAGTTTATCCCTCCTCTACTGGAGAATCTTCTTTCTCTATTGTCTTCTTAAATCTCATCCCAAACCAAGGCAGCAGAAACAGTTGACAAAATAATCTCCACAGAATTTTATACTTTCCCCCAAGAAATTAGCTTTTACATTATAAAACAGAATATATTAACATTTCTTCTTTAATTGAGAGATTGTCCAAGAACAGTAGGTAAATGCTTGTATTATTAATGACTAAAACTATTCGTTGAATTGGTGTTAAGGCTTCTCTGGTGGCTTGGACTATAAAGAATCTGTCTGCAGTGTGGAGGACCTGGGTTCCATCCCCAGGTTGGGAAGGAACGGCTACCCACTTCAGTATTCTTGCCTGGAAAATTCCATGGACAGAGGAGCCTGGCAAGCTACAGTCAATGGGGTTGCAAAGAGCTGAACATGATTCGTTAAAGTGGTGAACAAGGTCTAAGACAGGGCTCTCCAAGGTCAAATTGTAGCTTACACGTTTGAAGTGTAGCAATTTCTTAAAACAAGTGACATAAAGGTAGGTTCACTCCAATAAGTGAGGCTGAATGTTTTATCACTGATAGTGTTTAAAACGGCCAGTGCATTGTGACATTAAAAAGAAGTCTAACTTTCTTTAAAACTGATTTTATTACTGTTTTACATCTCTCTGTAGACAATGCATTCTTTCACTGAAGGCGCAGAGAGGAGAGCAGGGGGAGCAAGGGGGCTGGTTCCATTACTTGGCCCCTCATCTACCACTGATTGGAACCTCCCAAAATGCCAACTGTCCTTGACTTACTAACTTTAAGAACCAGAGTCCTATCTGCAGAGAAGGGAGAAAGTGTTAGCAGCACTTTTGGGGGTGAAAGGAAATGACTAAATACATGTTTACATAGTTTTCCTGATGTCTTAGAATTCTTATTCAACTGGATTTCTATACAGTATTTCATCTAGAAAGCTCCTGGCAAAAATGCATGCTCAGAGTGTGTTCGAGTTGAGTTGAATGTATATCCTCTTTATTTAAAATTCATGCCTAATCAAGAATCATGGAGTTTTTTCTCAGGATCTCTTGGACTGTTATTCCCTGCACAACTAGTATACTAATTTCTGTTTAGAAACTGTGAGGTAGAAAGAGTTGGAGGAGAGGGTGTGAGTCAGAATCTGTGGTTCAGGCTACCCATCCTGTCCAGGGCCAAGGAGAGGAATGGTTTTACATCAAATTTAACAGTGAAAAGAGCTTCGAAAACAGACTACCTGGATTTGTCTCTGTCTCCACCACCACTAGCTGTGAAACTGGGCAGGTTATTTTCACGTCACTATGTCCTAATTTTCTTATTTACAAGTTGGAGAGAAGAGCATGTTGTTTTTCATTAGAGTTATCATGCAGATTAAGTAAGTCAAACCCTCAGCAGTGGGCGGGGCCAGGAATGCTTATGCACTGGTGTGGGTGTGGAATCTGGTGCAGACCACCCTGGAGAAAAGCCCTGAATCAGATTAAGTATCAGGAACACCCACATAATAACCCAGTGGTTCTACTCCCAAGAACAGATCCCCAGAGACATTTTCACATAGCATCATAAGAAGACAAGTCACTCCAGTTGTTAGGTGGGGATAGAAACTAACATTTATGGAGTTCTTGCCAGGTACCAGAGACTGTTGCCTCAGACACAGTTTGCCTCATTTAATCCTCAAGATGTCCTTACAGGATTATTACTTTATCTCCCTTATCATTGAGAGAAATGATTCTCCATGAGGTTTCATAACCTGAGCAAGGACACTCAGCTAATAATAGGCAAAGCTGGAATTCAAACTCAGGTGTATTTTTTACTCTATTCTGATGTCTCATGCAGTGTCTAAAAAAGGTAATTATCTCTCTTCTCTTTCCCTCACAGATTGCTGTGTGGATGAGTTCATATTTTAGATCATATGCTTTTTCAGGTTTGTCTCCCTGTCATCTTTTTCTATTTTTACATATTACCTCTCTTTCATCCCACACTCCCCCCCCCCATTCTTTATAATCGATGCTTTTGCCCTACTTCATAAAAGATATTCACAGTTACTTTGGATATATATATATGTGTGTGTGTGTGTGTGTGTGTGTGTGTGTGTGTGTATACATATTTTAATAACAGATTGAAGGATAAAATGATTTAGCTATGTGAACTAATAGTTACAAATTAAAAAGATTGGAATGTCAGCTACTATTTAAACAAATCAATTGCCTTTTCAGACGTTAGTCAGGTCAAACTATTCATTTCCTTCTTTTTTTTTTTTTAAGTCGATTCAGCTGAATAGAGCATTCTCATTTTTAATGAGAGGGCTTTAGGACAAGGTTCACATTCATTGATTCCTGTCCTATCCATCCATTCTCTCACTTACTTCCTTAAAGAATAAACTGTATCTCTTTAACTTTGAAAATGGAATTTAAATCTCCACTGATGTGAATAATTTCTACCCTTTGATAAAGGACATTTGTCATATGTGTTTTGCTAATGGATTGGTCAGTCTATATTAAGAGTTCCTAGGCAACATTAATGTTCCAAACAAAAATTTGTCATGTATGACCTATGATGACTCAGTGTTGCAAGAGACCTGTGAACAGCTCACACACACACACACTCATGCATGTGCACACACACACACACACACACACACACACACACACACACACATACATAGACCCACCATCCTTGGATGTGGTTCATTGAATAAAGATAAATTAGAGAATTCATAACTTGCAGCTAATGACACAGGAGATCACAGAAAGTGTTTCACAATGCGTTTCATTATGAAAAAAAAATGCTCGGCCAAAAAAAAAAAAAGGGATGGTTTAATAACAAACGTTCTTCATTTGTATTTGGTGCTGGGCTCCATGAATTATTTATGTTTCTGGACAAGGCCTAGAAAGTATTTCAATGAAGCCTAATTTGTCAAGGTTACTTACACTTTACCATATTTTTCCTAACTATATCTTTCTGGATAGTACCATACATAAATATTTTCATTGTGTTGTGCATTTATTTGCAATATTGATGGCACTGTAAAATGTGGGCTATTAGCACCTCTTTAACCAGTGTCAGACCGAGAATTAAAATCGGAAACACCAGTGTCTTCCTTTTAGAAATATGGAGGTTAACTTTGATTATTATTCAGCTTTTGTGGCTGATGAGCCAGCTATAAGTCATACTGTGTAAAATTTATTGTCTAGAAATCATGCTACTGAATATTTTATCTTACTGGAAATGTGCTATAAAGGGGCTGCATCTTTAATCAAATTCATGATGATGTTGCAATCTCTTGGTCATACTGTCATATTAAAAAGTTGAGGTTAAGCGAAACTAAAGACATAGCTTCTGGGGGAGAGTAGTGATTATGGATATGCATATAGATATTATTTCTCTAAGACATTAGATATTATTTCCCCAAGACTTTAGATATTTATCTAAGACGTTTTATTTTGCCTGTGTTAAGCTTTCAACTATGTCAGAAAGGAAAACATTGGCTTTATGGTAGTGTTTGGATCCCAGTGACACCAGGTAGAGAAGCCTGAGTGAACCAGTAGTCAGGGGCAGTGAGAAGGAGAGTCAAGTAATGGTCGCTCAAGTGCTTGTAGTTTCGATCTCTGATATGTATTCAAAATCCCACAGAAAATCTGAGGAAATTTGCTGTTCATAGGAAACAAATTTTCGAAGGGCAGAGACAGATGCTTGGTTAGTCTGTGGAGGTGTCCTAAACACAAACGGTGTTCTAAGGCCCTGGTTGCTGGTGGTCCCATATGTGCTCCCCTCTACTGCCCCACAGGGTTGCTTGTGAGGCCTTGCTGTTGTTGTGTTGTGCTTGGTTTTGTTTAGACATTTGAAAAAAGAAATGATTGCTCATTGTTGGATCTGACTTTTGGTTCAAGCCTCTTATGACTATTGGACATGCTGTATCTTGATGTTTTATTCTTTTTCAGTGACCTTAAAAAAATAAGAAAGAGATCCCAATGGAGATTTTAGAACAACAACTAAATCTGAAAAGACTCTAGCTGAGGAAAGACCCATCAGTTTGGTTCAGTTCAGTTCAGTCATTCAGTCATGTCCGACTCTTTGAGACACCATGACAGGCCTCCCTGTCCATTACCAACTCCTGGAGTCTACCCAAACCCATGTCCATTGAGTTGGTGATGCCATGCAACCATCTCATCCTCTGTTGTCCCCTTCTCCTCCTACCCTCAATCTTTCCCAGCATCAGGGTCTTTTCAAATGAGGTAGCTCTTTGCATCAGGTGGCCAAAGTATTGGAGTTTCAGCTTCAACATCAGTCCCTCCAATGAACACCCAGGACTGATCTCCTTTAGGACTGGCTGGATCTCCTTGCAGTCTAAAAAGACCTATAGGAAGGTTGAAAACCTTTCTGAAATGTCAAACCAGCATCAAGCTGATCCTGACCTTGTTTAGCTACTTTTAGTGCCAGCCTTACTGTTCCTTTATGATGTTTTTCCTGTAGATTGATTCTTTTTTATTTTCTTTTTTAACAAATTAATTTATTTTTTATTGAAGGATAATTGGTTTATAGGATGTTGCTGTTTTATCTTCCTATCCCCCTCAAAAGCTGGAGGAGCCTATTTGTTTATTGCACAAGATTTGAAACCACTTTATTGAGCCTTACAGTTGCTAGGTCATCCTAAATAATTGATGTGCAAACCAGTGCTGTTCAATTGAACATTTTTGATGATAGAAATATTCTGTGTCATGCTGTCTAGCCACATGTAGCAATTAGACTTGAGATATGGTTAGTGTGTCTGTGAAATGAAATTTTAATTTAAATAGGCACATTAGACTATTGGCCACCGCAGTGAAACAACAGAGCAATATACATATATATTCAGGGCACTGTTGACCCTTGCTTTTTGAGCAAGTTCAATGATGGTCATTTAAATATATTTTTAAGATACTTTTTCTAATTGTAATAAAATTAAATACACTCATTATTGTGTTTGTTAGTGTTGGCACAAATAGGTTGTAGGAGGGGAGATGGAGACAACCATATTTTTATATAGTATAATTAAGAAAAACACTGCATTGCAAGGCTTTTTTGTAGTAAATATGTTTTACCAATAAGAATTTGGGGATTCATTTTAAAGGAAACCAGAAGTATGCTGAGATGAATTATAGCAACTCTCTACTTATCTAACAGTCAATATTCCATTAACTGTATCTATAAGAAAGGAGGTTAAGTAATCAGAAATAAATAAGGGAATTCTTTGAGTGGCCTCTGAAAAGTACTTGAGATCCCACGATGTTGATAATCTTGATTTTCTATGCTGCTCTGTGTCTTGCTCGACTACATTGGACTATAATTCTTCCTTCTACAAAGGGTGGACATTTTCATCCTTTGACTGGATTATCCTCTCTAGGCACTTCTTTCTGTCTGCAGAAATCCTGTCTGTCCTTGAAAGTCAAGTCCAGGCTCTTTGGGCCCTTTGACTTCTGTTTCTTAAACACTGTCCCTAAGAGTTCTTTCCCTGCAGCTTAAAACGCGATGAAACATGAATAGACTCAGAAGAGAGGAGGCTGGGCAGGTTCAATGTACCTAGAAAGTTGGTTGCTGCTCCACTACGGCTTTCCAAGTAGAAGAAGCATTGTCTTTGTCAGACGGGAGTTACAGGGAGTCGTGCTCTTATAGATACAAGGAGGATCGGGCTCCCCAGAGTCCCCTGGCTCTTCTCAGCCCTTTATCTTCCCATTTCTAGTATTTACAGGCCCTTACCTTCAGGGTGGGTGATCTATTTTCTTCTCTTATTCATAAAAAATATATGGTTATCTGATAGTCATTGATCTCAAGGATGTAGATAGCAAGCATTTCTCTTAAACTTTGATTCCTCCCTTAGGTATTCTGGCCTGCTTTCAAGTAGCAGCTTTTTTTTTTTTTTTTCCTTTCTTTCCCAACACCATACTTCAGTTTATAAAAGTTAGCCAACATTCTCCAGTTCCCTTAAATCTGGGTCTCTTGTCCTTAGTTGCTCTGGATATTGTGAGCACATAGTCTGTGCTCAAAGACAATCAGTGAGGGCTGAACCAACTGCTTTGCTGCTAAGGAACAAGGACTGCCATCTGCTCAGCTCAGGATCTTGGAGTTCTCACTGGTCTCCCATTTTGCCAGACTCAATCTGATCTGCCAGTTGCAACAGCTCATGTCTCAAAGCATGTGTATAAGTTAGTATTGTTTGGATTTCAAGTGGTAACATCTCAAATGGACTCACTTAAGCAAAAGATGGGAATTATTCAAAATAAACAGAGCCATTTCATAGAACAACAAGGCTGTGGGAAGCATCACTAAGCAGTCAGGCCACATACATGAGTCCCTGACTTACGTACCTTCATAAATCCCTCTGCCTCTCATCATTGCTTTTCTCTGTTTATTCATACCATTTTTCATTCCTGCTCTAGTTGCTATCTTCATTGCAGGAAATATGGCCAACAACCACTCCACCTACTGGGTCACAAGTCCATATATCCTGGGAAAGGTTCTGTTGGTTCAATTTGGATCATTCATCTGTAGCCAGGATGGCAGGATCATGATGAATGACATAGTATGTTCACAGTAATTACAAACCTGTAGGGTGGGGCAGGGACATACTCTCCAGAAAACTAGGGATGCCAGGTGGACAAAATGATTATCATTTTTAGCTCAGATAAAAAATTATGATTTTTTTCCTCTCTCTTTTTTTTTTCAGCTCTAATAACTGCCAAGTCCAGTTCAAATGGCAGCATAACCACAAAATTGCCCCTTTAATAAAAATCTCTAGAAGTGTGAGATAGACATAGTTTAAATTAGGAAACTGGACACAGAATATTTACTGCTATTTCCTAATCTATGATTTTGGCTTCATTTCCCTCATCAGTGAAAATGAAGAGGTGAAAGATTGAGGTTAGTCTGTAGAACTTTAAAACTCAGCAAAGGAGGGTTATGTAAATTTTTGAACAAAAATTTTAAAGTGGTATTTTTAGGACTTTGTAATTTGGCAGTTGGTGTTGATCAGAAAGCTTATAGCCCCAAATCAGTAGCTTTAGAGATGATCAGGGCAATGTTAAGCATGAGAAGACCTAGCCAGATAAGTGGGAAGCCCCATGGTGACACAGGCTGTCATCTGATCTTGATGGTAGGCTGGTGGCTGGATGTCTCATTTCTTAGTGCTCACATCCTCTCTCCTTTCATGCACTATACTTAACGTCTGCTTTTTATTCACTAAGCCAGCCATTTCACTTCTAATTCCAGAGCTTTGTACAGGCTTTTCTTGTTATCTAGTCACTATAGCTTATTTTTTGAATCTTGCTAAACTAGAATTTTCCGAGAGAAGATAAAGTGAATGAGACAAAGCTGAGAAAACTGTGAATAGAAAAATGGAAATATCTTAACAACAGATTACTGGAAAATTACCACAGAAAAAGTAAAGTCAATCCAATAAGTATTTGGTTTTGCTGCTGCTGCTGCTGCTGCTAAGTCGCTTCAGTCGTGTCTGACTCTGTGCGACCCCATAGATGGCAGCCTACCAGGCTCTTCCATCCCTGGGATTCTGCAGGCAAGAACACTGGAGTGGGTTGCCATTTCCTTCTCCAATGCATGAGAATGAAAAGTGAAAGCGAAGTCACTCAGTCGTTTCCGACTCTTTGCGACCCCATAGATTGCAGCCTACCAGGCTCCTCCAACCATGGGATTTTCCAGGCAAGAGTACTGGAATGGAGTGCCATTGTCTTCTCCAATTTTGGTTTTAGTATCTACTATTTTTAAGATTGTTTTAGTCAAAGAGACTAAAACCTTTCTGGGGTTGGAAACAGAAATCAGTTAGGTACAGATTAAGAAATTTAGATTGTGCTTTCTATATTGTTTAGAAGATAATGGATATGGAATCCATGGTGTTTACTGAGCAACTAACAAAATAATGAAATATTGCCATAGCAAATTTAAAGCAAATAAATAGAAATGTTTTTCTTAATTAGATACCTTCGTATACTATCCTTTAGCATAATCTCTAACATCTGTCAGATATAGAAATAATTATAGGATAAAAACTTTAAATCCATAACATTCTATTCCATTATCTTAAAATTGTTTTCTGAATTAAGAGAAGAAATTGAGTATTTGATATGAGTAGCAGCACATTTTGATTAGAGGCCAGTGAGAGCATGGTCTGAGAATCAGTGAATTAGGAGTCAGACTTCAAGTATGGTCTTCAGAGGAGGTGGTAGGATAACCTTCAATATAATGTATTTTCTTCTTTCCCAGCTTTCTGCCTCCAGAAGGCTATTTAGCATGTAAATAGCACTACATACAAAGTGGGTTTTAAACTTTGACTATATATTTGAATGGCTTGCAGAACAAATGTAGATGACAGAGCCCATCCTAGACCAACTCACTTAGAATCTCTAGGATGACACATAGGCACGGCCATGTTAAAAAAACTTCCTAGTTGATTCTAATGTGTAAACTAGTGCTGAGAATCAGTGATGGAAGAGATGAAAAAGAATCACGAATCTCTAGCAATCAAGAGTCTTGAATTCCTATTCACACGTAGGGCAATGCAATGCAGCTATATCTCAGTTTCCTTAGCTGGAAATGAAGGGATGAGACTAGAAGATCTTATGTATATTTCTGGCTCTATGAGTCTTTAGAATTACTCATGGAAATTTGTGCATAAATATAATAAAATGTTATGTTAGTAGACCCAGTATAGTTAAATTCTATTGCAATGAATCCATCAGTAATGCAAATAATACATGTATAAAGCCTATGATAATGTTTTTGAATTCAGTAGAGATTACATTCAGAAATGAAATCATTCAGTATTTCCCTGCTAGAAATACTTCAACAAATTAAAAAACAAAACAAAAACTATTTTACTTAGTAGTCTATCGTCTTCCTGGTTATCATCATAATTATGTAGAGAAGATTTTTATCAGTTCTTATCCTTTCATGTTAGTCAGTGTTTCTCAGTGATTGCCTATTAATTCTTCAATATTTTTCTTGATGATGTTGAAGATATGTCATCATACCAACATGTTAGACCACCTGAATAATGTTTCATTTGTCGAAGGCCAAGAGACCCTTGGAATCATTTCCTCATTCTTTCCATGAATTTAACCTACATCCATCATTGAGTTCAGTATAGATTTCATACTATTCCTTGTGGGCGTAACTTCAAAGAGGAAAATGGTGGTTAAAATTCTTGCTTTACTTGAACTGTTAGTTTTTTCTCTTTCTCTCACTTCTCTCTCTCAACCCATCGTGGTTTAAAGCAACTATACTTTATCATTCTCATTTTATAAATGAGGAAAGTGAGAGTCTGAGGGCTTTGTTTTTTTTCCTGTTCCTAGGTTTCATAACCAGTATGGGGCTTCCCTGATGGCTCGGATGGTAAAGAGCATACCTGTAATGCAGGAGATCCAGGTTTGATCAGTGGGTCAGGAAGATCCTCTGGAGAAGGGAATGGCAACATATTCCAGTTTTCTTGCCTGGAGAATTCTGTGGACAGAGGAGCCTGGTGGGCTACAGACTGTGGAGTTGCAAAGAGTCAGACGTGATTGACTGATTAACACTGTAACAGCAAATTAATATCATGACTCTTGCATTTAAAACTCAGCAGCTTTTTGTGAACTCCCAAGTGTTCACTCAATGAACATTTAAGGAAAAGCATTTGTGTACATGGGGATATAGGTGATAGAAAGTTAATGAGCTTAAGTCTCAACAGGATTCCTCTTAAGAGAGAAGAAGTTGTGAGTTTTTGGTAGCATGATTATTTCTCAGGATAGAAGCTGACACCCGAGGATGAAGGGACCTCGATGTGGGTGGAGCTACCCTTCTGGGTAAGAGGGAGGTTTTGCTTATTGCTCCTGAGGAGGAGGAGGGAGAGATGAGAGATGATGGAAGAAAGAGACTGGGCAGAAACAGGAGAGGCCAGGAGATCAAGACCTACCTCGACCCTAGTCAAGTCTAGCTAAGTCATGGATACTCATAATGTGAGTGAATTCTACATTGAAACTAATAATCTTGGTTCATTAAGAATGTCCCAGGACCATTGGAGATGTATAAGGAAGACTGTGTGGCGTAGAGATGCATAAGGAATAAGGCAGTCAACCACTCAAACCGTGGAATGCGGTTCAGGACAAGTTTAAAGATGTGTCTGCCTGGCAGCAAATGGGTGTAGGGGAAGGAAAAATCATTAACTGACATGTGTTATCGCAAAATGAATAGGATAAGCCCCATGATTCTTAGCTAAAAACAGAAGATTCTGAATAATTTTAGAGACAACAGCAATGCACGAATGATTTACTTGTACCCTATTAAGGTAATTGCCAATGACACAATAGCCCCACTGTTTTAAAATATGCAAAGGATTATCAAAATAGAAAATTTAGAAGTATAGCAAGTCACAGTGACATCCTACATTATTTCCTTAGCTGAGCACCGCATATCTGTGGAGTTCAGAATGATGAAGAAGGTCAACATTTGTATGGTTACAAAATATTTAAAATTCAAGGATTTAACTAATGCATTCTTTCCCCCTTAGACACATATGTTTCATTAGGGTAGGCTTGTATGTAATGTGTGTGAATCCACCTAATTTTCTAACTTGAAATTAAGTTTTCTTAGTGTCAAATTGCTAAAATGGGCTTTATTACATTTAATACATTTGAAATAACTGCTGAGACCTGCTTTGGTATTTTTGGTGATGAAATATTACTACATTTCTCATAATGTACTAAGATAATGATTTGGATAAGTGAATCACATATTTACAAGATGCTGTTTTTTTGTTTTAATGTGAAAGGTAATCTTAAATTACTTTAATAGAGCATATGCCTCTGTAATAAGTCAGTCTCCAAAATTTAATTGTTTACAACGAATATGCCAGTTTCTTTAGAAGATAGATTGTTCTACTGGTTAAAAATATTAAGCAATTCCCAAAGCACTTAAATTCAATTTCATTTGATTAGTTCATTACAGTTTTCCATTTAAGCAAAGACAACAGTCTTCAGAATAATGATTCCAACCCCCAAACTTTCATTCTAAATTTAAGTCAGGTAATCAGTGTGTGTTCTCCATAAGATGCAGGTAATTATAATGGTAAATGCCCATTGGTTACATTTACTGGGAAGAGTAGATGTATTATTTGTGTGTTTTAATGACATTAGAATGAATCTAAAAACCAGGATTGAATTGCAACTTGTGTACTTTCAAAATCTGGTGTATACTGTTTGTGTAATAAATTTGTCATACCTGTTTCATAACTTCCTACAGAAATGACACTTGAGCTGAATGCTACTTGTGTTCATCTTAGAAGAAAATCAAATGAGTATATAATTTAGCATGAAAACATTGACACAATACCACACTAACTTGCATTTTCTGACTGAGGAAGATCAACAAAGATATTTTAAGAATCAGTCAATGAGAACTCTGCTTGAGGAGCTTGTATTCTGCTGGGTCTGCAGTTGTAGTCACTGGGGATCTGATTAGCTTCGTGTGTATCTTTCCTCATTTATCATCTACCTTATATCCATGTCCAAATGAGAGTTAATAGGGGCGTGATGGAGAAGTTGTCATACTTCTCTTTAGAGGTGTGACTTCCCCCACACAGAAATGTAGCAATAGATTTTTCTCTTCTTCATGACAAGAGGAATATTTTTTCCACTTAGTTTTCTGGTTACCTTAAAAAAAAAATATGCTGTCTTCTTTCATGGACCATTGAAAATGAATGGGTTCAATACAGTAGTCATTTTAAGCAAAACAGATAATAAAACTGGTCTCCTGGTTTGACACACAAGTCTTGGAGAACTTTCCTGTATGGAAATTATGAATGAGCTTCTGAATTTATAGTGCCATGGACCAGAGCCTAGACTTTAGTGAATCTCAAGAGTAAATGCTTCTCAAGAAATTAATTTTTTTGAAGATAATTATTTGGTCTATGCTCGTGATCTCTCTCCTTCATCACACATCATTGCATGTTTTGCTTTTGAAAAATCTCTAAATCATTCATTCCAGGCTACCTTTGTCAAAGGTATTCATATGTGAACAAATATAAATTATAGTCATCTATTGTCATTGATCCTCAGCATCACTTCCCTCTTGACTAGAATGAACCACATTGCATTTTCACATTCAATTCAACTAATTTGATTTGGTTAAACGTTACATACTATATCTACTATTGTGAGATTATTCTATGTTGGTTACTACCGAGATACAAAGTATAAAGCAAATGAACCTTAAGGAATGAATGAATTTATTGTTTGAAATCTTTCTATTCCTTTCCTTTCCCTAATACATACTTTGCAAATGAACTTTCCCTGTCAAACCCAGAAGTAGGAAGTTCTCAAACAAAGGATAAAGTGGGATGGCATTTGCTCCAGAGAAGTGCTGTATAGTCCAAGTTATTGATTTAGCTAGGGATTTCCTCCAAAGATCATGTACAAAATGACCTTTGTTTCTTTTCTTTACATCTAGATCATTTTCAGATGTTTTTTTCCAGGATTCCACTTATGATAGATCTTTGATGGGACACATAAAGAACTGATGTAGGTAGACTGATATGACAGATGCCATCAATAAATGCCTTCACAAAAATACTTGCCTGTCACAAGTTAATTTGATGCAATATTTTCCGTCATGAGGGTGGATTAATTTTGTCCGTTTTCTCCTCTTATCGTAATTCTTGTCATGTGAATAAGAATGTATTATAAAGAAGAACACACTAGACATTATAATTCTGTGATAACTCATTTTTGTGACAAAGAATATAATGAGACTAGACAATAGAGCAAATTCGTCATATTCTTACAGTGAACTTAATATTGACTTCCTGGCTTCTCTTGTTGATTTCGAGGGCATGTCACTTTTGGTTTTATACCAACCAAATGATTAAAGAAGCCACCATTGAAAGACTTGTACTGATTACAGAAGTCTTTTCAACAGGGAAATAACAGAACCATTTTGATTTTCTTTCCTTTCCTGTTCAAACAATTATTTAATGTATATCTGTGATTTCATTTTGATGAAGAAAGACTCATCGATTTCACAGTTATTCAAGAAGTATTATAAACTTGATACTTGGACTGCATCTACCATTGAGGAAAGAGCAAATTTTCTCAATAAATCACTATTATAAGTCACAAATAAAAAACAAAGTTTTATATTAAAGAACCTTTCCAAAACACTAATCATATTTTCCCCCAGTAACTGAAGCAAAGCAGTCCCCCTGAGTGTGGTCGGCAGCAGCAGCCAGGAATCTGATTCAGGGTTTTCCTCCCTAGTGGACACGCTGGTTGTTTTTAATCACCCTCCATTTTTACCATCCTCCATCCATGGATCCTCTCATTTCTTCTTTTCATGTTGTAACAAAGAAGGAAGCAATTATTTATAAGCAGCCACTTCTTTTGCACACCTCAGGCATTAAAGTAGAAACATAGGCAGTAGAGTTCAGTGAAAATTGGAGCTGGAAGAGTAGTCCTATAATTGGCACACCATCTCAGTAACATATTTGCTATCACTCTTATTGTCATTATGATTAGTAAAAATCAGATATAATCACTCTTTTATTCTCAGTTCAGATAGCTCCTCAGACTCTTTCTTAACAAACACAGTGTTGTACTGATGAATCTATTTGTAGGGCAGGAATAGAAACAAGTGCTTCCCTGGTGGCTCACA
This sequence comes from Antilocapra americana, assembly GCA_007570785.1. NCBI lineage: Eukaryota > Metazoa > Chordata > Mammalia > Artiodactyla > Antilocapridae > Antilocapra > Antilocapra americana. The sequence continues at coordinate 13,396,959 of ML664161.1, read as the reverse complement.
TGGTAAAGAATCCATGCAATGCTGGAGACCTGGGTTCCATCTGGATTGGGAAGATCCCCCGGAAGAGGGCATGGCAACCCACTCTAGTTTTCTGGCCTGGAGAATCCCCATGGACAGAGGAAACTGGTGGCTACAGTCCATGGGGATGCAAAGAGTCGGACCTGACTGAGCAACTAAGCACAACACAACAGAAACACAGACTATCTTGTTGCGGATAGCAAGGGAAGGAGAGTGTGGGATAAATTGAGAGAGAAGCACTGACATACATACGTTACCGGGTCTAAAAGAGATGGCTAGTGGGAAGCTGCTAGTTAAAACAGGAGCCCAGCTGCTGCTCTGTGATGACCTAGAGGTATGAGAAAGCAGTGAGGGTGGGAGGGAGGTTCATGAGAGCGGAGATATGTATATACTTAAGGCTGAGATAGCTGGAGTAACAGGAAAGTTTTGCCTTGAGGAACAAAATGAAGCAGGGCAAAAGCTAACAGTTTTGCCAAGAGAATGCACTGGTTATAGCAAACAACCTCTTCCAACAGCATAAGAGACAACTCTACACATGGACACCACCAGATGGTCAATACTGAAATCATACTGATTATATTCTCTGCACTGAATATGGAGAAGCTCCATACAGTCATCAAAAACAAGACTAGGAGCTGACTGTGGCTCAGATCATGAACTCCTTCTTGCAAAAATCAGACTTAAATTGAAGAAAATAGGGAAAACCACTAGGTCATTCAGATATGACCTAAATCAAATACCTTATGATTATATAGTGGAGGTGACAAGGGATTATATCTGGTGGACAGAGTGCCTGAAGAATTATGGATGGAGGTTTGTAACATTGTACCAGAGCTAGTGATCAAAACCATCCCAAAGTAAAAGAAATGCAAAAAGGCAAAATATTTGTCTGAGGAGGATTTATAAATAGCTGAGAAAAAAACAAAAGCAAAAGGCAAAAGAGAAATGGGAAGATAAATCCATCTGAATACGGAGACCCAAAGTATAGTAAGGAGAGATAAGAGAGCCTTCCTAGGTGAACAATGCAAAGAAATAGAGGAAAACAATAGAATGGGAAAGACTAGAGATCTCTTTGGGAAAATTAGAGAAACCAAGGAAACATTTCATGCAAAGATAGGCACAAAAAGGACAGAAATGGTATGGATCTACCAGAAGAAGGAGATATTAAGAAGAGGTAGCAAGAATACACAGAAGAACTGTACAAGAAAGATCTTAATGAGCTGAATAAGCACAATAGTGTGATCACTCACCTAGACCCGCATCTTGGAACGTGAAGTCACCTGGGCCTTCGGAAGCATCTCTATGAACAAAGCTAGTGGAAGTGATGGAATTCCAGATGGGTTATTTCAAATCCTAAAAGATGGTGCTGTGCAAGTGCTGCACTCAATATGCCAGCTAAATTGGAAAATTCAGCAATGGCCACTTGACTGGAAAAAGTCAGTTTTCATTCCAATCCCAAAGAAGGGCAATGCCAAAGAATGCTTAAACTATTGCACAATTATGTTCATTTCATATGCCAGGAAGGTAATGCTCAAAATCATTTAAGCTAGGCTTCAACAGTATGTGAACTGAGAACTTCCAGATTTCAAGCTGGATTTAGAAAACGCAAAGGAACCAGAAGTCAAATTGCCAACATCTGTTGGATCACAGGAAAAGCAAGAGAATTCCAGAAAAAACATCTACTTTTGCTTTATTGACTACACTAAAGCCTTTGACTGTATAGATCACAACACACTGGAAAACAATTAAAGAAATGGGAATACCAGACCAACTTACTTGCCTTCTAAGAAACCTGTATGCAGGTCAAGAAGCAACAGTTAGAACTGGACATGGAACAATGGACTGGTTCAGAATTGGAAAGGAGTTCATCAAGGCTGTACATTGTCACCCTGCTTATTTAATTTATATGCAGAGTCAGTTCAGTCCAGTCATTCAGTTGTGTCTGACTCTTTGCAACCCCATGAACTGCAGCACACCAGGATTCCCTGCCCATCATAAACTCCCAGAGCTTGCTCAGACTCATGTCCATTGAGTTGGTGATGCCATCCAACCATCTTATCCTCTGTTATCCCCTTCTCCTCCTGCCTTCGATCTTTCTCAGCATCAGAGTCTTGGCAAATGAGTCAGTTCTTTGCATCAGGTAGCCAATGTATTGGAGTTTCAGCTTTAGCATCAGTCCTTCCAATGAATATTCAGGACTAATTTCCTTTAGGATGGACTGACTTGATCTCTTTGCAGTCCAAGGGACTCTCAAGAGTTTTCTCCAATACTGCAGTTCAAAAGTGTCAGTTCTTTACCTCTTAGCTTTCTTTATAGTCCAACTTTCACATCCATACATGACTATAAAACCAGAGATTTGACTTGATGTATGTTTGTTGGTAAAGTAATGTCTGTGCTTTTTAATATGCTGTCTAGGTTGGTTGTAGCTTTTCTTCCAAGGGGCAAGCATCTTTTAATTTCATGGCTGCAGTAAACATATGCAGTGATTGTGGAGTTCAGAAAAGTAAAGCCGGTCACTGTTTCCATTGTTTCCTCATCATTTTGCCATTAAGTGATGGGACCAGATGCCATGATCTTAGTTTTCTGAATGTTGAATTTTGAGCCAACTTTTACACTCTCCTCTTTCACTTTCATCAGGAGGCTCTTTAGTTCTTTGGTTTCTGCCATAACGATGGTGTCATCTGCATATCTGAGGTTATTGATATTTCTCCCAGCAATCTTGATTCCAGCTTGTATTCATCCAGCCCAGCATTTTGCATAATATAACCTGCATATAAGTTGAATAAGCAGGGTGACAATATATAACTTTGACGTACTCCTTTCCCTATTTGAAACTAGTCTGTTGTTCCATGTCCAGTTCTAACTGTTGCTTCCTGACCTGCATACAGATTTCTCAGAAGGCAGGTCAGGTGGTCTGGTATTCCCATCTCTTTATGAATTTTCCACAGTTTGTTGTGATCCACTCAGTCAAAGGCTTTCGCGTAGTCAGTAAAGCAAAAGTAGATGTTTTTCTGGAACTCTCTTGCTTTTTCAATGATCCAGCGGATGTTGGCCATTAGGTCTCTGGTTCCTCTGTGTTTTCTTTCTTTCTTTTTTTCTTTTTCCTCTGTGTTTTCTAAATCTAGCTTGAACATCTGGAAGTTCACGGTTCACATACTATTGAAGCCTGGCCTGGAGAATTTTGATCATTACTTTGCTAGCGTGTGAGATGAGTGCAATTATATGGTAGTTTGAACATTCTTTGACATTGCCCTTCCTTGGGATTAGAATGAAAACTGACCTCTACCAGTCCCGTGGCCATTGCTGAGTTTTCCAAATTTACTGGCATATTGAGTGCAACACTTTCACAGCATCATCTTTCAGGATTTGAAATAGCTCAACTGGAATTCCATCACTTCCACTAGCTTTGTTTGTAGTGATGCTTCCTAAGGCCCACTTGACTTCACAGTCCTGGATGTCTGGCTCTAGGTGAGTGATCACACCATCGTAGTTATCTGGGTCATGAAAATCTTTTTTGTGTAGTTCTTCTGTGTATTCTTGTCATCTCTTCTTAATACTTAATGTCTTCTTCTTTTGTTAGGTCCATACCATTTCTGTCCTTTAGTGTGCCTATTTTTGCATGAAATGTCCCCTTGGTATCACTAATTTTCCTGAAGAGATCTCTAGTCTTTCCTTTCTATTGTTTTCCTCTATTTCTTTGCATTGATCACTGAGGAAGGCTTTCCAATCTCTCTGTGCTATTATTTGGAACTCTGCATTCAAAGGGTATATCTTTCCTTTTCTCCTTTACCCTTTGCTTGTCTTCTTTTTTCAGCTATTTGTAAGGCTTCCTCAGACAACTATTTTGCCTTTTTGCATTTCTTTTTCTTGGGGATGGCTACTGCCTCCTGTACAATGTCATGAACCTCTGTCCATAGTTCCTCAGGCATTCTGTCTATCAGATCTAATCCCTTGAATCTATTTGTCACTTCCACTATATAATCACAAGGGATTTGATTTAGGTCATACCTGAATCATCTAGTGGTTTTCCCTACTCTCTAATTTAAGTCTTAATTTTGCAGTAAGCAGTTCATGATCTATGCCACAGTCAGCTCCCAGTTTTGTTTTTGCTGACTGTATAAAGCTTCCTCATCTTGGCTACAAAGAATATAATCAATCTGATTTTGATATTGACTATCTGGTGATGTTCATGTGTAGCGTCTTCTCTTGTGTTGTTGGAAGAAGATGTTTGCTATGTCCAGTGCATTCTCTTGGCCAAATTCCGCTATCCATTGTATGCGGAGTACATCATGCAAAATGCTGGGCAGGATGAAGCACAAAATGTAGTTTTACCGGGAGAAATATCAATAATCTCACATAGCAGATGAAACCACTCTTATGCCATAAAACAAAGAGGAACTAAAGAGCCTCTTGATGAAGGTGAAAGAGGAGAGTAAAAAAACTTGGCTTAAAACTCAACATTCAAATAACGAAGATCATGGCATCCAGTCCCATAACTTCATGGCAAATAAATGGGGAAACAATGGAGACAGTGACAGACTTTATTTTCTTGGGCTCCGCATTTGCTCCTTGGAAGAAAAGCTATGGCAAACATTGTATATTAGAAAGCAGAGCCATTATTTCGCTGGCAAAGGTCTATACAGTCAAAGCTATGGTTTTTGCAATAGTCATGTGCAGATTTGAGAGCTGGCTTGTAAAGAATGCTCAGAGTGAAGAATTAATGCTTTTGAACTGTGGTGTTGAAGAAGACTGTTGAGAGTCCCTTGGACAGCAAGGAGATCAAACTTGGCAACCCTAAAGGAAATGAACTTTGAATATTTATTAGATGAACTGATGCTGAAGCTGAAGCTCCAGTACTTTGGCCACCTGATGCGAAGTCAATTCATTAGAAAAGACCCTGATGCTGGGAAAGATTGAAGGCAGAAATAGAAGGGGATGACAGAGGATGAGATGATTGTATGGCATCACTGACTTAATGGACATGAGTTTGAGCAAGCTCCAGGAGATTGTGAATGACAGGAAAGTCTGGCATGCTGCAGTCTATGAGGTTGCAAAAAGTCAAATATTATTGAGCAACTGAACAGCAGGCTGATTCATATTGTATGGCAGAAAAAATACAACATTGTAAAGCAATTATCCTTCAATTAAAAAGAAGAAATTAGTTGTTGAAATCTATCTGTTACTTTGCTGTAAGACACGCTATCTAGATACCTGACATATGAATAATGTTAAATAAATGTTCACTAAATGGATGATTAAATGTTTGAAATTTACAAAAAGGAAATTTCTTTTTAAACGTGGCTGGAGTCTTTTCTTTCCTGTGATATAAAGTAAGGGTGCTTCTGTTAACCAAGTTCTCTACTGTTGGACTCTCTTAACTATAGAAGTTGAGAGTCACATATAAAAATGGATGTGAAGATCCACTGAGAGTTCTGTTTTTATGCACATGAAATCTATACATATTGTCAATACATATACCATCCTAAATTCATTCAGAGTTGAATATTATCAGAGACAGCTGGACTTCACTCCTGCTACCCCCGTTGTATGACCTTGTGTTTCAATTTCCTCAGTTGTAAGATTTAAGCACAGTATTTTCCTTTTTGTTTCTTATAATTCTAGTCTCCTGTGTTTCTAAACACATGCACAAAACCAGTTATAAAATTACCAGTAAATTTCACTTGACCTGATTTCATGGATCTACTTTTGTCTAAGAGAAAAAATTAGAAATTCTACTTGAGTTCTTTTGCCAAGGGTTTTTGATGAAGTTGTCAAAACCCAGTGTTTGATTTTTCTTTTCCTAATTACAATTACCTGTAGGAAAAACAAGTGAGAGCATTCTTTTTTTTGTGAGAACCTGGGGATTCTAGTCTGTTATCGAAACTGGAATATCTCCAGGCCCTTGTGAAGTGAGTACAAAGGATACATTCTGAGAGCAAGGCGGAATTCATCCAGTCTAGAGACCTGCTCTTGAGTCTGCTGGAAAATCTGCTGTCTTTTGAGTACAAAAGGCCCAATCTGATGTGGATTCTTGCAAATGGTGATCACACCAGGATCCTGCGTCACCCAACAGGGAAGCAGCTAATTGGCCAGACAGTTTTGGAATGAATTTAGCTGCTGGTTGGCAGGTGGGGTACGCAGTAAAGCACTACACAGTAATTTGTTTTTAATTACCATGTTTGCTTGGGAAAGGCTGTAAGGTCTACTCATTGCTCATACTGGTCTGCTAATTGACTGTTTGGAGATTTACAAACTGGGTTTTACACAGCATCCTTCTTGATTGCCTGTGGTGATCCATATAGCATGTTATTCATTTAGTTTTTTTCCCTAAAATTTTGTCTCAATATCTCTAATAGAGATAAAAGAGCAAATCTCTCTGATTAAATCTCTTAACTTCAACTTGTAAGCATGTAAGAACGCGTTACCCTTTAAGCCTGTCTTTTGCTTCATTTTGTTTCCTGGCCTAAAAAAAGGAATATTTTTGTGCAAAATGTTCCCGGATGTCATCAAATCAACACTGATTTATGTGTGTACTCATTCAGCCCAGGGAGGTGGGAGAAGGAAGTGAGGTGGGTGTGAGGAGAGCAGCCAGGATGCAAGAGAAGCCAAGCAAATGGTAAGCCAGGTGCCTGCCCAGCGGGAAGCATGCCCAGGAGCAGAGCCTGGATGCCCACAGTGGGTCAGATGGGGTTCAGAGGAGCACAGGTGTTGGGTGAGTCCACGCCCACAAACCTGGGAGCGTCCTGGATCAAGCTGGGCTGGATGAAAATAGGCACTGAGATGACCTACAAGAGTTATAAAGAGGCGGTCAGAACTGGGTCAGTCAAGGACGTGTTGAAAGTGGTGAGTGAGAAGGTGGCATCCAAGTAGAAAGGGCTGTGTGAATTTCTGCCAGCTAGAGATGAAGTCTCCTCTGCATGTTCAACTGAGAGCAGAGACTGCATTGCTTATAACTGTCTCCAGGTCTCAATTCTGTTGGGATCGGGGGTGATGGATCAATACAACTTATTAGCAATCGAAAAAGAGTTCTTTTCTCAGTATTTGTTGAATTTGTAGTGATATAAAATTCCTGATACAAATTTAAAAATTTGTATAAATTTTTTTCATAAAAATATCATGTTAAATATTTAGCTTGGCTGTACTTAGGTTAGGGATGCACTTTTGTTTGTTTGTTTTAATCAGATGTGCTGTAGTCCAGTCCTTTAGGATCTATAATAACTCGTGGCATATAATTGGCACCTAATGAGTTTCACCTAATATTTATTGGGTAAGAGAATGATTTTTCTTTTGGCAGTATTTTGGCCTCAGATCTTAAAGGTATAAACTGGCTTTGCGCTATTAAGAACTCAACATAAGCATAATGCAGTTTTGACCTTTTCTGTGGAATTTAGGTACCAGTTTATCTTGACTTGGTAATCTAGATGTTTTTGCTTTTCCATTTTAAGGACATGGGTATAGGTTATGCTTTCAGCATAATTGCCTGAAATTTCAAGTTTGTTTAGTCATTGTCAACACTCACTATTAGAAGTCATCTTTGTATCAGAATGCTACTAATATCATATGGCCACAGAAGTGGGAATTCTGACCTGGACCATGAGTACCAAAGTAGAAAGATGAGAGTCTACTCATGTGTTTGATAATACTTACTTAATTTTTCCAGATTGCACTCTTAAAAACAGCTAAACCATTGCTTCTCAAACTGGAGCCACGTCTTCTTCCTTGACAGGGATGGAGTGGTGCAATGGGATTGATAATGTGTGGGGTTGAGAGCAGCAAGTCAGACTTTTCTGGCTTTATCCCACAGCTCTGCCACATATTAGTTAGGCAATGGGCCAAGTGATCCCATCTGTACAATGGAAACAATAGCAGGGTTGGTGTGATGACTGAGTATGTTAATGTGTGGGATGTGCCTGGAATGCTGCCAGACCCAGAATAAGCACTTTATAACTGTTAGCAATTATCAGTAAAATTCTGATTGTAATAGCTCTTAAATGTGATTTATATTTGAGAGGAGGAAGGTGTGGAGAATAAACTTTGAGCCCTAACAAAGGTCAGCAAATATGATAGTAGACAGGATGGAAACAGAAACATTCTTTAGAATACCTTAACGATTTTCTCCTCACATAATGTTTAACATATTTCATTTTCTGTTCAGGTATTTGATAACATGGCGGGTATAACTGATATTTTTTTTTTGGTGAATGAACATCATATAGTCATAGACTACATTAAAAAGGAATTACACACAGATTGATTACTTCTCTGTGGTTTTTTAAAAATGTAAGTATAATAATTAGGCTGTACTTTCATTACAAGTGTAAAATGAAGCAAATATTGACTGAGAATTCAAGTCTTGTTCAACTAATACAAATTGGCAATAATCAGGCATATGTGTTATACTGACAATCAAAAAGAAAAATTAAATTATCCCACTAAAACAAGAAAAGGAATCTGACATGAAAATTTACGTGGAAGAGCCTCAAAGGTAAAGCAAAATTTTGAAAGCCAAGTGATCAAAGTTGATCTTCCTAGGATAATCATGACTCTAATAAAACTGTCATCAGTAGATCTTTGCTTGAGGACTGTTAACCCCAAACCCAATTGTGACATCATAATCAACTCACCCACTTGTATAATTTCTTCCTGGGATTGCCTTCTATTGTTTGAAATCACATTTAATCCTTCCACAATAGGAGGCTGATATGCAATTGTGAATGCCTGAATCGCACTGGTTTACTCCCTAATTTCATTTGAGAAAACCATTTTATAAACTAATATCCTGATTCCAAGCAGAAAAGAGATGGAATACACAATAATGTGCCTGCAGGGGGTTTCAGCATTTCATTTAGGGTGTCATGTTGAACATTAAAATGCAATGTAATAAAAAGATGTGTAGAAGAGTTGAAATGATGGTGTCCTGCTGAATAACTTAAAGAAAAAAACCCTGCTTTAGCTTTGAGTGCTACATTTTATTTATAGCTTCAACTGATATCTTGACTTCAATCACAGAACTTCTAGTTAGTTTGCAGAGATGGTTTTATAAGTCTCCTGGGTGAAGGGAAATCATTTGCCCTAATTGGTCCACCAATAGGAGGCTAGCTCAAGGAAACAAAGGAGGGAAGATAAAGAAAACTGTCAGCAATGTGAAAGGTGGAACAGATGTTTCCCAGGGGAAGTGTGTGAGAGTGGAAGATGAGTTTCAAAAACTAAGAACTTGAAGGACAGTAGAAGGGCAAGACAAGCTGAACCTACACAAGAAAAGTAGAAAAGAAGGAAAAACTGCTTCACTGAGAGCAAAGACCTGGTTAAAAGGAGAAAAATTCAAACTGGATATATTTTTCTAAAGTACAGACCAAGAAAGAAAGCATGGCAATGCATATAACTATTTGTTAATACCTCTATTTTGGAGCTTTTAGAATACCATGGTTTTAAACAAAACAACTGAATTTGGTTAGGTAAATTTAAGATTATACTACTTAGCTTACAATATGCTTGGACAAAGAACTGGTGTGCATGCAAGCTAAGTCCCTTCAGTTATGTCCAACTCTTTGTGACCACGGACTGTAGCCTGCCAGACTCCTCTGTCCATGGGATTCTTCATCCAGGCAAGAATACTGGAGTGTGTTGCCATGCCCTCCTCCAAGAGATCTTCCCAACCTAGGGACTGGATCCAAGTCTCTTCCGTCTCCTGCGTTGACAAGCAGATTCTCAGATTCTTTACCACTATTGCCACCTGGGAAGCTCCAGGAACATGTGTAGACCGTATATTTTGTTCCGTTAGATTATATGTATTTTTGTGTTTATGTATAGTTTTATATTATGCTAGGTTATATATGATACATGCGTATCATATATATACATATACACACACTCACATACACACACACATTTGTTAGGTTCTAGCCTCCATTTTTCTTTAAGGGTAAGACTACTTCCTTGAAAAACACAAGTTTTTAAAAAGTGTTTTGAAGAACAGAGTCATTTCCACTTGGACATTGCTCAGTTAAATCAACTTCGAGGATCAGACCCTGTCAGTTCTGCCTTTTAAATATATCCAAGAGGCTAATGGCTCTCATCCCTTCTACCCACTGTCTTTCAATAGTTTGTGAAAATCATCTTTGAACTAGTCCCCCTCTAGTCCTAACAGCACATCCAGTGAGGTGCTGTGGAAATGAAAGTCATGTCACGCTGTTTTCCCGCACACTCTGAAAGCTTCCATCTTTCTCACAGTCCGAGGCCGGGCATGCGCCGAGCCTGCAGAAGCGCCTAGGGCCTTTGGAGCCTAGCCTACAGGATACAGCCTTTGTATCTGTATTATATTCAAAGCACTTCTTTTCACTGGATAATTCATTTCAAAGAGGTTGCTTTGCTTTCCAAGTTCCACAGACCTGGACCTAATTTCTGGCACTGTGTTCCCTATAACCCAATTCTATTAGAATATAACCATTGGCGGTTTTATGGAGTTTGTAATAATTGGGTTTCACCTGTTATTATCATTTGTGGTGTGGTTTAATGATTCTTTTCCAGGCCTCTCACTGCCCAAGGATTGAGAATTCCAAACTGACTTTCAAAGGAGAGAAAAGAAATGTTAGAGTTATCATTTAAAAGATGGGAAGTTTAAGATGGAGGTGTTTGGTTGTAGGAATTTAAAAGTTTTTTAAAATTGTGAGATGTACTTTAACTTAGAGTGACCCAAGAAGACCAAAATACAGGAAACTGGTTGGTTTTTTTTTTTGCACATGTATCTTCATTTTATTTATTTTTAATTGATTGATGATTGCTTTAAAATATTGGTTTGACATCTGTCATATATCGACATGAATTAGCCACAGGTGTACATATGTCCCCTCCCGCTTGTAACTCCCTTCCACCTTCCACCCTTTCCCACCCCTCTGGACTATTAGAGAGCCCCAGTTTGAGTTCCCTGAGTCATACAGCCAATTTCCATTGGCTATCATTTTACATATGTTAGTGTGCATGCTTCCATGTTACTCTCTCCATTCACCTCTCCCTTTCCTTCTGAGGAAAATTTTTTGACTGAATTGGTTCTTTTAAGATGTTTCAAGTAAAGGAGACGGGTGACATTGGTGATTGATGAGAATGCAACATTGTGTAAATATTAAAAATAACTTTTGGGTCAGATGTAGTGGTTCCTTCCCAAACTTGGCATTCTTTGTTAAAATACAGATTCCAGGGCTTGCCTATAGATACTCTGATTTTGAACCAGAGTGGGGTTTAAAAATGTATTTATTTAAAAGTGGTCCTTGGACCTCACTTTGAGAAACTTTAGGAGAAATTAGAAGACATTAAGGGGGCTCCCCAGGTGGCACTAGTGTTAAGAATATGCTTGCTAATGCAGGAGATGCAAGAGACAAATGGTTTGATCCATGGATTGGGAGTATCCCATGGAGGAGGAAATGGCAACCCGTTCCAGTATTCTTGCCTGAAAAATTCCATGGGCAGAAGAACCTGGTGGGCTACAGTCCATGGGGCTTCTAAGAGTTGAATACAACTGAGCACACACACAGGAGACAAGAAGACAGGCTCTTCTCTTGACCGTGCACTAAATTGCTTAACTGATTTTGAACATGTAAGTTTCTGTCTCTTTTCAGTATTGTCATAAAAAGTTGGACATGACTTAAGTGACTAATCAACAACAGAAAATTGATGATATTATGGAGAAGGAAATGGCAACCCACTCCAGTAATCTTGCCAGGAAAATCCCATGGAGAGAGGATCCTGATGTCCGTGAGGTTGCAAAGAGTTGGACATGACTGAGCAACTAAACAACAAACATATTACAGAATATAAATGTTCACATGCATTATATAATATTCCTAGAATATTGCAAGGTAATTGTTATCATCCCCATTTTATGGAAATAAATGCAGGATTCAGAAGGGTTATCTGTTAGCTGTGTTATCTGTTAGCTTAGTGATAGATCAGTGACAAAACCAAGACGAGAAATTATGCTACTTTTAACCCTCTACCATGGCTGAGATGGTAAAGAATCTGCCTGCAATAAGGGAGACCCAAGATTGATCCCTGAGTCAGGAAGATCCTCTGGAGAGGGGGATGGCAATCCACTCTAGTACTCTTGCCTAGAGAATTCCACAGACAGAGGAGCCTGGTGGGCTACAGTCCATGGGGTTGCAAAGAGTTGGACATGACTGAGCGGCTACATCATGCCTGTCACTGCACTTCAGATGCAGAAGAGAGAGTGAATTCAGACTCCATGTGCTCCCTACTAAATTGTGTGATTTAGTCAGCCAGTTTGGGCAGATACTATTTTCAGCCCACATTTTCACTACAGCAGGATTCAATTTCAAGCAGTTATTGTTCTACTTAAATTGATGGCTGAAACACATTAAATATGAAGTTAATCTTTTTTTGGTCTAGACTATTCCGTTTCATTAATCACTGCATCATGTAGATGGATTCCTTAATAATCAATCTCATGGATTATCACATGGCTTTGGGGGAACAAGAGGCCATGGGAGAGGAAGAAACCAGCAGAAATGAGTTGACCCCAGCAGTAAGAAATGGCTGAGGATGTTGTAGCAGATTTTCCACTAGAATGTACATCCATTGAATTTTATGACTGGGGAGAAGCAACAATAGCTTCCCCCCACTACCCACCTGTGTTCTGAACAAAATGTAAAGTAAGGCAAACTAGTAGGAAAGATGTGTTGATTGCACATAAAATGATGAAGTGTGTGGTTTCCATGTACTCTCTTACAGGCTTTCTCATGCTGAAGTACAGAGTCAGATAGTCTGTCCTCAGAGCAGGGGCCTTTCAGCAGAAGCAGAAGGCCTTTCTCTGGGGGGAAGGCTGCTCCCAAGAGAACAGGGGGTACAAGAAGCTGAGTTGTGCATGCTGGATTCCTCTCTTCACCAAACAGATCACTCCTACTTGGAGATGAGAAAAGGTAGGGCAAGAGGCCAGGAGCTTTGGCGGTTGGGGAGATCCCACCTCCAATGAATCATAGAAGTGGGGAATAAAGTGCCCTCCAGGCAAACACATTCCACCTAATAAGACCTATGTGGAGCTTGTAATGAAAATGAGATCTTGAGTGGAATTTGGAGGGGATTTCTGTTGGTGGTAGGGAGAGTGGACCCTTCTCTGTTTTCTTTGTCATTGTTCTCATATACAGACTTCCGTGTCTGATTTCTTTTACCTGCTCTGAGCTGAGACATTCTGCTTCCCTCCCACACTATATTTCTGACTTTAGAGTCTTCTTGGGGAAACCTGCCTCCACTCTAGCTTGAAATTCTGGCCCATTGCATCCAGCACACTCCTCCCCACCCACTTTGCATATATTGCTTCATGATGGGGGTGGGGAATCCTCCATTCTTCAGCAGACAGAAATAGAAGGGCTCTGTTTTTGAGAGGTTTAAGTTGAAGACTTGTCTAGTAACATTGTTGATATTTTATTTTGGGGAATTAGAAGAACATTTCATTTGAAGGGCTAGGGAGTAAACAGCAATACACAAAATTGGCATCCTATTAAGCCTACACAGTCAAAACTCACTGAGTGACATTGGCTAGAGAGAGCTCTATGGTAACCTAGGAAATAAGAATTTAGAGTGTCAGACAAGAGAGAAAAATATCAAATTATTGTCAGCTTGCTAGAGGAACTCTTTTCAAGCATATGTGTCATAGTCAGTAGGCAGACATTTAAAAAGCCATGCCTCCAAGCAAATGTATTGCTTGGTTACTCCCTTAAAAGCACTTTCATTTTTAATCTCAACACCAAGATCTTCTGTCCCTATTTTTGCTCCTTTCTCCCACCACAGAACTTTCTTCTTACCATCACCAGCACAGATCCCATGTCTAAGAATCATAGTAGAGTAGAGCTGAAAACCACCCAAATGGTTCTATTCCAACAACCTCACTTTACAAACGGAAACTGAGTCTGAGTGATATTCATTGATTCGCCCAAGGTTCCCGCCACCACCCCCATCTCCACCATCTCATAAAGCAGTAACATACCAAGTGGTAAAACACAGCTCCCCCAGTCAGCCGCTGAGAACAGAAGAAGGTCACAGAGTTTTTACCTTACTGCAGCTGTTTTCTGTTTGTTCCCTTCTATCATTTTAATGCCCCAAAAGCAATCTAATTTAAAAGTAATGCATAATCCTTTATAGAAGTTTCTAGGGTTGGTATTTCTGGCAATTTTGTCCTTATAGGAACTACTTATTCTGATAATGTTGCTACTATTGATCACTACGTGCTTGACACTATGCTAAATGCTTCACAAATCTAATTTCATTTAACCTTCACAACTGTATTACAAGAAACTCATGGAGGTTAAGTTCTTCAGGAGATACAATGACAGATCTCATCAAATTCATTTCCAGCCTCTACCTTAGTACCCTAGTGAGGACAACGCAAGAATCACCGTTACCTTTAAAGCACAGACCCTGGCTAATCATAACTGAATCCATTAGACAGTGTCAGCATGCTGCTCACCCCGTGGGTGCCAAGTGACATTTCTAATGAGTCATTCGTGAGAATGAGGGAGAGGGAGAATTCTGTTGCTAAATACAGCCATCACAGAAGCTGTCTTGAATGCAGCAGGCCCAGGCTAAAGTGAACTACTAACTAAGTCTGTGACCCTGGGAACGATACTTACTGAGGAGGGGAGGCCGTGAGTTTTTGTTGAGGTCAGGAAACAGGCTCTTCCTTTCTGGACCAGTATGTTGGAGATTTCATGGAGTGTATCTGTAGGCAAACCTACAAATATCACCTCATTCTATTGAGTTAACCACATACAGTGCTCATCACCCACGTTCCACAAAGTGCCCTGTATTAGGTGCTTTAGAAACTTATTTTTAATTTTTAGGACAACTACATTATGGCCATTTTAGATATAAAAATACGGAGGCTTAAAGAAGACCTAATGCCAGTGTTTACTATGCCAGCCATAGTAACGATAGAGTTGAGTTTTTCCCTGGTCTTACTGGCTCCCAAGTGTCTTTTCTTTACATCAGGCCACAGAACCAATACCACCTCTACTTCTGTTTAGCTCTGCCCCTTCCCACCCTGCCCATGAACTGCTCTGTCAGTATAGTTTGTTTGGAATATCTAAGACATGCTTTATATTCTAAAAGAAAAAAAATATTTTTTAGGAATTCTAGGACTGCTGGTGAAATTTATTTCCTAACATTTCCCACTTGAGTGATCTGTGACTGACATTTCTAGTCATACCAGTTATTTGAGTACTTCATTGCAAGAACACTTATCAGCAATCGCTATCTGTAAAATGTATCAAGTGAGTGTTATTGCTGTGACAGCTCATGAGTTCCAAACTGCTTTTACAAACTGAGGGTTTGACGGAGCCAAGATGGATGTTACCAGTTCAGATTGCTTTTCACCAGTAATTTCTGCAGTGATGAATATTGTAACTTGGATGCATCTAATGGGTACAAATAAGGATGGATAAAACAAATACAGTGCAGATAGAGCACTTTATATTTTTATGGAAGCTGATTTGATTATAATCATTTTAGTGCTTATGTATGTATGCCTACTATGTACTGAAAAATGTGCTAGATGCTAAGGTGAATATAAACAATTACTGTCGTTCTATTGCTAACTTATATCCTAAATAGAGTGGAAACACACGAACGCTGACACACAAACTATGTGTGTTTGTCATTTAGCAAAACTTTCAAGGTACATGTATGTATACCATACCATTCAATCCTCACAACAGCCCTACAAGGAAGGTATAACCTTCCCTAAATTATAATGAAAACATAGAGATTAGGAGAAGTCAGGAAATCTAGCCAAAATGTTGGAGAGCCAGGACTTGAATCCAATCTGGTCTATGCACGTTCTGCTATTCTACTTTGCCAAAGACAAATGCAACCTTCCAGTGAGTGGTGTAGAATTAAGTACAATTGATGATTAGAAAGGGGAGAAATCCTTGTAGGCCAGAATAGTTGGTCTTGGGCAACAGCGAAACAGCTGAACAGGAGAAGAAAAGTGACTTCCAAGGAGAGGATGTGAAAAGAACGTTGAATAGCAATAAAAATAAGGTCTGTTCAGGAGTAGACAAGCTGTAGTAGAAGAATAGAGAATTGTTGAACAGGGGTCAAAGCTGATGATACAGGGGCATTTGGGGCCAGACCATAGTGAGTCATAGGTGCCACCGTATCCAAAACTGATGGTCACCATTCCTGGGAGCTCTATGTGGGCTCAGTTAGTGCCTTCTCTCCTTCCCGTTGCTTCCCCTCAGTACATATTTTTATTTGAAAGGTCACTTGACATTTTCAGGAAACATTTACTGACTGTTATAATTTGGATATTTTCCATTTAGGGTACTCCTAGAACATGGGATTTTGTCCTGCAAAATTTATCACTTAAAACTTACTATTTAAGATTCTATATTTTGTTTTTCCCTAGTTGTTTTAAGTGAGTTTATCTTACGACCTCAGCCAGATGATACACTTCTGGAAAGCAGGGAGTGTGTCTCATTAATTAAGCATTACTGAGACTACCTTCAAACCTGCGTATTATAAAACAATGATAAAATATATTTGAGAACAGAGACTCAAGAGCAGGGAAAATGTAAATGGAAATGAGAGGCAGCATAAGTAAGCACAAGTGCAAAAGCCACTGGCATTGCTCCTCCCAGTAAATGGCTTTCCTTGGCACTTCTTCACGCCAAAGTGCTGAACTTTGGCAGCAAGTTGCAAAGAATAATAGCATCTCCCACTGAACAGCCTCCTTGGAACCCCCTTAGGTAGCTTCAGAGTGAGTTACATGGCCTGGCACTTCTCTTTGGATACCTGTCCTCAACACTGCTGTTCAAGTGACATCCAAGCAAATTCTGAGATGCCTTCTCTTGGGAGCAACATCTGGCATCCCAGAAAACAAATTTCTTGGTGAGTGTCACTTCTGTGGCACCTCCCTACAGTGGTCTATTTTGGAACCCCAGATGATGATGTCCCAGTGAATCCTGCCAATGCAGTCCCTCCGTCCTGTTATACCATGCAGTGGAGCCCAGCTGCCCCCTTGAGAACAGGTCTTAGAGACCAGCCCTGGAGTAGGGGGTGTCTTCCAGACTTTATCCTTCCTGGCTCCTCTGCCTTGGTCCTAGGAATAGTTGCTTCTCTGTATATCTGCTATATTTATATTCTTGATAGTCTTCTATACCCTTTAGCACCTAATCCCCTATTATTCCAATACCTTGTTATAGTTAAGATTTTTTTTGTTTCTTTGTTCAAATCACTAAAACAAGTGCCGAAAGGCTTAAGAAAAACAACAGTCCCTTGCTTCAACTAGATTTTAAATCAACTAGATTTTACCATCCACTGCACTCCTCAGACGTAATACTTTAAAACAGTTGTATATTTATCTCCACATTTCTATGTTAGTTGTTTACACTGTTATTTCTAGATTTGTCAAATTTTGATGTTATTCATTCTTACAGTTCTTCAATCATCCCAATAGTTTTGTGACTATATAAATATTGTTTACCATTTAGCCAAGTAATGGTGATATTCTGTTTCTTGTATAATTAAAAAAATAGTTTTAGAACTAATAATTTCCTTGTCTATTGCATTTTCAGAATTCAGAACACCTCTTTTATTTTTTAAATGTTTGACAAAACTGCCAAATATTTATTGTAATGTTTTCCATGTGTACAGAGGGATGTGTGAATCTTTTAAAATCTACTTCCCTGTAGAATCAGTACAGATTTGACATAGAGAAACCATTCAGAAATGTCTAACTATGCTTTTTGGCCCCTAGCTCTGATGCTGATCCTTCACAGGGATGTGACCATAGATATACTTCTTAAGCATATTAAGCTTAGTTTTCCCGCAATAAAAGGGAGAATGCAGATGTACAACTGCATGAAATATATTGTAACTCTTGGGTTCATGGATCCCTAACTACTCTATCCAGTGATAACCCCTGCTCTAGGACTAAGTGTAATTCTCAGTATTAGTATTAGTACTTACTTAGTACTAAGTAAGTACAATCCAGCCTCTCAGCAACTTTGTAAAGCCACTATATACTGGGTACTTTTACTCCAAGTAGAAAGACTGATATTCTTTGTATCTGCTCTTAACATAACTCATTGATGAAAGCTAACTATTGTCAGCCTTTTTATGGGTTATGTATAAACATAATTCTTCCTGTATAGCTTTAATTCTATTTCTTAAGCTTGCATTAAACAACTGATTGTTGAAAACATTATACTAGGTGAAATGGTCATTCATTTTCTTCATGGAGGATAGTGGAGTAACAGTGTATAACAAAACTTATATAACTAAGAATCTTCGAAAATATTCTTAACCCTACCTGTTTGTTGGAGAATGAAGTGGCAACCCACTCCAGTATTCTTGTCTGGAAAATCCCATGGACAGAGGAGCCTAGATGGGCTCATGGGGTCGTGGAGAGTTGGACATGACTGAGCAACTGAGCATCTGTTTGTATATTTAACAAATACTTTTCAATTCCTATGTCTCGGGCAGTTTTCTAGGTTCTGGGCTTGGGGCAAGCAAAAATACACAATGATGGAGCTTACCATTATTGGCAGAGATAAATAACATCAAACAATCTTGGGAAAGAATTAATTTTCAGCAATGAAAAGTGATACAAGTTGGTGTGTGAATTTGACACAATGAAAAGTGATACAAGTTGGGTATGAATTTGAAAGAAAGGATTTCACTTAAGGAGGTCAGAAAAAGGCTTGTCTGAGAAAATGTTCCTTGAGCTGAGAGAAGTTGAGTAGGAATTAATGAGGCAACAGGGGAGGGAACAGTCCTCCATGCAGAGAAAACAGTGTTAAGACTCAATGGCGGATATGACCCAGCAATCCCACTGCTGGGCATACACACTGAGGTAACCAGAATTGAAAGAGACATGTGTACCACAATGTTCATCACCACATTGCTTACAATAGCCAGGACATGGAAGCAACCTAGATGTCCATCAACAGATGAATGGATAAGAAAGCTGTGGTACATATACACAATGGAATATTACTCAGCCATTAAAAAGAATATGTTTGAATCAGTTCTACTGAGGTGGACGAAACTGGAGCCTATTATACAGAGTGAAGTAAGCCAGAAGAAAAGACAATACAGTATACTAACACATATATATGGAATTTAGAAAGATGGTAATGATAATGCTATATGCGAGACAGCAAAAGAGACGCAGATGTATAGAACAGTCTTTTGGACTCTATGGGAGAGGGCAAGGGTGGGATGATATGGGAGAATGGCATTGAAACATGTAAATTATCATATGTGGAATCAATTGCCAGCCCAGATTTGATGCTTGATACAGGGTGCTCAGGGCTGGTGAACCGGGATTACCCAGAGAGATGGAATCAGGAGGGAGATGGGAGGGGGGTTCTGGAAGGGAAACACATGTATACCCATGGCAGATTCATGTCAATGTATGGCAAAACCAACATGATAATGTAAAGAAAATAAATAAATAAATAATAAATAAACAGACCATGCTAGTCAAAAAAAAAAAAAAAGACTCAATGGAGGGAGATAGCCCACCAAATATGAGAGACCCAAAAGCATGTATGACTGGGGAGCAGGGGTGATGTAAGATGAAGTGGAGAGGGAGCGTTATGGGGCCTCAGAGCCTTTTGAGTGTTGTGTTTATTCCAAGGGAATGGGGAGCCGTTGAAAGGCTTTAGGTTGAAGGGTGAACTCTGACAAATGTTATTGATATTCACGACTTGAAGAAGATCTTTCAGGCATCCTTGTAGAGAATAAACTCGAAGTGGTCAGAGTGAATTCAAGTAGGCCAGTTAGAAGGCTATTAATATAGAATTAAATATTTTGCTTCCATTTTAACTGGAGACCATTGGATCTTTAAATGAAGTAATTACTTACCAAACTGAACTTGTGTTGCAAACCTCTACCCTTGTCATCTCCCAAATATTTGTCCTTCTTTATTGACTGGGTGTACCAACAGCTCCTGGACTGTCTTTCTGTAAAAAACTAAGCATCCTGATGCAGGATAGTAATTGCAATGTAAGACCCAAATCCTTCCCTCTAGTCATAAATGAGATGTGAATTTCTAATAGCCAGGCAATTGCAAAAAGTGTACTGAGGCACAGTTGAACCAGAATTTTATATCTCCTTGATGAATAAATTGGCTTACCACATAGGCAAGCTGATGGTTAGCCTTGAAGCCAATTATTTAAACAACAGAAAATTGCAAATCTGCTTAGCCAGAGAATTTGGTTGTGCTGTGTAGACTTGGTATTAAACCCTATTTCCAACAAACGTTATAAAGAGTAAACATGTAAGTTCTGAAAATCACCCTGTAGGATGTAGCAGGCACTTTTCAAATTTGTTCTGATGATACTGATGTCACTATATTAAAAACTTTAATTTTGTTGCTTAAACTTAATTTATCCTGAGTTGCCTTTGCCTCAGCTGGAAGAATTGAGATTGGCCTTTTCCCCCTAGAATGTTCAGTTGTGTATATAATGGCAGAGAGAATGATCAATTCACCAGTTAAGCTAAAAACAGACCAAGATCACTGTAGAGACCTCCTTTAAAACCTCAAACTTGCATTGGTATGCAGGCCTTAATCAGAATTAGTGCCTGAGGTATGCTTGCTATAGGTAAACAAGGATTTTCGAAGTAGTGAGAATATGAAAATAACTTGCTATCTGCAATGCTTTATTCTAATTGGAAGACTTAAATAGAAAGAAAATATTTTATGTTTAGTGAATATACAGGTTCAGTACAAGCATGGATTCTCATATGAAAATTCCTGAGATCTAATTCACAAAAATAATTTGGTCATTTTCCTGAAGATGCTCCATCTCAGATGTTTACTAGTAAAGAGATTTACCAAACAGTGCTCTCTTTAACAAGTTAAGAATCAAAAACACAGGTGTTATCAATTTTAAGTTTCAGGTATTGTGGGACCTAGGGAAATTGTGATTTGGGAAAGCGCTATGTGGAAAAAGTTATACATATTTTCTCTCCTGCTGTTCAATCACAGCAAGAAGTTCCTATTACTTATTCAATCTAAAATTCTTAACATGGTATCAGAGATACTTAAGCTCTTAGAGCTTCCCTGGTGGCTCAAACAATAGAAAGAATCTGCCTAAAATGTGGGAGACCTGGGTTTGATCCCTGGGTCAGGAAGATCCCCTGGAGAAGGGAATGGCAACCCACTCCAGTATTCTTGCCTGGAGAATTCCATGGGCAGAGGAGCCAGGTGGGCTACAGTCCATGGGATTGCGAAGAGTCAAACACAACTGAATAACTAACACTTTCACTTTCACTCTGAAGCACACTAAATTTACTGTGCTCTTAGCACACTAAATCATAATCTTTTGTTTAATGTATTCATTGTTATCATTATATATTAATTTTTTTGCTATTTCTCTAACTACTTACTACAGACAATGGCTTAAAACAGCATAAATATATTATATTATTGTGTAGATTATTTAGCCTTACTGGGCTAAAATAAGGTACAGGCATATAAATGGGCTACATCTTTTACCAGAGGCTCTTCCACAGGAGAATCCTCTGCCAGGCTTGTTCAGGTCATTGGCAGAATTCAGTTCTTTGCAGTTATCAGACCAGGGTTCCTATTTCCTTGCCAGCTATAGGTGAGGACTATTCCCTCCTGTCTTCTAGGGACCTCGATATTTTTCAGTTCCTGGTCCCCTTTCTTCATCTTTGAAGCCAGCTCTGGTAAGTCAAGTTCTCCTCATGTCTTATCTTTCTGACACACCCTTCTGCCTCTGTTTCTGTGTTTAAGGGTGATTAGACTGGATACATCCAAATAACCCATGGCAATCTCCCTATATCCAAGTGGGTTGATTAGCAACTTAATTTCATCTTCAATTTTAATTTTATTTTGCTAGGCAATGTAACATATTCATGAGATTAGGATATGACCAACCCCGTTGACTCAGTGATAAAGAATCTGCATGTGATTCAGGAGACCTGGGTTCAATTCCTGGGCTGGGAAGATCCCCTGAAAGAAGACATGGCAACCCACTCTAGTACTCTTGCCTGGAAAATCCCATGGATAGAGGAGCCTGGACAGCTATAGTCCATAGGTTTGCAAAGAGTCAGGCACGACTGCACGACTAAGCAGCAGCAATAGCAACTTTGAGGTTGGGGGCATTTTACTACCTAACACACACTAGAGCTTTTTTTTTTTAAATTAAATTATGGTTGATTTATAGTTTTTGTTAGTTTCTGATGTACAGCAAAGTGATATATATGTGTGTGTGTGTGTGTGTGTGTGTGTGTGTGTGTGCATTCTTTTCCATTACAGCTTATTGCAACATATTGAATATAGTTCCCTGTGCTATACAGTAGGACCTTGTTGTTCATGTTTTAAATATAGTAGTTTATATCCTCTAATCCCAAACTCTTAATTTGTCCCCTGTCCCTTTCCCCTTTGATAACCATAAATTTGTTTTCTCTGTCTGTCTGTTTTTGTTTTGTAAGTAAGTTCATTTATATCACCTTTTTAGATTTCACATATTAGTGATATTATGTGATATTTGCCTTTCTCTAACTCACTGAACTTAGTATGATCATCTCTAGGTTCTTTTATGTACAACTTTTTTTCATGACTTTGCTCATTGCTGAGTGAGCAAACTATGAACAGTTTATGTATCTGCAGTGCCTGTGGAGTAGTGTCAAGCTTTCAGTTGTTATTCAAAATGTGTTTAAATATTGAGTAAAAAATCAAAATTTTAAATTATTAGCACCAAATACAGAATTTCAATTACCAATCAGGAAGAGGCCTTATTTCCACAAATCAATGTGGTAGATATGAAGATGTTTTGAAACATAAATATTATATAATAATTACATGGTATTATCTTTAAGGTTGTGCTTCCTTTCATGGCAAATACAGCATCTGTTTCTAGTCCTTTCATCCCTGCTTGTTTCCACTATGGACTTTAAAGCAGGTACTTCCTTCCCCAGCCATAGAGAAAAGTGATGCATTTCTGGCTAGTGGGTTTAAGTAGGCATCTGCTAGGGAAGATTCTGGGAAAAGTTTTGTTTTTTCTCTGATAAAAGGGACAGATGTAGTTAGCAATCCAAAATGCAAAAGGCAGCAGACCAGAACCTGAATCTTTTATGGCATTATGGATCAGTTAAACCAATACTAGTGACTTGCTATATCTAAACTTTGTATATAAGAAAATAAATCTGCTCAAAGCCAAAAGCATCTCTCTTACACACACACACACACACACACACACACACACACACACATACATATATCTCAGATATAGCATCTCATAATCTTCTTGTATATAGATGTTTATCTCAAAGTGTACATCTCATAATCTCTTTCTCTGTATTTATATGTATAGTAGATCCTTGGTATCCACAGGAGATTGCTTCCAAGACCATCTCAGATACTAAGACTCATTAGTTCTTAAGTCTGCAAGTCCCTTAAATAAAGTGATAAAGTATTTGCATATATCCTGCAAACATCTTGCCCATATAAATCATCCATAGATTACTTTTAATGTCTAATACACTGTAAATGCTATGTTTCTTGTTCAGTTGCTCAGTGTGTCTGACTCTTTGCAACCCCATGGACTGCAGCATGCAGGCTTCCCTGTCCTTTATCTTCTCCTGGAGCTTGCTCAAACCCATGCCTATTGAGTCTGTGATGCCATCCAACTATCTCTTCCTCTATCTTTCCCTTCTTATCTTGCCTTCAGTCTTTCCCAGCATCAGGGTCTTTTCCAATGAGTAAGTTCTTCACATTAGGTGGCCAAAATATTGGAGTTTCAGCTTCAGCATCAGTCCTTCCAGTGAATGTTTAGGACTGATTTACTTTAGGATGGACTGATTTGACTGTCCAAGGGACTCTCAAGAATCTTCTCCAACACCACAGTTCAAAAGCATCAATTCTTCAGCACACAACCTTCTTTGTGGTACAACTCTCATATTCATACATGACTAGTGAAAAAAAAACATAGCTATATACATATACATATCTATATACATATCTATATACAGATAGTTGTTGGCAAAGTTACATCTCTGCTTTTTAATATGTTATCTAGGTTGGTCACAGCTTTTCTTTCAAGGAGCAAGCATCTTTTAATTTCATGGCTGCAGTCACCATCTGCAGTGATTTTAGAACCCAAGAAAATAAAGTAAATAATTGTAAATACAATGGAAATGCTATGAATATTGTTGTTGGTGCTTGTAAATCCAGGTTTTGCTTTTTGGAACTTTCTGGAGTTTTCTTTTTTTCCCTAATATTTTTTGAGCAGCAGTTGGTTGAATTTGCAGATGTGAAACCTGTGGATATGGAGGGCATACTTCATGAATGTAGTATATACATGAACACGCATACAAACTTTCTGCACATGCTTATACTGGTTATCAACTTCTCAGAAATAAATTCGCTCAAATAAAATGTAACTCAGATATGTGGAGGAAAAGGACTCTAAATGTAGTATAAATAGTTTAGTGGAAAAAGAATCTATCGAAACTCTATAACCACTGAAGAATATCTTTGGAAGGGAATTTTAGAGGAGAGAAGAGTATTCAATGATTTCTTTTCCAATATTAAAAGTCAAGAAAACAATCCCCCCCTTTTTTTTTTTAACAAGACCTTCTTCCTTATTCTCTAGAACTAAAACTAAAAGTAGGAAAGCAGCTATCTATTTATCTTTGATCAAAAAGCCAAGAAAATTTATTCAGTAACTTTCTTCCTTTCTGCACTGCTTTAATTTTCTTGAAGAAATCAATCCACTTGGGAAATTCTAGTTTCAATCTTTAAAAAATTCTTTTGGAAACTTAGGCTAGATAGATTTAAAGAAAGGCCAAATGCATGAATAATTATAATTTTTTGTTTTGCTGATCAAAGTGCCTAGAGATCAAAGCTTGAATCTGATATTTATTAAGTTAATTTCAATAAATAATAAAAATCTAAGGCTTCTCTGACATACACAGTTATCTGTACAATTTTGTAACTTTCTTTTTCAGATAGAATGAAAGGATGTAATAATTTAACAATGCAATTCATCTCTTCTGAAGTTTAAGCCTGCTGTCTACAAACAGGTTGAACCCTACATAGACTATCAGTCATGTTATAATATCAGCTGTGGTGTGATCAGTCCCTCAGTCATGCCTGACTCTTTGTGACCCCATGAACAGTCTTCCAGACTCTTCTGTCCATGGAATTTTCTAGACAAGAATACTGAGATGCGATGCCATTTCTTACAACAGGGGATGGATCTTCCTGACCCAGAAATCAAACCTTCATCTCTTGTGTCTCCTGCGTTGGCAGGTGGGTTCTTTACCTCTGCGCCATCTGGGAAGCCCTATACTATCAGCAGCATCTGGCAAAGAAGATTGTAGAAATCTTCAGGCACAATTCATAGGAATAATAATGTTATTATTTTATAATAATAATCATGCTGTTATTATGTAGGAGCATTGAGTCAGTGAGCCTGTACAGCGAGCCTTTCACTCAGTTGTGTCTGACTCTTTGTGACCCCATGGACTATAGCCTGCTGGCCTCCTCTGTCCGTGGGGATTTTCCAGGCAAGAATACTGGAGTGGATTGCTATGCCTTCTTCCAGGGGATCTTCCCAACCCAGGGATCAAATCCAGCTCTCTTATATTGTAGGTGGATTCTGTATCATCTGAGCCACCAAGGAAGCCCCTTTAATATACAACATATTGCAAAAAACATTGTAAGTTTCAGTCAGAGGGGATCACCATGAAACTGAGGATGTTTATCTTCAGGTCCTCTCTCTTGATCTGGATGCTTTCAAGGTGCTATACTTGATCTTATACAAGTAATTTTGTGTTTTTTACACAGATCTTCCTGGTATTCCCTAAATTGTATAAACTTCAGGTCTGTTAAGACTGAGTCTACCTCAGATAAATACATTATTTGCATTCAGGGAATTAGTAAATAATTTGAAACTACCTTGTTGTTGTTTAGTCAATAAATTGTGTCTGATTCTTTGTGACCTTGTGGACTGAAGCACACCAGGCTTCCCTGTCCTTTACTATCTCACAGAGTTTGCTCAAACTCATTGCCGTTGATTTTTTGATACTGTCCAACCATCTCGTTCTCTGTCACCTGCTTCTCCTCCTGCCCTCCATCTTTCCCAGCATCATAGTCTTTTCCTTGAGTCGGCCCTTCTCATCAGGTGACCAAAATATTGGAGCTTCAGCTTCAGCATCAGTCCTTCTAATGAATATTCATTAAAGTTTGGTCTCCTTTAGGGTTGATTGACTTGATCTTCTTGCAGTCCAAGGGACTCAGGAGAGTCTTCCCCAGCACCACAATTCAAAAATGACAACTTTTCGGCACTCAGCCCTCTTTATGTTCCAACTTTCACATCTGTACTTGACTACTGAAGAAACCATAGCTTTGACTATATGAACCTGTGTCTCTACTTTTAATATGCTGTCTAGTTTGGTCATAGCTTTCTTTCAAGGAGGAAATGTCTTTTAATTTCATGGCTGTAGTCACAATCACTAGTAATTTTGGAGTCCAAGAAAATAAAATGTGTCGCTGCTTCCAGTTTTCCCCTTTCTATTTGTCATGAAATAATGTGGCCAGATGCCATGATCATAGGTTTTGAATGTTGAGTGTTAGGCAAGCCTTTCAGTTTCTTCTTTCACCTTCAATAGAAGCTCTTTTAGTTCCTCTTCATTTTCTGCCATTAGGGTGGTATCATCTGCATAACTGAGGTTGTTGATATTTCTCTCAGGAATCTTGAATCCAGCTTGAGCTTTATTTATCCAGCCTAGCATTTCATTTGATGTGCTCTGCATATAAGTTAAATAAGCAAAGTGACAATACTTGCCAGATGCTGCTGATAGTATAGGGCTTCCCAGATGGCACAGAGGTAAAGAACTCACCTGCCAATGCAGGAGACACAAGAGATGAAGGTTTGATTTCTGGGTCAGGAAGAGCCATCTCCTGTTGTAAAAAGCCTTGATGTATTCCTTTCCCAATTTTCAACCAGTTGGTTGTTCCATGTCTGGTTCTAACTGTTGCTTCTTAGCCCAAATACAGGTTTCTCAGGAGGCAGGTAAGGTGGTCTGGTATTCCCATCTCTTTAATAATTTTCCAGTCTGTTGTGATCCACACAATCAAAGGCTTTAGCATAGTCAATGAAGCAGAAGTAGATGCTTTTTGGAATTCCCTTGCTTTATCAATGATCCAAAGAATGTTGGCAATTTGTTCTCTGATTCCTCTGCCTTTTCTAAACCCAGCTTGTACATTTGGAAATTCTTGGTTCACATACTGTTAAAGCCTAGCTTGAAGGATTTTGAGCATTACCTTGTTAGTAAGTGAAATGAGCACAGTTGTATGGAAGTTTGAACATTCTTTGGCATTGACCTTCTTTGAGATTGGAATGAAAATTAACCTTTTCCATTCCTGTAGCCACTGCTGAATTTTCCAAATTTGCTGATACATTGATTGCAACTCAAACAGCATCATCTTTTAGGATTTTAATTGACTCAACTGGAATTCCATCACCTCCACTAGCTTTGTTCGTAATAATATTTCCTAAGGCCCACTTGACTTCACACTTGAGGATATCAGGCTCTAGGTCAGTGATCACACCATCATGGTTATTTGGATCATTAAGATTTTTTATTTAGTTCTTCTGTATGTTCTTTCTACCTCTTCTTCATCTCTTCTGATTCTGTAAAGTCCTTACCATTTCTGTCCCTTATCTTGCCCATTCTTACATGAAATGTTGCCTTGATATCTCCAATTTTCTTGAAGAAGTCTCTTATCTTTCCTGTTGTATTGCTTTCCTCTATTTTTTGCCTTGTTCCCTTAAGAAAGCTGTCTTATCTCTCCTTGCTGTTCTCTGGAACTCTATATCCCACTGCTTATATCTTTCCCTTTCTCCCTTGCCTTTCAGGTCTCTTCTTTTCTCATCTATTTGTAATGCCTCCTCAGGAAACCACTTTGCCTTCTTGCATTTTTTGTTTCCTTTGGGATGGTTTTGGTCACCACCTTCTAAACAATGTTATGAACCTCTGTCTGTAGTTCTTCAGGCACTCTGTCTATCAGATCTAATCCCTTGAGCCGACCAGTCATTTCTACTGTATAATCATAAGGAATTAATTTAGGTCATACCTGAATGGCCTAGTGGTTTTCCCAACTTTCTTCAATTTAATCCTCAATTTTGCAATAAGAATCTCATGATCTTGAGTCACAGTAAGCTCTAGGTCTTATTTTTGCTGACTGTATAGAGCTTTTCCATCTTTTCCATCCTGAGCTGCAAAGAATACAATCAATCTGATTTCAATATTGATCATCTGGTGATGTCAATTTGTAGAGTTGTTCCTTGTATTGTTGGAAGAGAATGTTTGCTACTACAAATGTATTCTTTGGACAAAAGTCTATTGGCCTTTGCCCTATCTTGTTTTACAATCCAAAGCCAATCTTCCTGTTACTTCAGGTATCTTTTGAATTCCTACTTTTGCATTCCAATCCCCTATAATAAAAACAAAATATCTTTTTTTGTTGTTAGTTCTAGAAGTCTTGGAGGTTTTCATAGATCCAGTCAACTTCAGCTTCTTTCGCTTTAGTGGTTGGGGTATGGACTTGGGTTATTGTGACGTGGAATGGTTTGTCTTGGGAACAAACCAAAATCATTCTATCTTTTTTTAAATTGCACCCAAGTACTGCATTTCAGACTCTTATGTTGAGTATGAGGGTTATTCCATTTCTTCTAAGGGATTCTTACCCACAGTAGTATGTATAATGGTCATCTGAATTAAATTTGCCCATTCTTATCCATTTTAGTTCACTGATTCCTAAAATATTGAAGTTCATTCTTGCCATCTCCTACTTGCCCACATCTAATTTACCTTGATTCTTGAACCTATCATTCCAGATTCCTATGCAGTATTGTTCTTTACAGTGTCAGATTTTATGCTCACCACCAGGCACATCCACAACCTAGTGTCATTTGTGGTTTGGCCCAGCCACTTCATTCTTTCTGGAGCTATTTCTCCACTCTTCCCCAGTAGCATACTGGACACTTTCTGACCTGAGGGGCTCATCTTTTAGTGTCACATCTTTTTGTCTTTTCATACTGTTTATGGGATTTTCTTGACAAGAATACTGCAGTGGCTTGCCATTCCCTTTTCCAGTGAACCTGATTTTGTCAGAACTCTCCTCTATGACCCATCCATTGTGGGACATCTGCATGGCATGGCTCATAGCTTTATTGAGTTACTCATGTCCCTTCACAATGACAAGGCTGTGATCCATGAGAATCTATCTCGTAATTTGGAAAACTCAGGCTAGTAAATAAATTTGTCATAATCTCATCTAATAATCATCAAATGTTTTGTGATCTCCTCTTAATCAGAGTAGACATTGCTTCTTGGAAGGTAAGTTATGACCAACCTAGACAGTTTATTAAAAAGCAGAGACATTACTTTGCTAACAAAGGTCTGTCTAGTCAAAGCTATGATTTTTCCAGTAGTCATGTATGGATGTGAGAGTTGGACTATAAAGAAAGCTGAGTGCCAAAGAATTGATGCTTTTGAACTGTGGTGTTGGAGAATATTCTTGAGAGTCCCTTGGACAGCAAGGGTTTTAATCCTAAAGGAAATTGATACTAAATGTTCATTGGAAGGACTGATGCTGAAGCTGAAACTCCAATACTTTGGCTACCTGATGCAAAGAACTGACTCCTTTGAAAAGACCCTGATGGTGGGAAACGTTGAGGGTGGGAGGAGAAGGAGACAACAGAGGATGAGATGGTTGGATGGCATCACTGACTCAGTGGACATGAGTTTGAGTAAACTCCAGGAGTTGGTGATGGACAGGGAAGCCTGGCGTGCTGCAGTCCATGGGGTTACAAAGAGTCAAACATGACTGAGTGACTGAAGTGAACTGAACTGAACTGATATTAACTTGAAAACGATATTTTCAGTTTTAGTATTAATCAGGCTTGACAACATTTTGTGTATCCAACATGTGATGTAAATTGCCACCTTTATTCTTATGCAAAAATGACAATGGTGCTAGATTCTGGTATTATTCTTACTTATCCATATTTATCTAAATCCTTTGATCTTTCAAGTAGAGAGGTAACCAACATATTTTAGTGGATTTTATGTCATAAATAATTCCTCCCTTTAAAAATCTAACTTTACAAAATGCTGGTTGTGCTTAGAAAAATAAATTGTTTTCTAGCCTTTAAATATAACATAAAGATTGATGCTTTAAAAGTGTAGTTAAAGAAAGCAAATAAAGGAACTAAGATCACACTGCCTGTTACCACAAATGGGCCTGGGATCTGCTAACAGTGAGTCAATAAACAGCTCTAAACCACCCAACAAAATAAATAAAATACAGTAATAAAGCAAATCTATGCCAGATTGTTGGCCTGACTCTAAATGATATGAACTCTCAACTTTGGAAATTAAAGGTCTTCATCTACTATCACCTATAATTAAGGAGTCAGGTGACTACTGGTACAAATAATACAGGTTTGCCACACTACTGAAAGTAATCACTACTGCATTGGAGTTATCAAGACCACATCTAACAACTGGATATCAGTTGTGGCTTAAATCCAAATGATTATAGTAGGAGTCTTGGTAAATAGTTGAGTATAAATTCAAGGTCTTAAAATTTCAGGCAGAGAAGCATGTTTGGATTCTTGGATTTGGGCACAAACATTTAGTTACATGCTTATGTATTATAATGAAATAGTAAAAGTTGGTGAAGAAAATGTGAACCAACTATTCAACATTTACATCAGTGGGAACTTTTGCTCCCAAAGAACAGATGAAATAAGAATACTGAAATGGGCTTGAATTTCTTAGGCCTTTTCTCTGAGTCTACACAAATCCAGTTAAGAATAATTAGAGCTATTTCATTAGTTTTCAGATCACTTTACCTGTACTTTTTCTGTATCATTTATGAACAGTTTATTAGGTATTTGAGTATCAGTGATTTCTCTCTCACTGCATTTTAAGATATTCCAGATAGGGCTTGAGTCCAAATGCTCTTTTTTGTCCTTCATTGTACCTTTAATTGTTGACATTCAATGGATTGCTATTAAATAAATTGACCTTCTCTTACATGTAGGAATCTTCCCAGAACAGGGATCAAACCCGTGTCTCCTTCATTTAGTGGGGGTAAAATTAAAGAGAGCTGCATTGGTGTGTAGAAAGCATGGGGCTGGATTCTTTCAGCAGGTAAGACAGTCACTGATGTACAGCACAGGTACTGCAGGAAGGAATGTTAAAATTTCTTGGTCACTAAATGATACTTAAGATCAAAGCATAAGAAGCTTAAAGGCGTTAAAAACAAAGTGCACATATTTATCTGTTAAATGATACACAGTAAACTGAGAGAAAAAACATTCCTTTACCTTTATTGGTTCATTCATTCAATGCAAATTTGCGAAGCACCTACTGTGTGCAGACGCCCTGATGGCCACCAGGATCAGTACATTGAATGACCCATGCTTAGGGCTCCTAAGAAGGCCACAACATGGGGTCAGATTTATACCCAACATACTCAGTTTAAAAAACAACAAACAACTAGACAGTTCCATCTAGGTGTTTGCTTACATTATTATAAAAATAAATTCGTGCATAGTGTGATAGACTTCTAACTGAATTGACAAGCTTATGCAGATTGTTATTCTCTGTGCTGATATAGACAAAATTGTTCCCCTAAGGCTGAGACTGACCAAATTATAATGAAGTGATATTGGGCCACTTGACTGCTTGTTTCTAGCTCCCAGAAATAACCATAAGAAATACAGGGGCACTTAGCCACTCTAATACTTTTGATACAGTTAGACTTGGTATTTTAGGCACAAACTAATCAAGACGGTCAATTAGTAAGGCCTTAGGTGAACTGGGACTTCCCTGGTGACTCAGACAATAAAGAATCTGCCTGCAGTGGAGGAGACTTGGGTTCGATCCCTGGGATGGAAAGACCCACTGAAGAAGGGAATGGCTCTCCACTCCAGTATTCTAGCCTGGAGTCTTTCATGGACAGAGAAGCCTGGTGGGCTCCTCATGCTGCAGTCCTTGAGGTTGCAGAGTCAGACATGACTGAGCGACTAACACACAAGGGGAATGAAAATAAACCTGATCAAGCTAACCTCATGGTCATATTTGCTCCTGTCCTAAGTGCCTCTTCCTACAACAGAGTTGTTTGCATCTGGAGAGTTTTATTCCATTCTCAGCCAGTTTTTGACATATTGAAAGATGAAATAGAGAAGCTGGATTATATTCTTTAATTTTTATTTATTTATTTTTTTATTCTTTTTTATTATTCTTTAATTTTTAATGAAAAATTTAATTAATATTTAGTAACTTTTAGCTTACCAATATTTTTTCTATTGATAATATCAGTCTTAGAGTCTCATCTGGCTGGAATTTAAGGGTCTTAGAAGAGCTTCTAGTTGTGTGATTTCTGTGATGAAGGTTGTGAATCTCAGGGAAATCTCAGGGTTGTGGTGTGAGGTCCTTAATTCTATATGGACATCAGTCCTTTTCTTCAGCTGAAGTACTACTTCAGCTTTAGCTGAATAGTATTTACAGGTACTATTTTTTTAAGTTTTATTTATTAGTTTATTTGTTGACCGTGCTGATCATCACTGCTATGAGAGCTTTTTCTTTGAGGTGAGTGGGGGCTGCTCTCTAGTTGCAGTGCACGGCTTTTCATTGCGGTGGCTTTTCTTGGTGCAGAGCACGGGCTCTGGGGCGTGTGGGCTCAGTGGTTGTGGCTCCTGGGCTCTAGGGCACGGGCTTAGCAGTTGTGGTGCACAGGCTGATTTGCTCTGTGGCATATGGGATCTTCCCAGACCAGGGATCGAACCCATGTCTACTGCATTGGCAGGTGGATTCTTTACCACTGAGCCACCAGGGAAGCCCTTACATGTACTATTTCTCACTAGTTTTCTAACCAATTAAATGCTAATTTTAATAGTATAAAGTGGAGTTAAAGTTTTGCTAAAATTGTAATAGTGACTTGACAATACTTTCTTAGTCATTAGAATCTGAAATTTTCTGGCAATCATATGGAGAAGATGGTATGTAGAAGTGCTAGAATTTGAAAGGTCCACATTTAAGAAAGAAGTTGGAAACTTTAGTGCCTAGCACATGATAGACACTCAGTAAATGTGTGTTGTATGTTGCAACAAGCACCTGCACTATAAATCTGGCCAAACCTTTTGACTCTAGGCCATAGGTAAGTGCCTTTTGCAAGGTCCCAGTGAAAGGTAGTGGCAGGTCCTATATAGAAAAACCTGCATTATCCCATGTCTGTCTCATATTAATGTAATTGAATACCATTCTGAAAGGATCATTAGGCTCAGTGAAGCCTATTAAAATTTAAAGACTATGCTGAGGTTTAGGGCTAGAGTTGGGCTTTCCCTGGAGGTCATTCCCAGAGACAATAACCAGAATATATCTGGAAAAGTCATGGTAAAAAGTCTCTAGTATGGAGTTTATCAATGTGTGGGTCAAAGAACTTGCATTAAAATCTGGGATATTTGTTAAAACACAAATATCTGGGTACCACTCTAGTTCTACTGAATCAAACTTTGTGTATATTTTCATTTTCACTCATCTCTCTAGTAATCCTTGTGGTCACTGACGTTTGAGGACTGCCATACTCTTGGATGAAAGAGAAGGGTTAACTCACTCCCTCAGCTTCTTTGAATTATAGACATCTGATAACTATACCTTCTTGCTGATCAGTGAAAAATGGGGTCTTTCTGCAATCCATTTTCACCATTCTACTGAGAAGAAAGGGATTTAGACAAGATCCCTCTCTTCTTGAGGCCATATAAGGACATGTGGCCTGAGAATGTATTGAGTCAGCTATACCTTATAAATTAGGTGATCTAAAGCCAACATTCTCCACATTGGGTTTTCTTTTGTTATTCTCTGACTTCCCATAAGTCTTATTTAAGTGTTCCAGACTGCTTCAGCAATGCAGGGCAAACATAGTATGGGCCCTGTGAAGAGGAATCATTGTCCCCTGTGAGTATAAACACAGCAGACGTTATTGAGTCCTCAAGGGAAAAGGAGATTTTGCAGACAACAAGCCCATGTCATACGGGTGCCCCTCCAATAATTTTGCTCCCCTGTACTGACCATGAAAGATCTGTATTTGTTTAGTTCTTTTTTTTTTTTTTTTAAGTAGAATAGCATTTAAGAGGCAAGACTGCTGCTGCTAAGTTGTTTCAGTCGTGTCTGACTGTGCGACCCATGGACTGTAGTCTGCCACTCTTCTGTCTATGGGGATTCTCCAGGCAAGAAAACTGGGGTGGGTTGCCATGCCATCCTCCAGGGGATCTTCCCAACCCAGGGATCAAACCTGCATCTCACATGTCTCTGCATTGGTAGGTGGGTTCTTTACCACTAGTGACACCTGGAAAGCCCAGAGGCATGCCTAACACAAAATATTTACAGGTGTTGAGTCAATGGAGTCTCTTAGCTGCCCCCTGGGAAGCAGTTATCTTTTATTATATGATGTGGGAGAAGGTGCTTTTCATGTGTTCTTACATAAACATCTTACCACAAGAAATGGGAGGTAGTGTTTTGGTGAGTTATTACTATTGCTTATTTTTCAGGGATCAATGAGAAATTTAGTTCATGTGAAACATTAGGAAACAGAAGTCTCAAGATGCAGTCAAATACACCTAGTGGTCTGCATTAAATTGACAAATTGCTCTTAGAGAAACAACTGCTAATTGCCATTCTTCATCAAATTATTCATTTTTATAAACTAAAGCTTTTAGACTGTGCATTAATGAGATCCAAATCAATCTAACTGTGAGCATAGGAAGCAATTAAAGTTTAGTAGGGAAAAATGCAAGGAAATTAGTGATAGTATAAAAGTTTTCTCTGATTTAAGGAGAAATGCTTTCAAATAATTCTAAGGCCTCTCAGAATAATAATCACCATCTTGCACAAATATAGCTGCTATGAAATTAACTTTCAAACAATTTAGATCCATCATTGTCCTTTTATTCACAGCTTCAAAGCATTGGTCTGACAAAACATGAGAAATAAATCATATTCTTTCCTTCTTTAATGTTTATATTATATAAGCTAAGATTATAATAAGAATTGTAGTGGATACAGCATTACATTTGAACCATTTGCTATTATTATTTTATGTAGTCAGTAAAGATAGGAACATGAGCAGTATCACTGAATTCCTTTCCCATGGCGTGGAGTGAGTCCAGTACACACAAATGAAAACATTCAATTTTAGTTTCACAGTTGTCTCACTGCTACTTCTGCATTGACTCTTTCCTAATAATAAATCATAAGTGTGCTTTAAAACTTAGCTTGGTGGTGGTGGTGGTTTAGTTGCTAAGTCATGTCTGACTCTTGCAACCCCATGGACTGTAGCCTGCCAGCCTCCTCTGTTCATGGGATTCTCCAGGTGAGAATACTGGAGTGGATTGCCATGCCTTCTCCAGAGGATCTTCCCACGCCAGGGATCGAACCCAGGCCTCCTGCATTACAGGCAGATTCTTTACTGACTTAGCTAAGAGGAAAGCCCAAAACTTAGCTTAAATGTAGCTTTTTACTCAAATATTTTTCTATTTTTGTCACATTGCATCTGTCTCTTGTAAACATTTTGTATTTGTCTCATTATACATATTGAAATTCATGTAATATTTTATGCATTTGTATGGATAACTTATTTGAAATTATTCTCCAAGTTCCTTCTGGGGAAGATCATGCCCTACCCACCTCTGTGCCCCCATGAGCTACTTAGCACATCCTGTTTAGTAATTGGTAAATGAATAATGATTTTGAGAATGAATCAACCCTGAGTCCTGGTCTGCTGACAGGCTTGTGTATTCAGTGGAATAAGATATGTGTGGTGATCTGGTGGGACAGGTTTGGCAGAGGCCTCTTGGAAGGACTTCATCATAAGGGAGGAAAGAATCTGACATGAGGGGGTTGTTAAGGAAAAGAACTTAGTGACTCAGAGTGGGCTGATTGTGAGGAGGGCATGAGTTTCAGCACTATGTCAGTGTTGCCTCTCATTGGACTCAAGTGTGACTCCCACTTGAATAAATGTAAAAGGGCTTTTTGCCTGAAAACTCTCCAAGCCCTGGGGCATCAGCTTTACTGATACCATACTGATACTTTACTGATAACGATACTGGTACCCTGTAAAGTGTTGAAGATCACAGTGGGGTGAGGCATTGTTCTTCCTGACTATACAACAGAACAGAGAGATGCAAAGCATAGTCTGTGGACTGGAGTCAGTCCATATGAATCTATGAACTGGTCCATGATGAGATGAGGAGCTTGAAACAGAGTGTAAATCTGCCACGTCAGTGAGTACACTGTTTACTTCAGCTGACATTTTTTTTTTTTTTTGCTAGAAAGACATTCTTGATGAAGGTAGAAGAATGTTCATTTACATTCTGGTAAGGATCTCCTTACTCTTGATAACAAAGAGATTGTGAACTGGCCATTTTGAGAAATGCTGTAATAGAGAAAAACGTTGCTTTGGCATCCCCGGGGTCCCAGGTCACCACTGATGGTGGCAGAAGACACTAGTACTAGTGGCTGTGCTAATGAAGGGATTCACATTGGTGGAAAGGGCATGAGAGTTATCAGAAAGAACTGTGTGGTACCCAGTGGAGTAACAGAGGCATCACGTGAGTTTGAACTGGCTGGTGAGTATGTGTGAAATATCTCCTGGGGACTCTCTCTAGTGTTTATGAGGAGTACTTTGTAGCAATATAAAGTTATATGAGGAAACAATGGAAACAGTGAGAGACTTTACCTTTTTGGGCTCCGAAATCACTGCAGATGGTGACTGCAGCCATGAAATTAAAAGACACTTGCTCCTTGGAAGAAAAGCTGTGACCAACCTAGACAGCATATTAAAAAGCAGTGACATTACTTTGCCAACAAAGGTCCATCTAGTCAAGGCTATGGTTTTTCCAGTAGTCATGTATGGATGTGAGAGTTGGACTATAAAGAAAGCTGAGTGCCAAAGAATTGATGCTCTTGAACTGTGGTGTTGGAAAAGATTCTTGAGAGTCCCTTGGACAGCAAGGAGATCAAACCCATCAATCCTAAAGGAGATCAGTCCTGAATATTCATTGGAAGGACTGATGCTGAAGCTGAAACTCCAGTACTTTGGCCATCTTAATCAAAGAACTGACTCATTGGAAAAAGACCCTGATGCTGGGAAAGATTGAAGGCAGGAGGAGAAGGGGCTGACAGAGGATGACATGGTTGGATGACATCACCAACTTGATGGACATGAGTTTGAGCAAGGCCTGGGAGTTAGTGATGGACAGGGAAGCCTGGTGTGCTGCAGTTTATGGGGTTGCAAAGAGTTGGACATGACTGAGTGACTGAACTGAACTGAAGGATATATGGAGGAGATGAGAGAAAAGCAGTGCAATATGTATTAGCACCTTGGCTTTTTGCAGTCATTTGTGACAGGGCTTCTAAGATTGAACTTTTCTACAAATTTGAGCATCTTATCTTATCCTGGAAGGGTAGCTCCAAGAAATGCCAGAGGATGAACTTGCAGACATTAAGAAAAATGTTTGGAATAGCCTAATAACTGAAATTATGGGTGAAGAGAGAAGGAGGAGGAGGAGAAGGAGGTGGTGGAGGAGAAGCAAATTGAGAAAGAAACAATGTTAGAAGAATTAGAAATCAATGAGGTAGATATTATAGCTACCTATCTGTCTTCTGATATCTATCTTATCTCTATACAGACAGCAAAAACAAGACAGGGAGCTGGTTGTGGCACAGATCATGAACTCCTTATTGCAAAATTCAGACTTAAATTGAAGAAAGTAGGGGAAACCACTAGACCCAAATTTAGGTATGATCTAAATCAAATCCCTTACAATTATGCAGTAGAAGTGACAAATAGATTCAAGGGATTAGATCTGATAGAGTGCCTAAAGAACTATGGATGGAGATTCGTGACATTGTATAGGAAGCAGGTAACAAGACCATCCCCAAGAAAAAGAAATGCAAAAAGGCACTGGTTGTCTGAGGAGGCCTTACAAATAGCTGAGAAAAGAAGAGAAGCAAATGGTAAAGGAGAAAAGGAAAGATACACCATCTGAATGTAGAATTCTAAAGAATAGTGAGGAGGGATAAAGCCTTCCTCAGTAATCAATGCAAAGAAACAGAGGAAAACAATAGAATGGGAAAGACTAGAGATCTTTTCAAGATGGGCACAATAAAGGACAGAAACAGTATGGACCTAACAGAAACAGAAGATATTAAGAAGAGGTGGCAAGAATACACAGAAAAACTGTACAAAAAAGATCTTCATGACCCTGATAACCATGATGCTGTGATCACTCACCTAGAGCCATACATCTTGGAATGTGAAGTGGGCCTTAGGAAGCATCACTTTGAACAAAGCTCCTGGAGGTGATGGAATTCCAGTTGAGCTATTTCAAATCATAAAAGATGATGCTGTGCAAATGCTGCACTCAATATGCCAGCAAATTTGGAAAACTCAGCAGTGGCCACAGGACTGGAAAAGGTCGGTTTTCATTCCAACCCCAAAGAAGGGTAATGCCAAAGAATGTTCAAACTATCACACAATTGCACTCATCTCACATTCTCCAAGCCAGGCTTCAATAGTACATGAACTAAGAACTTGAAGATGTTCAACCTGGATTTAGAAAAGGCAGAGGAAGCAGAGATCAAATTGCTAACATCCATTGGATCATCAAAAAAGCAAGAGATTTCCAGAAAAACATCTACTTCTGCTTTACTGGCTATGCCAAAGCCTTTGACTATGTGAATCACAACAAACTTTGGAAAATTTTCCAAGAAATGGGAATTCCAGACCACCTTATCTGCCTCCTGAGAAATCAGTATACAGGTCAAGAAGCAACAGAACTGGACATGGAAAAACACACTGGTCCAAATTTGTAAAGGAGTATTTCAAGGCTGTATATTGTCACTCAGCTTATTTAACTTATACGGAAAGTACATCATGAGAAACACTGGGCTGGATGAAGCACAAGCTGGAATCAAGATTGCCAGGAGAAATATCAGTAACCTCAGATACACAGATGATACCACCCTTATGGAAGAAAACAAAGAGGAAGTAAAGAACCTTTACTGAAAGTGAAAGAGGAGATTCAAAAAGTTGACTTAGAACTCAACATTCAGAAAACTAAGATCATGGCATTCAGTCCCATCACTTCATGGCAAATAGATGGGGAAACAATGGAAACAGTGACAGTTTATTTGCTTTGGCTCCAATATCACTGCAGGTGGTGACTGCAGCCATGGAATTAAAACATGGTTGCTTCTTGGACCAACCTAGACAGCATATTGAAAAGCAGAGACATTACTTTGCCTACATAGGTTTGTCTAGTCAAAGCTATGGTTTTTCCAGTAGTGATGTATGGATGTGAGATTTGGACTATAAGTTGAGTGTCAAAAAAAAGTTGAGCACCAGAGATTTGATGCTTTTGAACTGTGGTGTTGGAGAAGACTCTTAAGAGTCCCTTGGACTGCAAAAGCCTTTAACATCATTAATATTCATTGGAAGGACTGATGTTTATGCTAAAAATCCAATACTTTGGCCACCAGATGTGAAGAACTGACTCACTGGAAAAGACCCTGATCCTGGGAAAGATTGAAGGCAGGAGTACAGGGGGATGTCAGAGGATGAGATGGTTGGGTGGCATCACCGACTCGATGAACATGAGTTTGAATAAGCTCCAGGAATTGGTGATGGACAGGGAAGCCTGGTGTGTTGCCGTCAATGGCATTGCAAAGAGTCAGACATGACTGAGTAACTGAACTGAACTGATCTATCTTCTGAAGTCTATATATTTTTGAAGGAGCAAACCCACATTTTCCGTGTGTGTGTGTGCATCTGCTATTTTCATATGTGTGCATTATTTAAAAAATAGAGCCTGAAAGTTTCCTGACAAGAATCTAGGAATGTTATAAATGAAATGAGAATTTTATAAACTCATAGCATATCAAAATCAGTTGCTATTAGTGGAAATTTATCTTCTGAAATTGATATAGGATACACGTGTCATACACACATACTCACACACACACAACTTCCAGACAACATTCATTAAGTGTAACCAAATTCCTCAAATCTCCACTTGTGGCCAACTGCATGCATATTCAAGTACCACAGAAAAGGAGAATTCTTAGGATGAAATTCTTCTTTATCATTAGTGTCACCTCCATCAACAAGAGCATTCATAGAGTGACTTTTATAAAATAATTGTTTATATGCAATGTTTGTGCTCTAGAAGTGCCTGCAACATAACATGAATGTGGAAATGTGAGTTAAATCTTGGGTACTTATGTGAAATATAAAAACTAAATTAAATCTGTAATTATTAGCCATTAGTTTTCCATGTGTACTTTTGTATCTCAAGAATATTTGGTACATAGCAAGTACTGATACTTAGTAATACTTAATAAAATAATTAAATGACCAAACAAATAAATTTGGACAGTTTGTTGCAGGGAGGAAGCCAGTTCTGATTCTGTGTTGGAACTATTTCTTTGCCTTGCTTTTCATCACTTTTGTTATTATAATCATACATAATGGCTTGCTTAAAAAGACCCTGCCCCTCTGCTTCACTGTTTAACTAAAGTGCCTTTGTTCAGAACTCTGTCTACCTGTAGATGGCGAGAAGGAAGAAATTAACATATCCCCTATCTGAGGCTTGCCATTTTAGAAGATGTTGCAAGATTAATGGTCTTTTCATTTTGCTTCCTTCATCTACCCCTATCTCTGATCTGTAAAAGAACCTGGCATCCAGACTGGAGAAAATGGTTATTTTGAGGCACTAGTCAGCCACCTCCCTGATTAAAGTCTCTTCCTTGCCTCAACCCCTTGTCTCTTGGATTCATTGGCCTGTCCTGCCATGAGCAAAGCGAGCTTGGACTTGATAACAAGTTGTGTTTGAATGGACAAAAGAGATTAAGAATTCTGAGGCAAGTCAGCCTCAGAAAGTCCTCCTTTTTCCTCTTGGATCACTCAGTGTGACCTTAAGTGTATCATTGCTTGCTGAGACCTATTATACTTGCAGATAATCATGATTGTGTCCCTTGTTGTTTTCAGTTGCTAAGTCATTTCTAACTTTTTGGACCCCATAGACTTCAGAAAATCAGGCTCCTCTGTCCTCCACAATCTCTTGGAGTTTGCTCAAACTCATGTCCATTGAGCCGGAGATGCTATCTAACCATCTCATCCTCTGCCACCTCCTTCTTTTGCCTTCAATCTTTCCCAGCATCAGGGTCTCTTCTAATGAGTTGGCTCTTCACATCAGGTGGCCAGAGTAATGGCGCTTCAGCTTCAGTAAAGTCCATACAATGAATTCAGTTCAGTTCAGTTGTTCAGTCATGTCCGACTCTTTGTGACCCCATGAACTGCAGCATGCCAGGCATCTCTGTCCATCACCAACTCCTGGAGTTCACCCAAACCCATGTCCATTGAGTCGGTGATGCCATCCAACCATCTCATCCCCTGTCCCTTTCTCCTCCTGCCCTCAATCTTTCCCAGCATGGGGGTCTTTTCAAATGAGTCAGCTCTTTGCATCAGATGGCCAAAGTGTTGGAGTTTCAGCTTCAACATCAGTCCTTCCAATGAACACCCAGGACTGATCTCCTTTAGGGTGGACTGGTTGGATCTCCTTGCAAGCCAAAGGACTCTCAAGAGTCTTCTCCAACACCACAATTTAAAAGCATCAATTCTTCGACATTCAGCTTTCTTTATAGTCCAACTCTCATATCTATACATGACCACTGGAAAAACCATAGCCTTGACTATACGGACTTTTGTTGACAAAGTAATGTCTCTGTTTTTTAATATGCTGTTCAGGTTGGTCATGACTTTCCTTCCAAGGAGTAAGCATCTTTTAATTTCATGGCTGAAATCACCATCTGCAGTGGTTTTGGAGCCCAGAAAAATAAAGTCAGCCACTGTCTCCACCGTTTCCCCATCTGTTTGCCATGAAGTGATGGGACCTGATGCCATGATCTTAGTTTTCTGAATATTGAGCTTTAACCAACTTCTTCACTCTGCTCTTTCACTTTCATCAAGAGGCTTTTTAGTTCTTCTTTGCTTTCTGCCATAAGGGTGGTGTCACCTGCATATCTGAGGTTATTAATATTTCTCCTGGCAATCTTAATTCCAGTTGTGCTTCCTCAAACCCAGCATTTCTCATGATGTACTCTGCATATAAATTAAATAAGCAGGGTGACAGTATACAGCCCTGATATACTCCTTTTCCTATTTGGAACCAGTCTGTTGTTCCATGTCCAGTTCTAACTGTTGCTTCCTGTCCCGCATACAGGTTTCTCAAGAGGTAGGTAAGGTTTATTATCTGTAGGATTGACTCGTTTGATCTCTTTGTAGTCCATGGGACTCTCAAGAGTCTTCTTTAGTACCACAGTTCAAAAGCATCAATTCTTCAGTGCTCAGCCTTCTTTATTGTTTACCTCTCACATCCATATATGACTAATAGAAAAACCATAGCTTTGACTATACAAATCTTTGTTGGTAAATTGGTGTCTGTTTTTTAATATCTTGTCTAGGTTTGTCACAGTTTTCCTTCCAAGGAGCAAGTCTCTTTTAATTTCATGGCTGTAATCACTATCTGCAGTGATTTTGGAGCTCCCAAAATAAAATCTGTCACTGCTTCTGCTTTTTCCCCTCTGTTAATATTTGCCTTGATGTGATGGGATCAGATGCCATGATCTTTTTTTTTTAATGTTCAGTGTTAGGCCAGATTTGTCACTCTCCTCTTTCACCTTCATCAAAAGACTCTTTAGTTACTCTTTGTTTTCTGTCAGTAGAGTGGTATCTGCCTATCTGAAATTGTTGATATTTCTCCTGGGAA
Source organism: Antilocapra americana (assembly GCA_007570785.1). Classification (NCBI taxonomy): domain Eukaryota; kingdom Metazoa; phylum Chordata; class Mammalia; order Artiodactyla; family Antilocapridae; genus Antilocapra; species Antilocapra americana. Next base: position 13,354,054 of record ML664161.1, on the reverse strand, counting down.
TCTTGATTTCAGCTTGTGCTTCATCCAGCCTGACATTTTGCATGATGTACTCTGCATAGAAGTTAAATAGTAAGGTGACAATATACAGCCTTATCATACTCCTTTCCCAGTTTTGAACCAGTCTGTTGTTACAGCTCCAGTTACATCTTTTTCTTTTTGACCCTCATATAGGTTTTTCAAGAGGCATGTAAGGTGGTCTTGTATTCCCATCTCTTTAATAATTTTCCACAGTTTGTTGTGACACACATAGTCTAAGGCTTTAGCATAGTTGGTGAAGCAGAAGTATGTTTTTATTGGAACTCTCTTGGTTGTGTCCATAGCCATAGCCTATTTGGTTAGAGCTTAGCATTTTTTTTTTTATCATATCTGAACAAGAATGCTGATTCCTGTTTGTTTGTATATTTTTTTAGTGACCTGAGAGATGATCAAATACTGGAAACCCAATAGTTGAACCTTGGTGAGACCTCAGAGACCCATTTAATCTTTTCATTTTATAGAGGAAGAAACTGAGGTCCGAAGTGGCAAACTGACTCACTCCAAATCATGCTGTTGATTTTTTTCCCTGCCTTTGGCTACTCATTTCTCTGAAGAGTTGCTGGTAAAGGATAACTCAGTATCCCTCCTGGGAACCTTGTTGAAAAACCATGTACAAAGTGATTGTCTATGTAGCATTCACAACAGTTGGCTCCAATAAAATTTCCAAGTTCATGTATTTAGTTCCAAATCCACTCTTAATTTTTACTTAGTGTATTCCAAAAGAACTGACAACATACTCAGTACAGTTTTATAGTTTGGCAGTTTGTGGATTGACTTCTTCCAGTCTCTTTTTACAGCCTGAATTTGCAAATGCTTTCTTACTGACTCACCATTGGGCCCTAGGAATCTTTTTTTTTTTTGCCAACTCTTTACCATCTGGGAAACAACTACTGCCTCTCAAGCATCCCTCACTGTTTGATTTCCATACTGATATTGGTTCCAGGGCCAAGATCCATTGAGTCCCAAGAGGGAATCCACCCTACTTTTCTGCCAAGATGTTTGTAATTCATCTTACTTTTATGTCTCCTCTCAGTAGAGCTTAAAGTACCTGACTTAAGGGTGGGTTTATGAGTGAAGCACTGAGAGCAATTAACATTTGAATGAAAGCTACCTGTGGATTCTCCTATTTAACAGCTGTTAAACAAAATTACTTGTCTGTATCAAACTCCAGGCTGGTGGGTTATGAGCATCCAGATGGGAATTACCATGTACACATACAAATGTGGATTAAATGAATTGGATAGCATAAATCAAATTGCAATTTTGAAATCCAGGCAGTAATCACAATGACTTCTGAGGAAAGGCCTGTGGTAACAGATTAGTATATCATATGTCAGGAGAATTCCAGGATATTTCAGAAATTAATTGTCTTAGCTCTACCTGCCAAACCAAAGTTTGACTGAGATCATCTGAATAATCTAAACCAAAAACAACAGAAGCAATCTTTTCTTTTGATCTGATGTTAATTCTTGTATTTCAAATTTGCCTTTCAGTTAAATGGTCTCTCAGATGGGTTACCCCATGCTGATGACTTTAGCCAAACCAGAGATTTTGCTGGACATGCAAGGTTTTGTGCTTTTGTGTTATTCTCTATGGCTCTTGTGTAGAACAGACCCTTAAACTGGGTTGTAAATGGCTAGAGTGAAGAACAAATTAATATATTAGAGAGACTGTACTGACTGAACCAAAAATTAAAATTTTGGCAATTGTTCATTGGGTGTAAGCAATTTAGAAACCAGACTACCCGCATCTCAAAGTGAAAATTTTTACTTATAAAATCCTGCCTATATTATCCAAATCATACAGACATTGTCAAAACATATACTTGATCAGTGATATATTCATGTGCCCACAAAATGCTTTGGGATTTGACTTATCTAGAGGTAGTGATGCTTAAATAAGTCAAATTCTAAAACTGAAATATTTAGGGTTGTATTTTGGCCCTTTACAAAAGACTTCAGTGTATTCCATCTTCAGTTTATTCTATCTTTTAACAATCTGCAGAACATTGCTAGTACCAAATGCTGTTTACTTGCAGAGACTGAAGCAGAGAAGGTGTAATCTGTGCAAGGCCACAGAGCTAGTTGGTTGGTCCAGCCAATATTTATACCATTAATCTAACTGTCTAGCCTTTGTTCTCAATTTTTCTACCCTACATTGCAGTTATATTTTCTGTGTTTTTTTTTTCTTTTTCATTTTTTTGTAGACAAAACATTTGTAAAGCTGACAACTGGAAGGGAAATGTAGATATACATATATACACACCTCTGTAATTGTTTAGTGGTTGCATTCTGTGGCTGCATAGCAGTGGTCTGTTGTAATTGTGGTGAGAATTGTGAAAAGCCTGTCTTCATCTGAGCTTTCTCTTGTCCCGCTGGCCCACCCTCCTCCTTTGCGGTCTTTTGTTCTGCCTTGGTTTGTATCTCTGCTGATTCCCCTAATTGCTATGTTTGGGCTATGGAAGTTGTTATTTTCAAGACTTCAATTAATACCCTTAGGGAAGATATTTTCTTTTTTCCCCTAAAAATATCAAACCAGAGCCCTGTCCCAATCTGCACCACTTGTATGTGAATGGCACAAGTTCTATTTAGCAAGATGTGCATTATGCAAATCATTCAGCGTTACATTCACCACTAATAGTTTAATTTACTTTTTTGTTTTAATGTTCTAAAAAATCAAGTAGCTATTCATCATTTATCTGGGCATTGAAAAATATTAATGCATTCTTATTATAGTTACCAATATAAATTATAGATGAAAGAAAAGTAGTTTTTATATTTTATTAGTACTGAAACCTACTTTTGTATTATTCTGGTATAAAAAAATCCATAAATAAAGCATAGCTACTAACTTCTTTGATTTAATTAAAGCTAGGATTTGTATACAAAACTAATCCAAAGCAGAGACACGTAACTAGGCTGTAGCAAACATCCAATTGTAAAGTTAATGCAATGATATTAATGGAATGTTTTACCCACACTATTATTTAGAAAATTTCATTCCTGTCACATCTAACCTTCAGTTTAACTAACACTAAATGAATAATGAATAATGAAAGTGAAAGGCATTTTTTTTACTTAAAATGCAAAACAGCTATTAATAAATAAAACCATAAGATTAATTGTAAAGCAATAAAACATTAAATTAAGTTATTAGAAATATGTTGCTGTATATTAATTCCCACAGCAGATTATCAGAAGCTGAATAATTTACCCCAGGAATAACATCACAGGCTTCCTTTGGGCAAAGCCTGAAAACTTGTTCCTGCTGGATATATGCCAATGGCGTTAGCTGTCAGAGAAAGGCAAAAGAAACGGATGAGACTGAATTCTGCATTTCATTATATTTGACAAGAGAAGAAAAAAAACCAAAACTACCACTCTTTAACCCCTTTGATCAGATCATCAAGTTTTTGTTATAATTCCCAGAACATATACACTGACTCAAATTAATTTTTAATTAAATAAGGGCATAAGATAGTTGGAGAACCCTTTGGAGATTCTGAAGTGTTTATACATAAATTAACTTATCCATTCTCAAAATAGCAATTTGAGGAAGGAATGAAGTAAAAGTGAAATTGAAAGTATTAGTCACTCAGTTGTGTCTGACTCTGCCACCTCATGGATGGTAGCCCACCAGGCTCCTATGTCTGTGGAATTCTTTAGGCAAGAATACTGGAGTGGGTAGGCATTCCCTTCTCCAGGGGATCTTCCCAACCCAGGGATAGATACCTGTTCCTTTTTACAGAATGGGAAATAGAGGCTTAGAGATGTTCACTGATGTTCACCACAGTGGCAAGCTTGGGAAGTGATGGTTAATTAGCATTTAGATAATTTAGTTATCTTGAGATGACAATACTAGCCTAATACTTTCATAAAGTGAAAAGAAGAGGCACATTTGGAAAAGGAAGGGGAAGAAGTGATCAGGGCCTATGTGAAGAGAGCCATAGTTATTTAAAAATTTTAAAATGCTTTTTGATGGGAAGCTTCATGTTGAAGCAGTGTCAATATTGGTTCTACTGCTCATTAAGCTCTGTTGTAAGGGATGGGGGTGGGAGGATATGAATGCTCATCACAACTCCCATCACAACTCATCACCTACTCTGGGAGTGGGCTAATTTTTCTAGGGACACTGACTACTCAGGTTCCTACTCTTAATCTTATTTAAGGGACAAAACCAGTTGCCTCGAAAATCCTAATCTATAGAGTTATAAAATAGTTGGACAAAACTGGACAAAAAACAAACAACCATCCTTTGTCATGAGCTTCCAGCCCAAGGTCCAAGGGGGACTACTGGAGGGCCTGTTGCTTCCCCAGCCCAACCTCTGGCTGTGACTGCCCAGCCTTACAAGGGGACTAGATGTTAGATGAAATGATTATATAAAAAAATATGTAGGGAATGACTTTGTTGTCCTCTCAGTAAATTATGAGATGGCTGGATGGCATCAGTGATGCAATGGGTATGAATTTGGGTAAATTTTGGAGATGGTGAGGGACAGGGAGGCCTGGCATGCTACAGTCCATGGGGTCACAGAGTCGGACACAACTGGGCAACTGACAAACAACAAAAGGTAGATTGAATCAATGCATTTAACTTTCCATAACTTTTCTGCATTATAATTTTGCATCTATGTTCTTTTCCATCTGATTTTGTGATACTAATTACTAAAGAGGGTAGAATATGTTTCCTCCCTGATCAATCCTGAGTTAGGCCATGTGACTTGTGACCAGTGAGAAGTTGGCAAAGTGAAAAATGAGTCTTTGAGAAGTATTGTTTCTTCTCATCCTTCTGTGATCTTTGCAAGTTGCCATGAGAAAAACTAATAGATACTGGTCCAAGGAGAATAACAGACACAGGGAGTTGACTTGCACCTAATCTGCTGCCTGAAGCTCAGTCCACCCAGTTAGAGCCAATTTATGAAGCCCCAGAAAAATAAATGTTCCACGTAGGTCATCGAGTTTGCAGTGGTTAGTTTTGTAGTATTATTGTAATAATAACTAGTCATTGTAACCACCATCCATCTAGGATTTCAAGCCAGAAACCTGGGCATCCTAACAGTTGAATTTTGTTTTTTAAAAACACTAGGTTATGGTTTTGGAAAAATATGTGATTACTATAAAGAATTATAAACTAAAGAGAAGAACATAAATGAAAGTAAAAGATCTTTTAGAAAAGAAAATGGGAAAACATAAGATGCCAACCTCCTACCCACCAAGAAATAATCATTTTCAACAATAGGTGAACATCATAGCAGACATTCATTTTTTTTCCCATAAACTTTTTATTTTTATTGGTTTTAGATTCATAGGAAAAATTGAAAAAAATAGTATAGACAGAGTATTTCTGTATATTCCACACCCAGTATACTTTGTTGCTAATATCTTGCTTTATCATGGTACATTTGTCAGAACTAAGGAACTAGCATTTGTGTATTATTAATAACCACCATCTATAATTTATCTAGACCTCACTATTGTCAATGGAAGGGTTTCTCATCCTTAATATCACATTACATATAGTTATCAGGTGTCCTTAGTTCCTCTGCTCTGTGACCATTTCTCAGACTTTCCTTTTTTTTTTCTCTCTCTCTCTCTTTCTTTTGATCTTAACAGTTCTGAGGTTTATTGATCAGATATTTTGTAGAATATTCTTCTGTTGGGATTGCCTGGCCTTTTTTCTCAATATTAGTGGGTTTTGTCTATTCTATAGCATTACTATACTCTGATTTCTGTAGTTTTGTAGTAATTTTGAAATCAGGAAGCTCTTGTTTCATGAATTAAATTTCCCTTATATAATGGTAGGTTTTGAACATTTTCTTCTTTGTGAAATTTGGCTCCTCTAGATTTTTTTCCCCCCTGCTATTTTTCTTTCATAAAAGAAGTTTTGTTTAGCTATCTGTAATCCTTGGTTGTTTTCTCATGTTTGAAGATGAAGATCAAAAATCTGTTCAGAAGTGCTAATATGTAGCTGATTTGTGGGCTTTGAGCTTCATTGTGGGGTAATGTAGGGTGATGTTTCATCCGGATGGGTGTTGGCGGTGGCTTAGAGAATGCTTAGTAAAATCATGGACATCATTTAAAAATGTCTGCTTTTCATATTGAGAAATATGCTTCTGATACAAATGAGAAGCAGAGGGCCATGGAGGGGTGGGGAAGATGGTAGCATGCTGTCAGGACAAGTTTGAGATCTCACGTTATAGAATAAAATGTATTCCTATTTGAAGAATCACTAAGGTTATTTCTTTTGCCTCAAGTATATTTGCTTATTTTAGTTTCCAGTTTTCCTGGAATATGTGTTCTTTTACTGTTTGATGTTACACTATGTTTAAATTGTGTGATCTAGGCCAAATTATTTGTCTGTCTCTTCCTTAGTTTTGACATCTGTAAACAGGATAATAATAGAATTTACTTCATAAGGATCTAGAAAAAAGACTGAGGAAGCTGGTTCTACATAATTTATTATTATTATTATTTTGTTCTCTTCCCTTCTTTTTTCCCTTTTCTTTCTTTCCTTTCTGGGAAGCTTTCTTGGGTTACATTTTAAAATTTCTTTTCTGTATCATTTGTGGAGTTTTCTATTTAGAACTACCAATGGTACCCATGTTGGAGAACCTTTGTTCTTCAGGTTTATTAATTTAATTTAGCTTTTCTTGCTTTAAATGCTCTCTTTCACATCTGCATTTGTGGTGTTTACACCTTGCCATGTCTCCAGATTTTTCTCTTTTTTGTTGTTTCAAATTTATTTGTTTTTCTCTAAACAAGTAATTTTATTTCTGAAGGACTACAGACTCCTCATGCATGTCATTTCTGTTATTTTAATATCTTTATATTGAGTAGAGCTCTAATATAAATGTTCTTATTAGATTACTCTATGGTTCAATATTCCTTTAAGGAGTCTCTTTTGTTCTAAGGGTTACATTTTCTAGGCTTAAAACTTTTTTTTCTGAATTCTCTATTTTTGCTCATTTGCTTTCATTCATTTGCAAGTATGCTGTACCATGCTTTGCATCCTGCATGGCTCTTTCCAGGTCTTTCCTTTGCTGTGTTACAGTGTAGGCAGCTTTTTGACTATCTCTCTATGTATAAACCATGTGCCCATCGCTACATAACCAAAAAGCTGTAGTATTCTATTTTGTATTCTCTGAATGCCTGAGGGTGTGGCAGTAGGCTTAGGGCTTCAGAACTGCAGAGCTGTGCTCAGTTAAAACAACCAGGGTCTGTGATGATGCATGAGCTTTGTTGAATGCACTCTTTGGGCCTCTGTGGTACTTTGTTGAGGTGTTCTTCCTCTGTAGAAAGACCCTAGTGTTTATATCATCCTTCCATTCAGGAAACGTTACCTCTATAAAGCAGTCAGGAGCCGTTTCTTTTATGCTCCAGGTTACTCAACTGTTTGGCCTCGTTTCAGAGTTGACAGTAGTAGTGAGAATTATCATTATTTTTCTGATCAACATATATCAGATTTGGGGCATAGGATGGATGCCTATCTGCATGTGCCTCTTTGTTCTACTCCAGGAATTTGGGGTTTTCTCTTTGGCTGCTGCTTTTTGAGTTTTAGAGCAATGGGCTGTTCCCCTTGCCATGTTTGTTTGCTATTTATGAATATACATTTGTATATTTCCACATATAATTATATACACATGTACACAATTTATAATGATACTGTATATACATAAATGAAGGAGAGCAAGAGAGATGGGGAATATGAGTGAGTTTTTGTGAATTTGCTTCAATTTGTTAGGGATTTGAAAATGGAGATTCTGTGAGGTAATTTGACTCAAATATTTAAATCTGAAACCTCTGTGGACATTATTTTTGATTCTCCTTTTTCTCTCAGCATTCATATCAAAGCAATTACCATTTTTAAAAAGCTTAATTTACCTCTTAAATATCTCCTAAACCCATCTACTTTTCTCCAGCTTTATTGTCGTTGTCTTAGTTGCTGTTGCTGCTACTGCTAAGTTGCTTCAGTCGTATCCAATTCTGCGACCCCATAGACGGCAGCCCACCAGGCTCTGCCGCCCCTGCGATTCTCCAGGCAAGAACACTGGAGTGGGTTGCCATTTCCTTTTCCATTATCTTAGTTGAACTCTCATCGTCTCTCTCCCAAATTACCAAAACAGACTTTTAACTGCCCTGCTTGAGTAGGGCTTCTGCTCAACCCATTCCCCACAAATACCTCTCTCTAATCCATTCCCCCCCAAAAAATGATTTCTATAAAACAAAAAGCTGCATGTACCTTTCTTCTGTTTAAAGGTCTCAGTGACTCTCTTTGCTCTCAGGAGAAATACCAGATTGCTTGATATGGTTTATAATGTCTTGCTTTCCCTTTCCCCTGCTCATATCATCAGCATCATCACTTACAAATTCCTAGCACCATCATAACCACTACCAGCATCCTAACTACATGTTTCTCAACACTGATCTTCTCAAGACCTCATACTCTTTCTCACTAGGCTTTTGCTCATGCCGTGACATCCTCCTGCCTAGACTGTTTATGTCTACCTCCTTGTTCCTTTGATTAGTTAACTCCTTCTCAGGTTTCTGGACTCACTTCTTCCAGAAAGCCTTCATGATCAACCAAATGTGGGTCAGAAACCTTGAGTGTGCTCCCACGGCATTGTGTGCTTTCCTATAAAAGCAGAAATTAGATGATATATATTTCTGAATACTGCCTAATTTGACAATATGTGTGGTTTTCATATTATTAGCATATTAGTAGTGAGATGCCTCAGAGAAAAATATCAACCTTTAAATTTTATTCTCTTTGTTTATTTGTATTTTAAAAATCAGATACTCTGAACATATATTGCTTTTTAAGGAGCAAGAAAAATATTGAAATTGTTTTAAAGGTGTTATACAAAGTTGAATGATACATTAATCTAGTGTAAGAATGTCAGATCACAATGATGATAAAGAGGACCTTCTCCTTCAAGACAAGACAGCTACAAATGTTTTCCATAGAAAGATGGCTAAGTAGAATTTTAGGTGGGTTGCATTGAAGTGAGAAACTGAATTATTAGTGTCAGTTACGAAGTGAAGTTGCTCAGTTGTGTCCAACTCTTTGTGACCCCATGAACTCTAGCCCACCAGGCTTCTCCATCCATGGGATTTTCCAGGCAAGAATACTGGAGTGGGTTGCCGTTTCCTTTTCCAGGAGATCTTCCCAACCCAGGGATTGAACCCGGGTCTCTGGCATTGTAGGCAGACACTTTACCGTCTGAGCCACCAGGCAGGTCTGTTATAGGGATATGTTTATATTAGTAAACAGAAATAGAAAAATGGAGTTTATGGTCCAGGAAAGTACAAAGGATAATAAGGTCCTCAAACCAAATTCTTTTATGTTCAGAAGAATCCGTAACTTCTAATTTGGAATGAATAAAATGACCTTGTGACTCAAATGAAATAAATGTATACCACTATCAAGAGGGTTTGTCCTCAGTCCACACTGGATTGAATTCAGGATACAAAGTAATATAGCAGATCCTTTGTCCCAGTTAACAACAGTAATGGTTCCGGGAACAAAATAATAATGGAAATGATTAATGGCAGGTAAATTATTAGTGGAAAGTGATGGTAATACCTTTAATATGCCAGGTATTTCACATATCCTATCTTTAATTCTTAACACACTATGTAATGGTTTATTCATCGACAGAGAATACTGAGAGAATGTAAAGTGACTTCCCCAAGCTCACAACTGGTAACACAACTGTGGTGATACAGCTGGTATTGAATCCTTTTAATAGCAGGGTTTTTCTTCTATCAGAAATAGGAAATAATAATCTATCAGATCCATCTGTCCAAACTCATACTCTACTTTTGCAGTGATACATAGAAAAACTGTCTTGAGAAGATCTGATTGACCTTCCTGAAGCCAAATCAATAGCAAAGTGAGCAAGTACAAGCCAGTGCCTGACACTTACATAGTATGCTGTTCATTAGTGCTAAAAAGACTTAAGAAGAAAATGGCCCACTTTTCCAATAAATACCATTGTTTCTATTACTCAACATTTTATTTCTAAAAGTTTTAATTCCATATTTGTTTTTATCTGTATCTTCATCCTGACTCTGTAGCCATCAGGGGAAGATTCTGTCCTTTGGGGGCTACCTGGTAGTGCCTGGAGACACATTTTGTTTTCATGACAATTGGAGTAAGACTGGCAAGGGAGACTTTGCTATGTTATCTAGTGAATAGAGACCAGGGATGGTGCTGAACATCTGACAATATACATGATGGCCCCTCAACAAAGAATTATATACGACCCCAAATGTGGATATTGCTGAATTTGACAGACCTTACTCTTAAACTAAGGGATTAAGGTTCTTGAGAAAGGCAAAAAAACTTTTCCTAATGGTAAAAAAAAAAAAAGTTCTGAAAGTTATTTGTGGTTTCTGTTTCTTTTCTTTTCTTTTTTTTAAGGGAGTAATATTCTGTATTTATAAAGCATTTCACATCATTTTCTCTCAGCAGGTGAATGGACAGATATTATTATCCTCAATTTATATGTAAAGTGATTGATCCTATAAGAGTTTGACTCAATTCCTGTAACCCTTTGTCTATAATAACAAATATATCAGTATTATCGTAGTAGTTTCCTAAGGCTGCCATAACTGATTTCCGCAAATGGATGGCTTAGAATATAGAAATTTATGATCTCACAGCTGAAAAACTCAAACCAAGATGTCAGCAGGATTGGTTCCTTCTGAATGCACTAAACAAGAATCTGCACCATGCTTCTCTCTCATAGCTTCTGGCAGTTGCCGGCAGTCTTTGGCCTATTTTGACTTGTAGATGCAATTCTGCCCCCAATCTAGGCCCCCAACTTCTTCTTTTCTGTGTTCAAATTCCTCTCCTTTTAAAGGATACCAATCATTGGGCTATAACCCATTCTAATCCAGCATAACTTTATCTATATGCACCAAAGACACTGTTTTCATCTAAGGTCACAATCATAGGTATCAGGAATTAGGACTTGAACATATATTTCTTGGGGATACTCTTCAACCCCCAACAATGACTGTACATCACTGTATGAATGCTGGAGCACAAGAGCATTGCCAATAAAATTGTATGTTTCATACTAATGGAATGGAAATAATAGTTCTTATTCTTTTCTATACTTTTCTACAAAAGTTCCATTTATCTAAAATTCCATCACCAGTAAGGGGTTGAACTAGCAGCATGTTTCTTTCTCACTGAGATAAAATTCACATACCATGAAAGTCTCCCTTTCACAGTGTATGTATGATTCACTGGTTTTTAGTATACTTCATAGAGTTGGACAACCATCATCATTTTGCAGTTTTAGAATGTTTCATCACCCCCTGAAAAGCTTGTACTCATTAGTACTCGCCACTCCTGCTAGCCCTTTCTTTTTTCCTTATGCATATTTTAATCAGTTCATATAAATGAAACAATACAATATGTAGTCTTTCTTTTATGCCTAGCTTCTTTCTACTTCTTTATTATTATTTCAAATTGTTTTCTGCTTTGGTTGAGCTAATGTGAGCTTCTGAAACTTAAAATAACCCAAGGCATTATGTTTTCATATTGCTGCTTTTGTATCACCATGGTAGCATTTGATTTTTTTTTTTGCCAGCCCTATAAGTCATATCAAAATGATTTTTCACATTTCAATATAGAGTCACAAAATTTGGCTGTAGTGATTATATTTTCAGAATGAGCTTTGAAGCAAGGGATAAATGGAAGGGCCCATTAAATTTATGCCAGTGATGATGGTTGCCCAAGTTATGCTAGTTGTAAATGGGGACCACAAATTGGGGTCTTTGTTTATGAACAGTCAAAACTACTTTTTGGATTATTATGCCCATTCCATTTTTCATTATTTTTAGCATGAAAATGTTTATAAAGGAAATTAGAGAATATGTTTTGGAGGCAGTTACAGTGGCAAGAAGCCCAGAATTTGTGGTAGTTAACATTTGATGGTAGAGGTCACAAAAGCTGGCAATCATGTGATATGGTGACCCCTTTGACTGACTGGGACAAGAGTCACTTTCATCTGCAGTCACTCTCTGGGGGTGGGATAGGGAATCCCCCATAATATCATATAAATCATTTAAAATTTTCTTCTGCTTTTTGTATGAAAATCATCTTGGCGTTTACCATGTTTGAGGTCAGCATGTACACTCTTATATTTTCTTTATTAGGTCATCTTGACCAGAGAAATACTTCTTTTTAAGGATTTTAGATAAAATCATTTACATTTTAATTTCAAATGAATTCTGTATCTTTAAAAAAATTCTGAATAACGTGTTTTTTTTTTTGTTTTAACTGATTAGGAATTTCAAGTTGTGTCAGATTACTGTTGAATGTTTGTGCTCCTCCAAATTCTTATGCTAAACCTTAATTCCATTGTGATGGTATTAAGAAGTGGGGCCTTCTGAGATAGCTATGTCATGAGAGTGGAGTCCTCATAAATGGGATTAGTGCCCTTGTAAAAAGACGTGAGAGAGCTTACTTCTTCTCTCTGCTCTATGTCATGTGAAGGCTCTTTAAGAAGGCGGCCATCTACAAACCAGGAATTGGGCTCTTATTGGACAGAAAATCTGCTGGTACCCTGAACCTGGATTTTCTAGCCTCTAGAACTGTGAGAAATAAATTTCAATTATATAAGCTACCCAACTATGGTATTCTATTATAGCAGCCCCAAACAGACGAAGAAATGATTATAGAAGATAACAAAACAGAATTAAAACTTTTATTAGATGCTAAGGGATAAGTAAGTTACCCATTCTGATTAAAGGCAAAAGGTTATATGTCTATCAGGAGCCTCAGCTTTCATACATGGGACAAAATAACTTGAGACAAAATCATAAAAGAGTGTCCAAAGTCATTTTTGAAAAACTCAAATTGGAGAGATGTATAAAAGAGAGCCAGATAATTTTTTGCCTTACCTATAAAAAGAATTTAATGTAGAGAAAGCAGTATATTCTCACTGACAAATAGTAATGGATGAGAAGTGTACATGTTAAAAGTACACAGAAGTGAAGTAAGTAAAGTCACTCAGTCGTGTGTGACCCTTTGCGATCCCATGGGCTGTAGCCTAGCAGGCTCCTCTGACCATGGGATTTTCCAAGCAAGAGTACTAGAGTGGGTGCCATTTCCTTCTCCAGAGAGCTTCCCCACACAGGGATCGAACCCAGGCCTCCCGCATCGTAGGCAGATGCTTTTACCTTCTGAGTCACCATAATTATATGCTGCTGCTGCTGCTGCTGCTAAGTCGCTTCAGTCGTGTCCAACTCTGTGAGACCCCATAGCGGGCAGCCCACCAGCCTCCCCCGTCCGGGGATTCTGCAGGCAAGAACAGTACTGGTGTGGGGTGCCATTGCCTTCTCTGATAATTATATGAGTATCTGTTAAAAGTATAGTCCAAACTATAGGTTAACGTGTGTGTGTCAGAAAGGGTGGGATTTCCCTCTTATCTTTTTGATTCTTTTGTGTTGTCTAATAAATAAGTTGACACAAAACAATTGAACAAGAGAAAAAAATTAAAAATTTAATTTGTGAACGTAGATGTTTAATGGAAACGGGACTTAGGAAATAGCTGTAGCAGGCAGCTTTTGTACTTTTAAGACAGAAGCAATAAATTTGTGATGAAATGACAATACAGAAAGTTGAATTTGGGTACTTAATTAGTGATGAATTTAAACAGAATTTGGGCAAGGGATAGTAAATTGGTCAAGAAGTAACAATATTTTTTTACATAGCCTTCTTGGTCCTGAATTCTCTGTCTTTAGTGATGAGGCTATCTCTTTACCTCCTTGTACAGGGAAGGTACCTTTCACATGGGAGATTTATTTCCTGATTTCATCGAACAGAGGAAGATTAGAGCTTCCCTCTTGCAATGGCTGTTTCCCATGAAACTCTAATTCAAAATAATCAATATGTCACTGTGACATAATTTGCGGTGGGCTGCCCTGAGCCCCAAAATGTGCAAGTTACCAGGCTATGGAGTAGAAGATATGAAGATGAATAAGACATATTCCCAGCTCAGTAAGAATTTTAGATCAAATAAAGGAGATACATACACGTGAAGATGCATCAAGAAATTGGGAAGTAATTGTAAAAGGGATAATTTTTTTTTTCTTTTTTTTACTTGAATTGCCTGTAGAAGCAATAAGCTTCAACTGTAAGTTAAAATCACTTTGTGTCAGTGGACTTTACTTCTGGAGGGCACAGAGCCTCTCTGGCCTTAGTTTTTATAATTTCAAAGATGAAATAAAAATGCCTTCTGCAAATAACTTAAGGATATTTGGAAGAGTCAAAATAATATAGGTGAACCAGTTTATAAACTTCTGAGGTCTATCAGTGTTACTGATTTTTGTGGTTTGGAGAACTAAACTCAATCTCTTCTGCCTCTGTCTTTAAATGAGTCTTGGTAAATTGAAAATGCTTAATCTTCCCACTTTCCTCAATTCTAATTTTCATAATTATATTTCTTAATGTATTCATTCCTCAGTGGTGTAAAAGATGTAATTTCACAAAATAGGGTTCAGTTTGTCCAGGTTCAGTACATTGAGGTTCAGAATTTACTTTCTTAGTAATTCAGTTTAACAAAGGTTAAAAAAAAAATTAGTCCTTCTTAAAGATATGCATATACTGTGTCGCATTTACACTTATTCTAAGTCAAGCAAAGATAATCAGATTATGTATTTACAAATTCGTTAATTAAGTTTCCCAAATGAATCCTACACATTTAAATGAACTGACCTGGGTATAAATATAGTAACCTATAAAGAAACTCATCACAATCATCTCTTCATGAACGATGCAATGAGGTCACACCACGATTGTCCCAACTTCAGTTCCTAAAGGGTAGATGCCATGAAAGTGAGAATCAGACAGCTTTCCATGTCTTGGAGGAGTGGAAGTCATTTATGTTTCAGTCCCTCTTAGACCTGTAACACCCTCTCTGCCTTGCAACATACTGAAGACCGAGCTAGTCTCGTTCTTTTTCTTCTTGAGGTGAGGGTCTGGGCATTGGACCTGCACAGATCTCATGCTTTGGCTTGCTGTGACAAGACCCTTCCTTTTCAGCAGCTTAGCTTTCTTCCATATGCAGTCCTGGTGCTTAAGATGCTATTTCCTTGGTTAGTCAAACAGTACAAGAATTATTTTTCATAAAAGACAATGATTGTGCTTCATTTATAGTCACAAGAAAACCTGCCAAGACTGAAAGCTTGTGCATTATATGAAGAAAAAATCCTAACCCAAGAGGAAAGCTATTCTTGGTTTTGAACAACTCTATTCTCTCTGCTAAGAGGAGAAACAACTGTGCCATTGTACTTTATACCACACCATTGAGCTATTAGATTTTTGCTGCCTTTTCCTACTTTTGTTCTTTATTAAAATATATATGTATAATGAATATATATTAGAATACTAGACATATATATATTCTCACACCTCTTTGAGGTATGATATTTCGAAGATTAGCATATGCATAAAGTGCATTAAGCTGAATAAATGTGGATTCAGATGAAGAATCATTTGCGTTCCTTGAAGCTGATCCTTTCAAAGCAGGTGCACAGCACAGGATGAAGAGAAAATGTGATTGTGAGGAGCAGGATTGTGGCAGCAGCACACTCGCTTTTTGACTAATCTGAGGTTGTACCTGTGTATTTGCAATTTTTGTTTTGACCTAGGAGCTATTCCTTTTCACAGGAGCTGAATGAGTTTTTAGGAAGAATTGGTTACAAAGGAAAAGGTTAACATGAGGCTGTGATACTAATAGAGGTGAAAGAACATTCACTTGAGCTTTTAGGATATATCTCACAGGACATTTTCAATGATAACACAGCAAATAATATAATTGTAATAGGAAGCACTGGCTTGAGTGCTGGAGGGCATTAATCACCTGCATTGTCTTGTAAATTGCCTAATTTCTCAGCATCCCGGGTCGGGTCTTTGTGGTTCATCTAGTCCCATTAAAGTTCCTTCTCATTTTAAAATGCTCTGAGTTTGAGCTTATGGCAAAGTTCATAGGGCAGGCCAAGTTCAGCAGGCGGTTTACTTCTTCCCAAACTGAAAGCAACTGGAGAAAGAAGAGCTAAATGCTGGCCATTTATGTAGAAAGAAGATTGTGTTTGTAAAAATGGGAGTAATTATGGAACTGAGGGCCTAAGAAAATTGAAGATATACTTGGGATTCAAATTTACATTTCAGGGGATAATAGCAGTCTTTCAAAAGATAACAATTAGAGGCAAGTTCCAAGGGAGCCCAAAATAAGGCTCTCTGACCCAAAGTGTTTCCCCCATTACGTATCCTTAATCCCTTATTTCTTTAGAATCTTGGAAAGCTGTTTTGCTATTTTTCTTTAATTTCTCTTAAAACCTTTAAGTGAAAGAAATCACAGCATGAGTGATTCAGCGAATGCACTGATTTATCATCTCACACTGGGAGATTAAGTCATGGCTAGCAGAGCACACATCTGGGTTTTAGTAGGTGTCTGGAAGAGAGGATTCCTCTGGAAAGTAGTGGTTTCCAGAGGACAGGGGGTGCTAATAGGACAAAGTCTGAGGAGAATCTGACTTTGCTTTTTGCTTTGCATTTGGAGGTGAAAGTGGGGAGAGAAGGTGGTTGGAGAAGGTACTGATTGATTTTGCAAAACAAAACCACCAAAACTGGTAGGCTGCAAGGTAGAATAAAGTACAAATGAAAAGTATAAAAATAATAAAAGTAGTACACATGAAAAGATATGTATAGGATTTTTTTTTAATTAGGAAACCTGCAACAACTGAGAACTACAAGAAGGTATAAATGTTGAGAAATTCAGTTGTATGTGCTTTCGATGTGATCAGATTGTCATCAAGTACTAGCATGCATGCACCTCTCCCTCCAGAAAAGAAAGTCTGTTGCTAAATTGTGTCCAGTTCTTTGTAGCCCCATGGACTGTAGTCTGCCAGGATCCTCTGTCCATGGGATTTCCTAGGCAAGAATATTGGAATGCATAGCCATTCCCTTCTCCAGGGCATTGAACCTGGTCTCCTGTGTCTCCTGCATTGCAGGCAGATTCTTTCCCACTGAGCCACCAGGAAGCTTCCTTCCTAAGAAGTGTGAAATGCCAGGCAGTGGGCAGAGATTAGGGCACACTGTGGAATAGAGTATCACAGAATTTAGATTCTTTTTCCATTGCGAGAAAGCAACTTTTAGAGACCAGATTAAGGGAAGGAGAAACAGAAATATGATTAATTTCAGGAATGGAAATTCAAAATAACATTTCTATACTTTTCAGATACCTGGGGTATTTATTCTGTTGGCAGGATGCAATGAGATAGAACTCCTTCTCTACATCAACTGCTTTGAGAGAGTACCAACTTTCTAAAAGTCAACATGGCAAATGTTTCAGAATTTTATACATACGCATTGATGATTATCATAGCAGTGAGTCTAGAAAAAAAATTAAGGCAGAAATCAGATGCACACAATGTTATACCAACAAAGACATTCTCTAAGCTATTTTACTTAAAACTGGAAAAAATCTATGTGTATGTCAGGTTAGAATTGATTAATAAAACACTGCCTTATGATAGATTAATATTTTAATTCACTATTAAGTGACCAGAGAATATATAAGGAGGAGCAGATATACACTGCAGTATAAAAATATGGTGCTGAGGGTATGAAGCAAGAAAGATATAAAAGGAGACAAGGAAATATAACAAAATGATAATAGTGGTTATATCTGTATGGTGTGATCATGAATCATTTTTACTTTTTTTCTGGTTCTTTACATTTTAAACTATTATAATGAACATCAAATCATTTTTTATCAGAAACATAAAATAAATATAAATTTTTAAGTATACACCACAATTTGTCAAATTTGAGAAAAGGCTTCAGCCTTCTGAAACTTTCATGTTCTGAGCTTTTAGATTTCAGCCAGATGCCAGACACTGACTGACATTTGGTGAAATGGTTTCTTGGTTTAAAGTTCCCTTGGCCCAAGTCTCAGAAGTTCATGGAACAGATGGCTTCACATAGAAGGACAGATCTGGTAATAGACAAAGGCAAAGCTGTCCCTCTGTGCTAAGGAAATAGGGCATTGACCAGGAGACATTTTGAGTTCTGGCATTTTTTCTGAGTCTTTCATGCAAAGGTTTTTGTTGCTGAACTCTGGCTCACAGAAAGGGTAAAATCAATGTCACAGGAGTTTCTGCAGATAATTTAAACACCTCTGTGATGCTTCCCATTAGAGAGACACTGGACCACTAGACAAAAACAAAAGTGGCCTGGAAAGGCTGTTGGCATGTGTTTCTACAGCACGGCAGTGATGCTTGAGGTGTCCTTGTCAGCTCTCTCTTTTATAACCCTTCTCACCCTTTGCGTGTGCTCGCAGGCCTCAGATCTGAGGTGATGCCTGCAGGTAGCTGCTACCACGATTGTTTACAGCCTATGACAAACCCATGAAGCTGTCCAAACTTCTCTTAGCCCTGAGGGTTTTCCCAGTGGCAATCCTGTAGAAGAGGAAGAAGGGACAGTGTGGATGCCCCAAACCTTGAGTTTAATATGTTAACTGATAATGCCAGTAGGAGATACAGCTGACTTGTGGTGTCTAGGAGTTTAACAAACGTCCTGGCACAGTAAAGAATAAAATCCCTTAAATTCATATGATGTCATCCTTTTTCCTTTGCACAAATTTCTCCTTAATCTTTCCCTATAGTGGAACTAACAGAGCTAAGCATTGCTCTGTTCTATTTATTGTTTAAGTATTACTATATGTATTGAGCTTTTTGGTGGATTGGATGGTAAAGAATCTGCCTACAATGCGGGAGACCTGGGTTCAATCCCTGGGTCAGGAAGATCTCCTGGAGAAGGGAATGGCAGCCCATCCGGTGTTCTTGCCTGGAGAATCCCATGGACAGAGGAGCCTGGTGGGCCACAGTCCCTGGGTTCACAAAGAGGTGGACACAGCTGAGAGACTAGCACGTTCACATTCTGAAATAATGTGCTTATCCAGCAGAGGGGGTGTTTTAGCATGGCGACACTGAGGGAGTCCTGTATAGTTCAGGTTCTGGTGAAAGGAAACCTTTTACTCACGTAGCCTGGGTCATCTGCTTTCTCCATTTAGTTCATTCCTATTAACATCTCATAGCCTCCTCTCCCATGTCTTACTACGGTAACTCCAGCACAATCTTTAAACACCTCCAGTTATTTATGTCCAAATTGTTAACTTCTTCTTCTAAATAGGGCTTTTTACTGTATGGAGAATATTTCCTACTGATTTTCCTTTTATAATTCAGTAAATAAATTTTCTTCTTCAACTGATTTTTCTTCAGTACTGCTATATCTTTCTCCTGCTCTCAAAGTGATTAGGAAAATTGAGCCTAGTAAAAGGTAGAATATGGGAAATATGTGGTCTGTACATAGTTATTTTTTGTATCATTCTTAATTCTAACTGCTGGATCTAATGGTTGATTCTAATCTAAAATTGAACAAAATTTTCAAAGAATGGGTATGTATCAAAAGAAAAAATGAAAACATTAGACCAACGATCTGAAATAGTTTGAATCCTAACTTTCATTCTCTAATTGTGTGACCTTGAAGAAGTTACATCATTTCTCTGCCTTGCTCTTGAATGTGGATGACTGCTGCTTACTTACTTTCCACACCTGCTGTGAGATCAAATGGGCATTGTTTGTGGGAAGGAACTGTAAATCTCTCCAGAAACATAACATATCATCAATGCTGAAATATTAGCCTTGGTATCTGCATCATCCTGGGAAACTGACAAATAGTTTGTGAGTTGGGCTAGTTCTAAAACACAAAGAAGAATAAAAAGAGAGAATTATTCCCTTAGAAGCATTATCATTGTGTGTTTAAGATCTTTTCAGTTTTGGCCAATAGATATTGAACTTCTTGAGGATAAAAGTCATATGTCATTCATATTTGCATTTTCATTACAGAATGGAGTATTTTAATCTTAGTAGATACTCATGTATGAGAAAACACAAGCGTATACATATGGAAATGTTACTGAATGCAAGTTTGTGTGCCAGATTGCACAGTAACTCTAAACTAACAAAACATCAGAGTTTGGAACAAAGAAGGGTTTATTGCGGAACCATGCAAGGTTGTGCCTCAAACCCTCGAATTCCCATAAGGGTTTTGGTAAAGCATTTTTAAAAGCCAGATGAGGGAGAGGTGTCCCTGTGTCTGTGATAAGCTCATGCACAATCCTCTGATTGGTTGATGTCGAGGTAACAGGGCTGGTAACTTTATCAATCCTTAAGGTACCAGAAAGTCCCTGGTTGCATGTGTCTTTGGGTATATAGTATCCAGTTTGACAGGAGTGTCTTAGAATAGCTTATGTACTATTCTTATAATCATAGAATCTAATATATGTGCAAAATATTATTCACTTGTATTCTTTTATTTTACAGATAAAAATTATACAAGAAATGTTAAATTTCTTTCTTACAGCTTCAGAGCTTGCAAATAGCAAACCTAGGATTTGATTTTCTGTATTTCCAATTGTTGTTCAGTCACTAAGCTGTATGACTCTTTGCGACCTCATGAACTGCAGCAAACTAGGCTTCCCTGTCCTACACTATTTGCTGGAGTTTGCTCAGATTCATGTCCATTGGGTCAGTAATGCTATCTAACCATCTCATCCTCTGCCACCCTCTTCTCCTTTTGCCTTTAATCTTTCCCAGCATCAGGGTCTTCACATTGCCTTCTTTATTTTTGAAGAATAATTTTACTTTAAAATAACAGGAATATTCAACAATGGGAAACAAGCAGATAACAGGTAGCCATGATAATCACCTTTAGAAACATATTTAACACATGGAAAATGATCATGATATATTGCTAAGTGCAAATACTGTTTATAAAAGATGCACACATTATGAACCTCAATTTCTAAAATTTAAACTTCTATAAAATCACCCAATATTATCCATTTTTAATCTCTGGATGGCAGGCTTATATGTAATATTTATGCTCATTGCAATGTAAACCAAGCAACCTGTTTAGGGTAAAGTTAAATTATATTCTATTTTAGTTAATTTATCATATGTATGTGAGGACATATGTATGTGAGGCTATGGTAGGACAAAAATAAGTATCAGGATCTTATGGATATGGGTTCATATTTTTGCTTCATTGATAACCAGTTATGTAATCAGGTTCATGTTTGTACTCTCAGAGGCTCCATTTTCTTTTCTGGAAAGTGGAATTAATTACTGACCTACAGATTTTCAGTGGAAATTAAGTGAGATCATGCATGTAATGCATATAAAATGTCTACCTCATGGAGACACATAGTGGCCACTCTGTAATGCTAGTTCACTTTTCTTTTATGAGCGCATAAATCAGTACTAATGAAAACTGCTGTAAAATGTTATTTTCATTAAATAGATACAAAAAACTGATTTTTGAAATCAATTATATTAAAGTAGGGATGCTGGGGAGGGGAGAGACAGGTGAGAGAGTAGGTTAGTGTTTGTGAGTGTCCTGTAAGAAGGTAGGACTGAATGAGTGAAAGTCGCTCAGTCGTTTCTGACTCTTAGTGACCCCATGGACTATACAGTCCCTGGAATTCTTCAGGCCAGAATACTGGGGTGGGTAGCCATTCCCTTCCCCAGGGGATCTTCCCAACCCAGGGATCAAACCCAGGTCTCCTGCATTGCAGGTGAATTCTTTACCAGCTGAGTTACCAGGGAAGTCCTAAAAGAATACTGGAGTGGATTGACATTTTCTTCTTCAGGGGATCCTCCTGACCCAAGTATCGATCCCAGGTCTCCTGCATTGCAGGCAGATTCTTTACCAACTGAGCTACAAGGGAAGCCCCACAGGACCGAGGGTTGAGTGTAATTCTGGGGTTAAACTGTTTTACACTACTCACTTCATGGCCCCCAAACTTCTTCACTACATTAGATGAAAATGTGTTTTCTGGTTCTCCTGAAGACTCTGGAAACTTAAACGCCCTGAAGACACTCTCTAGATCTTTGAGGTAATTTTCCTAAATACATGAGCCCATGTATATAAGGTATCAAGCAACCTTAACTCATTAGGCTAATGATGTTTCTATGTATGAGAAACACCAGATCCAGATGTTAGATAATACCTATGTGAGCCAATAACTCACTTTATCTTAGCAATCTAGCAACTGGGTACCATTATTGCCTCGGCACTCAGTAAAAATGTCCTGTTGCACTTAATCAGCTAGACTAGGCTATTAACCGATATTTCCACACATCTGTCCTGAACGTTAGGAGTCCTTTAGATCATCAAAGAATATTACATTGTACACAGTCTAGATTTAGTGGTATACCTATTTAAATGTCTTATAATCACACATGGAGATTCTCTGATCAGAGCATCTGATTTTCCAGAAGAACTATTTCTCTCACAGTAGTGGAAAACACAGAAATGTCTATATAGAAAATTCTTCTTTTTTGTCCCTTTTGCAAGTGTCAAATGTCAAAACACCTACCAATGCAGCTGAGGAAATGAGAAACTCAGGGTGATGTTAAAAGGAAAGAGCAGCAGTGAACAGTTTCGCTGGATGGAATTCATAATGTAAAATGAGTGAAAGTAGCTTTCAACTCCCTTGTTTCATACCTGCATGGTATTTTCTGTCACAAAGCAGTTTAAAATCCTGGGCAGTCCACAGAATAGGTTATGGATCTGATGAAATGCCAGGTCTTCCAACCTGGGCTGCTACCTGAAATCATGAGGCTGACTGTTAAGAAGTTTGGGTGAAAGAGAACATATATATTTTTTTCTCATAGAGGTTGCACCTGCCTCTTGTCATTTGTGGTGAAATATTATTGTGTTTCATTAGCTTGATGTCCACTGGGTAAACACATGGTCGCATTTACTGCTTAAACAAGTGCTTGTGTCAAGTCAGGACAAGTTATTGCACATTTTTAACCTAAGACTTAATGGAAAATGGAGTTGGTGTTTTGTTTTCTATAATCTCTATTATGGGTATTGAAGAACATGTTTGAATTGTCACAAATGAAGCCTTTTCTTTCCAAACTTGGCTAAGCAATATTTTAATATATGGCATACTTTTCTTCTCAGAAAATAGGCTTGATACCATGAAGAGTAGCTCAGAAATGCATGTTTCTCTGTTTTGTCAAGATAGGCAAGCAAGCTCAGGTACTTGTCAAGAGAATACATTGATAGGGGAATGTTCTAAGGAAGCAGAGTGCTGCAGCCTGGACTTAGTTCCACTTGGAGGACGAAGTTCCACCTGCCACAGTTATGTAGCCAGAAAATAATACTTGGAACAGTGGATTGCTTCTGCCCAAGGGGAAATGCTTTTGTTTTTGTGCATTTCTATTTTTCTTCTTCATGCACAGACAGGCGCCAGTATGTGGCTTACTGATAGTGAAAATAGAGACCAACTACTGTGAGGGACATTCATTTCCCTCACAGACGACCCTCAAATTATACTTTTAACTACAGCTTTGCCTTGACGTAGGAAAAGGCCTGAGACTGATGGTAATGCAGCAGAGGCTGCTAGGCCTGTGGGAGTCTGGTTGCTTTGTTTGGAGGCAGAGGTGGAGTCTCTGCATCTTTGCTGCTCAAAGTCTGTGCATTCATCTGCAGCACCGGTGTTGGCATTTCCTGGGATCTTGTCAGAAATGCAGAGTCTCAGGCCCCACGAGTCAGAATCTGCATTTTGACAACTCTAGGAATGTATATGCACAGGGATGTTTGAGAAGCACTGGTCTAAACAATGATGGGTGGGTCTTGTCTTACTTTGTCTTATGTTAGATAATGCAGCCACTGGAATCTTTGTGCTGAGTTGCTACAGTCGTGTCTGACTCTGCCACCCTGTGGACCAGAGCCTACCAGTCTCCTCTGTCCATGGGATTCTCCGGGGAAGAATACTGGAATGGGGTGTCATTTCCTTCTCCAGGGGATCTTCCTGACCCAGGGATTGAACCCGTGTCTCTTATGTCTCCTGCACTGGCAGACAGGTTCTTTACCACTAGTGCTACCTGGGAAACCCAGAAACGTTAGCTGATTAGAAAATAATTGACAAACAACCTTATTAGTCAAGGTTCTTTAGAGAAACAGACAAATATGATGTATGTAGATAGAAAGGAATTTATGGTAAGGGATTGGATCACATGATCAAGGAGTTTGAGAAATCTCAGCATTTGCAGCTGGCAACCTGGAGATCCAGGATATCAATTGGTGTCCATGTCCAGAGGCCTGAGAGCCAGGGGAGCTGATGGTGCAAGTCCTAGTTCAAAAGTTAGCAGGCTTGAGACCCAGGAGGAGCCAATAATTCAGCTCAAGTATAAAGACATGAAAAGACCCACATCCCACTTAAGACATTCCCCCTTTTTTGTGGGAGGGTTAGATTTTTTTGTTCCATTTAGGCCTTCAATTGATTGTATGAGCGCCACTACTTTAGGGAAGGCAATCTGCTTTACCCAGTCTACCTATGTAAATGTTAATCTCATCCCCAAATGTCTTTACTGTCACCCAGAATGATGTTGAACAAATATCTGGGTACCCTATGTCCCAGTCAAGTGGAACATAACCATCATAGCAACTGTCATGGATAAAGTACGTTGTAAGAGATACTTTTGGATGTTTCTCCTGTACACTTGGCCCAGGTTCCTTAGCTGCAACAATATTGGGCTCAAAAGGCACAGTTTTCCTTTATATCACTATCACTTATCCCAACAACCTTCCACTGTGTGGATAAGAGCTGTCCTACAAGAGAAAGCAAAAAAAGCTGGATTAAAACTCAGCATTCAAAACGTTAAGATCATGGAATCTAGTCCAATCACTTTATGGCAAATAGATGGGGGAAAAGTGGAAACAGTGACAGACTCTATTTTGTTGGGCTCCAAAATCACTGTGGATGGTGACTGCAGTCACGAAATGAGAAGACACTTGCTCCTTGGGAGAAAAGCTGTGACAAACCTAGCAGCATATTAAAAAACAGAGACATCACTTTGCCAACAAAGGTCCATATAGTCAAAGCTGTGCTTTTTCCAGTAGTTGTGTATGGATTTGAGAGTTGGGCCATAAAGAAGGCTGAGCACTGAAGGATTGATGCTTTCAAGTTGTGGTGCTTGAGAAGACCGTTGCGAGTCCCTTGGACAGCCAGGAGATCAAACCAGTCAATCCTAAAGGAAATCAGGGCTGACGTTGAGACTGAAGGATGCTAAATCCTTTGGCCATCTGATGCGAAGAACTGACTCATTGGAAAAGTTCCTGATGCTGGGAAAGATTGAGGGCAGGAGGAGAAAAGGGTGACAGAGGGTGAGGTGGTTAGATAGCATCACTGATTCAGTGGACTTGAGTTTCAGCAAACTTCGGGAGATAATGAGGGGCAGGGAAATCTGGCATGCTGCAGTCCATGGGGTCACAAAGAGTAAGACGTGACTTAACAGTTGAACAATGACAGGGGACAGTCACACATGAAGCAGGTGCTGCCTTTCACCTGTGCATGCTTGGTCCTTAGGTGTTTTGTTTCAGCTGTTTGAATTTCAGTTCTCATTTGTGATGATGTTACCTGTGGAAGACCAAGAAAGAAAGGAAGCAAGATGTCAGTATTTATATAGAGAGAAGTTATCATACAGTCATTACAATTTCCTCTTCTTTTTTTCCTTTTTAAATTTCTTTTATTATGAATATAGAACAACTGCCCCAGGAAAAGAGTCCATGATTTCCAGAAATATCAGAGTTCTTTCTGCCCTTTTTATTCTTTTGTGTTGAGGCAAAAATTGCTGTACACAAGCTAAAACCACTTACATTGAAACTCATTTTTGGTAACTGACATTTATAGGAATATACTCAAAACAGTACTAAGAAGTTTAAGAAAAGTTATGGTAAACTTGCTTGAGGAAAGCATAAAAATGACTCATTTCTGTTCTAAGATAGCACATGCTTTAGTTTAATACTGACAGTAAAACATAACTTTGTACAGTTTAGTAATACTCAACTATATGAATTCAATGTATATATTTTTTTTTACTGAAGATAGCAAAATTAACAATAATATACCCCCACACCTCTCTTTAGGACTTAAGCAAAAATCAGTTAATAATTTTGACTGTAGAAGATCTTACTTCTAATCCTTGGTCCTTAGTTCTGCTCTTGGAGATTATACTTTACCCTTGAAATGAGGCCTGCTGAGTTGACTTGCTCAGATGTGCCAAATCTTGGTGGAAACATTTAACTATTGATGTGCCACCCACCAGTCTGCTTTTACTGCTGATGTGACTTTTCAGATGGGAAAGATACCATCAGTCTGGCAAAATGAAGATGGGAGAGGTCAGAAATGCTCACCAATGCCCAGAGGTAATATACGGAGAGTGCTTCTTTAAAAGATTATCACAGCATAGACTAATCTATACTGCCAAGTGCACCGATAGGAAGCTACAGCTTTGGAGAACACAGAACAGACTGAAGCAGGTCTGGCTGGTGTAGGCAGGGGAGTATAAGCATCTGGGTCCGGGCCAGGGGTTCGGGTTATACCTTTTGGTTGCATAGATGATGTCTTCCGACCCAATGTGAGTTCAAGTATGCTGTGTAAGAACTAGCAAAATAGACAGAAGTGAAGGCCCAACAGCTGCTGCATTGGGCTCATGACGGTTAGTCAGTTGGTCAGCTACTTCATGCTGGGGCGTGAACACCTGGATAATGAAAGTAGCTTTCCGTGTGACCTAGGGAGAAAATGAAACAGGGACAATCTGAATCAATTTCTACTTTTTATTTTTCCTTGTACACACATCCCAGTCAGTGGGTCCTACTTTCTTTTTTTACTTTTCTCTTATTAACTATTTATTTACAGTGAACTGAGTCATCGTTGCTGCGCACAGGCTTTCTCTAGTTGCACGGGCCACTCTTCTGGCCATGAGCAGGCTTCTCACGGAGGTGGCTTCTCTTGTTGTGGAACACTGGCTCCAGGCACACGGGCTTCGGTAGCTGCAACTCACAGGCCCTAGAGATGGGGGCGTCAATAGTTAACTCTGAGGCAGGTCGGATCTTCCTGGACTAGGGAGTGACCCTGGTCCTCCCTAGTCCTTAGCAATCTGTCCCCAGCCTTGGCAGGCAGTTTCTTAACCACTGGAGCACCAGAGAAGTTCCCTGCTTTCTTTTTTAAGTTCTTTGAATTGTTAGTTTGAACTACCCATGAGGAGGGATTATGGGGTAGGTGGATACAGTTAGTCTTTAAAGTCTTATATCAGTTTAGAAATACCCTAGTACTTTCTGGGGAGGTGGTATGGTTGTGATATTTACTAGCCTCACACACTTGGATATGTTACTCAGTCTCTGTTAACCTCTGTGTCTTTTTTATCTTCTTTTGTGTTTAAATATATCATGTGTGTGTGTGTTAGTTGCATACTACTGCTATAATTAGCACATGGGAAAATATAAGGGCATAATAGAATTTTTGCTTGTCTTATCCTTCTCTTCTTCCTCCTTCTCTCCCTTCTCACTCTGTCCTTCGATCCCTCCTCTTCCTTCCACCCCTTTTCCCCTTACTATCTCTCTTTCCTTCCTCTTCCTTTTTCTTACTTGTTCTAAATACAGGCCCATTGGTCCAGATAAATCTATTATTTTTTTAATTGAACATATTTTGTACTTTCCCTGAAATTTTTGCAGAACATTTTCACTTCTATCAATCTTTGCTAATTTCTTCCATAAGAAATTGTGTTTACCTCCAAGAAACAACTTGTGAACAGTTAGTGTTTATCTCTAAGAAAGTGTTAGTTATTTATCTCTAAGAAACAACTTCTGAATTAACTTATTTAGATCGCTTTTTGTCACAATAACCCTTCTGTTCCTCAGGCATTGTTGTGTAAATGCAAAAATCTTTTTAAAAGCACTGGATTTAAAATTCTTTAGTTGCAGGGCTCTTCCATATTGTTTTATTTGTTTAAAATTACCAAAAATCACCTTATTTTTTGTAAACATGATGCAGGATCATTATGAGAATGAGGAAAGAGAAAACAATAGATACCCTTAGAACTCAGAAACAATCTTAGTTGGTATTTGTTCCATTGTTTCAGAAAACTTTTGATACATATATATATATATATATATATATATATATAATGAAAAGACTAATATAAAAACACTTTTATTAAATATAGTCATGTAATTTTAATTAAAACACTTAATTTTATTGTTCTACATTACAAAAGAAAGTCCTCAGTGTAAATGAAGTCCTTGCAGAAATTTATGCACTTTTCTTCACAAGAGATCTTACTTAAGATAGTGGTCCCTAACCTTTTTGGCACCAGGCACCAGTTTCATGGAAGACAATTTTTCCATGGACCAGGGATGAGAAAGGAGTGGTTCCAGGATGATTCAAGCACTTTACACTTACCATGAATTTTATTTTTTTATTTCTATTATTATGACATTGTGATATATAAAGAAGTAATTATACAACTCACCATAATGCAGAATCAGTGGAAGTCCTGAGCTTGTTTGATATGAGTCTGCAAGCAGTTAATTTATTATGGTCTCTGCACAGTCAAACGTCTTTGCTAATGATAATCTGTTTGCAGCCACTCCCCAGTGCTCGTATCACAGCCTCAGCTCCATCTCAGATCATCAGGCACTAGATTCTCATAGGAGTACACAGCCTAGATCTTTCACATGAGCAGTTCACAATAGGGTTCACACTCCTATGAGAATCTAGTGCCCCCACTGATCTGACAAAGGTGAAGGTCAGGTGGTAATGTGAGAGATGTGGAGAGATCAGCTGTAAATATACATGAAGCTTCCTTCATTCGTCTGCTGCTCGCTTCCTGCTGTGCAATCCAGTTCCTAACAGGCTGAGGACTGGTGCCTGTCTGTGGTCTGGGAGTTGGGGACCCTGGCTTAAAAGATTCTTCTGATATGAAAAAATACCATTATGGAACATTAAAAGTTTAGAATCAAGTTTTTAAAATGCTGTTTCAATTTAATTCTGTATCAATTGACTCTCTGTTAGGAAAGCTATATCTTTATAATTTTATTTTCTTCTTAGGTTCAATTTTATTTGTTATGTTATAATTTTTACATGTTCCAGGTATACAAAAGTAACATTCTATAACCATATCCTCACAGTAGCTTCCTATTATAGCTTTATTTAATCATATTTTGTATATACCAGCATTTCTCATTCTTGGCTGTTTCATTTCTAAGCGGTTTTTCAAAGGAGGATTTATGGGCACTCTCTTCTCTAGAGCCTCTTTTGTTTCCTTTATATTTGTACAGTGGCTCGGCTCAGTGTGATATCATTGGTTAATAATTTCTTTTACTCATCGTAGACTTAACCTCTTACTGTGTGTTATAGTAGACAAGTCTGAAGCCAAACCATAATTTCTCACCCTTGTATGTGACTAGTTTTTTTCTCTCTGGATACATGGAGGGCTCTTCATCTGTCCTCAAAATTCTTAACCAGGATGTCTCTCAATGTTGCATAGCCTATACCAAGTTTCCCACAAACCTCTTGTATTTCAAAATTCAAATTTAATTATAAGCACTCTTTAGAGGGAAGCCTATATTGGTATTATGTATTTTAATCAGAGTGCCATTTATTACTATGTTGGCTTGTACTTGTTTGTCCTTGGTGTATACTAACTTGCATCTGCTAATTTATTCTCTTTGTTTTTATGTGCTTTCACGGAAATTTTCTCAAGCTCTTCTTCTGTGATATCAGTTGGTTTGCAGATATGTTTATTTGTTTGGAATAATAATTTTTCAATGTTAATTTTTAATAGGATCCTCAATATCATACACACATAGTTGATCTGTAACTCCTGATATGCTTTAAAAACTTTTATTCTGAACATGATAGAAAATCATTTTTTAGCTCCTGTTGGTACCAGTTATACTCTCCCAAACTTGTTCTGTAGTATGGTGATTTCTCTTTTCTATGGGGCTTCATTTTTTCTAGGTTAGACATTTATCATACAAAAGATTTCCCTTTTTCTTTTACTGCAGTATCTTTGTTTAGCTGCCATATCAATTCTGTCATCTTGTTTTTGCTTGGGTGGTTCTGTGCAAGGCTTTTGTTCCGTCTGGTGTAGTGTCTCACAGTCTTTGAGAATCATGTCTCTTCTCCTTCAACAAAAGTTTGAAGACTGGGGCTTTCTTATGCTTTCTAAGTTTTTCTGCAGCCTAGAGAATTGTCAGGGGGAGGAGAGGGGAACTCAGATGCAGAGGTACCCAGATTGACTTGGTCTATACTTTTCTGAAAGTCTATAAAATATATTTTATGACATTTCACTCCTTTTGGTTGGGAAGTTGGAACTTCCATCCCATGGTGGAACATGTAGATTTCAGCCAGTTGTTCCTTGTATGATCAGAGAGGTTTCATTTCTCTGGTTCACTTCCCTCATTTATCTACTTTCCACAGCTCATGTTTCCATCACTCCTCAGTCAATGTTGGAAGAAAGACACTACTCACACAATTTTTTGCTTTATATTTGAGAGATTTACTGAGAGTTCTTAGGAAATTTGTCATGTGATGTGTTGTTCCTCTTCCCTCTATGTAAACCCTTGTAAAATCTTATTTTTCCTTAGTTGGATAAAATAAGATAAAATCTTATCCTTTCCATAGTTGACTATGAATTTTGAAGTTTAGGGGCAATGACAATGTTCTTTTTTTGGTTGCTTCCAGGTAATTAAAAAAAAAAGATTCCTTTGTTTGCTTGTTATATTTTTTTAGTTAGGAAAAGTGAGAATATATATTCAGGCTTATTCCACTATTTTAACATAGATTTCCCCTCATATTTAAAATTTATAATCCCATATATTGAGATTCAGTGTCCATGTGATGTGAAATCTTGATAACTCTGGAGATTATACTGGGAAAATAGCAACAATTAGAATATTGGCTTTGGAGTCTTGTCTCTGTGACTTATTAGCTGCGTGACTTTACATATGTTACTTTTCCTATTTGAGTCTGATTCCTCATTAACAAAAAGTGGGTGAAAACAGTGAGAACAATGACTTCTTTATTAGGTGATTGTGTGGGATAGGGTAGAGAACCTCTTTGAAAATGACAGGCAGGCAAGAGTTACTCATAATTATAGTTTGAATGTCTTTCAAAATATCACCAGAGCCATGCTAAAATATTGGCATGTGCTTTTAGAGGCAGTGAAAATTAAATTTTAAATGTTTTTGCTGCATTATGGTGATTTCTATTTGTTTATTATAAAAGGCCAGACTTATAGAGTAAAGGGAAATAGAGCAATTAATCAAGATCTCAGGCTCTCTTTTGACAGTATTTTAGTATCAAAAGGTTCTTCAGTTTCAGCAGTAATTGGCTTTCTTTTTTTCTGTACCAGGTAGGCCCTGTGAATTTAGTGGCTAGCTTCTGTTCTTCATGGAAAATTTCAGTTTCTGGATTTTGCTTCTTTTTCTTTGCCTCATCTTCCTGAAATAAATAATGCAAGGCAGCAGTGTCTGTATGAGTACGGAAGTCTCTGCTGACCTGGAAAGCAAGTCTGTCAGGTATATTTTCTGTGAGAAATATGAAGTTTGCAGTAGAGGGAATGAGAATAACAAGGTTTTGTCCAGTGTCATTCCTCTGGCTGAAATATTCAAGAAATGATTTTTTTAAATGCTTGGGCATATGCAGGTCTGAGTAGGAGTAACAGGTGCTGTTATTGGTGGGCAGGACTTGGAGACGATGGCCCTAGGGTCAGACTGCCAGCTCTGACCTGACCCAAAGCCGACTTGCTCTGGTTTATATTTATACACTCAGAACCATGAAAGCTTATCATGCTGCTTTGCATTAACTTTAATATATCAGAGTGCTGTTGTTTGATGAATAATAATAAAATTGAAATGATAGCTGTGATTTACTGAGCGACTATCATGGATATAATAGGTTGGCATATTTACTTATTTTCTCCTGCAATCCTTGCAGTGGCACTGCCAGAAGAGCATTATCCCTCCCTGCAGCAATGAGAATAATAATCCGAGAATGGCCAAGTAACTTTCCACCATCAAGTCTCTCAGCTCCTAAGTGACACAGATGTAGTGTCACTAAGCTATAAATGGTTGTCTAAAATGTATGCCCTGGTTTCTCAGATTATAAAGTTCTCATTTTCCATTATTCTATATTGCTTCCCAGAAATCTCAATAACTTAGAAGGAAGTTATTTTTTTCCATTCCACATCTTTACAACTTTGTTGAGATTTAATTTACATATCAAAGTTTCACCCCTTTAAAGTATATAATTCAGAGGCTTTTATTTACAGAGTTGGCAACCATTACCATCATCCAGTTTTGGATTATTTCCATCATGCCAAAATGAAACTTTAGAGAATAAAGATGCACACTGCACAAGCAAAAGTTTAAAAAAAAATCAAAGGCTAATTTTTATCACATACTCAGGCATTCAGCTCTGGTTATATCTCCTTCTATCATAGAATCTCTGATATTTGAAATGATGACCCCAGTGGTGTGTCATGTAGTGAAGTTTATGGTGTGACTCTTCACCTTACCCTTCCAAACATAACTTGTACCAGCTGCTGCTTCTCTCAGCTCCAGCCATGTACTATGATAGTACCAACCCTCTGCATTCTTAAGTCTATATGACACTTCTGTTGATGCTCCTTTCTTGATTTCAGATACCTGAAATTCTCTTCCCAGGAATCTCTGCTGTCTGTCCCCTTGCCACTAGGCTTTACCAATTTTACTACAATTTGCTGATGATCATTATAATAATAAGGCTATTTTGCTTATTGCCCAAGGATGTAGTGCATTCTTTACACTTATCTCTTTTATTTTGTCATTATGACAAAGATATCTTGTAGAAGTTATTACCTTTTCTTAATAAATGAAAAACTGATTTTGAAGATCCTAAGATTATAGCTATTCAGTGAAAAAGCGTTAGGAGTCATGTGTCTGACCACAAAATGGGTAGATATCCTTAGTCTCACAGCAATAAGTCTGCCAGGCTAATTGGCTAGACGTATGATTATTTTTGTGCAAATTTAAATTGCTACTAAGATGTGGACCAAAACAGAAAATTTAGAGCAGATGTTCCAAGCTGGAATCATCTGCAAAGAAGCCACTAGGGCACGTAGTGCTTTCATTGACTTTTCTGCTTATTGATGTGTATGTGCTCAGCCATGTTTGACTCTTTGTGACCTCTTGGACTGTAGCCCACCAGGTTTCCCTGTCCATGGAATTCTCTAGGCCAGAATACTGGAATAGGTTGCCTCCTACTCCAGGAGATCTTCCTAACTAAAGGATTGAACCCATATCTCCTGTGTCTCCTGCACTGGCAGGCAGATTCTTTACCACTGAGCCACCTGAATTGGACTCTCTCCTTATTAATTCCACACAGTTGCTTCCCCTTGTATTAGAGATTGTCCTTCTCCAGTCTTTGCCAAGCATAAGCCTTTGCAGCTCTAAAACTCTTGGAAGGAAAAGGCTGTCATAATTACATGCCAGTCCTGAAGCAGGGCTCTGAGCTGCTGCCTGCTGCCAACTCGGTCCTAAAGGATTGAGCTCTAGGCTCTGCCCTGTGTATGTGCTAACCGATGCAAGTCTTTGCTTTCTTCTGTGTTAATGGAAGTAAGGCCCTTTCACTAACACAGTGAAGACATGTCATCTGGATAACTTTTGAAGAGAAGTGCAGTTGTCAAGCCCTGTCACAAAGATAAAACTATATGCCTGACATTTTACAGTATTAACTCATTCATTCTCACTACAACCTGATTATTTAGGTACTCTTATTATGTCTAATGGGCTTTCCAGATGGCATTAGTGGTAAAAAAAAACCCGCCTGCCAATGCAGGAGGCATAAGACATGCAGGTTTGATCTTTGGGTCAGGAAGATCCCTTGGAGGAGATTATGTCTAATAGATGAGAAAAATGGAGACTTGGTGAGTGACAGTACCAAGCATTTCAATATGGTACAAAAATTGAGTTTTCCCTCCATACTTTGTTTCACTAACTAGAAAGTCATATTTTGAGTATTACTTACAACATTGACACTAAGAGTCAAGACATTAATTTTAGAACACTTTATATTAATTTAATGAAAATAAATGTTTTAATACACTTTTAACCAGACTATGCCACGAGGTAGATATACAATTAACAAGAGGCCAGGTGAGGCTTGGCCTTTTGTTGAATACTTAAATCTAATTTATTATCTATTTTTGTTAAACTAAAGCATCCACATAATTAAATAAAAAGTACATGACTTTGTGACGACTATAAAATCCTTTGTAATTGCTTTTAAGCCTTTAATTTCTATTTAATTGGAATCACTGTTCAACTAAATGACTTTTCTAGTATGTTAAATGTCTTTTCCTAGTTATACAATATGGTGTGCTTTCATATGAATTTATAGAATTTCTAAATCTGTAGTGTTCACAGACTAATCTGTGCATTCATATATGTGTGTGTATATATATATATATAAATTTGAAGTTTGAAAAATATATAAATATATTTGTATTTATAAATATATTTATTTATAAATATAAATATATTGATAACCTCTTTTAACTATGCTATTTATCTTCTAAGAGTTCAAGTAGGTGATTTTAGATATTGGACTGATTTTTTTTTCTTTTAAATACACTTAATTTTTACAGCAGCTTTTGATTTACAGAAAAATTAATAGCTCTCATTTACCCATACTCAGTTTCCTCTACTGGTAACATCTGACACTGATATGGTATATTGGTTACAACTAGCAAGCTAACATTGAAACATTAGTGTCAGTTAAATTTCACACTTTGTTTAGATCTTAGTTTTTAGCTAATGACCTCTTCCTGTCCCATGTTCCATCCAGAACCACACAATTAGGTTTAGTCATCATTCCTCACTGAGCTCCTCTCATGTCTCTCTCTTAAAGCAGAGTCAAGAAGAAGCTCCTCTAGGTCATCGCACAGCTCCAGGCTGGACTCCCTGTGTTATATAGCAGCTTCCCACTAGTATCTGTTTTACACATACTAGCATATATGCCAGTGCTATTTTTTCAATTCATCTTATTCTCTCCTTCCTATACTGTGTCTGCAAGTCCATTTTCTGCATTTATATCTCCATCCCTTCCCTGCAAATAAGTTCATCAGTACTATGAGAGGGAGGCTCAAAGGGAGGAAATTTATATATAATTATGACTGATTTGCATTGTTATATGGTAGAAATCAAAACAACGTTGTAAAGCAATTATCTTTCAATCAAAAAAAAAAAAAAGCAATCCTTCATGGTTTCTGTGATCAGTTAGCCTTACCTGCTTCCATGCTTAGCTTCCCGGCCACATACACAACTAAAAATTTAATAATTAAGGCATTCTTCTTGATTTTGGTCTTTGTAAGATCAGAAAATAATGAAAGCAATATTATCACACCTGAAAATCCACATCGCCAAGTTTGTATAAGGATCCAGTGAGGGATACTGCCTGGTTGTCTTGGTCCTTTTACAAGTATGAGTGACTATGTGACACTGGTTTAGCCAGTGACACAAGAGAAGGGCATTGGGTAAGGTAAGGTTGCCAGGAAAATTTATATAATTCACACACTCACCTGGCATCTTCTTTGCCCTACTCCATGATTTCTATCCCAAACTCCCAATCCATCCCTCTCCCACATTCCTTCCCCTTGGCAAATATAAGTCTGTTTTCTATGTTTGTGAGTCTGTTCCTATTTTGTAGATATGTTCATTTGTGTCATATTTTAGATTTCACATATAAGTGATGTTATATTGAATTTGTCTTTTTCTGACTTACTTCACTTAGCATGATAGTTTCTAGGTCCATTCTTGTTGCTGCAAATGGCATATTTCATTCTTTTATGGCTGGGTAATAAAAGATGATTTTGATTAATAGAAGTACAGAGGCTATCTTAATATCCTATGGATAAAAGCCAAAATCTAAATTGGAATAAAAAGACAGAAGGAACAATGTCTCTTTTTGACATTTTCCCCAGCTTGTACAATACCAAACAGTCTACCTCCAGAATTTGTATCTTAAATAAATAAGTCATTAAATTCAGTCCTAGTTGATGCTAAATTAAAAAGATGCTTGCTCCTTGGAAGAAAAGCTATGACCAACATAGACAGCATACTAAAAAGCAGAGACATTACTTTATTAACAAAGGTCCCTCTAGTGAAAGCTATGGCTTTTCCAGTAGTCATGTATGGATGTGAGCGTTGGACTAGTAAAGAAAGCTGAGCGCCAAAGAATTGATGCTTTTGAACTGTGGTGTTGGAGAAGACTCTTGAGAATCCCTTGTAGTGCAAGGAGATCCAACCAATCCATCCTAAAGGAAATCAGTCTTGAATATTCATTGGAAGGACTGATGTTGAAGCTGAAGCTCCAATACTTTAGCCACTTGATGTGAAGAACTGACTCACTGGAAAAAAACCCTGATGCTGGGAAAGGTTGAAGGCAGGAGAAGGAGGAGAAAGGGACAACAGAGGATGAGATGGTTGGATGGTATCGCTGACTTGATGGACATGAGTTTGAGTAAGCTCCAGGAGTTGGTGATGGACAGGGAATCCTGGTGTACTACAGTCCATGGAGTCGCAAAGAGTCAGACATGACTGAGCGACTGAACTGAACTGATCTGAATTGATATTGTAGGTTAAATCTTTAGCATAAAGTCTGATGTGGGTACCCTGATTTTTTTAGTGGATATTATCATGAAGACATCTACCGGTTTAGAAAGTTAAAACTACCAAACAGAATATAAACACCCAGAATATATTAGAATTTAGTTTTCTTTAGCACATATCTACATGAAATACTTTCACACAAAATGAACAAAGTGGGTCATTAGCCCATTCCTACGCATGCATGCATGTGTGCTCAGTCGTGTCTGACTCTTTGCGACCCTATGGACTGTAGCCTGCCAGGCTCCTCTGTCCATAGGGATTCTCCAGACAAGAACACTGGAGTGGGTTGCCATGCCATCTCCAGGGATCTTCCTGATTGAGTGATCGAACCTGCATCTATTTTGTCTCCTGCATTGCAGGTGGATTCTTTATCAATAGTGCCACCTGGGAAGCCCCCGTTCCTAAACATACCACCAAAAGAGAAAAGCTGCTATCTCCAGCAGAACAAGCACTCACAGGCCCAAATACAAGATATATGAAGAAACAATAAGTGATATATGAACCATTTTGATTGTGTAAGTGGCTAAAATGCTGTTCTTAGAGTTCCTTTGTAGTAGAATATGATCCCAGTGGAAATACCTGCTCATGTCCTGAACATTCATTCTTAAAGTTTGAGATTGTGTATGAAGTAAAAGAAAAGATGTATTATCACTTACAAAATAAACTTTCCAAAGGTGGTTGTGTTTCCAAAGGTGGTTGTGTTTCCAAAGGTCGTTCTTATTTTTGTGTTCATAAATATACTTATTTATTAGAAGATAAACTATTGAGAGCAGTGACTATGTCTTATTCATAATAGTAACCCCAGAACTCAAGATCCTGGAACATAGTAGGTACCAAAAGATATTCTATGAATGAATTAATTGAATTGAATGAATGAATAGCATACTGAGTTATTGGCAGATGCC
Organism: Antilocapra americana; assembly: GCA_007570785.1. Classification (NCBI taxonomy): domain Eukaryota; kingdom Metazoa; phylum Chordata; class Mammalia; order Artiodactyla; family Antilocapridae; genus Antilocapra; species Antilocapra americana. The sequence continues at coordinate 13,316,522 of ML664161.1, read as the reverse complement.
TATGAACTTTCAGCTATGAGCAATGATTCTATGTGTAGCAGAATGATTTCTCTGTACCTAACTGTTAAGGAGCATTTTTGCCCTTATTTCTCAAGCTGTTCTCTGCTCAATGAGTGGGACTGAGGATGGAATGGCAGGGAATATTTTTGAACTAATGTTCTTGGTAGCTAGATTCTTGCAAATGGTTCTGTTCAGATTATAGCAATACATTAAGAAGAAGATATGGTCAATTTTCCTCTTTCCCCTTTCTATCAAAATTTAGGTACCTTTTTTTGCCTACTCTTATGAAATTTGTTTTCATTATCCTATAGACCAGCATTAATATAGAACCTCCTACATTTACCTTTGATTTTAGAAGCTTCTCTGAAACTATCATAGTTCTTGTATGGATTCTGGAAAACTAATGCCTTTCAGAGGTCATATTATGCAAATTCACATACCTACATGTGACTTGACTTAGAGGCAGTGGTAGTATTAATGGCAAAAGTCAATATATTGTTGGTATGTTTTTGTTTATTTACTTATGGCCGCTCTGGGTCTTTGGTACTGTGCATGGGCTTTCTCTAGTTGCGGGGAATGAGGGTTACTCTTTGTTTCAGTGCTCATTCTTCTCATTGTGGTGGCTTCTCTTGTTGCAGAGTGGGGACTCTAAGCTTGCAAGCTTCGTAGTTGTGGCACGTGGTCTCAGTATTTGCAACTCACATGCTTAATTGCCTCTCAGCATGTGGGATCTTCCCAGACCCATGACTCCTGCATTGGCAGGTGGATTCTTAAGCCCTGGACTACCAGGGAAGCCCTACTGGTATATTTTGGAGAAGACTTGGTAAGACTGACTTGGATTATACAAGCAAACAAAGAGGAAGAACCAAGGACAATACCAAGTTTCTGCTATGAGCAACTGTGTGGGTGGCAGGCTTTAGCTGAGAGAGGGAACTTGGGAGATTTATTTGAAAAATAAGATTAAATATGGAATGAAAATCTAATTCTACTTTGGTATAGTATAGATGGTAGGAATTGGAGTTATTCTCCCAGCTGAAACAACTAAAATAAGAAAAAAGACAAAATATACACAATGATGCCTCTCAAAACATTGATCATCATTGTAACAAACATTGACCCATCTGCACACTATGCTTTCCCCAGCAGAATGTCTAGAGAGTTTTCGGGTTTCTACAAAAAAATAGAAGAGTCCAGGAAGAACTTGATGATATTCCCAAAATGAAGAGGCAGAGCTAGAAATCTAAGGATGCTAGAAATCACAAGGTAAAGGACATGAAGGAAGAAAGATGCAGAGAGGAGCTCAGAAGATACATAGAAAAACCCATGGAGAATTATCAGCAAACACATAGGTGCATAGCTTCTTAACAAATAGAATCAACAATATAAAAAAGGATAATACATCATAACTGAATGTGCCTTATCCCAGAAACATGACAATACTTTTTCATTCACAAGTCAATAAATGTATTCTACCATGTTAGTAGACTGAAAATGAAAATTCTTATGATCATCTCAATAGATGCAAAAAGAAAGAAACATTTGGAGTCCAGCTTACTTTGCTGGTATTAATAAAATCTTTCAGTAAACTGTTAATAGTTATAGAGGGAAGTTTCCTCAACAGTATAAATTGGAACTTAATTTGTTATATTCAGCTAGCAATTTTGCATCAGTGTTTGTCATTATTCTGTGATTTTCTTTTCTTTTATATTCTTCTCATCTTTATACATTAAGGTTAAGATGGCTTCCTGGAATAAATTGGAAGTATTTTATCTTTTTTAAATTTCTAGAATGCTTTGTATTAAATTGTCCTTTTTTTCCCCTTAAATACTTAACCGAATTTACCAGTAATGTTATAATGACCCATAGTTATCTTTGTAAGAAGTTGTTAAAATACAGATTAAATTTTATTATAAGATATAGACCTAATCACATTTTCTATTTCTCCTTGAACTTTGTCCACTTAATAATTAATTAATTTCAATATCATCCTTTTTGACAGTTATTAAAATATATTTTATTACCATTTTATAGTTTTTGAGGTAAAGTGATTTATTATTTATCTCTCCTACCCTTTTAATCATCACATTCACAGGCACCATGAAAGCTTGGCATTTTCCTTAAGAAATCTTTGACTTTCAAATCCATCATGTTCTTTACCTTAGTGAAGAGGGACATAAACTTCCAGTTTTATGAGTCTTGCCATATCTGCATATTACTCATGTAATATTTACTTTTATTTGAAGTTTTAATATTTATATAATTTTTAAAGGTTACTCTCTATTTACAGTTATTGCAAAATATTGACTATATTCCCTATATTATACAATACGTCCTTGAGCCTTTCCTAAACTGAATAGTTCGTGTTTCCCACTGCCCCGTCCCTAGATTCCTCCTCCTTCCTTATCCCCATAGGTAACCTGTGGTTTGCTCTCTCTGTGAGTCTGCTTCTTTTTGTTATGCATTCACTAGTTTGTTGTATTTTTTTTTAAGATCCCACACACAAGTGAAAGCAAGCCGTATTTGTCTGACTTATCTCACTAAGCGTGATGTCCTCTGAGTCCATCCATGTTGCTACCGATGGCAAAATTTTGTTCTTCATCTATAGCTGATAGTCTTCCATTGTGTGTATATATATATACCCCATCTTTATCTGTTCATCTGTTGACAGACATCTAGGTTGCTTGCATGTCTTAGCTATTTTGAAAATAATTCCATGAATTCTGGGGTACATATATCTTTTTGAATTAGTGTCTTTGATTTTTGCTTTTGGATATATACTTAGAAGTGGAATTTCTGGGTCATATTTTTAGCTTTAGTGAAACCTCCACACTGTCTTCCATTGCGGCTGCCCCAATTTACATTCCTATCAGCAGTGTATGAGGGTTCCCTTTTCTCCATCCTTGCCAACATTTGTTATTTGTGTTCTTTTTGATGATAGCCATTCTGATGGGTGTGAGGTGATATCTCATTGTGGTTTTGATTCACATTTCTCTGGTGATTATAGATATTGAGCATCTTTTCATGTGCTTGTTGGCATCCCATTTTAATTTTTGTAGAACCTAGAAATGTGTCCTATTTCATTCTTGATTTTGGTAATTTGTGTTCTCTCTCTTTTTGCTTCATCAATTTGTTAGGAGCTTATTACTTTTATTCACTTTTAGTAACTAATTCTTGCATTTGTTAATTTTTTTCATTTTATGTCTTGCTTTGATTTCATTGATTTCTGCTCTTTTGAAAACTGTTTTTCTGCTCCTTGAGGTAGAAGTTTAGAGAATTGATTTTCAACCTTGTTCCTTTTAAAAGTTTATATAGTTAAGGTTACATACACACCATATTTTATAAGTGCAAATATGTTATATTTTCCAAATATTTTCTAAGTATCGATTTATATTTTTCTTTGGCCCAGATGATATTTACATTTGATTCATTTAAGATGATCTAGCTATCTGTTTGCATTTATTTCTTGATTAATTTTATTATGGTCATAAGACATACTTTTTAATATATCCTTTGCTTCTTATTCTGTCAGTTACAGAGAGAGGACTTTCTTTATTCCTATGGTGGAATCTTTCAGGAATCTTAATAGACAATCAGGGTTGTAGTCAATTCCCCTCCTCCTTGGTGAACCTTGAACTACGCTATGTGTCTTCCAAGAACTGTGAAATTACAGAAACCTCTGCTTATTTTTATAGCTCTGTAGCAGCTGCTTTCTGCCTGATCTTGGCATTTCATACTGCATATGCACAGCTGGGAACTGCCAAATACCTTGAGGGAAAATTGTATATGGAATATTGAACTCATTTCTCTGAGACTGGCTTTTTTCAGGAACCTAGAATCTTAGCTCTCCAAATTCTGGGTGCTTTGATTGCTTTACACTTTGTTTAAATATCCACAGTTTTTAATCAACCTAATTTTTGGAGTTGTTTTCAATTCCAAAGTAAGTCTGTTATTAATACTGTACTTTGCTTATTTGAACTAGATTGAAAGCCTTCTTGAGAGAGAATGGAATGCTGTCTTAAAAATCTCCTGAAGTTTAGCCCGTTGGTAAACGTATTGTATATTTTATTGATACATAAAAAGGAATGTAACGTTTTTGCTTTTTCTCTCAATCATTAATACCCCAATGCTGCACAAAGGATAACAGAATGGAAAAAGTTAACGTTTTGTAGTTGGAAATCATTGGGTGCTTAATCAATATTTTATATTACAAAGTATGTGTCCTAGCCATGTTATTTAACAGGACTCTGCATAATAAGATGATAACATTTTGCAGTCTTTGCATGGAAATTGAGTGATGCAGCACACAGTAAGTGCTCTTAGATGTTCAGTTGATTTCCTTGAGCTTCACTCTGCTTAGTAACACACATTTTGACTGCTGCGGCCAAGGCAGCATTAACTTGTTGTAAGTACTAACAAAAACAACAATCTAGACACTTGTACAAAGTTTTAGTTTTATAGATTTAGTAATAGTAGTGACCTAAAAGACAGGGAAACTGGTACTCATCTGGAGTCCTCAATGCTGCTTTAATACTAGTGGTGCACTCCAGGGAACTGGGAATAAGCCTGAAAGCACAACCCAGCAGAAAAGGAGTAGTCTACTTTGTGCCTCAGACTTTGTGAGAAATTTAGCCTTGTGAAACATAGAGCTAAAGTTCAAAAACTGACTTAAGCCTGTGTATGGTACCATTTTCCCCTCCTTGAATCAAAAGGCTCTATGTCAAAAAGGAGAAATGCTCAGGAGAGCTGCCCCCATACAGCTGAGTTCAGCTTCTTTTGATCCAGCAAGAAGACATTATAACCTCAGAAAGACTAAGACTGGATGGAGAGTCTCAAAGACCTGAGCGTCGGTCAAGCCTGTCATCTAAATAGACACAGTTCTTGCCCATCAGCTTATGCAGGAGACAGGTGTTACATCTGGGAGGTGAAGGCTTGCTATTCATCTCATCTCTGAAATCAGTTTTATTCCCTTTATGTAATTTATCATCAACTCCTCTACACTGATGCTTTGTAAAACATACTTCCCCCTGAGTTATTAAAGCAGAATGTTCAGGGCTTTAAATGATTTTGTTCTTGTGAGCATAATCATAGAAATTATGTAAATACAGCACTTGAAGAAAAGCTAAAATCATGTATATGAGAAATAAAGTATTATGGAGACACTTATACCTCTCCCTTTGTGAATTTTAGTTACATTTGAGGCAGAGATAGAAGAAATGGAAATAAGCCTATTCCACATTAGGTAAAATGGTCAGTAGCATAATCAAGATTCTCTCAATTTAGATTACTGCAGGGAGTATAAAGGCTTAACTGAAATGTGGATATTAAAATTTTCCCAAATAAAAAAGAAATAGTGTTAGAGAAAATGAGGATAAAAACAACCATTGCTTGGGACATATCATTTAGTCCTCATGTTCCTCTATAGCAGATTAAAGTCACCCTAAAATGAGTTTGATTTTCTCCTAGTCCTAATCTAAATGACCCAAACAACCTGAGATATTCACAGTAGACTTTGAAAAAACAGAGTCAGTTGGTGGGTGCCTTCTCTCTGTTCTTCTGAAAGAAGTGATGGGAAGAGACTTACAAACTAGTTTTACCACTTTCACATTTTCTAGCTGCCAACATGGAAATTTTATGTTTTGGTATTCTTGGAGCTATCTACCTCACAACAAGGGAAATTGTGAATGTAAAACTTCCATTTATTTTTGTCTCTGCACAAAGACCCCTAATTTCTTTGCACTGACTCTGGAATATCTTCCAATCATGTAAAGATTCAGCAAGCAGTCAATATCAGAAGTTTACATGATGCTGATGAAAACGTAAAAAATTAAATGGACCATTCAAGATAATGTTGTAGTATGTACCTTTCTTCCTGTAGTAGAATCATGCAGGCTTTGGATAAAGGGTACCTGACACAATGACTCTCTGTCATTTAGTTTGTTTGATTGTTTCTGTGCAGCTTTGGGTATTAACGTTTGCCAGATCTTCAACTCAGGAAAAATAGGCAGTGAGTGTATTTTATTATTATGAAACAAGGCTGATCCTTAAACAACGAGAAATTAAACTGTGTGAGTCCACCTATACCTGGATTTTTTTTCAGTAATGAAAACTACAGTACTATGAGGTCTGATTGACAGAATCTGAGAATGCAGAATCTCTGGTAGAGAGAAACTCTTATAGGCAGGACTAACAATGAATTAAATGTGGATTTTCAATGGCATGGAAGGGCAGTGCCCCAACCCCCACACTGTTCAAGCATCAGTTATATTTCAAGTATAGATAAAAGTGAAGGAATAGAATAGTAAAAATACAAGAAACTATTACAAAGTTTTGCTAAATCATATAAGATGCCAACTTTATTTTAGTATTTATTTTACACTTTTAAAACAATGTTATACTGTAGATATAGTTTAAACTCATGTGTACTCATTCCTGAATCCTTTCTTTTTCCTCCTTGTATCAAAATAATCATTATCCTAAGTGTGGTATTTTCTTATTTCTATGTAAATTTATGCTTACGTATAAGTATATAAATGCTTATATAATATATATTATATACTTAAATAGACTTCACCAATGGCTCAGTGGGTAAAGAATCTGCCTGCAATTCAGGGGACACAGGAGATGCAGGTTTGATCCTTGGGTTGGGAAGATATCTAAAATAAACATATTTCTATGTAACATACATATAATATATATGCGTGTAAGCAAAATATATATATATATACATATATTTGTATATGCATGTTTTTAGTCTTCTTAAAAATGATTCATGCTATAGATACTCTATTTCAATTTCTAGTACAATCATTTTAGCTACAAGAGAGGGTCCCCTAGTGTGACCAGATCAGAATTTGTTTATCCATTCTCTTGATGCTAGATTTTTAAGTTAATTACATTTTTGTGTATATGTATGAATATGTAAATATTGCAATAGCACATGAGAAAGTTTCTCTAGAATCTGTACCTAGGAATGTGATTACTGGATTAAAGGGCATATTATATCTTCAGCTTTACCTTTATTAATAGTTGTTCCAGTGTAATTCCCACCAGCAACAAATTAAAGTCTTAGTTTCTCTACATCCTTGCTGATACTTGATCTGTATAGCATATTGTTGTGATTTGATTGTTGAGGTCATAAAATTAAATAAAAACAGCTCCAGAAATGTAATAAACTGCAACCCTGGTCACATGATCCCAAGAAATGTTTCAGTCTACACAAATTTGGGTAGTTTACTTGGTACAAAAAGAATCAAAAGTAGAGATTGCCTATCCTGCCTTCTCCTTCCTCATCCCCTCAGCTTTCATCCAGCTGGGCACTATAGTCATTAGAACAGGCTCTTTTGAAGGATTAATCAACATCTCAAAATCTGTGTTTGCAAGTTAAAAAATATTGAATTATTTTCTTCTTGAAGAAAGCATGTCATGGTTCTCATAACAGGTCTTATTTTCATGTAGAAATGATATGGTAGAACTGGTCCAGTGACTTTAGAGATTTAAATATTATTGTTCTATATCTTGGGCTTCCCAGGTGGCACTAGTGATAAAGAACTGAGCTGCCAATACGAAGACAAGAGAGACAGGGGTTCAGTCCCTGGGTTGGGAAGATCCACCCGGAGGAGGGCATGGCAACTCACTCGAGCCTGGAGAATTCCATGGGCAGAGGAGCCTGATGGGCTATAGTCTGTGGGGTCGCAAATTTGGACATGATTGAAGTGACTTAGCACATATTCGATATCTGTAGATTCTAGTTATTTTATAGATGCAAGAAGCAAATCTCTGAAATTAGTAGTCTCATGCATGACAACTTATACCGTTATAACAAAATCAAATTTATTTTGCTTGTATAGATTTCAGTTCTACCTAAAAAAAAAAAAAAAAAAGCTTAGTGTTTTTTTTTTAAATTTTTTTTTTTAAATTTGGTGAAATCTCCTAAAGATTTTATTCTCCTCAAGACTAAATTCAATGTAGATTGTTTTTAAGGTAATGAATAACCATGAGGACATTGTCCAAATGTCCTGCAAAGGCTAACCTGCAGCACTGAGCCAGCAGCTGCAGTGCAGTGCTTGTGTGAAGGGGACAGCTCCCTAGATTCTAACCCTCAGTCTCTACTAAGCCACAGATCCTCCCCGAAACTCTGACATTTGCTCTTATGTCTTGATTCCCAAGGCCTTGGAGTGATTTATTCTTTCCTGAGTTCATATTGCCTGGTCTCACATCATACGATTTCAAACTAAGACTAATCCTCAAGCACACTCTGTCACAAAAAATGCATTGCTGACAACCTCTCATTTCTCCACTAACATCACTGAGCACTGAAATGATATAAGAAAAACATTTCGTTTCCATATTAGATAAATTTTTCATCTTATTTCTCTCTTCATAAAGAAGCAAATTCCTCCCGTTTATTTTCTTCCCACTACCCTTCTGATGTTGCTAGAAATATAATAAAAGCTTTTGGGACTGGTATGTCTTTGGATAATCAAAAAAGTTAGCTAAAGCAGAGAATCATGAAAATAATACAGGTCTATGGTAAATATTTTATTTTTGGTACATGAATTCACAGTATTTTTAAGTAGAGTTGAATTTTTTTCTTAGAGGATAGATCTATTGACTATAAATCATATATAGAATTCAGCATGTAATTCCCAGTTCAGTCCTTTAGAGTAGAACATAATTTTGAGGACTCTTGCAAAGAAAACTTCTAGGTTTTTATTAGGTTTCCTTAAATTTTCTGCATTGCCTCACCCACATATAATTTGATTGCATTTTTATTCAGCAAATTTTGCTATCCAAGCTTTTTGAAAACTTTCAACCAAATTTTCACAGAAATAAAATGTTTCGGCACCTATATTTAATCAGTACACATCCTATTTATTTAAACAACAAAAGCATCCTAACTAGTATGCATACTGGCATAGTGTGTTTGAAAATGATCACAACAGAGGATTCTTCTTGTGAGCAGTAACTGTATCTGTGAGTCTGCTTACTGAGGACAGAATCATGCGCAGCAGAAATGGACACTATTAACCCGTGTTCAAGTTGGTAGTGTAAATTTTGGTTTCGAGAATACCTTTTACTATCACCACAATCATAGGAAGTGAGACAATATAGGAATCCTTTTCTTTGATTTTATTTATCCATTTTGGAGGAAGATAGGTTAGTCTAGCGTATCAGAAAAGCTTTTAAAAAATAAAAATGAACATTACTGCAAGACGATTTTGTGATTCACAAACCAAACAGAAACATAGTGCAGCATGTAGACACTTAGCCCACAGACCTCTGAGGCCAAGCTCTTGGAAGCAGGCCCCAGACGAGGACGCAAGCAGAGGGAGCTGGTGTTCAGTGCTGTGTGTTCACAAGGACAGACTGGCTCTGACAGGGCCTGCGGTCGTATCAGGGGTGTTAATCTGAGGCAAGATGTGAGCAGCAATTTAAAAGTTTTGGGGACTGAATCTGGCTGCACCTGAGTTGAGCAACATCATATAACTCATAAAATAACATTGTTTCAAGGTAGCAATAATTGAAGTGACTCTTTGCAGTACATGGAGTACAGTACATGTGCTATAGCCCCCTAGGCTTCTCTGTCCATTAAATCTCCCAGGCAAGAATACTGGAATGCATTGCCATTTCCTTCTCTAGGAGGTCTTCCCGATCCAGGGATTGAACACATGTCTCCTGCATTGGCGGGTGGATTCTTTACCCCTGCACCACCAGGGAAGCTCCTACAAAGGACCTACCGAGATAAATCAACACAATCTCACCATCTCACCTTCTCAAGGTCAGTTAACTATCAGCTGAAGTTGATATGCAACCTTAATTCCCTTTGGACATATAACCTAACATATTCTTAGATCCTAGGGATTAAAATGTGGACATCCTTAGGGTGGGGGGCCATGATTCTATTGACCACACCAGTCAAAATAAATTGCCTATTATTCCACTATATCAACAATAGTCATTTTAAAATGTAATAGATACTTTATGAGGGAAGCAAAGATTATTACATAATCTGGAAAGAAATCTAGTAAAAAAGTGTGGGGACAGTTACACTAATGAAGTCCTGAATAAAAGAAAAGATATACTATAGATAAGACACAGTATCATAAATATGTTAATTTCAAGTATTAATAAATTATAAATTCAATAACAATTCTAAACTAGAAAAATGATTCCAAAGGTGATACAAAGAAGAAAGTTTTGAGAATGACCATGACAATTATGAGAAAGGAGTGGAGCCTTCCATATATCAACATTTATTATATTGCAATTAAAATAACATGGTTTTAGTGTAGGAGAAAGTATATCAGTGAACCAGAATAGGTAATCAAGTAAAATACAAGAAGTAAGATATAAGTAGGAAGTAAGATCTAAGAAGATACAAGAATTTGATATATGATATAATTGGCATTTCAAACAAGGGTAATCTATAGGAATCAACATGAATATATCTCAAAAATGTAACATGAGGTAACGAAACAAATTGCTGAATGATACAATCAGAGGTAAATCATATAATTTTAAAAAGACTTTATTTGTGGATACAGTATATGTAATAGAAGTAGAAACATTAATTGGAATGAAATATGCCAAATCTTTTTCTTTGGAAAATGATGAAGGGGAGGGGGGCTAGAGTCATAAAGGCTGTGTAGAAGCAAGACAGCAGCTATGACAGGCTACTGCGAGCTACAGCAGGCCCTAGTTTCGGCAACTCCCCCCACCCTCACCCCATACCTCACCCCATTGCCACCAACCAATCAGAACGAGCCAAGGAAAATACCGCGCGCCAAGAAATAGACCAATCTGGGGCAGACGTGGAGTTTAAACAGACCAATCATTGACCACCAGCTATACCGGTGCTGTAACAAAGAACTGCCTGTATAAAAGCAACTGTAATCTGGAGCTCGTGGCTCTTGTCAGATTCTACTGTGTTGGATGAGACTTGAGCCCTAGCTCGAGCTAGCAATAAACCCCTTTATGCTATTGCATTGCTGTGTGGACTTGGTCTCTGCAGGGGCTTGGGACCCAGAATTTGGGCATAACAACTGTAGGAAAGAAAAAAAAAACCCAGAAATTTCGGTTTCCTATGTCAATATTTTAATTGTTCAGTAACCAGAACAACTGAAGCAAACTGGCAAAATATAAAAATTTGTTTAGCTGAATGAGAGGTATGGTTGTAGAGTCTGTTAAACTCTGTAATTTTCTAAATTTTAAACTATTTAATGGGAAAAAAGAAGACATCAAAAATACTTTTTAAATCTCAGAAATGCACAATTTACTTTGCTGAAGGCCTTGACAGATTACATCTTGGAAAGCACATTGTTCACTAAAGTTAAAAAAATATATCCATGGTAACCATTGCAGTATGCTGCAAAGGCTCTTTGAACCTATTGTATCTCTAAGAAAACATGGAAATATAGAGGTATGTCTGGGGTATAGTGAAGTGAGGGTTTTCATGAGAAAATTAGCTTTCTCTTCTTGTTAATTTTTAAAAAAATCTTTCCTATTTTTTGTCTCTAAAACCAGTGGATATAAAGCAAAATGAAGTCTCTTTAAAAAATGTAACCTTTAAATAAAAAGCTGAAGATATTGTTGTGGGTTGTAGCCTCTAAGAACTTATCTTGTTCTGCAGCTACAAGATAAAATCTCTGGTTTTTCAATTCATAGTTCAACACATTTATGGAGAATTTAGATGTAAGATGTGTGTGAGAGGTGAAAACATGAAAACAAAGCTGAGAAGTTTTCTTAGTTTAGACAATTTCTTTCAGTTTTTCTGCTTTGAAAATTCTATTTCCTCATTCATTTCTTTCTCTAAACACAGAGACTCAATTATTCATTCATTTACTCTTCAGTAAATGTTTTGAGTACTGACATGTTACAAGTTCTGTGCCACAGGTTAAAATAACCAAAAAAAAAAAACAAACAAAACAACCAACCCTGAAAAACCCATTTGAGACTATTTACAGTTTTCTCACCCCCAGAGACATACTGAAGTAGTTAATGTTTAATGCCCATGTAGAGATTTTAAATTCTGGGAAGGCTTCTGCTGGAGAATAAACAATCAGCTTCCTGAACAAATGAAACTCTGTTTCATGTTAAAATGTATTTGTCAGGTAGAGCCCAGCTCCTTTAGTGGCAGGTGTTGTGTGGAACCTCACATTTCCTTAAATCACTCTGCTTTCAGCCCACCACTTGTAATTATGTACTCAAGGTTGCTTTTCTTCCAGACACAGACCACTAGTCCATGACTCAGATGTGATCATCCATTTCTATTACCCTACCATCTTGTATAATACTTGATGTACATTAGGTCTCAGTAAACATTTGGGGGTGGGGTGGGGGAATGAATGGATATAAATGTTTTGATGCATGTTTACTGGGTCTGTGTTTGCCTCCTTTGACAGAGCCAAATGACTTGTTTTTAAAGTAAGATTTGAAGCTTGATAGTGAATGAATCACTAAAAAGTAACAACTCTAAATTGACAGTGTAGCAGGAAAGATGCTGACATTTTAGATTCATTTTTTTATTAATGCTTTTGGGGTTAAAAATTTTGGAATACTTATACTAGTTTGACTTCTTTTGAAAAGGGAATTCTAGTCTTTAGAAAACAGGAATGACATATTTGGTAACTGCTGTTTAGTTGCTCAGTTGTGTCTGACTCTTTGCAGCCCTATCGACTGTAGCCCACCAAGCTCCTCTGTCCATGGGATTTTCCAGGCAAGAATACTGGAGTGCGTTGCCATTTCCTTCTCCAGGGGATCTTCCTGACCCAGGGATTGAACCTGTCACTCCTCCATTGACAGGCAGATTCTTTACAACTGAGCCACCTCCGAAGCCCATTTGGTAACTAAATATACACAATTATATACATATATGTGTATATGCATACTTGTATATGTATGCAGTATGAAAACATATACAGTCTTATGTCTGGGTAAACATGTGGCAAGAACAGTTCTGTCATGAAGGATGTCTCGGTGATTAAGCACCACTTGGTCAGGCTGTGGCAACGGCTGCTCTCAGACTGATTTACTTTGCTATTTTTCACTGCATGAGCACTGTTGTTTTGCACCACCTGTGACTTTTCTAAAATCACTGCTGTATCTTTTCTGTTTTGTCCTAGTGCGGTCTTCCCAGTTGATCAGCATATTCTGCTGGCTTCAGAGTCAACTTTGAGTATTTCAACTTCTCTGAAATTTCCACTGCTAACACCCTGGTCAGAACCACCATCCTTGCTCCCAGGACTGAATAGTAGCCTCTCATCTGTTTTCTACTCCTGCTTCTATTGTGTAGTCTTCACTGGATGTCATAGTGAGCCTCTGACAAGGTCATGCATGGCAGAACCCTCCACTAGCTTCCCGTCTCCCTTAGACTCAAATGCAAAGGCCCCTCCATGACCTTCAAGCCATCCCTATTTGATGTCTGACCCTGGTCACCTTTTGACTTCATTTTGTACCATTTTGGCCTGTAATACTTTCCTTTCCCTGTTCCTTTTGCCTAAAAATCATTAACTAAATAAATTTAACTGGCTTGTTCTCATTTTTATCTAAGTCCCATTTTAAATATCACAACTTGAGAGAGGTCTTCCCTGCCTCCCTACTAAAATAGCTCAGCTTGTCATTCTTTATCCTTTTATTATGCTGTGCTATATCTTGTTACCTATTTTTCTGTCTGTCTCCCTCCCCAACTGGAATTTAGCTAGGGGTCTTATTTTGACCTCACTGTAACCCCAGGGCACAGGGAATACCTGGTACCTAGGAGGTGCTTAGTAGACTCATTTCAAATACATGATTTTTTTTTTTCTCTTTCATGAAGGCTCCCTTTATGAATGGTGCTGTTCATTTTGTTTCTTATTGGTGCTACATAGCATGCATTTTTAGAACCATGTTTTTAAGCACACATTTTATCTCCATAGCAGATTACAGGTTTTATATGTGTGTGTGCGTATAAGCTCAATAGTATCAGGCTTTTTGCAATCCCATGGAATGTAGCCCATCAGGCTCTTATGTCCAAGGGATTTTCCAGGCAAGAATACTAGTGTCACTTATCATTTCCTTCTCCAGGGGATCTTCCCAACCGAGGGATTGAACCCACTTCTCTTGCATCTACTGCGCTGGCAGGCAGATTCTTTACCACTGCATCACCTGGGAAATACAAAGTGAAAGAGTTAATTGCTCAGTTGCGTCCAATTCTTTGAGACACCATGAACTGTAACCCCCCAGGCTCCTCTGTCTGGAATTCTCCCGGCAAGAATATTGGAGTGGATAACCAGCCATTCCCTTCTTCAGGGGATCTTCCCCACCTGACGATTGAACCTGGGTCTCCTGCATTGCAGGCAGATTCTTTATGGTCTGAACCACCAGAAAGCAGGCTTCATAGTCAGAAGGAAGTTGCCTTATATCCCTCTGGTCCTCTTGTAATTTTGTTCCTAGTGGTGATAATTAGGTTGTCACCGTCTGCTGTGAAGTAAAGTGATAGTCACTCAGTAGTGTCTGGATCTTTGTGACCCCACGGACTATAGCCCACCAGGTTCCTCTGCCCATGGAATTCTCCAGGCAAGAATACTGGAGTGGGTTGCCATTTCCTTCTCCAAGAGATCTTCCTGATCCAGGATTGAACCTGGGTCTTTTTTTTATTGCAGACAGACTCTTTACCCACGGAGCCACTAGAGAAGCCTGGTGAAAGTGAAACTGGCTCAGTTGTGTTCCACTTTTTGTGACCACATGGACTATACATCCATGGAATTTTTCCAGGTTAGAATACTGGAGTGGGCAGCCATTCCCTTCTCCAGGGGATCTTCTCAACCCAGGGATCAAACCCAGGTCTCCCACATTGCAGGTGGATTCTTTACCAGCTGAGCCACCAGGGAAGCCCAAGAATATAGAGTGCAAAGCCTATCCCTTCTCCAGTGGATCTTCTTTACCCAGGAGTTGAACCAGGAGTTGAACCTGTATTGCAGGCGGATTCAGCTATCAGGGAAGCCCCCATTGTCTGCTCTTAATACTTAAATAATATGTTGAAAATAATAACAAGAAAGAACCCATAATGACCTGGCATTTAAACGTGCTGTCATGTTACCCTGTTATGTCCAGGTTGTTTTAGAATTCTGCTGATACTTATAGTATTTGACTCTTGCTTATTAGCCATGTAGTTTCCATATTGGGGAGCTTCTTTGTGAACCCTGTTATTTCCCACTGTTACAGAATCTCTGCCAATTTTTTTTGCTAATTATTAGACATTTTCAAGTTTCGTTTATAATTCATCTGCCATTAGAGGAACTAAATCTTAATATAAAAGACTTTGAAGTACAGAGTGTCCAAAGGGGCAGTTTTATAGAAGCAGTGATTCAGAGTGTTGTCTCTGGAGCTAGTTCTCATTTCAATTTGTAATATTGTGACTTTTGTAAAGCTGTTTAAGTTTTCTGTGTCCAAGTTTCCTAATGTTGAAGTTGGAAACAATGGTTCATATCCATGGAATCACTGTAAGTATGAAATGTGTTAATCTATGCAAAACACTTTTAACAGTTCCAGAAATATCATATTACTGAATAATTATTAGCTCTTATTATTAACATAATGATACAGTTATTATTAAAGGCCTGCATTGGTGAGAAAAAATTTATATATTAGTATTTGCACTTGGCATATACTATATTATTGAAACTCTTGTAACATATTTGAAGGGAAAAAAACAACTTTGATTCCCTTAATTTAACTATATTTGGCTAATATTGGCTGACTCTTTGGCAAATTACCCTTGAACAGAAAGATAGATAACAGACCAAAAATAAGTCACTTGAAGTATAAATGGAGCTTTATTTTCCATGTTTGGGAAATGATCATCCACTTTGCTCTTGTAAGAAAGAAAAATATATAATAGCATTTGGAAACTGCAAAATACAACCTGCTTTGCAAAGACTTTGTACTTATTTTTTCCATTCTATATTTTACATTTATTTTATAAAATGCTTGTGATGCTTAATAAGAAATCTTTTGTAAGATTTCAACATGTTGGGAAGTTATTCTTTGTTGCTTTTAGTCTATGAATTGTCAAGTCTAATGTCAGAAAATGAAAAAAAAAAATGCATTTGAACCAGAAAATAAAACCAACTGCAAAAAGAAAGGTGAAATGACAAGTAAATCTTCTAGTCTAAGTCAAATGAAAGCATAAATATATTGGAAGAAATTATATTAAAAACTAAACATTTGCTCTAAATTACATTGTTGTTACATTTCTAAAGTGCCTCTTTGAAAGATTATCTGTGCCTATTTAAAATTTATCTCAATCTTATTTTCTGTACTTAACCCTTATAAACAGTGAAAAATTTCTATGAGCAGTTTTTTTAAAAAGAGACACTAAAAACTTCAAGGACATTTTTGTTTTACCTAATTTACTTTGAATTTATCTTTCCTTTGAAATTTACTGAACATGTCCTACTGAGTTATGGAAATATTTCATTTTTTAGCATAAGCAATTTGCTTACAATGATTAAACCTACAGCAACGTTTGTGTAGGAATTTCTATTCTGCAAATATATAAATTTATAATGGAAACAACAGTGCAACATTAACAACAGTGGGTGTGTAGATACTGCATATAATAATAATGCTATTAAATTCACTTTATTTATCTGAAGATTTTTCCTTTTACCATCTCCCTATAGTTGAAATAAAAATTGCTCGTATTTCTTCTCAAGGAAAGACCATTCAGTATACATCTAACTGTTATGTTGAGTGCCAGGGAATTAGTGAAGACTCGTTTTTTTCAGTCCCATTATCTCCAGGACATAATGGAAACTGTACTGTGAATAAAGTAAATACAGTTGCTCTTGTCATGAAGTCATATCAAGTGGTATCACTACCTGACAATTTTATTTAAAATGCTAGTGATGTTAAATGCATTTATTGCAAGTATTGTTAGTATTAAACTATATCAGTTAAGTTCAGTCACTCAGTTGTGTCCAACTCTTTGTGACCCCATGGACTGCAACACGCCAGACTCCCCTGTCCATCACCAACTCCCAGAGCTTGCTCAAACTCATATCCATTGAGTCTATTATGCCAGCCAATCATCTCATCCTCTGTCGTCCCTTTCTCCTCCTGCCTTCAATCTTTCCCAGCATCAGGGTCTTTTCCAATGAGTCAGATCTTCACATCAGGTGGTCAAAGTATTGGAGCTTCAGCTTCAGCATCAGTCCTTCCAATGAACATTCAGGACTGATTTCCTTTAGGATTGACTGGTTTGAATCAATATTTTCTCTTTTTAAAATATTTTATAAACAAGTTATCTGTATGGTTTTCCTTTAGAAAACATTACCTAGTATCCCCCCTATTTAAGAGAGTGAAGAACTTCATTGAGAAGTTATTCAATCTATGTAAGTCATAATTCTTGATCACTGAAAAAAGGGACATTGGTCACAAATCATACTACCTCTTTTCACCTGCATGCCCCATATCCCAAGATGTCAGACTGTTTAAGATCTGGACTATCCAATTAAGAGTTAGTAGAGACTGAGGAGCAATATAGGTAATCTTTGACTCTAGTGGAAAATCCTAAATAAACCAAGTCTGTATCCAGATCATATATATCTAGCTTCCTTTTGTAACTTGACAGAGGAGGGTAGAATTGAAGAAGGAAATGTGATTCATGTCTGGATTGAACGTACACAGTTCATTGTTTGCTACTCTTAGACTACTTATATAGTAGTCTATATAGCCCTAAAGTCCAACGTTCCCATGGGCACTTGACATATTTGATGGCATTTGGGCTAAAAAACAGCATAAAAAATGTCAGCTTGTGATATATAAAAACCTTGGAGAGACAAAGAATCAATGTTTTTTTCTAAACAGACAAAGATGAAACTCGTGAAAAAAAGAACTGTTATTTTTTAACTTCGCATAAAGACAACACAGCATATTAAGGATATTAGATGACTTCTATAGTTAAAAATGTAGATCAGTAGATATTTTTATATGCAGTGAAAGATCCCACTGCCAGTTCTATAAACCATCTAGTTACCTTGATTTCAGAGGGCAACAGTTAGGTTACACAGTTGCTAAAACTGATTTTGTGAGTGCCTGGTATGGCAATATAAGGAAACAAAGATTGTTGTTAAAATGACTGTAAGAATCTCTGAGGAGTACACACAGATCAATACTGTAAGTTGTCAACTATGATCTTCTTGTAGGAATCTTTTAAGAAAGTGAGTCAATTCTACTGAGGTGTTTTCCCCTTCTCCCCATGAACTATAAATTATCATAGTCAGACACAATACTAAAATGTACCCGTCTTGGAACTTAAGTCCCCTGGAACATTAACCCCAAGAAATAATTAAATGAATGAAGTTTCTTTGACCTTTTTACCAAAGTGGGTTGAGGTAAGATCTTTTTGCCTCAGGGCATATTGACTATGCTAATGACTGAGTCTGCAAGGTTGAATAACTCAGAGCCATCCAGCTAGTCAGCTTCAATCATACCCTCCATTGGTGGTTGGGGATAGGGTAAATTACCAAGTTCTTCTCTAGCCCATATAACCCCCAAATGAAATGGCTTATGTGTAGGGTCTTCAGCAAGCCAAAGCACAGTTCTAAATTAAAACTCTTACTCTTCTTGTATGTAATCAGTAAATAGTTAGTACATGGACACATAGAAAGTGTCCTCCCCCCTTTTGTTATGCCTAATTTATGCAATGATGACTGTAGCTGAGTGTCTGATGGAAATCATCTTATATATGCAGACACCTTCTGAGTATGGAATGTTTGTTTAGTTGCTAAGTCCTCTCTGACCTTTTTGTGACCCCATGGCTGTAGCCCGCCAGGCTCCTCTGTCCATGGGATTTTCCAGGCACAAATACTGGAGTGAGTTGCCATTTTCTTCTCCAGGGTGTATATCCAACCGAGGGCTAGAACCTGTGTCTCCTGTATTGTAGGAGAATTCTTTACCACCGAGTCACCACGGAAACCCACAGAATGGAGGCATTTATATATGTAAGCAGGGGCTCATTCTCTGCTTCATGCTGTGGTACAGTTTTTCCTGTCCATTAGCTATCTACTATATCCACACTTCAGCCCTTGTGAAAACATTAAAGTTGGTTCATCTTCAAGGGGAAAAATATATCTCAGGAGATTCATTTGAAATAGAATGTTTGAATAACATTAAGTGAACCAAGCACAAATAAGATGCTAATGAAATTAGTGTAGTCAGATTTTAAACTCGATGATTATAAACAAGTCCTCTGCTAAAGTGTAACAGAATGCCTAGTATTGTTTCTCATTACAGTATTTGGGGAAAAAATACAATTGTATCTTGAAGTAATTCTACTTTTTAAGTAAGTTATTTTTTTTTTTTTCGTTTTGTTGCTGTTTCTAAAATAAAAAGTCTACTGTGAGCAAATTAGATTGTCCCCTGTAACTTAATCGTCAAGACTAAGCTGAATACTTTATTCTCATTCACTCTAGCATTTCAAAGAAATCATAACATAAGCATCTTTTTATTAGTACCCTCTAGCTATATACTTAATAATATGACTAGCTCACATAATACATGTTAAAGAACTCTCCACTGTGCTCCATGGAACACATTTTATATCATATTCACAACAATCATGAAACACTTTTCTCCTTTTTACAGATGAGGAAACTGAAGTTCAGAAGGTTAAGTGTTTTCACCAATGACATATAGTTGTAAGGGGAAGCATAAATTCTAACTTGAAAACAATTGCTCTGTAATTTTATTCATAAACATTTTAAAACCACTTTTTTAACTTTATGCAAAGTAAAGAGACTACAGAACAGAATACAATACAATACTTGCTTTGGTGGAGCTTAGTGTATATGTATGTGTTTTTAAGAGAGCTTGTGCATGTGAAGGAGAGGTAGAAATCCATCAGCAATTGTAATAAAATATGATAAAAGCTAGATGTGAAAATACATTCAAAATGTGTAGTATAGCAAACAGGGGGCAAATATAACTTTGAGGAAGTGTCAAGAAACCCTCAGAATGGAGGCAATTTGTTTTAAGTTGGGAAGAAAAAGTTAATTAGGTATCAATCAAGCATAAATCAAAAGATGTGAGGCAAAAAGAACCAAGAAGTACTCTTGAGTGGCTAGAGTGTTTGTGTGGGATTTTGCAGCCCTGGTGTCACTGTGGAGTGGGAGGGAACATAGAACTGAAAATCACAAGAGCGTCAGAGGCTTTGCAAGTCATGATAAGGACTTTGGATTTCAGTTTTGCTCAACAGAGAGCCATTAAACATGTTGAAATTCATTCTAAATCCAAAATTTCTTTTTCCAAAAGTATAAGTACAATAAGCATTAGTCTTGATGCAAGCATTGTATTTTGAGTCAGAAAAGGATATTAAAATAACATACTGGGAACTTCCTTGGTGATCCAGTGTTTAAGACTCTGTGCTTCAAATGCAGGGGGTGTGAGTTCAATCCCTGGTTGGGAAACTAAGATCCCACATGCCATAAGGCTTGGAAAAAATTAAAAAAAAAAAATTAAACACAATTGTTTAATTCTTGTTTTAATTTTAAACAAAAACATGACTGATCTGCTGGAGATCTCACCCCAGTTGGAAGCAGAAATGACAACCCGTCATCTCAGTATATGATATCTAATTTGAAAAAGACCTATGCTAATTTGCAGATGGATAACTTGATAACATTTTTGTTAGAGATGTAATACATCCACACACCCTCATACTTTGTGTCATTTACCAAGAACCACTTGCGTAAGAAATAACAACAAAGTATGACATTTTGGAGTAAAATTGTTTTTTCAGTCTTGGGGTTTTCATCACTCAGACTCATAGCCATAGGCCAGAAAACAATATTATGAAGAGCTGTGTGTATAACATGTTTTTAAATTTAGCCCATCAACGCTTAAAATCCTGCTTAAATTCCTATGACTTTCTTCATAGGAACTCTTCCCTCTCCAGCCACCTCCCAGTGACTGACAATACTTCTGGCCTGCTTTTAAGAGGCTGTTAGAAGAAGAAGCATCATCTATGCAGAAGAAATATCAGTAGGGTAGGAGTCTTTCTTACTTTGTTTTCCATAAGCAAACAAGAATTTAAAGGATAGCCTTGATGGAGATAATTTTAAGATGATAGCTCTTAGGAGTCAATGGAAAATTCAGCATGATAAAGACATAAAATTTTATTAGAAAATTATATATACATGCACACCAAAGGTCACCAGTAGGAGGTATCCAAAGGGAAAAACAGTGGAAGCTTTTGAAAACTACTATTTTCTTTCTTTCTTTTTTTTTAAAGCTAGGAGTTAGTCCATGAAAGGAAGGTGAAAAGCTAAATTAGAAAAGCTGAGAATACAGTTAATTGTGTAGCCTGAAAATTGGGCTATTTTCAGATCAGCAGACTCAAAGGAATGATTCCTACAGAATGTTTAAGGGATTAAAAAATGTAGATTTATGTTAATTATTTTTAGGAATGTTGGAAAAAAGAGAAATGCTCAGAGTGCTATAAAGAGTGGCTAGAATGCCTTTCATGTAAAGGTATGAGAAATGCATGGGGAAGGATGACCCTGATAATTATATGCTTTACAGTTTTGGTTTGACAGTAAGACACCAGAAATAATTTTTAATTATCTATTTTGAATTACCTAGGAAGATTGAGTTTCTGAGCATTAAACAACCAAGGTTACTTTTAAAGTTTTTCTGTATCCTTTCTGTAAACTATCTTTGCACATTGTAACATCAAGTCTGCAATCAGAAGGGTAAATCCTCTCACCCCAGTTTAATTCTGTGTAATGAATTTGTAACAGTAGACAGGGCCTCTTTGAGACTTATTAAGCAGTCAGTGATTTGGGATACTAGCAAAGCTTACTGGTCCACTTTTCAATGACTTTGTGCCAATTGGTAGCTACATTAGTAAAGACCTGTATAGACAGCTCCCATTCAGTTTATATCTTTCATTAGATTTTTTTCCCATGTGCTGCTTTTTAAAATTAATAGGCTTTATTTTTTTTTATAGCAGTTTAGGGTTTGCTAAGAAATTTTTGTCAGTTTTTGAGCAAGGAATTTTTATCTTTTTGATTTAATTGAACTGAGTTAAGAATATAAATAAGTGTGCAACTATTAATGTGTTTATCTGTTAAAATCTTTTGCTTGAATAGGTCATTACCTTATTGTTTATACTCACTTTCACGTACAAGTAAAATAAGCTCTCATTTAAAATAGCTGCATGTAAATAAGGCTGTCATACTTAGTGTTACCACTGCTGATTAAAAACTAAATTATGAGGAGGAGAAACTAAGATGGCGGAGGAATAGGACGGGGAGAACACTCTCTCCCCAATAAATATACCAAAAGAACTTTTAAAGGCCGAGCAAACTCCAAAAAACAGGAACTGAATGCTGGCAGAGGACATCGGGCATCTGGAGAGGCGACCCAGTGCCGACGGGAGGAGGTAGGACAAAAGAAAGAAAAGAAAAAAAAGTAGAGGGAGAGACAAAGAGCTGGGGACGGGTTCCGTCCCGGAAGGGGAGTCTGGAATAAAGAGGAAAAAAAAAAAAAAGAGGAGAAAGGTTTCTGAATACCAGGGAGCATTCTCTCTGGCAGATCTGCGGTGGATCTTGGAGAGCAATATAGCTGAGAGCAGAAGCAGATTAATAGCTAAGCCCTGCAAGGTTCGTCTCTAGCTACAAGCACAGCCGAGAGCAGCAGCACAGCTGAAGCAGACTGCTCCTGCTCAGGGAGGGGCGGGCCGCGGGCTCAGGGAACGGAGCAGCCTGAGGGACCTAACCTTCCAGGAAAAGCTCCCTCTTCCCCCCAGGTCCGTGCACAAAACAAAGGGCGGTGAGGAGTCAACAGAGAGGCTGTGCAGCTGAGGGCTGCGGACCGGCCCAACCCCCGCCTGAGAGCAGTGGGCATAACCCAGCCCCGGGGAGGCTAACCAAGACTTCTGGGGAATCTGGACAGATCGGTGTTGTATACACCTTAGAAGGAGTGCTCAGCTGCACGCCGAGAAAACAGAGCAGCCGGGCCGGGAGAGAGGAGATGCTCCACTCCCCAACTGCTGGGCGGACGACAGAGAGCCTGAGCAGAAGGGGCGGGGGAAGCCCTCTCACCA
>ML664161.1:13271503-13286765 GCA_007570785.1 Antilocapra americana | reverse complement strand
CTATACACTAACAGTGAGAAATCAGAAAGAGAAATTAAGGAAACAATTCCATTCACCATCGAAACAAAAAGAATAAAATACTTAGGAGTATTTCTACCTAAAGAATCAAAAGACTTGTATATAGAAAACTATAGAACACTGATGAAAGAAATCAAGGAGGACACAAACAGATGGAGAAATGTACCATGCTCATGGATTGGAAGAATCAATATAGTGAAAATGAGTATACTACCTAAAGCAATCTATAGATTCAATGCAATTCCTATCAAGCTACCAGAGGTCTTTTTCAAAGAATTAGAACAAATAATTTCTCAATTTGTATGGAAATACAAAAAACCTCGTATAGCCAAAGCAATCTTGAGAAAGAAGAATGGAACTGGCGGAATCAACCTACCTGACTTTAGGCTATACTACAAATGCACAGTCATTAAGACAGTATGGTACTGGCACAAAGACAGAAACATAGATCAATGGAACAGAATAGAAAGCCCAGAGATAAATCCACGCATCTATGGACACCTTATCTTTGACAAAGGAGCCAAGAATATACAATGGAGAAAAGACAACCTCTTTAACAAGTGGTGCTGGGAAAACTGGACAGCCACTTGTAAAAGAATGAAACTAGATCACTTTCTAACACCATACACAAAGATAAACTCAAAATGGATCAAAGATCTAAGCATAAGACCAGAAACTATAAAACTCCTAGAGGATAACATAGGCAAAACACTCTCTGCTATAATCCAAAGCGGGATACTCCATGACCCACCTCCCAGAATATTGGAAATAAAAACACGAATAAACAAATGGGACCTAATTAAAATTAAAAGCTTTTGCACAACAAAGGAAACTATAAGCAAGGTGAAAAGACAGCCTTCAGAATGGGAGAAAATAATAGCCAATGAAGCAACAGACAAACAATTAATCTCAAAAATATACAAACAACTCCTGCAGCTCCATTCTAGAAAAATAAACAACCCAATTAAAAAGTGGGCCAAAGAACTTAACAGACATTTCTCCAAGGAAGATATAAAAATGGCTAACAAACACATGAAAAGATGCTCAACATCACTCATTATCAGAGAAATGCAAATCAAAACTACAATGAGGTACCACTTTACACCAGTCAGAATGGCTGCCATCCAAAAGTCTACAAGCAATAAATGCTGGAGAGGATGTGGAGAAAAGGGAACCCTCTTACACTGTTGGTGGGAATGCAAACTAGTACAGCCACTATGGAAAACAGTGTGGAGGTTCCTTAAAAAGCTGCAAATAGACCTGCCATATGACCCGGCAATCCCACTGCTGGGCATATACACCGAGGAAACCAGAATTGAAAGAGCCACGTGCACCCCAATGTTCATCGCTGCATTGTTTACAATAGCCAGGACATGGAAGCAACCTAGATGCCCATCAACTGACGAATGGATAAGAAAGCTGTGGTATATATACACAATGGAATATTACTCAGCATTAAAAAAAAATTCATTTGAAGCAATTCTACTCAGATGGACGAAACTGGAGCCCATTATCCAGAGTGAAGTAAGCCAGAAGCAAAAACAACAATACAGTATATTAACACATATATATGGAATTTAGAAAGACAGTAATGAGAACCCAACATGGGAGACAACAAAAGGAACGCAGATGTATAGAATAGACTTGTGGACTTTGTGGATGAGGGTAAGGGTGGGATGAGATGGGAGAAGGGCATTGAAGCATGTTAATTGTCATGTGTCTAATCAATCGCCAGCCCAGGATTGATGCTCGGGACTGGTGCAGCGAGATTTCCCGGGGGGGAGGGAGGAGGGAGGGGGGACCCGGAGGGGAAGCATATGTAAACCCATGGTGATATCATGACAATGTATGGCAAAAACAATAATAAAAAAAAAAAAAAAAGAAAGAAAAAAAAATCGTTAAAAAAAAAAAACTAAATTATGTTTGTAAAATTTTGGATTTTCTGATAGTAAGTTTGATTATAAATTAAACTGTCATTCAGTCTTTGTCAATAGTTTTATCTACTTTGTAGGTTTTGAATAATATTTCCACATTCTAGAAGTGGCCAGTGGTTATTGATTTCTGACTTTTGAAAAAGCTCTTTGTTTTTATTGATCCTGACAAAAAATTTTGAATTCCATTGACTGAAAACTTGATTTTTTAGCCAAGTGTTATCTGAGGGACTCTGGGCACAGTGGTGTCAGGTATACCATACTGTATCTTCCCTTAAGGTACTATGCTGTACTTCATCATAGCATGCTGTTCTCACACTTCATCATTCTGTGCTATACTGCCAACATCTGTAATGTCACTGCATAAGTATGAGATGAATTTCTTAGCAGTTTGAATTAGGTAGGGTAATTTTTTCAACAGAGTAACACTTTGTTTATATCCTTGTGTTTGCATTTTTTTCAATGCCACATAATTTGGTTTTTCAATTACTTTTCCAATGATTTATTGCTGTTTTGGTCATTAACACAGAGTACAGAGATGTTAGAGGATTTTATTCCTTTGTCAGAGTTCCTAACTAGTGCTATCTGTAATGGTGGAGCCAGATCTTTATGAAAATTTATTAAGACTTGTATGCTATTCAAGTACAATCACGTTGATTGACAAGGATGTCATATTGATTTGAAATTCTTTGTGTATTCAATGGCTATGATCAGTACTATTGAAACTTAACTCACAAGAGCCTCTTACATCCCTTGACTTGCAATGTGGTTCATCAGCTTAATGGTAATGCTTCACAAGGCACATTTCTAGTGTTACTGTTTTCCCTATGTGCTATACATCCAGGAGCTGGGAATTGAAATTGCCACTAGGTTTCCAGGGTCATGTAGTTCTGAAAGAAAATTCAAGATCAGCCCTTTGGCAAATAAGAGACAAAATCTTCAAAAAGAGAACAAATTTTGAGAGATATAAGTCAGAAGTGTCAAGTACCTCAGGTCATCATAAATCAGACTATCATGAGGAAGAATATGTTGCTAATTATTATTGAAACCAGGTTACAGTACACTGAGATGTATAACGTTAGAGAACTCTAGCCTTTTTCTTTCCTTTTAGAAGGGATACTAATGTTCTTTCCCAAGTTTTATTATTATTTCAAGGTTGAAGGAAATATATGAAGTTTCCCTGGAGACTCCTAATCAATTCCATTTTGAGACAATCTGCCTGTTATTGGTTGTACACCCTTGCCTGACAGCCTCTTGCTTATTTTTTACCTCAAGAAACTCTAGCTTGTGAAGGAGAGAGGGAAGGAAAGATATTTACATAGGAGGAGTGCTAAAACTTTTCATAGAAAATTTCAACCAGAGTCATGGGGACATTTTAAGCCAAAGACTCCTGATAGAGTAGGGGTTTCCCTGGTGGCCCAGTGGTAAAGAATCTGCCTGCCAATGCAGGAGACGCAGGTTCAACCCCTGGGTCAGGAAGATCCCCTGAAGAAAGAAGTGATAGCACACCAGTACTCTTGCCTGGGAAATCCCATGGACAGAGGAGCCTGGTAGGCTGCAGTCCGTGGGGTCACAAGAGTCAGACTCAACTTAGCAAATAAATCACCATCACCACCACCTCCCATTAGAATAATCCTACTTCACCTTGGGAAGAAACCTGAACTAGGACCCCTGCTGTGCCAGGTCTTTGGGGAAGACAGCTCTGAAGTGTGACCTTGGTGCAGATACCGTGATAGATCCAGAGGAGAGAGCTGAGGCTGTCAGAAAAACACATTCTTGCAGTAGGAGGTCTGAGAGGTGCATTTTCATGGCCATCACACCGTGGGAGGTAGTGAGATATGCAGGAGAGAAAGATGAGATCTGAATTGACATTCTGGCTCTGCCACTTAGCAGTTCCCTGACCTTAGACAGCTTTGGTGAACCTAAGTGTAAAATGAGGAAATGAATGCATATTCCGTTTACGGCAATAGTTCAACTTATGAAAGGACATGACGGGAGGAGGAGAAAGAAAGAGTTTTGGAAATTCTAAGGTCT
This sequence comes from Antilocapra americana, assembly GCA_007570785.1. NCBI lineage: Eukaryota > Metazoa > Chordata > Mammalia > Artiodactyla > Antilocapridae > Antilocapra > Antilocapra americana. The sequence goes on along the minus strand of ML664161.1, from coordinate 13,282,782 downwards.
AGACAAAGATATAAATTTAGGAGCATTAGGAGAACATAGTGGTTAAGAGCCAGACTATCTGGATTGGAATCTTCTGTCCACTCCTATTATTGCCTGACTTTGTTTCCAAATCTCTGTGCTCTATTCCCTGACCTGTTATATGGAGATAATAGGATTGTTGTGAGAAATGAATGCCTTAATTTATGTAAAGTGATTACAGCCTGTATATGTGAACTTTTAATGCTATTATTGCTTGGGCTGTTTATTTAAATGTCTGTTTGGATTTTCTCATTTTATGATTTTAACTTCTTATTTTTACTGTAATTTATTTACATTGACCTCCTTCTCCCCATTCAAAATTCATTTCTGATCCATGACGTTTTTCTTCTCATAGATTTATTTGAATGTCACTTTGAAGGGGAATGTTCCTAGGCTGGAGTGGTTAGCTAAAATAGAGAAATGGAGTATTTTTGAAGGGTCATTTCCTTTGATTTGCCCTTGGTACTCTGGCCTCATCGGATGATCTAAGTGTAGGTAGGGAAGATCATCTTTTGTTCTCCCAGCTTGTTCTTCAGGGATTTGGCTCAACTAGAGATGTGACAGACAGGCAACGTGAAACTTTATTACAGAGGACCACCTAGCTACTTAACTGGAGTGATTTCATGCTTCAAAGCTCATGTCGGGGCTGATTTCTCAAACATTCATTCCTTTTTCACCTTAGTATAAAAGCTTAGTGATCTTGAGCTAGTGAGAGGGAATGGAGTTTAGGTTAGGTAAAATATCTGATAAAACGAGATGAAAGTAAAACCATAATAACAACAATGGCAGCAATGATGAATTTCTCTTTTTCCTTCGAGAAATGACTTCAGAAGTTTGTTTACTTTTATTTTTTTTTAATATCAGTTGTCTGCATGCTTTCAGCCTATCTTGGGGAAGTTAGTTATCATATTCGTCCTTGAAGAAATGATTAGTTTGAATAGGTGACATGTCAAGCCTCAGAACCATGTGTGATGTAACATTTTGATACGAAGGGTAATGACTTGAAGCCATATCTCATTCTCCCTTTTCATTCAGCTGCAGCGAGAGTTTGGATGGCACCCTGGAGTACAGCTTGCAGACTTCAGTGACACTGAGCTCATAAATGGCTCAGCTGGCATCTCAGACAGGGAGTATATGAACCAGGCTCAGATGCAGCTGATGATCTGATGTCCAGATGTGAGGAAGGGAGAAAAGGGAGTTCACAGCAATAGATGATTTTAAAGAACAATAGCAAGGGAGAGGAATGAAAGAAAAACATAGCAAGATGACAAGGCAGGCTGGAGGGGGGAGTATCATTCATCTCCTGTGAAAACCCCCACAGCATAAAGATGGATTAATGCTGTCAGAGCTGTTATCCGTTCCATCAGCTCTATTATATAATAGAAAGCTATCTGTCACTTTCTTGGCTGCATGTGGTGGTAGAGTCCTGGCTCCTTTTCCCCAATGCCTTGCAAACATTTTCTAGGTTTTCTCTTTAAAGTGGTTCTAATATTTGTTTCAATCACAGGTAGATCCATCATATGCATTTAATTTAAAAAGTCATAACAAGCAGAATTTCTATTCAACATAAAGAGCTCATAAAACAAATTGCTACTATTTATCAACTCCAATGGATTTTTGTAAAGGTTTTATACGAATGAAGAATAAAAATCCAATGATGGTCTTACAATAAATATTCAATACTTTATTGCCTATTTATGAGGTAATCTTGCCTTCCCACAATATATGGCTATTCAGAAAGACCTGAATCGTGGTCATGTGGTTTACTCGCCAGGAGATGGCAATAGTGATCTATTTCTATGTTAAGCCTTTAGCAAAGATTTCACTCCACCAAAATTAAACCGAGTACCAAAATGATTGGGATTTCCAATTCTGTTTTCCAATGCAAAATTATCCATTTTGAATTTTTGAATTATTAAGTTGTTTCTAATCATGCATGGCCTGATTTCTACTGAAAGCGTTGTCATGACAGCTTTTCAAAGACCCAAAAATAACCATTTTGCTGTCCTGGAAGCAAAAATATAATTAAAAAAAAAATCAAGACATATAATCAGAAAATTTAAAAAACCTACAAGAAATGAATTGAAATAGGAATTTGATGACATTATGATGATTAATACTCAGACAAAGAACACTGAGTCTGTAAGTAAGGAATTGGCTCAATATCCCTTGAAACTATTTCACAGATCTTTAGCCCCTGGTTGAGATCAGGCTGACTTTCTTCTGTCAGAGTTCAGTGTGATGCTGTCACTGTTTAATCTGAGTGAAGCTGAAAACGTGACTGAAACTCTACAGCCCTTTTGATCAAGAGCATATACATTTCTTCTTATTTGACTTTGAGAACTATACAACCAAGCATTACCCTCTTTGTGTGAGATCCTAGGAAGCTCAGTCTTAATTGTCTTCAGTAAGTTTAATTTTTATCCCTTTACTATTAACCTAGCTTTAATTGTGGGCTGATGGGAGTCAGTTTTTCTTTTTTTCCATTCTATTTTCATTTTAGTCTACATTGAATTTCTTTTAGAAATACATGTGATTTAAGTCAATGAGTGCAATGAAACTGTGATCACTCTGGATAGTAGTTACATCCATTCTTTGCTGTGATGGTTTGTGGCTCTACCTGTACATTACATCACAAATTTTCATGAAAATCACCACCACAGCATGAAAGCCACCTTAGTATTTTATTGGTGTAAGATGACTGCTTCCCTTTTCTCAGCTAAGCTAGTTTTTAAAAATAAAATATCCACATCTAGGTCATTTTTAAATAAACTTGTTTTCAGTTTGTTGCCTTTAACATTTTTAAAAATTGCTATATTTGAGTCATTTTGCTCCAGCTCATAGTCTATTGCAAATGGGCTGCATATGGTTTGTGAAAATTCCATGTGAAGTAGTTTTAGTCAGCTTGGAGTTAAAAAAAGAAAAAAAAAGAATGATCTAAGAAATTGTATTGCTACAATGACCAAAAGTAATAATGCATTATAGAAAATAACAAAATTTATTAAAGTCATATTTATTATGACAGTTTCAGATCCTAGCATTTTTAGAATACATGATTGAAAATGTACATTTCTGTGATAGAGTACTAGTTATATTGGCATATATGATCAAAACATTTGATCAATAATTGCTTCCACATTTGCAGTTGTATTCAAACTACTGCACAATTGCACCCATTTCACATGCTAGCAAAGTAATGCTCAAAATTCTCCAAGCCAGGCTTCAACAGTACTTGAACTATGAACTGCCAGATGCTCAAGTTGGATTTAGAAAAGGTAGAGGAACCAGAGATCAAATTTCCAACAGTCGATGGATCATTGAAAAAGCAAGAGAGTTCCAGAAAAACATCTGCTTCTGCTTTATTGACTAGGCCAAAGCCTTTGACTGTGGGGATCACAACAAACTGTGGAAAATTCTCAAAGAGATGAGAATACCAGACCACTTTACCTGCCTCCTGAGAAATCTGTATGCGGGTCAAGAAGCAAGAGTTAGAACTGAACGTGGAACAACAGACCGGTTCCAAATCGGGAAAGGAGTACGTCAAAGCTGTATATTATCACCCTGTTTATTTAACTTACATGTAGAGTACATCATGCAAAATGTTGGGCTGGATGAAGCACAAGCTGGAATCAAGATTGCTGGGAGAAATATCAATAACTTCAGATATGCAGATGACACCACCCTTATGGCAGAAAGCAAAGAAGAACTAAAGAGCCTCTGATGAAAGTGAAAGAGAATGAAAAAGTTGGCTTAAAGTTCAACATTCAGAAAACTAAGATCATGGCATCTGATCCCATCACTTCATGGCATATAAATGGAGAAACAATGAAAGACTTCAATTTCTTGGGCTCCAAAATCACTGCAGATGGTGACTGCAGCCATGAAATTAAAAGATGCTTGCTCCTTGGAGGCAAAGCTATGACCAACCTAGATAGCATATTAAAAAGCAGAGACATTACTTTGCCAACAAAGGTCCATCTAGTCAAAGCTATGGTTTTTTCAGTAGTTATGTATGGATGTGAGAATTAGACTATAAAGAAAGCTGAATTGATGCTTTTGAACTGTGGTGTTGGAGAAGACTCTTGAGAGTCCCTTGGACTACAAGGAGATCCAACAAATCCATCCTAAAGGAAATCAGTCCTGGGTGTTCATTGGAAAGTCTGATGTTGAAGCTGAAACTCCAATCCTTTGGCCACCTGGTGGGAAGAGTTGTCTCACTGGAAAAGACCCTGGGAAGGATTGGGGGCAGGAGGAGAAGGGGAAGACAGAGGATAAGATGGCTGGATGGCATCTCCGACTGGATGGACATGGGTTTGGGTGGACTCCAGGAGTTGGTGATGGACAGGGAGGCCTGGCGTGCTGTGGTTCATGGGGTCGCAAAGAGTCGGACACAACTGAGTGACTGAACTGATACTGATTATCTAAAATTGTTTCTGTTTTCCTGGTAGAGCTTGACTAAATTCTAAGATTTAGAATAGAATATACTTAGCATGAAAGCATTTTATGTATCAGTGTTGTTGCAAGTTTATTTTTTGTATACACTTAAAATCAGCTTAGATGTGTTTTCAATTTGCATCTTATGTCCTTAGTTCCAGATTCCATCACTTCTGTGTCTTGCAGTAATACTATATTGTGCTGGACCCAAAAAAGACTTAGGTAAGGAGGAAAACTGCAAGAGGATAGATGAGAAAGAAAGAGTATTAGAAGGACTGAAAGAGTACAATATTTTTTTTAATGAATTATAGAATTTAATGGAATTTTAGCATAATTCTTCTTTTCTAAAGTATTTTACACAGTATATTAATTATATTACATTTTGATATTACATGAGGAAAAATGTGTCGTAGCCAACTAACTTTGGGAAACAAAGCTTTCATCAAAATGAAATGGCTTTTTAAAAGCAGCATTGCCTTAGGGAATTTAATTTATTGATAAAACTTATGAATCTCCAAGAGATTATTTTATTCCTGAAACTCATAGCTATCATTGATTTCAAGATTCACTCTTTTATTTATTCATTCAACAAATATTTATTGACAGTTTAATGTGTTTTAGGCACTGTTACAGGGATTGGAGATGAAAGAGTAAAGGAAGGGGAAACAAATAAAGAAATTTCTGCTTTAAGTTCTTACTGAAAGAGATGGACAACAAACAAATAAATAAGTAAATTCCAAAGTATGTCAGTAGGTGATAAGTGCTATGAAAAATAATGAAGCAGGGAAGGAGGATTGGGAGTACTGGACAAAGATGAAGAGTCTCATTTTAAAAAGGAGACCAAACCAAAGCCCCATTGCACAAGAAGGGACAAGTCATGTGGCTGTCAGAGAAGCTTCTCACAAGGATAGCGCAAGATTATTGAGCCTCTGAGGCAGAGTGTGCCTAGGATTTTTGAGGAGCAAAGAGAATCCCAGTGTTCAGAAGGCTAGTATATTTTAAGAGACACTATAAATTTAAAAAGAGCATTGGAGCAAATATTTAAAAGAAAAAGGAAAACAAAAGAAATCTGTTATATTCAGTGTATATACATTTTAAAAACTAACTGAATATAACAAATATTTATATGTTATATATAAATGCCACAATTTTTAGTCTTAATTTTTATTAGTTTGAAGCTAAGGGTTTTTTCACATGTGACATCTAAAATCTCTTTTGAATCACGTGCAGCCTGTAGTTGTATAACATCCAGACGATGTGCTGTTTTCATTATTTGGCTTATATTTGTACCTCCATAGAACTAACAATATAATCTAGGCTCACATTGAGAGATTCTTAAATTTTGCTCTGTCTTTTTTATTTAGGTACACTTTTAGTTTCATTTTCCTCCTTAATTGAATTACATATTGCTTGAAGTTAAATAGCTTCTCTTCAAAGGCAGTTGGAAACATTTGATATCTAACCTTACAGATATCCTTCAGAACTTGTGAATCAGTCACACTGATTCTTCCTAGCTTTGAAATGCCTGTGACCTCTTCTGAAATGTTTAGTTATGTTTGCTCCAACAGTCAATGACTGCTACTTCACAACCTACTCCTGTCTGGAAGCTGAAGAATTTCTTTTGACATTGATGGAGAGAAGTCTCTCATATAGAGAAAATTGGAGCATGTGAATGAAAAAAATATATTTGACCCAGAACCCATTTTGCAAGAAACGTCTCAGGAACCAGTGTTTTGTGGAACACACTGAGAAAAACATTGATCAGGCCAAGTTTTCTTTTTTTGGAATTTAAGAGAAAATTTTTATATATAACACCTGTATATAGTCAGTCAGTTCAGTCACTCAGTTGTGTCTGACTCTTTGAGACCCCATGGCCTACAGCATGCTAGGCTTCCCCATCCATTACCAGCTCCTGGAGCTTGCTCAAACTCATGTCCATAAAGTTGGTGATGCCACCCAACCATCTCATCCTCTGTTGGCCCCTTATCCTCCTTCCCTCAATCTTCCCCAGCATCAGAATCTTTTCCAATGAGTCAGTTCTTCACATCAGGTGGCCAAAGGATTCAGCATCCTTCAGACTCAACATCAGCCATGATTTCCTTAGGATTGACTAGTTTGATCTCCTTGTAGTCCAAGGGACTCTCAAGAGTGTTCTCCAGTACCACAGTTCAAAAGCATTAATTCTTTGGCACTCAGCTTTCTTTATGTTCCAACTCTCACATCCATACATGACTACTGGAAGATCCTTAGTTTTGACTAGATGGTCCTTTGTAGGCAAAGTAATCTCTCTGCTTTTTAATATGGTCATAGCTTTTCTTCCAAGGACAAACATCTTTTAATTCATGGCTACAGTTACCATCTACAGTGATTTTGGAGCCCAAGAAAATACAGTCTGTCACTGTTTCCACTGTTTCCTCATCTATTTGCCATGAAGTTATGGGACCAGGTGCCATGATCTTGGATTTTTGAATGTTGAGTTTTAAGCCAGCATTTTCACTCTCCTCTTTTTATTTTCATCAAGACGCTCTTTAGTTCCTCTTTGCTTTCTGCCATAAGGGTGGTGTCATCTGAGGTTATTAATATTTCTCCCAGCAATATTGAAGCTTGTGCTTCATCCAGCTTTGCATTTCACATGATGAACTCTGCGTACAAGTTAAATAAGCAAGGCGACAATATACAGCCTTGACGTACTCTTTTCTCAATTTGGAACCTGTTCATTGTTCCTGGATATAGTATCTTAGTATAAGATATGAAAAATGTAGACATGTATGTTAATCACTCAGTTGTGTCTAACCCTTTGCCGTTTAATGGACTGTAGCCCACCAGGCTCCTCTGTCCATGGAATTCTCTAGGAAAGAACACTGAAGTGGATAGCCTTTCCCTTCTCCAGGGGATCTTCCTGATCCAGGGATCGAACCTCTGGGTCTCCCACATTGTAGACAGATTCTTTGCTGTCTGAGTTACCAGGGAAGCCCCAGACAAGCACAGTAAAAAATATAAAAGTCTCTTATCATTACTAGTCCCATTCCTGGCTCCTATTCCCAGAGATGGCCTCTGTGATCTGTTGTTTGCTCCTCAGAGGTCCGCTTTCTGCATATTTTCTTATATAGACACACATGTACATATATAAGCACATGTTCTTAAAAATAAAGAAAAATATAAATATGTAATATAAATAAAGATATATCCACATTGCTTCTGAGTAACTTCATTTGCATGTGTATCAGAAGTCATACCATGTCATTGCATTTTGATGTATCTGATTTTTTAGTATGCCATCATATGGATATATAACATAATTTAATCTTTCTTTCATGAAGAAATACTTAGATCATTTACATTTGGAGGGGGTATTATAAACAATGTTTCAGAGAACATTATTTAATTCTATCTTCCCATAATGTAGAATTAGGTTGTACTTAAAATATTAGACATCTAGAAGCAGAATTGTTATCTAAAGTAAATATGTATTTTTGAATCTGCAAGCCAGGAAGAGAGGGACCTTACCGAAAACTTAATGTGGTGGCACCTTGATCTTGAACTTCCTTATCTCTAGAACTGTGAGAAATAAAATTTTGTTGTTTAACCCACTCAGTTTATGATACTTTGTTAGAACAATTTGAGCAGACTGGTAATAGCTTAGCTCACAGGGTGACTCAGGGATCCAGGCCAGTTTGATCCTGTCACTTAGCAAATGTGGTTTGCAAGGCCTGTCTGAGTGATTTTTTAAAATTAATTATTATTATTTTTTAATGAAGGATAATTGCTTTACAGAATTTTGTTGTTTTCTGTCAAATCTCAACATGAATCAGACATAGGTATACATATATTCCCTCTCTTTTGAACTTTCCTCCCTCTCCCTCCCAACCCCACCCTTCTAGGTTGACACAGAGCCCCTGTTTGAGTTTTCTTAGCCATACAGCAAATTCCCTTTGGCTATCTATTTTACATATAGTAATGTAAATTTCCATGTTACTCTTTCCATACATCTCACCTTCTCCTCCCCTCTTCCCATGTCTACAAGTCTATTCTCTGTCTGTTTCTCTATTGCTGCCCTGTAAGAAAATTCTTCACCACTTTTCTAGATTCCATATATATGTGTTAGAATATAATATGTATCTTTCTCTTTCTGACTCCACTCTGTATAATAGGTTCTAGGTTCATCTACCTCATTAGAAATGGCTCAAATCTGTTCCTCCTTATGCCTAAGTAATATTCCATCGTGTGTATGTACCACAACTTCTCTATCTACTTATCTGTTGATGGACATCTAGGTTGCTTCCATGTTCTAGCTATTATAAATAGTGCTGCAATGAACAATGAGATATACATATATTTTTCAATTTTGGTTTCCTTGGGGTATATGCCTAGGAGTGGGATTTTGGGGCCATATGGTGGTTTTATTCCTAGCTTTTTAAGGAATCTCCATACCATCTTCCACTGTGGCTGTATCATTTACATTCCCACCAACAGTGCAAGAGCATTCCCTTTTCTCCATACCTTCTCCAGCATTTATTATTTGTAGATTTTTTGATGATGGCCATTCTGACTGGTGTGAGATAATATCTCATTGTAGTTTTGATTTACATTTCTCCAATAATGGACGATGCTGGACATCTTTTCATGTGTTTGTCAGGCATCTGTATGTCTTCTTTGAAGAACTGATTGTTTAGGTCTTTTTCCCATTTTTTGATTGGGTAGTTTGTTTTTCTGTTATTGAGTTGTATAAGCTGCTTGTATATTTTGGAAATTAATCCTTTGTTAGTTGTTTCATTTGCTATTATTTTCTCAGATTCTGAGGGTTGTCTTTTCACCTTACTTATAGTTTCCATTGATGTACAAAAGCTTTTTAGTTTAATCAGGCCCCACTTGTTTACTTTTGTTTTTATTTCCATTACTCTAGGTCATAGAGGATCTTGCTTTGATTTATGCTGAGTGTTCTACCTATGTTTTCCTGTAAGAGTTTTATAGTTTCTGGTCTGACATTAAGTCTTTAACCCATTTTGAGTTTGTCTTTGTGTATGGTGTTAGGAAGTGTTGTAATTTCATTCTTTTACATGCAGCTGTCCAGTTTTCCCAGCACCATTTATTGAAGAGGATGTCTTTGCCCTATTGTATATTCTTGCCTCCTTTGTCAAAAATAAGGTACCCATAAATACATGGGTTTATTTCTGGGTTTTCTATCTTGGTCCATTGGTCTATATTTATGTTTTTGTGCCAGTACCATACTGTCTTGATGACTGTAGCTTTGTAGTACAGTCTGAAATCAGGAAGGTTGATTCCTCCAGCTCCATTCTTCTTTCTCAAGACTGCTTTGGCTATTCAGGGTCTTTTGTGTTTCCATATGAGTTGTGAAACTTTTTGTTCTAGTTTTGTGAAAATGCCATTGGTAATTTGATAGGGATCACATTGAATCTGTAGATTGCGTTTGGTAGAATAGTCATTTTCACAATATTGATTCTTCATACCCAGGAACATGGAATATTTCTCCATCTGTTTATGTCATCTTTGATTTCTTTCTTTCTTTCTTTCTTTCCTTGTGGCCCTGGTGACACAAAATGTGCAGGGACAAAGACTGCCTCTGCCCCAGGAGCTATGGCCCTATCAGAGTCTTTTTTTGAGCCTCTTGTAGCTGGCGATCAGTGAGCCTCTTTGGCTAATCTTTCTCCGTAGCTCCACCTGTCCAGGCACTTAGAGGGCTCCCTTGCCTGGGGTCCTTCTCCGATGTTCAGCACATCAGGCACATAGAGGGGTGCCCCTATCTGGGGTCCTACTCTGTAGTCAGCACATCAGGCATGTAAAGGGGCACCCTGGGTAGGGTCCTACTCTGTAGCTCAGTGTGTCAAACATCTGATGGGCCAGGCTCTCTACTGTTCAGCTGCTGATGCTGGCGTGTGAGGGGAGAGAGGCTATGGTGATGGCTCCACCCCCTACATATACTCAGTAGTATTGCCTTGCTTCTATGGCTGCCTGGATTTCTTCCACAGGCATTTCCCACCACAATCTCCTCCCTCACATCCCCTCGATCTGTCTCTCTGCAATCAACATCAGCTCTTGCCCTGGGATTGATCCACAATCCCTAAACTCCAGCTCCCAGCTGCTGCACCTTCCAGAGGACCTGGGACCCTATCTGGGATATGTATGGCTGTGGCAAGGACTATCTGATTCTCATTCCATTTAGACTGCCACGGATCAGCTGTTTCATTCTCACCCTTAAATATTTCTCCTCTGACTTAGACAATTGCCCCAATATGGGGATCAGATCCCTGCTTCAGTTCCCCCACCCACTGAGGGCAGGTCCAGTCCTATTAACACTATTTTCTCCCCTAGTTCCTTCATCCTACAGAGTTTTGTGTGGTTCTATGTATCCTTTTCCACTGGTCAGGTACTTCTGTCCATTCTCAGTTGGTGTCCTTCTGTGTCTGAAGGTGTATTCCTGATGTATCTGTGGAGAGAGATGTGCTCCACATCCACCTACTCCTCTGCCATCTTATTCTCTCCCTGCCTGAGTATTTTCTTTTTACCTTTTCAGCCCTAGTTTAATTTTTTTTAAAATTTTAGTTTATTATTATTGAAGTATAGTTAGTCTTCCCAGGTGACACTGGTGGTAAAAAATATACCTGCCAATGCAGGAGAGGTGGGTTCAATTCCTGGGTTGGGAAGATTCCCCTGGAGGAGGAAATAGCAATCCACTGCAGTTTTCTTGCCTGGGAAATCTCATGTACAGAGGAGCCTCGTGAACTGCAGTCTGTGGGTCAAAAGAGAGTCAGATATTACTGAGAGCATACAAATACACACACACACACACACACACACACACACACACA
>ML664161.1:13191102-13271493 GCA_007570785.1 Antilocapra americana | reverse complement strand
ACACACACACACACACACACACACACACACACACAGTTGACTTACAATATTTCAGGTATACAGCAAAGTGATGTGATGTTTTCATATATTACACCAAGGTTATTTCAATAACACTGCCTGTGTTCCCTGTGCTGTATATTATATTGTGTGCTGTATATTATACTGTCAGTGTGAGGGGAAAATGTGCATGAGTTGTTCTGAGCTGTGTCTGCAAGTGATCTGGATTACTTCTTTCATGACATCCTTGAGGACCATCGATAGAGTCATACTGCATCCGCTGGAAGAAGACATGGATTTGGCAAACTGGCATGCTCTGCCACAGAATACAGATTTATTTTGCTTCTGCAAAATGATCGTTTATCGAGCAAGATAACACTTGGCTTGAAATATCACCTTTATCATAAATTACATTGACATATACACATGATCTGCTGGGGATACTCCTGTCAATTGTTTATTCCTACATGAGTTTCATAGAGTTTTAATTCACATACCTTATACAAATTTCATATCTTAGTTTCCTTTTTTCTAAATGCTTTTGACTATGATCATATTTTGAATTGTTAAATTTCATGAAGTTCTTTTTTTTTTTTAATTTTCTTTATTGTGTTGGTTTTGCCATACATTGACATGAATCCGCCATGGGTATACATATGCTCCCCGTCCAGAACCCCCCTCCCTCCTGATTCCCTCCCCCTGGGTCATCCCGGTGTACCAGCCCCGAGCATCAAACCTGGGCTGGCAATTGATTTCACACATGATAATTAACATGTTTCAATGCCATTTTCCCATATCATCCCACCCTTGCCCTCTTCCACAGAGTCCATGAGACTGTTCTATACACCTGCATTTCTTTTGCTGTTCCACATGCAGGGTTCTTGTTACCATCTTTCTAAATTCCATATATATGTGTTAGTATACTGTATTGTTGTTTTACCTTCTGGCTTACTTCACTCTGGATAATAGGCTCCAGTTCCGTCCACCTGAGTAGAACTGATTCAAATAAATTTTTTTTTAATGCTGAGTAATATTCCATTGTGTATATGTACCACAGCTTTCTTATCCATTCGTCAGTTGATGGGCATCTAGGTTGCTTCCATGTCCTGGCTATTGTAAACAATGAGGCGATGAACATTGGGGTACACGTGTCTCTTTCAATTCTGGTTTCCTCGGTGTGTATGCCCAGCAGTGGGATTGCTGGGTCATATGGCAGTTCTATTTTCAGTTTTTTAAGGAATCTCCACACTGTTCTCCATAGTGGCTGTACTAGTTTGCATTTCCACCAACAGTGTAAGAGGGTTCCCTTTTCTCCACATCCTCTCCAGCATTTATTGCTTATAGACTTTTGGATTGCAGCCGTTACGACTGGTGTAAAGTGATACCTCATTGTGGTTTTGATTTGCATATCTCTGATAATGAGTGATGTTGAGCATCTTTTCATGTGTTTGTTAGCCATTTGTATGTCTTCTTTGGAGAAATGTCTGTTAAGGTCTTTGGCCCACTTTTTGATTGGCTCTTTTATTTTTCTAGAATGGAGCTGCAGGAGTTGCTTGTATATTTTTGATATTAATTGTTTTTCCGTTGCTTCATTGGCTATTATTTTCTCCCATTCTGAAGACTGCCTTTTCACTTTGCTTATAGTTTCCTTTGTTGTGCAGAAGCTTTTAATTTTAATTAGGTCCCATTTGTTTATTCGTGCTTTTATTTCCAATATTCTGGGAGGTGGGTCATAGAGGATCCTGCTTTGGTTTATGTCGGAGAGTGTTTTGCCTATGTTTTCCTCTAGGAGTTTTATAGTTTCTGGTCTTATGATTAGATCTTTGATCCATTTTGAGTTTATTTTTGTGTATGGTGTTAGAAAGTGTTCTAGTTTCATTCTTTTACAAGTGGCTATCCAGTTTTCCCAGCACCACTTGTTAAAGAGGTTGTCTTTTCTCCATTGTATATTCTTGCCTCCTTTGTCAAAGACAAGGTGTCCATAGATGCGTGGATTTATCTCTGAGCTTTCTATTTTTGTTTTGATTAAGAGGACTTTGAATTTATAGAGCGATTTGGGAAAAATAATTTTAAATTATTGAAACTTTCCATCTCCTTACATATAGAAGACTCCAATGTGTGTACCACTCAGAATTTCCTTAAGTTTTCAGAGTGCCAATAGGTATTCTCAATAATAAATATGTAGATTTTGTTAATCAATTCATTGCTCTCTTCCTCTTATTTTTCATATTATGCTTTTACCTTCATGATTTCTATTTTCTACTTTTATTAGATTATTCTTGCATTGTTTTGAATTTATTTTGGTAGTTTTCTTCTATCATTGAGTTATATTTCAGTATATCTTGTTTGATGATTAATGGAGTTAATTTCATCTTCAAACATTTTCACATTTGCTTGCATTGTCACTCATTTATATATTTGTTTATTTTAAAAAATTTTTATTTACTGTTTAACTCAGGAGTTTTTTTATTTGTTTGTTTAATTCCATTGGATTATATATTGGTTTGGTTGCATGCTATCAGCAATATTATTTGTGTCATGAAGATTTATTAAGATTTGTTTAATTGTTTTATTAATTATTAATTATTTTATCATTGTTTATTAATTTTATCTGGAGAAGAAAATGACAACCCACTCTAGTATTCTTGCCTGGAGAATCCATGGACAGAGGAGCCTGGTGGATAGTCGATTCTGTCACAGAGTCAGACACGACTGAACAGCATTAATTTTATTACTTATTTAATGGAATTAGTTTAAATTTTTATTTTATTTAGTTTATTAAGATTTTGTTAAGATTTCTTGGTGATCTAGTATGTAGTCTTTTAAAACATGCTTTATTTATGTTTTAAAAGATTGGATATTCTTTTTTGTCTATAAAATAGGGAGCTATTTTTAAATGGATGTAAATTTTTGTTATTCAAGATGTATAAGTTTTAGAGATCTGTTGTGCTTGTAGTTAAAAGTGTTGCTTGTACACTTAACATGTGGTAAGCATAATTTATGTTGAGTATTCTTACTACAACTAAAATAAATAAATTTCTTTAGACATCAATTATGATCACTTTAAAATATTCTATTCATCTTTAGTCTTATTTTAGACAATTTAAGCTGGTAATTTCTGAATTTTATTTACATCTCTGTAACTATAGATTTGTTTCATTTTTTCTTGTACATCCATGAATATTTTCTTTGTCTTTTTAAATGTTGTTCATTAGATGATTGGCAATTCATAACTATTGAATTTTCTATGTATTTTACTAGTGTGGAAACATAATTTTTAATACTATAAATTTTGTATTTTACTTAATAATAATAATAATTAATTAGTATTACTATATGTTTACTTTTACATGCTTACTTTTGTTATCATTTTTCTGATATACTTTTTTTTAGATTCAGTCATTCTATGTCACTTTGTTTTCTCTTGTAACTGATTAACAGCTTAGAAATGGATTTTTTCTAACCAATATTACTCTTTGTCTTTTCAAGGGGTAATTTAATCCACTTTTATTTACTCCTATTGTGTTTGAGTTTATTCCATGTCTCTTTTGTTGTGATTTTGAGTTCCTGTGCTTTCTTGTTGATAGTGTTTTATTTCTTTCTTGTCCTCTCTTGGACTTTAAAGAAGAAGAACATTCCTTTTTTTTTCTTTTCTTAAAGTGGATTTGAGTTACACATCCCTATTCTATTTTTCTGGTGATCACCCTTGACATTTTAATACATATATTTAAACTTAAAACTTTATATTATGGATGAGAGGGCCAAGGACAGAAAGTATAAATGATTTTTCCCTTGTTACTCAGGTGATAGATGCAGATCAAAAACCTTAGTCTCCTAAGGTTCAAAACTATTTTCTTTTCTAAATCTCATCCTTCCCACAATATTTGACAGGATAGATCATACTTTATTATACTTGATTCTCCTTTGATGTGTCAGCAAATTTTTTGGCTAGAAGTGGTCTTATTCTCCTCTCACGATTTCTACAAAAGTACAAACATGATCAGAGGTGGTGCATTCTTTGTTAGAACAATACTTTTCCTTTGTCAAAGAAAATTAATCCTATATGATCATTTACCCAGCTATCTTTTATTGCACAAATGAATAAAATACTATTCTTTTCATAAAGGACCGCACATACAGCCAGTCAGAGTAGACAAACAATTGAACAAAAAAAAGCAGTAACCTCAGATGTTAAATGTGTCTAAACCTCCTTGATATTCAGTGTTTTCCATAGCACAGCAGCATTGGTAGCCTCTGAAAGGTATCTAGAAATATAGAATCCTGGGCATGACTTCCTGAAATAGAATCATCTGAAGAAGATTCTAGGTGATTCATATGCACATTATAGTTTGAGAAGCACAACTACAACTAATTTTATTTTCTTTGCTTCCCAACACCCCCCAAAAAAATAATTGCAGAGAATTCTTCACAGAGTATACAGGATTTTATGAATTATAATGTTGGTCACTACTGGATTCATATTTTTTATTATGCTTATCTTTTTTCTATTTTTTCATTAATTTTATTGTGTTCTGAAGTTATATGAAACTTTGTGTAAAGATACAACTTTCTGGTAAAGATAGAAGATTCATTCTTCAAAGAAATAGTTTTTTGTAATTAAATACTATCCAGTCACAAGGAGATTCATAAGCAGTTTTTCTCTGGGTATTTCTTATTTTTTGTCAGTTTTCAGGATAGTGAAGGGATTCATTTGAGCATCACATTTCCAGTGCCTTGCAAACTAGATGACTTTACACGTAAGCTGAAATACCTTCAAGTCCCTCAGCAAACATACTAACTTAGCAACATACCATAGTTAACTCTCTAAAAACAATTTCTTAAGCAGTGTTTTTCCCATAACTCATGATTTGAATACAAGGTTGAAGAATACATTAAATTGACTTTCTTTGTCATCTTTAATTGAGCAAGCATTGTCAAGATTATCAAAATTACATAAACCCATGATTGAATATACTTTGATATTTTGAAGTACTCACAGATACTTCAGATTTTTAAAAAATATTGAATGAGATTTTACATAGCTTAATTAAAAATAATAATGAAATCATTTTACACATGCTTTCCTGCCCTGTTCTATCTTTCTAGGCTATGCCAATAAAAGAAATAATCTCATCATGATATTTTCTCTGATCACTGTAGTATTTCTGAATATCTATAGTGAAAATATATTTGGTTAATTTATAATGATCCCCGTTAATTTTTTTTTAATCTTGAATAGTTATTTAACTTTACATTTTCTTCTTGTCTCTTGTTTACAGAATTTGACTGCAAACTTCTTGAGTACAGGTATATGTTATTGACTATTCTGCTTTGAAGTTCTTCTCTGAATATGTGTTCTAGAACTTCTGTGGCTCTTCACTAAGTACTACTTCTCAGACTTTTGCACTAAAGTATTTATGATGAAGAAAGAATATAAAATATTATTTCTGAGGACTCGGGGGCCTAAACTAAAGCAGAAAATAGAACTTAAAATTTATTTCAAGTATTTTTTCTGTCCTAAAAACCTGTGCATAGTTTGCATGTATTCTTTATTTTTTTACTTTATTTTAATATAAAAATAATATAAATGTTCTAGGAAAATAAAATATGTTTGGGCCATTGCTTAGCTTTCTTATAGCCATGACTATGGAAACCAACAGTAAGTTTTTTCCATTTTAGAATGTACAGGAAACAGAGGGAGTTTAAACTCTTTTCCTGAGGATTCTAGGCCCCCTTATAATCTTGCCTTAGTTCAAAATATTCCTTTCTTTTCCTTCTGGTATCTACCTTTGGATGTAGCCAGCTCTTACCAGTTTCCTGGGGCTTCCATAATGAAGTACCACAAGCTCTGTGACTTAAAAAACAGAAATTGAATTTTTTAAATTAATTAATTCATTTTTTTCTTTACATTATTGTGTTGGTTTTGCCATACATTGACATGAATCCGCCATGGGTATACATGTGTTCCCCTTCTAGAACCCCCATCTCATCTCCCTCCTGATAGTTCTGGAGGCTAAATGTCTGAATCGAGAAGCTGGCAAGGCACGTTTCCTCTGAAACCCATGGAAGAAGGCTCCTAACTTGACTCTTCCAGCTTCTGGTGGCTCCAGACCTTCCTTGACCTGTGGCAAAAAAATTTCAATCTCTGCCTCCACCTTCATAAGTATGTTAGTCTCTGTGTCCAAAATTCCCCCTTTTGTATAGATTTAAATCATATCGAATTAAAGACCCACCCTAATGAATTTTTTTAAACTTAATTACCTCTATAAAGACCCTATTTCCAAATAAAGTCACAATCTGAGGTATTGAGAGCTAGGACTTTAGCTTATCATTTTGGGGGACAGAATTCAATCCATAACATGACCTGAACCACCCTGTTTTCCTAGTATATCACATGTGCTTTTCTCCCTAGGTGGAGTTGCCAAATTTAGCAAATAGAAATACAAGAGCCTCAGTTAAATATTAATTTCAGGTAAACAGCAAATAATTTTATTGTAATTATGTCCTAAATAATACATGATTCATTCTTATACCAAACTTTGTTGTTGTTTACTTGAAATCTGAATTTATCTAGCAATCCTGGATTTTATCTAGTGACCTAACTTCCTCAGTTTTTGCTTTCCTTAGTTTGGTTAAATTATCTCTCATAACTCCCAGTCTGACTTTTCCTTTAAGGTTTGGTTCAAATGCCACCTACACCAAGAAGGCTTCCTTGATCTTTCTATCTGAAAGTAATCTCTTCCTCTTCCTAAATTGGTGGTGGTTTAGTTGGTAAGTCGTGTCCGACTCTTGCGACCCCATAGACTGTAGCCTGCTGTGCTCCTCTGTTTTGGGATTCTCCAGGCAACAATACTGGAGTGTATTGCCATTTCCTTCTCCAGGGGATCTTCCCAACTCAGGAATAGAATCCAGGTCTCCTGCATTGCAGGCAGATTCTTTATCAACTGAGCTATGAGGGAAACTTCCTAAACTGGCAGAACTTAATCTACGCTTCACTTGGGATATTTACCAGTTTTAAGCTTACATTAAAATAATTCTTATATTAGCCACTCTACTAAATAGAAATTATTTGGGAGCCAAAATTTTGTATAATTGAGTTTTCTATTCTCTTTAGCATCTAGCTCAGTTCCTTGGGATGGTAGGCATGCAGAAGAATATAAACAGAAGACAAACAAACAAACTAAAATTCTTGTCCTTATTTGATTTGGCTTGCTGAAGTAAAACAACAGCACCACTTAATAACAGGAATGAGAGAAATATGTGCAAAAAATCTCTGCCCTTTAGTAGAACCCCCAAGTCTTTAACAAAATGCTGCCTGTTTTTTAAAGTGCAGCCTCTTCAGCAAGCCACTGGTTTGACCTACACTAAAACTTCATCATCAGGCATAGACTCCCCATTTCCTTGATTTATTATAAAGGATTAAAGTGCTCACTGGTATTTACTCTTGGTGATTTATGCCTAGATTATATTTACAATCGGTGTGGAAGAAATATTGAAGGGTGTATTCATACCAACATTTTTCAGAAACATCTTGGCTGTGTGTGGGTTCGAAGTGCATAATAACAAGAAGTAGGAGAACCAGACTCATTTTCAATAGCAATAATCCTGTTCTGTACTAATTGTGTGACACAGATACTTTATTCAGTTTTTCTTTTATTCAGCCAACCAACAGGTTATTATTCATTGAGTCAGTTAAAAAGCATGGTTAAGTTTTGAATGGGATAATGCTGTCAAGGAATTTTTAGCATTGATACTTTTATAATTAAAATCCAGTGGAATTGCTTTGTATTATTCATGCCAAGTGACAGAACAAATATCTTCCTTAAATTATAATTTAAATTTTTAATATTTTAAAAATGCTATTTTTCTTAAATTAGCAAACTGTCGGTTACTTGTTTATTAATAGGTATAAGCCATCCCATACACTTGAAAAAAAAAGTAGTTTCTGTTCACAAATGAAGTTGGAAAACACTGGTTTTAAGGGAATTCTTTACTGTAGAACTTAGATATTTTAATGCATACACTTGCTTGTGTATAATAATGTCTAATCTTTGTGTGGTTTAATTATTGATGTTCTTTGAGAAACAAAACCATCTTGTATTAGGCTTTCATTGTACAAACTTATATTTAGGAATAAGGCTTGATCTTTATATGTAAATCTATGAAAATTTGTTCTACAAAGCTTCTTTTGTTGTAATTGTTATCTGCTAAATGGCAGCTCAGCAAACCTTTGTTTTTTCCTCTAAAATAAATAATAATAATGTTCAAGATACACCAAATAATGTGTTAATTGGCATGTCAGCCCAGAGTTCAGTCAGCAAAACAGAAACATTATGAATTTTGTGGAACAAGAAATCTATTGTGAAATTGTAGCTTCCACAGCTGTAGGAGTCATTGGGCAAGGAAGTCTGCAAGGAGCAGTTAGAGGATCAGAGAAAAATCACTAATAAACCTAAACCTGGGGACACTCAGTTACTAGAGTGGGACCAAAAAGTAGCACTGGTAGAGAGGACCATGGAAGGCTGTTTTTCTGTGTCTGGGGTCACTATCAGTCAGCAGGATCAGCAGATGGGAGGGGGAGCTGGACATGGAGTGAGGGCGGGGGAGGACGAGTTGGAATCTGCATGCCACTTTGCATTTCTATTTCACACATATAATCCTGATGGCTTTCAAAGTGTAATAGTGGGTGCTTTGCCCCTGCCATCCAAATCTCTCACATACTTTTTTTCCAGACAATTGTAACAAGAAAATCATCAAGGAAGGGCATGATGGGAAGAGAAGTTCCAATTTACATAAATTGACACAGAATAAAGCCACCACAATGCAATCTGTGATATTCCTAGTTTCTATCAGAGAAGAACGCTTTGCATCATGTGTCCTAGTTCTAGTCCTATCTCTACCATTAGTGCTGTGTGATCTTGGGCAAGAGACTTATTTTTAGCTCCACTTTCCATATTTTCTAATTTGGGGGGAAGAGTGCATAGCATATCTCTTTTATTTTCTGCTAATATTTATTTTTAATTTTTCAAAATAAATCTTTTTATTATTTATTTATTTTTTTGCTGTAGTAAAAGTCACATAATATAAAATATACCATTTTAACCATATTTAACTGCACTGTTCAGCATCACTAAGTACATTCACATTGTTGTGCAATTCTCACTATGCATCCATCTCCTGAATTTTTTACCTTCCTTAACTGAAACTCTGTCCCTATTAAGCACTAACTCCTCAGTCCCATCCCGCCGGGTCCCTAGCATCTAGCAATGTGCTTACTGAATCTATGAATTTGACTATTCTAGGTATCTCGTATAAGTGGAATCAAACAGTATTTGTCTGCACCTTCTGTATACTGGAAAGGAGGATGTAGGAATCACAATAGTCAAAGAATCTGTCTGCTAATGCAGGAGATACAAGTTTGACCTCTAGATCAGGAAGATCCCATGGAGAAGGAAATGGCAACCCTACTCCAGTACTTTTGCTTGAAAAAGTCCATGGACAGAGTATCCTGGTGGGCTACAGTCTGAGGGGTTGCAAAGAGTCAGACACAACTGAGAAACTGAGCTCAGTATCTTACTAGAACTGAGACCAGGGAGAGTGTATTTTGGAATGCACTTTTAAGGTTAACTTAATATATGTTCTATAAAGAGATTGTATTTTTTTTCCCCCTATGCTATGCAATAGATTCTCATTACTTATCGGATAATTAATTAGATAGTTATTAGCTATCTAATAAACTAATAATAGTTCTTATTATTTCTCAGTAGTAATGTACATGTGTCCATCTCAATCTCCCAATTTATTCTACCCCGCCTATACGGAATCTTGGTCAATTCAGTTCATTCATTCAGTCCTGTCTGACTCTTTGGACCCCATGGACCGCAACATGCCAGGCTTGCCCGTCCATCACCAACTCCCAGAGCCTTCTCAAATTCATGTCCATCGCGTAGGTGATACCATCCAACTATCTCATCCTCTGTTGGCTCCTTCTCCTCCATTCTTCAGTCTTTCCCAGCATCAGGGTCTTTTCCAGTGAGTCGGTTCTTCACATCAGGTGGCCAAAGTATTGCAGTCTCAGCTTCAACATCAGCCCTTTCAATGAATATTCAGGACTGATTTCCTCTAGGATTGATTGGTTGGATCTCCTTGCAGTCCAAGGGACTCTCAAGAGTCTTCTCCAATACCACAGCTCAAAAGCATCAATTCTTTGGTGCTCAGTTTTCTTTCTAGTCCAACTCTCACATCCATACATGACCACTGGAAAAACCATAGCTTAGGCTAGACGGACCTTTGTTGGTAATGTCTCTACTTTTTAATATGCTGTCTAGGTTGCATAGCTTTTCTTCCAAGGAGCAAACATCTTTTAATTTCATGGCTGTAGTTACCATCTGCAGTGATTTTGGAGCCCAAAATTATAAAATCTGTCACTGTTTCCACTGTTTCTCCATCTATTTGCCATGAAGTGATGGGACCAGATGCTGTGATCTTAGTTTTCTGAATGCTGAATTTTAAGCCAACTTTTTCACTCTCTTCTTTCACTTGCATCAAGAGGCTCTTTAGTTCTTTGCTTTCTGCCATAAGGGTGACATCATCCATATGGAATCTGGATGAACCTATTTGCCAAGCAGAAGTGAGACAAAGACATGCCTCTCAATTTTGAGATATGAAGATAATTAGGGGCATCCTCAGCCAACCCCTGTATATGATATGTTGAAATATTATTTTTTAGAAACACAATAAAGGTTATATAGTCATATTATAGAAATCTAGTAAAGCACTAGATACAAGTCTGGTAAAATGTATTTACTCTTGCTAGGATCAAAATAAGAAATCTCTAAGTAGACTTTGAATGTATTCTAGAACCATGAGGGCAAGCTTAAAGAAAAGAAGATAAGTATTCCATTTCAAGCTAGATTTTTTAAACATTTGTTTCTCAATGTCATTTCTCTTCCCCAAATTATTTATGTTACAGTTTTTCTGATACGTTTCAAATGATTGATTTTTCTTGCTTTGCAATTTCTTAGGTGCTAACATTAATTTCTGTGTAAATTTAAAAGATTAATAGAGAAAATAGTTTTTACATACTGAAATAAGATCGCCTTTTCTGTAACTAAAGGATACATGGATACAGTCAATCTCCTGATCATGTGAATGCTGGGGTTGATTGTTTTGTTGTTCTGTTGCTCAGTCATATCCAACTCTTTGCAACCCTGTGGACTATAACACGCCAGGCTTCTTTGTCCTCCCTCCACTATCTCTCAGAATTTGCTCAAATTCATGTCAATTGAGTCGATGATGCTATCTAACCATCTCACCCTCTACCACCCCCTTCTTCTTTTGCATTAAGTCTTTCCCAGCATCAGGGTCTTATGAATCACAGCCTTCATTGAATAACTCCATGAAGCTTTGAGCCACCCATGCAAGGCCACCCAGGACAGACGAGTCATAGTTAAGAGTTCTGATGAAATGTGATCCACTGGAGGAGGAAATGGCAACCCTCTGCAGCATTCTTGCCTGGAGAAGCCCATGGGCTGATTGTACTAGGCCATTTTATCTAAGGGACTTGGGTATCATGGGAACAGTTATCCATGAATTATCCTGGAAGCAATTTCCCATGGGTACAAAGGGACACATGTCTAATATACTACAGTTGTTGAACATTTACAAAGTGGCTACTATATCCTAGAGACCCTGGACATACTGACAACACAGTTGTTCATAGAAACACAAGCAACAGGCTGGCTCTATCACTGTGCAAACATCTATATAGATAACATCAGTAGAAGGAACTGGATTCTCTGACAGATTTAGTTGCACGATCTTGTGAGAACACAGAAAAAAGCCAGGAAAGACAACTTTGAAAAGATGATATCTCAACCGGAGTGATTTTTTTCCCTCTTAGTTTTGTCTGTTTGTTCCCGTTTAATGAGAGGGAGTTAGTCTGACAAAGGGAAGAGAACAAGAAAAGGAAATTGACTCATCAAGTGAGCAAAACTGGAAAGAATGGCTCTGTGTTGCACTGTGTGCTGGGCATTGGGCTGTGCATCTTGTTTAATCTCAGTAAAAATCACAATGGTACAGCTGAAGCTATTTGCAGGGCAGAAGTAGAGATGCAGATGAAGAGAATGGACTTGTGGACACAGCAAGGGGAGGAAGAGAAGACAAGTTAAGAGAGTAGCATTGACATATATACACTACCATGTGTAAAATAAATAGCTAGTGGGAAGCTGCTGTGTAACACAAGGAACTTGGCTTAGTACTCTGGGATGAGGGAGGGGAGTAGGAGGAAGGCTCAAGAAGGAGAGAATATACATATGTATGTAGTTCAGTCACTAAGTCATGTCTGACACTTTTCAGCCCCATGGACTGAAGCATGCCAGGCTTCCCTGTCAATTACCGTGTCCTGAAGTTTGCTCAAACTCGTGTTCATTGAGTTGATGATGACATCCAATCATCTCATTCTCTGCCTCCCCTTTCTCCTCCTGCCCTCAATCTCTCCCAGCATCAGGGTCTTTTCCAATGAGTGGACTCTTTGCATCAGAAGGCCAAAATATTGGAGCCTTGGTTTCAGAATCAGTCTTTCCAATGAGTATTTAGGGTCAATTTCCTTTAGCATTGACTGGTTTGATCCCCTTGCTGTCCAGGGGACTCTCAAGAATCTTCTCCAGCACCACAGTTTGGAAGCATCAATTCTTTGGCATTTAACCTTCTTTATGGTCCAACTGTCATATCCATACATGAATACTGGGGAAACCATAGCTTTGACTATGTGGACCTTTGTCAGCAAAGTGATATCTCTCCTTTTTAATAAATGTATACTTATAGCTGATTCACATTGTTGTACAGCAGAAACTAACATAATGTTGTAAAGCAATTATCATTCAATCTAAAACAAATCCATAAATTAGAACTATTATTATGGTTGTTTGTGAATGTCAGATGTGGGGGACGAGGAGGCTATCATGTTAAGAGGAGCCTGGGCTTGGTTTGGTGAAGAAGCTAGGGCTTGTTTTCTGAATAAGGAAATATCGAAAAACTGTTGAACCCAAGTTCAACATAGTCAGATATTTGGAGGATGAAGTTGAAATGTGTAAGAGTTATAAAGGATGGGAACCAATTCAGATGTAATAGTAATAATACAGGCCTACCTTAGGATATAGAAAGCATTTTATGACATATGCTGATTAAAAATATTGGGCTATGGGGAAATGAAATTTAGTCACCTTTTTCAGTATTTAAACTCTTATGGGCCCATATACATGTTAGTTATCATTAAAATTTGATTGTAGTTTTGGGTTTTATCTTTTTTAAGTTTGGTTGCTCAACAGCTCTGTGTCTTTAAGCTTCCAAGTAGCTAAGGAGGCATAATTTATGTCACCATTGGTATAAATAGCCAACCCTTGTCTTTTGTCCCTCTTCTTCATTATTAAAAGAAGATAATAAGGCAGCAACCCACACAGCTAAAAGTAAAATTTTTATTTTGTTTTCTGTAGTTACAAATGACCATGTGACATAAATCTATCTAATGAGATACAAGTAGGAGCCTCTTGAGACTTCTTGGAAGATTTTGTTAGTCTGACAAATCTATTACACTTAGTTTCCTGCTACAAAGCAGCTACAATAGCCAGACAGACAGGGGGAGGCATTCTGTGACCACACATCAGAAGTAATAAAGCAGAAAGGTTGAGAGAGACTGGCACTTGAACATCTTTACCAGTGCTGAATTGCCAAGCCCAGGTCTCTTGTTATTTGAGAATATAAATCCTTTTTCCTGGTTAAAACATTGTTTTATGGTTTTTATTGTATAGAGATGAATGCATCCTGATTTCTTGTTTCGATTGCATCACCTTCCCCAAAAGGCAGTCTCAGAAGAAGCAGGATTAGAAGGAGATGGCAGCATAAATTATCTCTTAAACTAATCCATTCAACTCATCTTGAAATTCTCCAAGGAACTGAATAGTCTTTGGCTACAAGAGCAACACTTCATGAAATGTGCAAACATTTGTTTTTTGCTCAGTAGGTGAAATCTTTCAGCAACTTTTCTCACTGGGAGATTATAACATGTTGTGTAGTCGCTAAGTCATGTCTGACTCTTTGTAACCCTGTGGACTGTAGCCCATCAGCCTCCTCTGTCCATGGGATTTCCCAGGCAGGAATACTAGAGTGGATTGCCATTCCCTTCTCCAGGGAATCTTCCGAACGCAGGGATCGAACCTGTGTCTCCTGCATTGGCAGGCATATTCTTTACCACTGAGCCACCTGGGAAGTTGGATTGAAATAAGATGGTATGAAAAGCTTTTGGTTCACGTGGTGAATTTATGCTTAACGTAAATAAGAAATGAGTTATGGAAGCAGCTTGGAAAAAAGGGCCAGAAATGACTAAAACATCCACTGGACAAAACTGAATTCTACTACCTAGTCAGAATACTCTCAAAAGATACACTGATAGGTAATGTGAAGAATGAGATAAGAAAGGTAGCCTATCATTCTTGAGCCTGAAAGAATACACTTCAGGCAAGTGGTTGACAAGCAATTATCTCACACAATTTCCTTAAAAGACCTTAGGGCATGGGCTTTCTTTAAAGATTATTTTCAGTTTTTTATTCAGTTTTATTTTAGCCACATTTTTAAACATTACTTTTGGTCACAAACAAGAAAACATCACCAATGGTTTAGGGACAAATTGAAACCTGCTCTTTGTCGTTGATTGGAACATGCTGCCCCTCAGTAGTAAAAGTATTTGCAAAACTGCTAAAGAGAACTCAGTAAGCATAAACTTAAGCAACTTGAACTAAAACGAAGTCTAAAACACAAAGGTAAATGGGATCTTTTCAGCAAATAATATGGGAACAACTGGACATTATATGGAAGAAAAGTAAATCTAGACTTTTACCTTATATCTTTCACTAAAATCAGTGCAAAATGGATCACAGATCTGAGTGTAAAATATAAAACTCTAAACCTTCTAGATGATAAAATAGGGAAAAATCTAGGTGATCTTGGGTTTGGCAATGAGTTTTTAAATAAACCACCAAAAGCATAATCCATGAAAGAGAAAAATTAAGTTGGGTTTTATTCTAGTTAAAAACTGCTGTGCAAAATACACTTTGAAGGCACTAATGATCACATTTTAGTATATACTAATGCTGAATATAATGTTATACACACAAGACTTATACAGCCAAAAATAAAATTAAATTGAAGACAAAAAGATATTATGAAGAGATTGAAAATATCAGCCACAGACTGGTAGAACACATTTGTGAAGCACATACTCAAAGACTTGTTTCCAAAATATGCAAAGAAATTTTAAAACTCAATGTTAAGAAAATGAACAGCCTAATCAAAAAATAGGCAAAAAGCTGAACAGACATCTCATGAAAGAATATCCACAAATGGCAAATAAGCATATGAAAGTAAGTTTAGTATCATATGTCATAAGGGAATTGCAAATTAAAATGAGGATATCAATACACACCTGTTAGAATGGCTAAAATCCAAACAACTCACATTAGCAAATGCTGGCAAGAATGTGTAGCTTTGGGGACTCCCAGTCGTTGATGTTGGGAATGAAAAATGACACAGCCATATTGAGAAACAGTTTGGCAGTTTCTTACAAAGCCAGACATAGTCTTATTGTATGTTCCAGCAATCATGTTCCTAGGTACTTACCCATTTAATTAGAAAACTTATGTCCACATAAAATCCTGTGCACAAATGTTTATAGCAGATATTTGTAATTGCTCAAGCTAAAATCAATCAAGGTGAATGGAAAAACTGTGACATATACATACATACAATGGAGCATTATTCACTAATAGGAAAAGAAATGAATTATCAAGCCATGAAAATACAGGAGAGAAACTTAAGTGAGTCTTGCTGAGTGAATGAAGACAAACTGAACGTCTACATACTGTATGCTTCCAACTCTGTGACATTGTGCAAAGAGCAAAGCTAGCTGTTCAATTTTTCTATAAATTTAAAGCTGGTCAGTAAAATAAAGGGTCTATTAATTTTAAAATCTTACCTTTGAATTACTTACAGTGATCTATTGTAATTAGCTCCAGAAATTGTCAACAAATGAATTTTAAAAGGAAAGAAACAGTATCCACCTTAGGCTATATTTGTTATTATACTAATAAATACAACAAATCTTAAGAGGAAATATTATCCTAATTTCTATTTTAAAAAGACACTGAATTTTAAAATCTCTGCAAGTTGCTTAATATCACATGACAAAGAAGTGTTGGAGCTAGGCCCAAATCCACTTCCTTATGATGAATCCCAAAGCTGTCCAAATCCACCATAGTTATATACTTGGGCTCTGGAATGAGCAAGCTTCGCTTCACATCCCAGCACAGCTATTTCCCAGCTAGTTAACCTTAGGAAAACTCCTTATGTCTATAAACCTCAATTTTTTTCATCTCAAAATAACACCATGAGAGTTCTGTTTGATGATATTATTATTGTAAGTAAAGTTCCTTTCCTAAAGCCTGTAACACGCTAACTAACCAATATAAAGTCCTCTTCTATCACCATCATCACCATCATCTTTGCCAGTGACAGAAGGTTGACTTGATTCGAGGAAGTACACACAGGATGAGCAAGTACATAGGAGACCCCACAGTTACAAAAGCAGAGAATTAATGTTTACAAGGGAAAGAGGTGCAAAACTAGCACGTAGCTGGGACCATGCTATTCTTCTTTTTTCCTTCAGTATCTTTATGTGGGTAAAGTAGGTTAAAACAAAACAAAGCAGGACTCTAGGTTCATCCACCTTGTTAGAATTGACACTGTATATTAATGCATATATATATGGAATCTAGAAAGATGGTATTGATGAAATATGGACACAGCTGGAGGGTTAGGAAGGAGAGCACTGTATGTATGGAGAGTATAACATGGAAACTTATGTTACCATATGTAAACTAGAGCGTCAGTGGAAATTTGCTGTTATGACTCATGCAACTCAAACCTGGGCTCTGTAACAATCTAGAGGGGTGGGATGGGGATGGAGGTGGGAAGGAGGTTCAAAACGGAGGGGACATATGTACACTTATGGCTCATTTGTGTCGATGTTTGGTGAAAAGCAGCACAATTCTGTAAAGAAATTATCCTTCAATTAAAAAATAAATAAATTTAAACAAAACAGGGCCATTACCTTCACAATTAACAGGGAAGCAAATCATAAAAGTACAGGTCTAGGTTAGATATGAAGCCAGGAAAGATTCTTTCCCTACTTGACTCTGGTGTTAAGTGGATGGAATGGGGAAGAATCATGTGAAAATCTTTTCCTCTGGGGTTTAAAGCAGAAACTATTATAAATGCCTCCCCACTTTGCTATGTAACTAGAAGTTTGACTTTCTAGAATAATGATACATGCATACTCAGTTTCTAAGTCATATTAGACTCTTTGTGACCCCATGGACTGTAGCCTGACAGACTTCTCTGTCCTTTGGTTTAATTAGGCAAGAAGTCTGAAGTGCATTGTCATTTTCTTCTCCAGGAAGATTTCAGGGATCTTCCTGACCTAGGGATTGAACATGCATCTCCTCCATTGCAAGTGGTTTCTTTACCACTGAGCCACCTGGGAAGCCCCATACAGAAATGATGAAATGCAGTTAAATTTCCAAGACATTTCAAATGCTTAAAAGATAAAACTTATATTTAAAGTTAAGTTTCTAGAGTAGGCTACCACTTAAACCCCCCTTGATATATGGACTAAGGCTATGACAGAATGGCTGGCAAATAGTAGATGTACCATCAACATTGAATGAATGAATGACTAACTCCTCCACTCCTACCCAGATAGTGTTGATTTTCCTGATGTGCCTCCAGAGGAAACTGCCATTTAAAGACCTCTCCTGGGAGAATGTGAGGATAATTGCAAAGTTTTGGAAGCCTCAGTGGGTTACTAAATCACTCCATGTATGTGTGACCTTAAAGCAAAATCTCTATAAAGAGGACAGGCAGTAGTTTGATGGCTATCTTCTCTGGACCAGTGAAATTATTTTCTTCTTTCAATTATTTTCTCTAACTCCCATAGTTAAGATTTTTAAAATGAGTGGAAGCCCAGGTAGGAGCAGAAATTGAGCCAGGCTCTTCATTTGGACCCTGTTATGAACTGAGTATGTACATCCCCTTGAAGTTCATACTTTGAAGCCCTAATCCCTAATGTGATAATATTTGAAGGTACAGTTTTTAAGAGATAATTAGGTTTAGATTAAGTCATGAGAGTGGGGCCTCAATGAAGGGATTAGTGCTCTCCAGGAAGAGGGAGGGAAAGCAGGGCTTTTTCTCTCCCTGACATGTGGAAACACAGTGAGAAGGTAGCCATCTGCATATGAGGAGGAGAGCTCTCCCCAGAACCTGACCATGTTGGCACCCTGCTCTCAAGTTCCAGCCTCACAACCTGTGAGAAAATAGATTTCCGTTGCTTAAACCACCCATTGAGTCTAGGTTGTTTCGTCATGGCAGCCCAGGCAGACGTAGAGTCTCTTTGGACTTGGTGATTGGCAGCGTAGAACCAGGAGAAGGTAAAAGAAGAAACAGCACCTGGAGTGTGTGAATCTTGTTTTAATTAATAGCACAAACTGTATGATACCATAATGATCCTGACTGAGCTAACCAGAGTTGTACAAAGTAACCAGAGAAAAAGTTTCCCAGAGGTTTGTGCTATCAGCTATTTATTGTGAGACTTTAAACCTCATTGATTTGTTCTGTTTTTCAGATCATTGTTAAAGTGATATGATTTAATTAAGATAACATATATCATTTTTCATCAATTGTGAAACATATGTTTTTGTTCATAGTTTCCTATACCTGAAACTAGAATGTGTTTCACAATCAATGTTTTCTTATCATATTTTCTCTTTTAGTTTAATGACTCTTAATACTGTATCTTACAGTTGAGCCTTTTAGATTTGATGAAATATGATGTGAAGAACATTAGAACACTTTCACTACATTCTCATGTGATTATTTCTTTATTCATTCCGTAAATACGTATTTACTTAACCAATAGGGTTCTTGTTCCACCTATACTTGG
Organism: Antilocapra americana; assembly: GCA_007570785.1. Classification (NCBI taxonomy): domain Eukaryota; kingdom Metazoa; phylum Chordata; class Mammalia; order Artiodactyla; family Antilocapridae; genus Antilocapra; species Antilocapra americana. The sequence continues at coordinate 13,252,448 of ML664161.1, read as the reverse complement.
TGCTGGGGTTAGAGGTGCATCAGACCCCTGTCTTCAAAGAACTCATTGGTGACAAGGCAGACTTGCACACAAATAAAAAGGTGAAAAGTTTGAAATAAGACAGTCATAATGAGGATGAGAAAGATCCAAGAAATATAGAAACTAGTAAGGAGGTAGAATTGAGAAGGAGCTGGTAATGTTTGGGTAATGATATAGATTTTTAAGATAGAGAATACAAAAGGAAAACAGGTTTTGATAGGAGACCTAATAAGTTTTGATACTTATCCAACATATAGAAATTGACGTGAAGGACTGGACTTAAGGTAAGAGTCCCGGGATAGTCATTTGGATGTTTGAGTTGTCAGTGTGTAGTTGGTATGGATGTTCATGAGATAGCTCAGAATAAACATGTAGAGTAAGAAGGAGACAAGGATAGAACATTAGGGGTACACCAGGACAGGAGTGATCAGAGGAGGAGGGAATCTGGATGCAAAAGTTCACAGGAAGCTACAGAGGAGACCTACAGGAGCATAAGTTGCTATAGGAAGAATTGAATGAGATGGGTCTGCCGAGTCTTAGATGTGGAAATTTAAATGACAGACGATGTTACCATTAAAAGCATTCTCTGAACCAATATTTAATATTATTTCCTTGGTCTTAAGTTAAAGCAATTATTGAGAAATGACTATGTTGAAATGTGTTTTCATCTGTTGCAAACTCCTGAGGAAAACTTTGTTTCAAATGTTAGAGAATGTGTCTTGTACGGTCCTGTCAAATTGAATTCCTTCAAGCTTTAGTGTAAGACAAATTGTTGTCATCTGCAGAACTATTACATTTCCTTTAATCAGACATGAAAATATGTGATCCATTATTTCACTTTTTCTCTTGGCTACCAGGAAGATCAGAGCCAAAATAAGTGCTCAGTCTTAGTGATCTTCCTATCTCATATTCTGTGTCGAATAATATCTGCTCCTTGGCTATCTCTTTCCTGATCGCTTTTTGCCTTTATCTTTTATGTTCTTGTGTTTAGTAAAAGGAATTGAAAACATACTTTAGAAGGATGATAAGTCTAAATTATGAATATCTAAAAATAAATAAAGACATCACTATCATGATGTATTTTAGAATTCATTTGCTATTTCTACTGAAGCAATGTCTAGGGCATGGATTAGTAGTTGATATTAATGTGTAGAAATGAGTGCTTGGATTGTTAGTCTCTCTGTGTGTGAGCTGTGGCAGCAACTCTTTATTCAAACTATTTGAAGGGTTGAACTCACATCATTAATGATTCAGGCGCACTAATCAAATAATAAACCCTAAATCCACATTGATTTCAATCTCTATTCAGGACACGAGGGAAAATAATCAGTGTTTGCTGAAGGAATGAGGAAAATTGGAAAAGAAATAAACGTTATTTTTAAAACTCCTTTGGAATATATTAGTTGGAGAAAATTTGACAGCTTTTTTAAAGGTAATTAACAGTGTCTCTTAAAAACATCATATTCCTTTCTAATATGACAATTATGCCATAACATATTTAGAACTTTTAGTATTGAAAATAGTATGTTTCTAATTGCTTTCAGTGTTGCTTAAATTTATCTTATTGGTGATTAGCAAGAATTCTAAGTGCCCTAATTTCTACAGAGTCTTGCAGAGTATGTCCTAGGTGGTTGTGATCAGTTTTCAGTGGCCTTTAACAAGAAATCTGATAGGAGGAAAGGATAGCCTAATAATCATTAACATCATAGCTACAAATTTTAAGAAGTTACAAGATGTCCGGTACTATGCAAACAATCTTATATGCATTAATTCCCCACACCAAAATTATTAACATTGCTTTTCATATGAGGAAACTGAGGCTTTGAAAGACCACCCAAAGTGCCAGACTTAGGATTTAAACTTACAGTTTTAACCTTTATATTCTATTGACATGGAATTCATCCTTCTCACAATTATTCTTCAAGTTTTGTCTACCTTACCTCTTAAAGATTTATTACATCCATTCTATAATCTTTGTCAACATTCATTCCTAGTTCTTCCCTCAAAAACCAACTATAAAACTATAGAAAATTATCAAAATCAACAAGTGAGAGCCCAGAAATTGATAATGATTTAAAAACAAGCTGAGAAGCACTGGTTAGAAAGTTAACTTTCAAATAAAGAAACTGGGAATTCAAAGAATTCTTATCTGAAGCTGCATCCACTTTGATAATAAACAGCAAAATAGCAGACATGCATCCAACCATACCAATAATTACCTAAAGTGTAAGTAGACTAAGCACCCAAACCAAATGTAAGCATCATCAGACTGAAAACAAAGTAAGATTCAACTCTATGCTTTTTACAAAAAACACACTGTAGATTCAGACTCAATTAAATTGAAAGCAAAAGGATAGAAAAATACACTATGCAAACAATAACCATCAAGAATTCGAAATGACTACATTACTATCAGACAAAATTGACTTTAAGATAGATATATTACTGGAGACAGAGAGGAATATTTCATAGTGATGCAAAGGTCAATTTTTCAAGAAAATAATGAGAGTACTCCTGAATATGTAATACAAAACCCAGCAGAAGTGAAAGGGGAAGTAGACATTTGAACAATAACAAGAGACTTTTACATTCCACTCTCAAAAACTGATACACAAACTAGACAGAATGTCAGCAAAGATATAGAAGACCGAACAATGCTAACTACCACCTTGACCTAACTGACATTTATGAAACACTCCAATCAATAAACATTGAATACATGTTCTTTTCAAATGCACATGGTGAATTATTGGGGTTTAGGCAATGTGTTGGACCATAAAACAAATATCAGTGAATTTAAGAGTACCAAAGTCACACAAGCTATCTTCTCTGAACACAGGAGAATTAACTTAGAAGTGAACCAAGTCCTACACATCATCCCAAAGGGTACAGAATTCCAGTTCACTAGATTTTAAACCTTGTCCACCTGTAACTTATACATGGTGATTAGTATCTCTAAAATATTTAGACTGCCACTCTTTAATCAATAGAACATTTCTTAATCTATTAACACCCAGTATGAAAAATAATGGATTAACCTAATTGATTAAGTCATAAAATATTTACTGAGTGCCTACTCTGTGTCAGGGGCTATTTTTATTGTTGAGGATACTTTAGTAAACATGAACAAACTTCAGAGAAATTCCTGCCATCACTTAGATTGTTATTTTACAGGAAGATAAAAAAATAAGATAAATAAATATGCAAATTTAATGTGTATTTAAGAGAAATAGAATATATTACATGGGGCATAAAGATAGAAAATACTGGGATAGTGAATCAGAGTTGCAAATTTAAGTTCAGGAAAGGCTTCATTGAGCAGATGATATTGAGGAAAAGGTTGGAGAACTGAATCATGTAAATGTTAGGAAGAAAGGCACTCCAGGTAGAAAATTCCTAGAAATAATGCCAAACCAGTAACAATGTGACCCCTAGAATCTACATTATACCTCTTAACAATAATTTTTCACTAAAAGGTACCAGGTTACCTCAGAGAAGTGATTCGTTGCAGGTCTGGGATAGAAACTGTTCAAAATCAGCCTGTGAACATTGTAGTTGTTTAGTCATTAAGTTGCGCCTGACTCTGCGATCCCATGGACTGTAGCCTGCTAAGCACCCCTCCCCAGGGAAGAGTATCAGAGTGTGTTGCCATTTCCTTCTATAGGGAATATTCCTGACTCAGGGATCGAACCCATGTCTCTTGCATTGGTGGGTGGATTCTTTACCCCTGAACCACCTGGGGAAGCTCCTGGGGACATGACATTATATTAGAAAGCAGGGACTCTATCAAAGACAACTGAAGTCTTACAAACAGACATAGGCCGTATTGATGGGGCTCACACTATCCAACAGTGGGAAAATGTTAGTATCAGAATATTAATACTCAAAAAAGATTAAAACAAATCAGTTACATAAATATCTATGAATTCATAATAATGCAAAGAGAAAACTCACCATCACTACTGAAGATTTTTAGAGTATCAATTTATTATGTTGAAAACTTACAGCTGTTTGAATGGTACTTTAAAAATGAAAAGTTAATAGTTTTTTTGTGTGGAATACTTCTAAACATTAACTGCAGTGTCCTAAAATCAACATTATTGAATGGTTCTAGGCATTGATCATGAAAGCGCCTAAAACCATTAAATGAGAGATTGATGAGAAACTTGTTACAGGAAGATTAGGGTGGCAGCAGTTGAACCCACTGATCAGTCTTTACATCACCAGAAGGATCAATCAGTTTGTATGCACTTTCTGAAGTGATCGAGGAAGGACAAAATACAGCCACCTCTGTAGTAGTCTCTAGGAAAGAATTAAAATCATTGAAACCTTTAGAATATACCTACTAATGATATACAGGACATGAATACATAACATGGATGCTATAATCCAAATCCATAATGTAGGAATTTTGAGTGGACAGATGCTGTGTTTTCTTCAATAAATAAATGGCATTAATATAAAAATTGGGTGATAGGTGAAAATGTTTTCCATTTAAAGAAATCTCAGGGCTGGTGCACTGGGATGACCCAGAGGGATGGAATTGGGAGGGAGGTGAGAGGGGGTTTCTGGAAGGGGAACACATGTATACCCATGGCGAATTCATGTCAATGTATGGCAAAACCAACACAATAATGAAAAGTAAAAAAAAAGAAATTGAATAGTCATATAAACCAAATGCAACATGAGGAACTTATTTGAATTCCAACTCCAATTAGCCAACTCTAAAATGATGTTTTTGATGTAACAAGAAAAGTAAGTTCACAATCTGAGTATGAGATATCACTAAGGAATTAACACAAGCTTTGTTTGGTGTAAGGCATTTTTCATTAGTGATAATACTGAAGCATATAGAGGTAAAATATACAATAACATAAATTTGCTTTAAAATAAAAGTGATGGTTATATATGAAAAGTGTTAATTGTTGAAGCTAGATGGCAGGTATGTGAGAGTCATTATGCTGTTCTGTCTACTACAGGTATGTTTACAAATATTTATAGTAAGTTAAAAGAATGGATTTAGGCTTTGATTACCAAATTTTCTTCAAAGGAAACTAGTAAATACTCTTGGGGCTAAAATTATTATAGTGTTAAAAATTCCTGGCCTGTCTTTTAATGCTCCCATGCCTGGCCATACCCATTGGCCATTAAAAAGTCAGCAAGTGAAGATAATGGCCATCATCACTGTATCCTAAGCACTTTATACTCAATAGTTTATTTTAATATTTAAACATTGCTGAGAGCTAATGTTTCAGAGATGACTGGTTGGCACAAGTAATCCTGTTTCCATTTCAGAGTGTCGATTCAAGTGGGGAAGTAGCTGCCTCTGGATTACATTTCTAGTCCCTTTTTCATCTGGGTGTGACCATGTGACTAGTTCATGCTGTTGTGACTTTAATGAGTGTAATGAGTATCTGCTGGCTTAGGGGGTTAAATATTACTGCACAATGCTCCAAGTTTTCTTTTCCATTCACCTGTTTGCTCCTCATTGGTGCTGGGATGATATCAGGGAAATCTTGAAGACACAGGATGCTGGAATCACAAGATGAAATCAGCCTATGTCTTAGAGTCACTGGTGGAAGGAAGTTGCCTTAAAGATCTTCCCAATCAGGAAGGGTTACATTGAAATTTGTGTTAGCAAGAAATCTACTTTTTGTGCCAAGCCACTGATATTTTGGGGTTGTTTGTTACAGCATATTACCTTTCCTGACTTACACCATTATATATATCATCATCCCTATTTTCAGATAAGGAAACCAAGCTGGGAAATGTTGGATAACTTGTGTAGAGAGCAACAGTTAGAGAAGACCAGAGCCAGAACCTGAATTTTGGTTTTCTAATCCTTAAGGATATGCTCTTGACTGTGGCATACCAAAATATTCCATGGAACAGAGACTTTCTGATAGATGCTCTGTGACTTGGACTCCAGCCGCCTATTGCTCCTTATATCTCAAGTACTGGCTTTAGAGTCTGGATCACTATTCAGACTCTTTCTTAGCCTTCAAACTGAGGCCCCCTTGAACCATATCCTTTTATTGGTTTGGTTTTTTACTTTTTACTATGGCCTGACCTACATCTTAAAAATGATTTGGCCAGGAAGACTCCCACCCTTAAGACTTTGAGTTTCTGATTATTTACTAAGCAAAGGCTTTGTCTCTGGAAAAGTTTCCCAGGGAAAACACAATGCCATGAACTGGCTATTTTATAAACACCTACTTAGACTAGTTGGTCTTAATGCTTTTGAGACCAGTCATTCTCAAAGGGTAGTCCCAGGACCAGCAACATATGTGTCATCCATATCTGGGAACTTGTTAAAAATACAGATACTTGAAGCACAGGCCAGAGTTTATGAATCAGAAACTCAAGGGATCAGTCCCAGCAATCTGTCTTTCAACAAGATATCCAGGGGATTATGATATATGCTACAATCAGAAAACCGTCAATTTACCCTTCCACTTTAAAATTCTGCTTAGAATTAAACAAAGAAATAAAAAAAAATATGTTTTTCTTTTAAAATTTCTACTGTTAAATACTATCTTTCAAAGGACTCTGAGAAAGTTTCTAACTATCTTCATTATAGTTTGCCTACCCTAACTAGGAATCCTCTTACAACTCTTTAAAACTTCTCCTACTTTCTTTCTTCTCTAAACTCTTTCTCATTTTTGCAGATTTTCCCCCCTCCATCTACTTTCTCCTTCTGTAGTTTTTTATACTGTTGTTGCCGCTTCTCCCTGAATTCCCTTTGGCTTTGCTCTATCTATTTGCACTAAATTCAGACTCAGTTTTGCTCCATTTATTTAACTTTCAATCTCTGCTCTATATTCTTATTTTCATTTGATGCTCCATAAAGGATGCACCTTACAGGGTTACCTGTTTCCCAAGGACAAACTTCAAATTATTGACATAACCAAGTGGTCCCAACTTGACTTCCCTGGGCCATTTAAGTTATAGATGTCCTTGATTACCTCTCCATAATATGTACTCTCTCTCTCTATTTATTTATGTTTTAAATGGGACCATGCATGCAGGGAGTTTGTGCTGTGTGTTGTGCCTAGTTTCTCAGTCGTATCCAACTCTTTGCAACCCTATGGACTGTAGTTCCGCCAGTTCCTCTGTCCATGAGAATTCTCCAGGCAAGAATACTGAAGTGGGTTGCCATGTCCTCCTCCAGGGCATCTTCCCAACCCAGGAATAAAACCCAGATCTGCCACATTAAAGGCAGATTCTTTACCATCTGAGCCACCGGGGAAGCAGAGAGTTTAATTCTAGATATTTCAGTTGCTCAGTCATGTCCCACTCTTTGCAACCCCATGAATCACAGCACGCCAGGCCCCTCTGTCCATCACCAACTCCCGGAGTCCACCCAAACCCATGTTCATCAAGTTGGTGATGCCATCCAGCCATCTCATCCTCTGTCGTCCCCTTCTCCTCCTGCCCCCAATCCTTCCCAGCATTAGGGTATTTTCCAATGAGTCAACTCTTCACATGAGGTGGCCAAAGTATTGGAGTTTCAGCTTCAACATCAGTCCTTCCAATGAACACCCAGGACTGATCTCCTTTAGGATGGACTGGTTGGATTTTCTGGCTGTCCAAGGGACTCAAAAGAGGCTTCTCCAACACTGCAGTTCAAAAGCATCAATTCTTTGGCACTCAGCTTTCTTCACAGTCCAACTCTCACATCCATACATGACTACTGGAAGAATCATAGCCTTGACTAGATGGACCTTTGTTGGCAAAGTAATGTCTCTGCTTTTCAGTATGCTATCTAGGTTGGTCATAACTTTCCTTCCAAGGAGTAAGCGTCTTTTGATTTCATGGCCACAATCAATATCTGCAGTGATTTTGGAACCCCCCAAAATAAATTCTGACACTGTTTCCACTGTTTCCCCATCTATTTGCCATGAAGGGATGGGACCAGATACTATGGTCTTAGTTTTCTGAATGTTGAGCTTTAAGCCAACTTTTTCATTCTCCTCTTTCACTTTCATCAAGAGGCTTTTTAGTTCCTCTTCACTTTCTTCCATAGGGGTGGTGTCATCTGCATATCTGAGGATATTGATATTTCTCCCGGCAATCTTGATTCCAGCTTGTGCTTCTTCCAGTCCAGCATTTCTCATAATGTACTCTGCATATAAGTTCAATAAGCAGGGTGACAACATGCAGCCTTGACGTACTCCTTTTCCTATTTGGAGCCAGTCTGTTGTTCCATGTGCAGTTCTAACTGTTGCTTCCTGACCTGCATACAGGTTTCTCAAGAGACAGATCAGATGGTCTGGTATTCCCATCTCTTTCAGAATTTTCCGTAGTTTATTGTAATTCACACAGTCAAAGGCGTTGGCAGAATCAACAAAGCAGAAATAAATGTTTTTCTGGAACTCTCTTGCTTTTTCGATGATCCAGCAGATGTTGGCAATTTGATTTGTGGTTCCTCTGCCTTTTCTAAAACCAGCTTGAACATCTGAAAGTTCATGGTTCACATATTGCTGAAACCTGGCTTGGAGAATTTTAAGCATTACTTTACTAGCATGTGAGATGAGTGCAATTTTGCGGTAGTTTGAGCATTCTTTGGCATTGCCTTTCTTTGAGATTGGAATGAAAATTGACCTTTTCCACTCCTGTGACCATTGCTGAGTTTTCCAAATATGCTGAACATATTGAGTGCAGCACTTTCACAGCATCATCTTTTAGGATTTGAAATAGCTCAACTGGAATTCCATCACCTCCACTAGATTTGTTTGTAGTGATGCTTTCTGAGGCCCACTTGACTTCACATTCCAAGATGTCTGACTCTAGGTGAGTGATCTAATTTCTGCCTTAGTGATACACTGTTGTTATCTGTGTATGTGAAGTCCCTCTCATTTAATTACTTATGTTTTTTATTTTATTTCTGTTCCCTGATATTTTTATCTTTTACAAAAACACCCAATTCTACTAGGTTTTATAGATATCTTTGAATTTTAATTTTTATAAAATATGTACTTTTATTTATATTGTTTCTAAATTTAAAAATTATATTAATAAAAATCTGTTTAATATTTTCACTGCACAGTTTTTAAAAACTCTCCATGATACTCAGTATAGGTGTCTCTTGTGGTTTCTAGATATTGGGAAGTAGTTGATGGTATGCAGCAAACATATTTTATTCATTTTTTCCTCCTTTCACTCTCAAAAGCAAGGGTGCTTAATTTACTATGGGAATGTTCTTTGTTCAAAAAGAAAATAATTGGTCTTGGTAGAGTAGAGTAGGAAGTTTTTTTTGCTGGTTGATAAAACAAGACCTGGCTCTGTGGTACCGTTTGGTTTTCACCTGTGAATACATTACAGCTCTAACTTGGAAGGATTTATCAGCTTTTTACTTTTAGCATTGTTACCCATTAGAAATGTGGTACCTCAGTGTATTTCTCTTTACCCTTAAATGAAGAGTAAAGTGGATTATTCTTTCAAGTACTTATTTTTAACAGAGTTCTCCATCTGTGTTTCCTTTTTCTAGTGGCAAATAGACACATTCTCATGTATTCAGTAAAGTTATGGCTTCTGTTAAAAAATGTATAATTCCAACAGAGTTTTCTCCAGCATCAGTAAATTCTCGGGAGGTAGGAATCACACATGTATTTCACAAGTAAGAGTTAAGACATGTAATTCCATCTGTAAATAAATAATTAAAAATGGGAAATTAAAACCTGTACATCAAAGCACACTGCCAGTAGAATAAAAGGGAACCTGTAGAATGGTGGAAAATATTTACAAATCATACTCTGCTAAGAAATTGACACTGAGAATATATAAAGAACTCCTACCACTCAACACCAAGCAAACAACCCAATTAAAAATGAGCAAAGACTATCAATAGACATTTCTCCAAATAATATATAGAATGGTCAATAAGCACATGCAGGGATGCTTAATATCATTAATCATTAAGAGACACAAATCAAAACCACAGTGAAATACAATTTAACACAAATTCAGGGGTATTAAAAACAAAATAAAAGCAAAAAATAAGCATTGGGGAGAATGTGGAGAAATTATAACCCCTGTGCTTTGCTTGAGGGAATGCAAAATGGTGAAACCTCTGTGGAAAGTAGTATGGTTATTCATCAAAAAAAAAGAATAGAATTACCATATGATCCTCCAATTTTACTTCTGGCTATATTCCCATAAGAACTGGAAGTAGAGTCTCAAAGAAATGTTTGAACACCTATGTTCACAGCAACATTATTCACAAAAGCTAAAAGGTATAAGTCACCCAAGTGTCCATTAATGGATGATTGGATAATCAAAATATGTGTATATATACATTCACAGACACACAATGAAATATTATGCAGTCTTAGAAAGGAATAAAATTCCGACACATACTACCAACTGGATGAAATTATAGGAAATTAAGCTGAGTGAAAAAGCCTGGACAAATACTGAATGATTCTACTTATTTAACACATTACTGACTGGAGACATGTTACTGCCACAGGCATTAGTTTCTGCAAAAATCCCCCAATCAATAATGTGTTAAGGTACCTAGAGCAGTCAAATTCATAGAGACAAAAGAGAGAATGGTGATTGCCAGGACTGTGGGGAGAGTGGAATGAAGGATAATTAATGTTTTATTGGTATACAATTTCATTTTGGAAGATAAAAATATTCCGGAAATGGAAGGTGCTGATACCACAATGTGACTGTACCGAATTTCACGGAACTGCATACTTACAAATGGTTAAAATGGTAAATTTTATGTTATGCATATATATTTTACCACAGGAAAAATATATAGTTTCATCTAAAATTGGAACAATCCTTTTGCTATGTGCTTTTGATAAGAATCAGCCTTAGAAAAGCCCAGTAATATTTTTATCATTTGTTTTCCATAATCTCAAATCACAGCAATTTATTGTGTCCCAATGAAAATAAACCTGATTAAGTCATAGTGACAAAATACACATTGACAGATTTTGATTTTAAAGAAGTTCTGGCTTGTGAAGACGCTAATAGTTTCATGTTTAAAACACATTTTGACCCAACATATTAGAGAATTAACATAATGTTACAAATGATAATAAAAATAAGAACACTTTACCAGTTACTCTTTAAAAATGTTTACAAATTTATCTTATATGCATTTTGTGATTTAATGATTGCATGGCAATAATCCATTTCCTAGAGCACTGATGCAGAGCAGGAAATCAAAATTATAATTCTTCAGTAGATATATTTGCCTTATTTTAGAAGTGAAGAGCTAAACAAAGAAATAATCAGTGACTTTTACAAAATTTCAGAGATGAGTTGTAAAACTAAATGTTTGTTCTGCTCTTCTGATAAAAGATCCAGAAAATAATTTTAATTTTAATTATATAGACAAGCCAGATAATGTTTTATATCTGCCTATTGCTCTACGACCTGTCATAGTCATTTAACATATTAGCTATTAAGATATTTGAGGAAAATTATAATTTGAGGGTATTAAAGTGTTAGTTGACCATTTACGTCTGACTCTTTGTGACCTCATGGACTATAGTCATCCAAGTTCCTCTGTCCATGATATTTTTCAGGCAAGAATACTAGAGTGGGTAGCCATTCCCTTCTCCAGGGGATCTTCATTGCAGGCAGATTCTTTACCACCTGAGCCATTAGGGATATTCATTTTCATTCAGTAGTACATTTAGGATGATAGAGAAGCTCTTTTATTTTATCATTTTTAGTTACCTTGATGGATTACTGCTCATTTCTCTTTGTTTTTATTTCTCTTGCTACGTTGACAAATTTAACCAAGTTGATATAAAGATTCCTGTTGATTGCCACTGCTTAAGAGATCACCAAAAATAGTTTACTAGTTAAGCAAAACCTAGACTATTAATTCTTCTGAAGTAAGAACAAACACTTTCCTGACAAAATCTCAGCAGTGTCTAAGAATAAATGCAAGGAAAAATAGTTCTAAAATTATGGGACATGCCTTAAATGGTTTATAAACTTCCAGAGAGAATACTGATTTGGACTGAGCAAGTTTTATGGCATAATAAGTTAATGTTGGTGGACAGGGAGATGAGATCACTTGAGTGAGTCTTAATAAGTAAACTACTGTGTGAGATGCAAGCTGTGTACCTGATTAACAATATATGGTCTTGAAAGGAGAACTGTTTTCCCAGAGGAGCAAAATACTTTCCCAGACAGATTGGTTGCAGGAATTTTCTGAAGCAAAGAGTTACATTATTTATTGGTCTATTGGGTCATATGGATTGGAATGCAAACTTAGGAAGTCAAGAGATATTGGAGTATCAGGCAAGTTTGGCCTTGGAGTACAAAATGAAGCAGGGAAAAGGCTAACAGAGTTTTGTCATGAGAACACACTAGTCATAGCAAACACCCTCTACCAACAACACAAGAGATGACTCTACATATGGACATCACCGAATGGTCATTGCTGAAATCAGATTGATTGTATTCTTTGTAGCTGAAAATGGAGAAACTCTATATAGTCAGCAAAAACAAGACCTGGAGCTGACTGTGGTTCAGATCATCAGCTTCTTATTGCAAAATTTAGGCTTAACTTGGAGAAAGTAGGGAAAAACACTAGGCCATTTAGGTATAACATAAATCAAATCCCTTATGATTATACAGTGGAGGAGATGAATAGATTCAAGGCATTAGATCTGGTAAACAGAGTGAACGAAGAACTATGGATGGAAGTTCATAGCATTATACAGGAGGCAATGACCAAAACCATTCCAAGAAAAAGAAATACAAAAAGACAAAATGGTTGTCTAAGAAGCTTTACAAATAGCTGAGGAAAGAAGAGAGGGGAAAAGCAAGGGAGAATGGGAAAGATATATCCAACTAAATTTAGAGTTCCAAAGAATAGAGAGGAGAGATAAAAATGCCTTCTTAAATAACCATTGAAAAGAAATAGAGGAAAACAGTAAAACGGGAAAGACTAGAAATCTCTTCAAAAAAAAATTAGAGATACCAAGGGAACATTTCATGTCAAGATGGGCACAATAAAGGACAAAAATGGTAAGGACCTAACAGAAGCAGAAGAGATTAAGCAGAGGTGGCAAGAATACACACAAGAACTATAAAAAAAATATCTTAATGACTGAGATAACCACAATGGTGTAGCCACTCACCTCAACATCCTGGAGTCAAGTGGGCTTTAGGAAGCATTATTACAAAGCTAGTGGAGGTGATGGAATTACAGTTGTTCAGTTCAATTCATCTGCTCAGTTGTGTCCGATTCTTTGTGACCCCATGGACTGCAGCACGCCGAGCCTCCCTGTCCATCACCAACTCCTGAAGTTTACTCAGACTCATATCCATTGAGTCGTTGATGCCATCCAACCATCTCATCCTCTGTTGTTCCCTTCTCCTCCCGTCTTCAGTCTTTCCCAGCATCAGGGTCTTTTCAGTTCTTTGCATCAGGTGGCCAAAGTATTGGGGTTTCAGCCTCAGCATCAGTCTTTTCAATGAGTATTCAGGACTGATTTCCCTTAGGATGGACTGGTTGGATCTCCTTGCTGTCCAAGGGACTCTTAAGAGTCTTCTCCAACACCACAGTTCAAAAGCATCAATTCCAGCTGAGTTATTTCAAATCCTAAAAGGTGATGCTATTAAAGTGCTGCATTCAGTATGTCAGCAAATTTAGAAAACTCAGCAGTGGCCACAGGAGTGGAAAATGTCAAGTTTTCATTTCAATTCCAAAGAAAGGCAATGCCAAAGAATGTGGAAACTACTTTACAGTTGCACTCATTTTGTATACTAGTAACCTAGACAGCATATTAAAAAACAGATACACTACTTTGCCAACAAAGCTCTGTATAGTTAAGGCTATGATTTTTCCAGTGGTCATGTATGGATGTGAGAGTTGGACTATAAAGAAAGCTGAGTGCCGAAGAATTAATGCTTTTGAACTGTGGTGTTGGAGAAGACTCTTTTGAGTCCCTTGGACAGCCAGAAAATCCAACCAGTCCATCCTAAAGGAGATCAGTCTTGGGTGTTCATTGGAAGGACTGATGTTGAAGCTGAAACTCCAATACTTTGGCCACCTGATGCAAAGAGCTGACTCATTGGGAAAGACCCTGATGCTGGGAAAGATTGAGGGCAGGAGGAGAAGGGGACGACAGAGGATGAGATGGCTGGATGGCATCATCGACTTGATGGACATGGGTTTGGGTGGACTCCGGGAGTTGGTGATGGACGGGGAAGCCTGGCGTGCTGTGGTTCATGGGGTCACAGAGTTGGACACAACTGAGTGACTGAACTGAACTGAACTTCAGGTTATGCTCAAAATTTTTCCATCTAGGCTTCAGGAGTACATGAACTTAGAACTTCCAGATGTGCAAAATAGGTTTAAAATAGGCAGAGGAACCAGAGATCAAAGTGCCAACATTTATTATATTATAGAGAAAGCAAGGAAATTCCAGAAAACATGTACTTCTTCTTTACTGACTATGCTAAAGCCTTTAACTGTGTGGATCACAACAAACTGGAAAAGTCTTTAAGAGAGGGAAATACCTGACCACATTACCTGTTTACTGAGAAATCTGTATGTGAGTCAAGAATAAACAATGAGAACTTAAGATGGAGCAACTGATTCACTGGTTCAAAATTGGAAAAGGGGTAATATAAAACTGAAAACTCTGTATTCAAAAAACTAAGATCATGGCATCTGGTCCCATTGCTCCATGGCAAATAGAAGGGAAACAAGTGGAAGCAGTGACAGATTTATTTTCTTGGGCTCCAAAATCACTGTGGATGTTTACTACAGCCATAAAATTAAAAGATGCTTGCTCCTTGGAATGAGAGCTATGACAAACCTAGGCAGCATATTAAAAAAAATAGAAACATTATTTTGCCAACAAAGGTGCATAGAGTCAAAGCTATAGTTTTTGCAGTAATCATGTATGGATGTGAGAGTTGGATCACAAAGAAGCCTGAGTGCCAAATAATTGATGTTTTCAAACTGTGGTGCTGGGGAAGACTCTTGGGAATGCCTGGGACAGCAAGGAGAACAAACCAGTCAATCTCAAAGGAAACCAACCCTGAATATTCTTTGAAAGGACTGAAGTGGAGCTCCATTACTTTGGCCACTTGACACAAAGAGGAGACTCATTGGAAAAGACCCTAATGCTAGGAAAGATTGAGGGCAGGAAGAGAAAGGTCTGGCAGAGGATGAGATGGTTAGTTAGTATCATTGAGTCCATGGACATGAATTTGAACAAACTCTGGGAGACAGTGAAGACTAGGGAACCCTGCAGTCCATGGGGTCACAGAGTCAAACACGACTTAGTGAGTGAATTTCAGTAACAACAACTGACTTATATTCTGGGGCAAAAATTTCCTAGAAGATATAGTTAAGTCATGCTGACACAAGTGGTCTTAGTTCTCTGTCCTAATGGTCAATTAAATAGACGTTGGCAGTGTCTGTTTTCAACCCTTGCTTCCTGTTCCCCAGACTTGTTCCTCAGTCTGAGTTGAGGAAGTGATCAGCACAGCTCTGCAACCACTCTTTAAGCGATGGTGATCGTATATTAGCTTTCCAGTGGTGTTGATTTTAACCTCTATCAAGTTTATCTGTTCTTTTTGTTGGATGACTAGTCTCAGAATCATTTAATTGGACTGCACGGTGGCATTTAAATCTCTAGAGATACCACCTTTGAGAATTATATACAGGCAAATACTAACAGGATATTTATGGTTGGACTTTGTAGTCTACCTCTAACCCAGAAGCCAGGAGTGGTCTATTAAATGAAGAGAACAGAACTTATTTCCTATCAGAATTTTAGACAGAAAGAGCTGTGGGGTATAAAACAAATGACCCAATTCTTCATTTTATCATTTCCTTGCTTTTTTCTTTGTTTTTTATACAGAGAAGTCTGTAGTGATATCAGTACAATATTCTTCCCCTAAGATTCATGTGTTTTCATTTAAAAGAAAAACTAAAATCTTATCTAAAGTGACCTATTTTGATTCACTTTCTGTATAATTTTATGAAAACTGCAAGGGAGGAATTCTTTAGATATTTTGACATTCTTCTTTCCCTGATCCACTTTGCACTATAGCATAGCATAGATGCTAGCAACATAATTTGTGAGACTTGGTAAAAAATAACAATGTGAAGCCCCTTGTTCAGAAATCTAGAAAGAAATACAATTAAGCATACCAAAATAAAATATTGAAAAATATTTTTTTGCTAATAAAACATACTAGGGTTAGTAGTAATACATGTATAACAGCCTGTATTGATGTTCAATATGAATGCTAATGCCAGAACAGGGATTTACCCCATCTAAAATGAATTTAACTTTGAGAGGCAATTGAGCTTTAGGGATTTATGACTGCCCAGGATGAAAAGAAATTGGGTCATAAAGAGAGGAAGGAGCAGAGGGTACTGGAGAAGCACAGGAGAGGGGATGAGCACAAGTGGGATAAAGGCTGTTAGGTTCGAGTTGTGCTTTGGGAGATCTAAAATGGACATATTTGAATTTTTATGTTTTACCTGTGTCTTGGCTAAGAACTCTTTTTTGGGAAATAGTTTTGGAATTTGAATTTGTTTGAGGAATTTCTTCATGTAAAGAAAAATTCCTTCAACAGATATTTTCAATTATAATCCCTGTTTGTTTTAAGGTGCTGTTGTTATGGGCAAGTTTGCTAGTATTGGACTTCCCTGGTGGCTCAGATGATAAAGAATCCACCTGCAATGTGGAGACTCAGGTTCTATCCCTGGGTTGGGAAGATCTCCTGGAGAAGGGAATGGCAACCCATTCCAGTATTCTTGCCTGCAGAGTCCCATGTCACAAGGAGTGGGACACAACTGAGCAACTAACCCTTCACTTCTTTGCTAGTATTAAAAATTCTCCCAAATATCCACTATAATTCTTAATTATCTTTGGTGCAGTTATTCAACTTAGAAAGATAAGCACTAGAATTTGTGCAAAACCATGTAATAAACAGAAATCTGGCTCAGATGGGATATTAAATCACATTGTGCTGAATTCAGTGAGCTCTGCCAATGGTTGGCAGAATAAGCTATTGTTGCACTTGTGTCTTGCAGCCCTACATTAATAGTTGGCCCAACTGGAGATTGATGAATAGGCATTTCTTTGTAGGTGGACTGTGTTGAGAAGAGATCTCTTTCAGAACCATGCTGTCATACAAAACAGGACAAGATGGAGAAAGATTTTTATAAGAGATTTATAAGTGACCCAAGGCATCAGTCAAGAGGTATCTTAAAATACTAAAAATTAATGCTGTAAATGTTTACGTTGTGATTGATCAGAAATAAAAGGAATGAAAATGGAAAATAAGTAGGGCAAAGAAATTTCTACATAGATGAGTTGTAAAATTTAAAAACTGATTGATTTAGATTTGAGCTAGAACAAAGAGAAAGAAATCAGGCAGTAATATAGTTTCTTAGGCCCAGGGCCCCAGGGAAAACTAATCAGTGACACTGTTTTACATGTAGTCTGACTTATTCCTTCTAGAGACTCCAGGGCTCCTAAGGTCTCACCTAGTAAGCTTTTTATGTGAGTGTGTAAACCAAGTTCTCTTGGTTATTATGGATTATAATTCCCTGCTCTTGTAGATCCTGTTGGTGATACATGCTAATAAGGATTGCTGTTATCTCTCCTGTTGATGCCCAGCATGAGTGCCAGTGTCAGTGATATACTCCAGATTCTTTGTCAAAGCCATGAACCCAGTATCTTCTTGTTACCAGTAGCACTTGTAGGTTTTAGGCCTGATGCACAAAGATCTTTCATCATGTTGCTTATATGTTCCTCTTAACCCCTTAGTGACGTAGCATTATCTTTACTACTTTAAAAGAGTTACTTTAGCTTTTACTCCTCCTAAATTTCAAAGTGTTCATGGTGATCATGGTGTTCATGGCTTCGACAAATCCAAGTATGATCTTAATTTTCTTTTTTTTTGAAGACTGCAGGCTTGTCATTGGGCCATACTTCAAGTTTCACTTTTCAAGATGTGTTGTTCTCCAGGTTTGTCTTTAGCTCCTCAAGCAGTTGGGTCCCTGACAGGGTGTCCTACCTGGGGTTAACCACGCTATATCTGAATCCCAAGAATGAACCAATTGCTTAAACAGGGGCTTAATAGTGTCCCATTAAGAATGGAGGATGCCTTCCTGAGAGGTATGGTTGGATATAGGCTCATTCATGAGATTTCAGGAGACAGGACACAGAGGGAAAAGATACAAAGTATGATGTCATCAGGGGTTGCTGGTAAGAACAACTCTGATGGGGTATAGTGCCAGCAAGTAGAGACATTCTTTCCTCAGAGATGTGGGTCTGTGGGAAAGAAAGATAAACTGAGGCAGAGTAAGAACATATGGAAAGAAAAATGAACTGTCTCTAAGATCTGGCACCTAAAAGAAGCTAGTTTGCTGTATGACTTTAGATGGATGTCAATGCTTCCTCATATTTATTTATTTCCTGATATTTAAGGGAAATAAACAAAATAATTTGAATTAGGTATTCTCCAAGTTTCTTTTCAGTCATCAAATTCAGTTCTTAAGAGAGTAACCAAATTAATCTGCCAAACTGGGTAAAGTCAGATGCTAAATATTCCATGCTTCTGACCTTCATGCAATCTATAATATAAAAATCCCCTTACTTTAATAAATTGTTTTTTTCCCTCACTACCCTATTTGATAGGTTAGATATGTAATTTTTTAGATGATACAAAAGAAGTGGGATACTAAGAATTAATGGCTCTGTTGTATTTTCAATGACTTAAGTCCTACGGACTAAACTTCTTTGATGTAGATCAAGAGGAGGGCTTCTCTGGTCGCTCAGTTGGTAAAGAATCTGCCTGCAATGCAGGAGACTTGGGGTTAATCCCTGGGTTGGGAAGATCCCCTGGAGAAGGGAATGGCAGCCCACTCTAGCATTGAATTCCATGGACAGAGAAATCTGTGAGCTATAGTCCATGGGGTCACAAAGATCCCATGTATAGATCAGACATGCCTGTGTGAATACACAGGCACATACACACACACCATGCATACATAGCCAGAACATTAAATAAGGAGATGGGCTCTTTTTAGGGATATCTAAGCCATTTCATAAAGGTAGTAGAAAAGTCACAGATAGCTGAAGTCAAAGTAGTTCTGATTTTTACTGCAGGAATTTTGTAGAAATGAGGTATACACACATTTGGGAAGAGGAAACTGCAGCCAATACAATTTTGTGTCTGTGTGCTAAAAAGTTCTGGGGACAAACATACATTTTGTTGTCTGTGCAAAATAACACTGGGGCTAGGAAAAGATAACTTATCCACTTTCTCTAGGAAATACTTTCTTCTGAAAGCTAAGACTGTGAACCAATTTAAAAAGCATGTAGTTTGAGCATAAGGCCTTAGCTTTGCTGTACCCTACAATCCAAAGCTCTTTCATTGTAAACTTTTTCCAGTTAAACCATTCTTAGTCTTGCAAGATCTGCCTTAAAATCTAGCCCAAGCCCAGTTAGTATCCCTCTGCATGCATGCTTCATGTCCAACTTTTTGCCACCCTATGGGGCACAGCCCACCAGGCTCAAGGCAAAAATACTAGAGGGGGTTGCCATGCCCTCCTCCAGAGCATTTTCCTGACCCAGGGATCGAACCTGCATCTCTTACCTCTCCTGCATTGACAGGTGGGTTCTTTACCACCAGCATCACCTGGGAAGCCCTCTTGTTTCCTCATTTTGAGATACCATTGATATGGTCAAATTCATGGTCTCTTTTTCTACAGTAAGTCTAACAAACTTAGCTTGGCTTGACCAACAGGTGTTCCTTGTGCTATTTTGGAATATCATAGTTCACATCATAAATTTAATTAATTTGTAAAATCACATGGTTAGTCTACATTATGAACTTCACTATAGCTAGTTTGTATTATAGTTTCCACAGCTAGAATCATGCTTTTCTAAAGAGCTTTATCTGTTCTGTGAAATGTTCAACAACTCTTGGCATTGGAAATATTTTCATATATGAAGTTTTTTTTTTAAACACTTCCAGCTTGGTTTATCTCTCAAAACTAAGATTCTGTTGTCATTTGTCCTTAAGTTAAATAGGAAAGAAACAAAAATGGTAAAAAGCTTTCTCTTTCAAATCCTCCCCACACATTTTGTTATTTCCCCTCTATTAACTCTGTCCTAGGGTTGAGAAGCAGACAGCTTCCTGAACTCTCATTAACATACTGCGCTGAAGCTTGGACTCTGGCTGCAGCTTGTTAAATTTATTGACTAGAAGTCCCTTGAGTTATGGAAAACCCTGACTTACTGTTTGAGAGATGCCGCATGCAGTCAACTGAAGCTTTTTACTTTCTACCATTTTTCCCACAAACAATTTATCTTACCTTTTTTCCTTAAAAGAAAAGAAAAACAGTTATTACAATATACTGGTTGTTTCATTTGCTTAAAATATACAAACATAAAGGAGAGATGACTCAGGAGAAAGCTCCAGGGATGCATCTACTACAAAGCCATCTGAGGAATTAACCAAAGACTGTAAATTTGGACAGATTGTTCTTTGGCTGCAGTGAGCTCTACATTGGAGCTAGTGAGTCAGTACAAAGATTTGTTTTCTAACAACCTTGATACTTCTTTTCTGCAAGAAAGCAATCTTAATACTTCTTTTCTCCACTTCTGAAGTGTGGATGGTCAATCTATTTTTGAACCTGAATGTAAAATAAACAAGAAAGCAAAGGAATAACAACAACAAAGTATCCTCAGAAGCCTGATTTATTTTTCCTAATGCATAGGGATGTGGGTTTGTTCTTGTGTCCACTAACATTAGAACCTACACCCCTCGCCACCCAAGAAGGGGATTGGGGAACTTGGGGTGCTCCCCTTTTGTGGGCCTGCCTATGCTCTCAAGCACTACAAAGGAATGGTTGGGTTAGCTTACTCAGAATGATAGAGTCCTGGGGGTAGTGGCAGAGAGTGAGTGGCTGGGATAAGTGTATTGACTTAACTGCTTCTCTAAACATATTTTTTACATTGGGACCTATAGAATGGACCATACAGAGCAGGGGTCCCCAACATTTTTGGCACTAAGGACTGGTTTCATGGAAGAAAATTTTTCCATGAACTGGAGAGGTGGGGGGTGGTTGTGGATAATTCAAGTGCATTGTATTTATTATGCACTTATTTATATTATTATTATATCAGCTCCACCTCTGATCATCAGGCATGAGATCCCAGATGCTGGGGACCCCTGATATAGAATAAATAAAGGCCAGACTCCAAATACAAAGAAACTGATTTTGTCACCTGTTTCTCATGTTTGATTTATGATCCTCAGAGATATTATTGTTTATTTTTTCTTTATCCTATATGTATATTTCTCCCCCATTTATACATTAGTTGTCACTTGTGTCCTTGCCATGTGTGCAGAAATGAAGGCATGTTGTAAAGTCTTCACTGACCAATTTGATTGGTAATTCTTTCCCAAGTTCTGAAGTTATTTAAACCAGTACCCAATATTTTAAAATAGAAAATTGTCATAAAAAATTCTGATCTGTTTTAAAAAACAGATTATTTCAAAGTAGTGAGTATATATTCTCACATGGCAACAATTGCCTGGGTTGAGGAGGCTAAGTTTTTTTATTTAGGGCTGATTTCACAAGCCATTGTACCAATATCTTCATTTGCAGCACTCAGTAGATTTGGTAAGAATGACTAAACAGTATTTTATGGTTCCAGTCAGTTACATTGGTCCAAAAGGGTAAATGCTTTTAGGAAACTGAACTAGAGAAGTTTGCATTGGTAGCATGGACTTTATTTAAATCAACTCCTTTATTTGAAGTCCATGCTGCCAATGCAAACTTCTCTAGGTCTTTGTTGTTTATCTATATTATATATATAGTAGTATGTATCTGTTAATCCCAAATTTCTGATTTATACCTCCCTTTTCTCCTTTGGTAACCATAAATTTTGTGTTCTATGTCTATGGGTCTGTTTCTATTTTGTAAATAACTTCATTTGTATCATTTTTTAAGATTCCACATACAAGTGATGTCATATGAATGTCTTTCTGTGTCTGATTTACTTCACTTAGTATCATTATTTCTAGGACAGTCCATGTTACTACAAATGACATCATTTTTCATAGATGAGTAATATTCCACTGTGTATACACACAACTACATCACCTTTATCCGTTCATCTGTTGTTGGACATTTAGGTTGCTTCCATGTCTTGGTTATTGTAAATAGTGAAGCAATGAATATTGGGTGCACATATCTTTCTGAAGGAGACTTTTCATTAATAGAAATAGTAGGCATTACACAGAAAAGGGTGTAGCTCAGAAGGAAGCTTTTGAAAGATTGCTGTGAATAATGTGTCATGAGCAAAATAATGGCATAACTGGAGTTGCCACATAAAATGCAGGACACTCAGCTAAATTCAAATTTCAGGTAACAATGGATAGTTAAATTTCTGAGTATGAGACCCATTGTTTATCTGAAAACTTAGACATGCCCTGAGACTAGAGAAAGAGAACAGCCAGGTGAGGCAACAAATTGGAAATTACTTTAAGAACTTTTATTTTCAGTTCACTAAAAATTGGTTTGAGCAGGTGAAAGATGGTACAGTTTATAATTTAAGAATTTCACTCTTCTGCTCTATTTAGAGTAGACCTAAGGGGTAAGAATGGAAGCAGAAAGACAGTAACAGGGTTGTTGACAGAATTCAATTTAGAAAACAAGGTATCAGCCTGGAACTGTGACAGTAGCAATGAAGGAAAGTGGTTTGAATGTAGATATTTTGTGGAAATACATACAATCAGGAAGGCTTGAATGAGTGGCAAAGAGGAGATGAAATCATCAAAGATTGGTTCTGGTGGGAGGATAAAGGGACCATACACTAAAATGTAGATATGCCAATTTTTGGAAAATGTGTGAAAGGGAATTTTCAAAAGTTAATGCTTGTCCACATTAAATTTGGAATGCTCATATGATGTTCAAGTATAGATGTCAGGTTGGCAGATGGATATGTAGGTCTGAGGCTGAAAAAAGTGCTCTGGGCTAAAAATATAAATATGTCTTCAGTCAGATTATAATAGAACAGACATAACAGAGTTAGTTGCTATTTTGTTTGGCTTGCTTAAATCACTATTCCAATTACTTCCTTCTGGGAATGTACCTTGTACTTTTGATGAATAATTGGGAAGCAATCTGGTTTAATCTGGAAAACATTTAAAACATTTCATAGAGTGAGTTATCATAAAAATGGAAATCTGTTCTCTTTTGAATTTTCCTTTCTTTCTGTTTCCAAAGGTGATCACCTAAACTTGTTCTTCCATGTGGGAGAGAATGGCAGCCCACGTGCCACCCCATCATCTCCTAGCATGCATGGACCAGGGCACCAGGCTGATTATTCCGGGGTAGTGTGCGAGGCTGCTCGAAGGAGGGAGAGACAGGAGATTTATATATTTTTAGACGTTTTTTGAAAATCCAGGTCAAAAGTTATCAGAAAGTAAATGAAAGAATTTGAGAGCAATTTCAGAGGATTGATAGAACCTCAAAGCTAATTGAAGATGAACTCTAGGGGCAGAGGATGATTTGAGAGTTAGTCTTGTGGTTTTTCTTCCACACGTTATAGAGCTAAAACACAGAGCATTTCTCAGTTATTTCTAGCACTAACTCAGGAAAAAAGGCTAGCTAGCTAATGGAAAATGTCAGAGGTAAAATTCAGGAATTTCTGAAAGCTCTGGATGCAGCTGTTGGATCTAGAGATATAATGGAATCCAGGGAGCCTGGATATTGTATTATCTCACACACGGAGACAAACAACTGTCTTTATGTATCAGTTTTTGAAATGGTAGGAGATATGCCATTAATTAAGATCTCTTAGTTTAGGAACAATCATGGACATGAGAACTTGAAATTAGGGAAGATTAAAAATGATAAAAGTGGCATTTGTTTTCTACCTTTCTCTCTGTCTTTGAGATTAAAGTCCTGAATTCTCACAAAGTTTTATTTACCTATTCTATTAATAATGGGTTGATCTTCTTACATTTTAAAAAAGCTATCCTAAGTATCTATATATAGAAATGTTTGGAGTTGGGTACATGGTGAGTTGTGCATGATACTATTTCAACTTGAGGGAATTCCAATTTTTTTTGATCATTTTTATTGAACTCCTGTGTAGAACATTGTGTTCAGAAAATTTTAAAACAATTTTTTAGTTACTTTTCAGCATGCCTCTTTGAGACAGGTAGATAGCAGGTTTTATATTATACAAATTTTCAGGGTCATATTGTGAAACAAGCAAGTTGCATCATACAACTTTTGTCCTTTCAACAAAACTTGCATATCCCCTTGCTTTAATAGAATTGCAATTTAAGTTGAAGAAAGGAACTTATTAAAAAGGCAGGTATTCAATAAAATAATAATTGTACACTTAAAATGAGTAAATTAAATTTCTTCAACTATATATATCTTACATTAGAATCAATATTTTATATCAATAACACACATATTTTAGAGGATTTAGGACTATGACATATACCAATTATAATGGCTTTGTAGAGGGGACCACTTAAGAGGAAAGAGGAGAATAATTTGAACTTCTTTGCCTTAAATCAAGATTCACAAAATCCATATAGCAGTTGTTTCTTCTCAAAGTATCATTTTGAATACTCTATTGAAATTCATAATATAAAAAAAGACAGAAAATGAGCTAGCCTCTAATTAATATTTGCAGTAATTTCCTTTTGTTCCTTGCAGTTAGTCAAGACCTTTGCTAAGTGAGGACTGTTCACAGAATCATGAATATTCTGTCTTTTGTTTTGTGCATGTACATTTGGATACAGATTACTCTTAAGTCAAATCAAAATAAACATGAATCTCTAAGTCACTTTCAAGATTTTTAAGGGTCAATCTAAAGATTTTGCTATCACAACATCAACATTTTGACTCATCTTAACATATTTGGCATACTTCTTCCCTTAAAATCTTGAGAATAACACACCCAGATTAACCTTCCAGGTAATGCCACAATGATTTTAGGACAAGCAAATGGCACACTTTCTCATTCTCTGAAATTAAGTAACTTGGATGAATGCTTTTAAAATTCTCACAAATAATTACTTTAAGTTGTAAATTCTTGGTTGGAGATGGTATGTGCATGCTAAGTTGCTTTAAGTCATGTCCAACTCTTTGCGACCCTGTGGACTGGAGCCCACCAGGCTCCTCTCTTCACGGGATTCTCCAGGCAAGAATGCTTGAGAGAGTTGTCATGCCCTTCTCCAGGGGATCTTTCCAACCCAGGAATCGAACTTGTGTCTCTTATGTCTCCTGCATTGACAGGTGGGTTCTTTACCCCTAGTGCCACCTGGGAAAGGCAGGATAATAAGATATAGTGAAGGAGCAACTCACTGAAGTAGCCAATGGGAAGAAAGGATTCATGCTGATTCTTTGAGATGAGCTCATATGCACACATATTTTAAAATAATACTGATAATAGCAGCAATGATAATAATGGTAATAATGATGACAATGTAGACTTTTTACAGTTTTTTATTCTAATATGGCTCTTACTACATCTCTACAACATTCAAAATAATGTTACACCCTTTCTTATATGATTCTTATTGTAAAATGTGGGTGTTGTCTCATTGTTAAATTTAGACTTAATGAAGAAACTTTTAGAGCTAGCCTATTCATATATATTTGATTTAGAAATGACAAGCTTGATATAATTGTATCAAACAATTGATGGATAGTTTGATCAATATGGATAGTTGATTCAATGGCTTCCCAGGTGGCACAAAAATCTGCCTGCTAATGCAGGAGACATAAGAGACCCAGGTTTGCTAAGATTCCTGGGTTGCTAAGATCCCCTGGAGGAGGAAATGACAATAAACTCCAGTATTCTTGCCTGGAAAATTCCATGGACAGAAGAGCCTGGAGGGTTACAGTCAATGGGCTTGCAAACAGTAGGACATAGCACGTTCACACACCAGTTGGTTCAATATATCAGTTGTAGGGAATAAGATTCAGCATTTTATGAAATTCTATAGGTGTTTCTATTATACAGTTTGTGTAAATTTATATAGACTGAAAGTAACACAAAATCAGAGTTGATTTCTGTTAATGAATTTTTGTTCAATTTATGAGAATTATTGAATTGACCCTATTTCCTTGTATTTCAATTAAAGGAACAACAAATGTGGCATGAAGACCCATTATCAAACTTCTGGTGCTGTTTTAGATTGTATTAGTAGTTTTCTGCATCATCTCTCTTTTTGAAATAATAAGTATAATAATACTTGACCTGCTTCCTGAGAAATCTGTATGCAGGTCAAGAAGCAACAGTTAGAACTGGACTGGGAACAATAGACTGGTTCCAAATCAGGAAAGGAGTACATCAAGGCTATAAATTGTCACCCTGCTTACTTAACTTATATGCAGAGGACATGATGCAAAATGCTGGGCTGGGTGAAGCACAATCTGGAATCAAGTTTGATGGGAGAAATATAATAACACCACCCTTATGGCAGAAAGCAAAGAAGAGCCAAAGAGCCTCTCGATGAAAGTGAAAGAGGAGAGTGAAAAGTTGGCTTAAAACTCAACATTCAGAAAACTAAGATCATGGTATCTGGTCCCATCATTTCATGGCAAATAGATGAGGAAACAGTGGAAACAGTGACAGACTATTTTTTGGGGCTCTGAAATTACTGCAGATGGTGACTGCAGCCATGAAATTAAAAGACACATGTTCCTTGGAAGGAAAGTTATGATCAACCAAGGTAGCATATTAAAAAGCAGAAACATTACTTTGCCAACCAAGTTCATATAGTCAAAGCTATGGCTTTTCCAGTAGTCATGTATGAATATAAGAGTTGGACTATAAAGAAAGCTGAGCACCAAAGAATTGATGTTTTTGAACTGTGGTGTTGGAAAAGACTCTTGAGAGTCTCTTGGGCTGCAAGGAGATTCAACCAGTCCACCCTAAACAAAATCAGTCCTAAATATTCATTGGAAGGACTGATGCTGAAACTGAAACTCCAATACTTTGGCCATCTGATGTGAAGAATTGACTCTTTTGAAAAGAGACCGTAATGCTTGGAAAGATTAAAGACAGGAGGAGAAGTGGATGGCAGAAGATGAGATTGTTGGATGGCATCACCAGCTTGATGGACATGAGTTTGAGTAGGCTGCAGGTGTTGGTGATGGACAGGGAAGCCTGGCATGCTGCAGTCCATGCAATCACAAAGAGTCAGACATGACTGAGCCACTGAACTGAACTGAACTGATACTTGAATAATTATGATAAATCTACCATTTGTTGATCTCTTCCCATAGTCTGTGAATGTTAATTTTCACAATATTCTGCTATATATGTACTATTATTACAGTTTTATATATTGTGATGGAGCTGAAAAAGGACCTAGGTAGAAAGTGGGTGCGTGGCAGCCCTGGCCTGTGTCTCGCTTTCAGGTGCGCGGGCAGTCTGGACTGTTCCTTAGCAGTGCACTCAAGTGTTCCTTAACAGTGCAACACTTCCTCCTTTTCTTTTTATTCATTTCCGCTCAGGCTGGGAATAGACTTGTGTGACCCCTATTTTTCCTGGGACATCTTTGCAGACTTGTCACTTTCCTGTGGAGGAGGGGATCTTCCCTGGTAGCTCAGCTGGTAAAGAATCTACCTGCAATGCAGGAGACCCCATTTTGATTCCTGGATTTGGAAGATCCCTGGAGAAGGGATAGGCTACCCACTCCAGTATTCTTGGGCTTTCCTGGTGGCTCAGATGGTAAAGAATCTGCCTGTAATGTTGGAGACTGGAGTTCAATCCCTATGTGATGAGGATCCCCTGGAGAAGGGCATGGAAACCCACTGTAGTATGCTTGCCTGGAGAATCCCCATGGACAGAGGCACCTAGTGGGCTACAGTCCTTGGGATTGCAAAGAGTCTGACAGACTGAGTAAACAACAGAAAGGCTAGAGACCAGAATTAGAATGCTTGTCTATTTGTCTTTGTAGCCTGAGGTTTGCTGGCTTGTTTGTTTGTTTTCTCTATAGCATTAGAATCTGTTTCCAATATAAGCTATACTTTGTAAATAGTATAGTAAATTGTAAATAATTTTGTAGATATTACCTAATTATCTTCACCATAACACCATGGGCTAAGTTTGCTAGCTAAACCAACATTAAGACTCTGTTTTGAGATTCAAGAGTTTAAGTCCCTTTCTCAATTTCAAATATTTGGGTTTAAATTTAAATTCAGTTTAAATCCTGGTCTTCTAATGTCTTTTTTGTCTTCTCTTGAAGACAGAACACCTACTTAGTACAAAGAACTGGAGAAATATATAGATACAGAAAATCTGCCCAGAAGTAATAAAGGGGCTTCTGCATGTAGGTAAGACTTACATACTTTTAATTAACAATGCTAGGAAATATTCTATATGCATAAAGATAGAAAAAGCAATAGAAGTTCAGAAGGAAAAACGTGTTCGTGTGTGTGTGTGTGTGTGTGTGTGTGTGTGTGTTTATGTGATCAGAAAGGTAGAACCTGAGCTGATTCTTTAAAGAAGAATAGCATTTGATAGAAATGAGTGTCTGTTGTAAAGTAGGTATAGGAAAAGAGATGAGTGGTATTTGTGTGGCAAATGGCTTTTATCTTTGGTTATCCTCCTTGGCAATAAAATTAAAACAAACAAAACCCTCACAAAGTTTGATAGGAATCTCCAGTGAGTCATTCTTCTCAGGTTTAAATACTTCTCAGAGGTTCAGTAAGTTTGTTTGTTTGTTTTTTCCCTTTTCAGAATAAGTTTTCTTTTGTAACCACACAGACAGTGATTTTAAAGCATCTGCCAAAAGATTCAAAACAGTTGTTTACTTTTGCTTTTTGTTACTTGTCATAAATGAAATAGACCTAAGGTCAAATCACTCAGTGTTTTAAGACTGTAAGCTTTTCATCAGCATTTCACTTCCTTGTATTAGGCTTGCGTTCTGTTCCTTTCAATGATTAAACTTACTATTTTGAAAAATTTGAGCACCTTTTGCTCACAACCCACTAGTCATCATTGGAAAGTGTTTCTTATTTTCTAGCAGGATGATTTTTTTTCTGAAAAAAGTATACGTAACTAGACTATAATTATAAATTATTTTAACAAATTTGGAGTTTATTTTAGCTTTGCTCTTTCATTCATCTTCAGATTTTTGATAATTATAAGCACAGAAAAATAAAGCTTTTTCTTATATAATGATGATTATCTAAGCTATCAAGAAATCTCCTTATATATAAGTGTCACCCCCCAAAAAAAAAGATTTTTAAAAATATTTCCATAGGAACAAGCATTCATTTTCATTAAGTTATGGTAACAATAAAGAACATTTGAAATTGAACAAGTTTACCTATATTCACAGTATCTTCATTTTATTTTAACTTTTTTTCCTCCCAGGTTTGGTCATTTTATTCTCTTTCCATCCGTCCCTGCACACAAACACGCACACACACACAAATAAACAGTGAAGACATTCTTGCTGTTTTGAGTACTGTTTGTGACGATTTCAGTGTCATAAAAAATGTTTTTTTTCTTACTTCCTACACACTATTCATAATTATATATATATATTTTTGTTTTGCTCTGCTACATTATTTGCCAATTATTGAACAAGATATAAACATGTGTTTTTTTTTTTATTCCTGTTTCTCTTCCCCTTTTGGTTGTAACCTCTCTTCCTGTCTTTGTTCATCTCTGGTAGATTTAGATAGAATTAAAAAGGATAGAGCTTATCTAAACAAGAATACTTAAGCAGGACACCTTAAGCCCAAGACCAAACCTCTGCAAGTATGAATATGGCATTCAACAGTATCACTTGTCAAAGTTTCTAAGTCCTCCTTCCTTTAACCTGAGGAAACCTGGTAGCAGAAAACAAATTGCTGTTGAAATCAGTGTACCTGAGTCTAAATTCCAACTCTGCATGCACCAGTTGCACTTGGTTTGCACACGATATGATACATCAACTCTCTGGACCTTGATTTCTTTGTCTGTAAATGCAAGTGGTTAGATTTCTAAAATGTCGTGCATATAAGATAGACAAAGGAGAGGGGAGAGTGTCTGAAATGCCATATTTCTCTAACAGGAGCAAAGAATGGGATTGGTTTTATGGCCTTTTTAATGCATGATACTGGCTATACATTAAGTGGAAAACAAAAACTAGGCCGGTGAAGATTTAGAGCTGTTAGCAGATGATTGCTGCAGATTGAGACTCTGTAAAGAAGTCGCATATAACTGTGCACTCCATTAAAGCTTTAAATGGTGCGAGGAAGTCTGACTGAATAGAAACCAACTAAGAGAGGATGAATGGGCTAGAACAGGTTTACTGGTTCTGCATCATTGTGTTTCCGCATTGCATCTTGTCAACTAGCTAAAGGGAATAGTTCTCATTTCTTTTCAGTATTCTTGCATCTTAATTATGCTGCTATGAATCGAGAATCCTGTTCTTTCACACAGATGTCTGCTACCTCACTTTAGTAGTCTTGAATAACTGAAATGTGCTTCTGAGGTTGACATAGGAACAGATTAATGCATTTACTTATTACATTAAACTGTTCTTGTCATATGCTGGCAAAAGATATATTGGTGGATTCCTTCCTATTTATTTCTTTCCCTTTTGAAATTCTGTTTGAGTTGGATCAATTAGCATTATGGGATTGAAGAAGTTTTAAAAAAGATTGGCTGATGATTTTTCTGTCATCAGAAAAATGTTTGTTTGCTTGTTGCTTTACAACTGATGTCAGATCTCAATATGGCACTCTCAAAAATTAGGAAGATGAGAAAAATGTTGATTTAATGGAAAGAAAGAATATGAGTTCCTGGATGTATCTACATTTTACTGGGTGTGCCTTCTGTTACCTCTGTCTTCTAAACTCAGTTTGTAAGTGATTTTCAGTACAGAAATGATGAGGATGATCTAAACTAATCTGCAGAGCTTCTTGAGTGCATCATATAGGGAAGTGGAGGTAAATGTGTCTTATACAAATGACAATACATGTGTGAAGAGGACCTCTTACCATCACTGATCATCTTTTAACATACCCATTTGTACAAGGTGGTATTGTTGTTGTTGCTGGTTAGTCGTTCAACCATGTCTGACTCTTTTGCAACCCCATGGACTGCAGCATGCCAGGCCTCCGTGTCCCTCACCATCTCCCAGAGTTTGCCCAAGTTCATGTCCACTGGATTGGTGATACCATCCAGCCATTTCATCCTCTGACACCCTCTTCTTCTGCTTTCAATCTTTCCTAGCATCAGGGAGTTTTCCAATGAGTCAGCTGTTTGCATCAGGTGACCAAAATACTGAGGTGGTATACCTACTTTTAATAATAGTACTACAAAAATCCCTGTTTATTGAATAGATAACCTCTTTGTCTATTTGTTACAAATGCTATATATGATAAGTTGATTTATTTTTTGGTACAGGGATTGATCATCATTTAATTTACTGAAAAGTTCTTCTGTACTGTGGTTGTGGAAAGCACTTTTATTACACTAAGTACTTAGGCTAATTTTTTGAATGTCACACACAAGTAATTGGCAGGTTCAGGACTGAAACACCTGTAGGTCTGGCTCCTATGTTGCTGATGTTGCTGCTGCCATGTTCTGTGGCATGTTGCTTCTTGACCTGATCCCATCTCTACCCACTGCTTATTCACTTGATACTGAAAACTATTTACTCTGCTTTTCAAAGATCATCACTCTAGTTCAGCGAAAAATAGAAACTGATTGCAGTAAAGACCGAAACAGACTCGAACACTGGGTACATGTTAGGATGACCTCATTTTAGGTGGGAGACAAGGATACATTTCTATTATTTATATATGTGGTATAGGTAAGGCATATGGCATACATTTAAGACAAGGGATATCAGTAAAAAGGATATGCTTGTGGCAAACTCTTAGTTATGGACATTAAGTGCCTTAGAAGCAGAAACCCTGGTTTGAATGTGTGTGGCTTTGCCCAAGTCATTTAACCTCTGTAAACCACTCAATTTCTTCATTTGTAAAGTGGGTGTTTAGAAATATTTTCTGCATGATAGTGATATTGTGAGATCATCTGAGAATAAGAGGTCACAATACCAAGGAGTAAAGGGAAATTTTCACCTAACGGGGAAATGGACTTTCCATGTTAAAATATCCTTGTACAAATTTTTGGATTCATTTTCTAGTCAGTCTAGATTTAGATACTTTGCCTCTGTTTTATGTTGGTAATGACTGCCTCGGTTAAACACTGGCATTGGCATTTTTGTTTTTATGTGTGTGAAGCATCTCTTATGGAAACAAAATTAAACCATGGTTCTGCTCCACCCAGAAATGTCATGTTGCTGCCATTAGCAAGCTGTAGTAAAATGTTTGGAAGATATCAATAATGGATTATGATATAAATATTTATTTGGTGTGATGTGGTAGTTACTTTCCATCCAGCTGGGGACATGCAAAATTGAATAGATACTGACGCTAAACAGGACTTTAATTAAGTGGCTGTAGCATAATTCTTCTCCAATATTAAACAAATACCATCTTTAAGACTGTTGGAGATAAAGTATACTTTGGAATTCTGGTGGCAGCAAAAGTCTCTCTAATAACATATACATTATTTTAATGGATTATGAACATAGTATGACTTCATTAATATCCATATTTTTCCAAGTTTACACAATGGGTAGAAAAAAATGAGAAACATATGCCTGTGTAATAAGTGCCTAGATATTTTGGAAATAAAAAGTAAGATACTGAATATGTTTGTCCCATAAATAATTGTCATATTAAGGCATTGCAATCAGTTTGAATGTTCCTTTTTTATTTTGTTGCTTGATTTTTCCTTCTGAGAAACTATATTAAGAAAGACAGGTACTTCTAGAACAATGTGGAAATTTTGTTTTAGTAGCCTTTTAGAATTAAGCTGCATATGTACAATAGTTGTAATAAGAATTTAAGCACAAATATATCTCTAAACTGCTGTATAAATTCCTTAGAAGATAAAAGATGTCACACCTGGATCACAGTTATGAAATGGATCCACAACTAAACCATCCCTTATGTTTTCCCTAAAGATTATCACAGGCAAATGATGTAAGCTGTTTTAATATCACAAAGATTCTCTAGGCAATCTCTTTTTTGCTACTGCCTCAGTAGTGGGTACTTTATTGAACGCTAAGGGCTTTACAAATATGAACTTACACAAAACTTATTGCAAAACTGCTAAAAACTACTTATTCCAAGATTGAAGATAGGGCAAAATGATTATTTCTTGATTTTTAAGATTTCATACTAGATTTTTTTCAATAAACCCAACTGAGCCTCTTCTGACACATGCAGAACATGTAACTTTGTTTGGCTACCAATCAATGAATAATAAATGTGCAGATGGTTTAAGGCTTTTTTAGGTTAGAAGTTGACTTGCAAAAATTAACAAGTTCCTATACTTTAATAGCCCTGGAGATATATCAACTCCAAAGATAATATATTTTTATAGCTCCGTTGAAATTTAAGCTAGCAAACACTACATCAGTTTACAATTTTACTTCAATATTCCTTTGTAGCTACTTTATCTTTCTGCTGATTTCTTCATAAAAATGTTGTTAGGTAACACTTTACCAACTGCTAACTAGGACTTTGCTGAAGGAATTTATCTCTTTAGCTATCACACTTATACTGGTATTATCCTCATTTTGCAGATGGTGAAATTGTAGCCATCTTAAATAACTTGTCCAAATTCAAGCAGTTAGGAAGGAGGTAAAGCTGGGATTTAATTTCATGTGCTTTCTCTTTAAAGTCTATTTTCTTCACCATAAGGAATTTGGCATCTCTCATTTGCCAAGATATTTATTAATTATATATGCTCTCTCCACATGTGAACAACAAGCAAATCCCTAATCTTTTCATTCAACACACGAGGCATTAATTGTAGTCCTCTGTGTACAAATACTTGCTATGGCCTTTAGCCTTTCCCCTCCCACAAAATAGTTATGGAGAGCCAGTCAATGAAAACATATTGAACTAAGGTGTACTTCAATTTGGGTCTCAATAATTTTTTGTGTAGTGGGAACAAGCATCTTATTAATCATCAAAGAATTTCTTACAGCTTGAGATCACATGTTCTGCTTAATAGAATTGAGTTTGTGGTAGAGTGTGTCTTTGACTGGTGAAGGTATTGTTTCTAA
This sequence comes from Antilocapra americana, assembly GCA_007570785.1. NCBI lineage: Eukaryota > Metazoa > Chordata > Mammalia > Artiodactyla > Antilocapridae > Antilocapra > Antilocapra americana. Next base: position 13,218,278 of record ML664161.1, on the reverse strand, counting down.
TTTAAATCTCATTTGAAAAGACAACTACAAAACCTAAGAACAAGACTGATGGTCCAGAAAGGCATTAAGATTTCATATGGTAGTGACTCCTGGATTTCAGTTTGATAACTCAGAGGTAATCAGGACTACTGTAAAAGTGATTAATCAGTTATCATGATATTTGTAGCTAACTTAAAAGTCCTGTATATGCTTAGATGATTTTATTGAAAATACCAGTATAAGGGAATATTTCATGCAAAGATGGGCTCAGTAAAGAACAGAAATGGTATGGACCTAAAAGAAGCAGAAGATATTAAGAAGAGGTGGCAAGAATACACAGAAAAACTATGCAAAAAAGATTTTCATGACCCGGATAATCACAATGGTATGATCACTCACCTAGAGCCAGACATCCTGGAATTAGAAGTCAAGTGGGCCTTAGGAAGTATCACTACGAACAAAGCTAGTGGAGGTGATGGAATTCCAGTTGAGCTATTTCAAATCCTAAAAGATGATGCTGTGCAAGTAGTGTTCTCAATATGCCAGCAAATTTGGAAAACTCAGCTGTGGCCACAGGACTGGAAAAGGTCAGTTTTCATTCCAATCCCTAAGAAAGGCAATACCAAAGAATGCTCAAACTAACACACAGTTGCACTCATCTCACGTGCTAGCAAAGTAATGCTTAAAATTCTCCAAGTCAGGCTTCAGCAATATGTGAACCATGAAACTACAGATGTTCAAGCTAATTTTAGAAAAGGCAGAGGAACTAGAAATCAAATTGCCAACATCTGTTGCATCATCAAAAAAGCAAGAGATTTCCAAAAAAACCATCTATTTCTGCTTTAGTTACTATTACAAAGGCTTTCACTGTGTGGAACACCACAAACTGTGGAATATTCTTCAAGAGATGAAAATAACAGACCACCTCACCTGCCTCCTGAGAAATCTGTATACAGGTCAGGAAGCAACAGTTAGAACTGGACATGGAACAACAGACTGGTTCCAAATAGGAAAAAGAATTTCAAGGCTGTATATTGTCACCCTGCTTATTTAACTTCTATGCAGAGTACATCATAAGAAATGCTGGGCTGGATGAAGCACAAGCTGGAATCAAGATTGCCAGAGAAAAAATAAAAAACCTCAGATATGCAGATTATAAACCCTTATGGAAGAAAGCAAAGAACTAAAGAGCCTCTTGATGAAAGTGAAGAGGAGAGTGAACAAGTTGGCTTAAACCTCAACATTCAAAAAACTAAGGTCATGGTATCCAGTCCCATCACTTCATGGCAAATAGAAGGGGAAACAGTGGAGACAGTGGCAACTTTACTTTTGGGGCTCCAAAACCACTGCAGATGGTGACTCTAGCCATGAAATTAAAAGACACTTGCTCCTTGAAAGAAAAGTTATGACCAACCTAGACAGCATATTAAACAGCAGAGACATTACTTTGCGAATAAAAGTCTGTCTAGTCTAGTTCAGTTCAGTTCAGTCGCTCAGTTGTGTCTGACTCTTTGTGACCCCATGAACTGAAGAAAGCCAAGTCTTCCTGTCCATCACCAACTCCTGGAATCCACCCAAACTCACGTTCATTGAGTCAGTGATACCATCCAACCATCTCATCCATCCTCTGCCATCCACTTCGTCTCCTGCCCTCAATCTTTCCCATGGATCAGTGTATTTTCCAATGAGTCAGCTCTTTGCATCAGGTAGCCAAAGTGTTGGAGTTTCAGCTTCAACATCAGTCCTTCCAATGAACACCCAGGACTGATCTGCTTTAGGATGGACTGGTTGGATCTCCTTGCATTCCTAGGGACTCTCAAGAGTCTTCTCCAACACCACAGTTCAAAAGCATCAATTCTCCTGTGCTCAGCTTTCTTTATAGTCCAACTCTCACATCCATACATGACACTGTAAAAACCATAGCCTTGACTATATGGACCTTTGTTGGCAAAGTAATGTCTCTGCTGTTTAATATGCTGTCTAGGTTGGTCATAACTTTCCTTCCAAGTAATAAGTGTCTTTTAATCTCATGGCTGCAATCACCATCTGCAGTGATTTTGGAGCCCCCCAAATAAAGTCTGACATTGTTTCCTCTGTTTCCCCATCTATTTGCCATGAAGTGAGGGGACCAGATTTCATGATCTTAGTTTTATGAAAGTTGAGCTTTAAGCCAACTTTTCCACTCTCCTCTTTCACTTTCATCAAGAGCTTCTTTAGTTCTTTTCCATTTTCTGTCATGAGGGTGATGTCATCTGCATATCTGAGTTTACTGATATTTCTCCCTACATCTTGATTCCAACTTGTGCTACCTCCAGCCTAGCATTTCTCATGATGTATTCTGCATATAAGTTAAATAAGCAGGATGACAATGTACAGCCTTGACATATTCCTTTTCCTATTTGGAACCAATCTGTTGTTACATGTTCAGTTCTAACTGTTGCTTCCTAACCTGCATACAGATTTCTCAAGAGGAAAGTCAGGTGGTCTGAAATTCCCATCTCCTTCAGAATTTTTGACAGTTTATTGTGATCCACACAGTCAAAGGCTTTGGCATAGTCAATAAAGAAAAAATAGATGTTTTTCTGAAACTCTTTCCATGCTTTTCTGATGATCCAGTGGGGGTTTGCAATTTGATTTCTGGTTCTTCTGCCTTTCCTAAAACCAGCTTGAACATCTGGAATTTCACAGTTCACGTATTGCTAAAGCCTGGCTTGGAGAATTTTCAGCATTACTTTACTAGCGTGTGAGATGAGTGCAACTTTGTGGTAGTTTGAGTATTCTTTGGCATTCCTTTATTAGGGATTGGAATGAAAACTGACCTTTTCCAGTCCTGTGTCCACAGCTGAGTTTTCCAAATTTGCTGGCATATTGAGAATACCACTTACACAGCATCATCTTTTAGGATTTGAAATAGCTCAACTGGAATTCCATCACCTCCATTAGCTTTGTTCATAGTGATACTTCCTAAGGCCCATTTGATTTCTAATTCCAGGATGTCTGGTTCTAGGTGAGTGATCATACCATCGTAATTATCTGGGTCATGGATATCTTTCTTGTACAGTTCTTCTGTGTATTCTTGCCACCTCTTCTTAATCTCTTCTGCTTCTGTTAGGTCCCTATGTTTTCTGTCCTTTATTGAAGCCATTTTCCATAAAATGTTCCCCTGATGTCTCTAATTTTCTTCAAGAGAGCCATAGTCTTTCCCATTCTATTGTTTCCTATTTCTTTGCATTGATCACTGAGGCTTTCCTATCTTTCCTTGCTGTCCTTTGAAACTCTGCATTTAAATGGGTATATCTTTCCTTTTCTCCTTTGCTTTTCACTTCCCTTCTTTTCACAGCTATTTGTAAGGCCTCCTCAGGCAGCCATTTTCCTTTTTTCATTTCTTTTTCTTGGGGATGGTCTTGATTTCTTTCTCCTGTACAATGTCATGAACCTCCACCTATAGTTCATCATGCACTCTGTTGATCATATCTAGTTCCTTAAATCTATTTCTCACCTCCACTGTATAAGGTCATAAGGGATTTGATCTAGGTCATACCTGAATGATCTAATGGTTTTCTCCACTTTCTTCAATTTCAGTCTGAATTTGGCAAATAGGAGTTCATGATCTGAGCCACAGTCAGCTCTGGTCTTGTTTTTGCTGACTGTATAGAGCTTCTCCATTTTTGGCTTCAAGAATATAATCAGTCTGATTTCAGTGTTGACCATCTAGTGATGTCCATGCGTAGTCTTCTGTTGTGTTGTTGGAAGAAGGTGTTTGCTATGACCAGTGTGTTCTCTGGGCAGAACTGTATTAGCCTTTGCCCTGCTTCATTCTGTACTCCAAGGCCAAATTTTCTTGTTACACCAGGTGCTTCTTGACTTCCTACTTTTGCATTCCAGTCTCCTATATTGAAAAGGACATCTTTTTTTGGATGTTAGTTCTAGAAGGTCTTCTAGGTCTTCATAGAACCATTCAACTTCAGCTTCTTCAGAATTACTGGTCGGGGCATAGACTTGGATTACCGTGATATTGAATGGTTTGCCTTGGAAATGAACAGGGATCATTCTGTAGTTTTTGAGATTGCATCCAAGTACTGCATTTCAGACTCTTTTGTTGATAGTCATTTGAGTTAAATTCACTCATTCCAGTCCATCTTAGTTCGCTGACTCCTAGAATGTCAGTGTTCACTCTTGTCATCTCCTGTTTGACCACTTCTAATTGGCCTTGATTCATGGACGTAACATTCCAGGTTCCTATGCATCGGACCTTGCTTCTATCACCAGTCCCATCCACAACTGGGTATTGTTTTTGTTTTGGCTCCATCCCTTCATTCTTTCTGGAGTTACTTCTCCACTGATCTCCAGTAGTATATTGGGCACCTACTGACCTGGGGAGTTTATCTTTCAGTGTCCCATATTTTTGCCTTTTCATACTGTTCATAGGGTTCTCAAGGCAAGAGTACTGAAGTGGTCAAGGCTATGGTTTTTCCAGTAGTCATGTACAGATGTGAGAGTTGGACTATAAACAAAGCTGAGTGTAGTGAACTGATGCTTTTTACTGTCGTGTTGGAGTAGATTCCTGAGAGTCCCTTGGCCTGCAAGGAGATCCAACCAGTCCATCCTAAAGGAATTCAGTCCTAAATATTCATTGGAAGGACTGATGCTGAAGGTGAAACTCCTATACTTTGACCACTTGGTGCTAAGAATTAACTCATTTGAACAGAGCCTGATGCCAGAAAAGATTGAGGGCAGGAGGAGAAGTGGATGACAGAGGCTGAGTTGGTTGGATGGCATGACCCACTCAATGGACATGAGTTTGAGTAAACTCTGGAAGTTGGTTTTGGACAGGGAGGCCTGGCGTGCTGTAGTCCATGGGGTCACAAAGAGTCGGAGATGACTGAGCCGTTGAACTGAGACTGAACATTTCTGAATTTGTTTTCTTATTTTTTGTTAGGAAAGTTTGCTCTTTATTTTATTTTTTTTGTTTGTTTTCAAGTAAACTTCAGGTGATTGGGACCTTCAGTGCCCAGGAGTGTGATTAAATGATTAAAATCTCTGCAAATGTAGGACTAAAGTCTCCCTGTGCCAGAAGAGAACTGTGTTTTTCATGAAGAGTGTAGTTTTGGAAGTTTTGCTTTCTATATTACATTATAAAGAGAAATGGATGAGGTCACAACATACTGACCTTGGTACTCTAAGCTGACCAGTTCTAAGAATATTCATTATAGGTGGTGCCATAAGAGGTGGTTTAGATTTGAGATATGGTCTGACTCACTTTAAGTGATTTAAGAAGTTTATCACTTTGACCTGAATTCCTCTCTTGTTCTGAAGCAGAAGACGATAAAAAGACAATTCCCCAAAGGGGTTTTCACAACTGTCTAAAGGTCAAGCATTCACAGTCTGTCTTACTGAGCAAGGTTATAGGAATCTCATATTAATAACAGGAGTTCAGAATAGGTTTCACCAAGGTCAGGACCAGAGCATAGTGTGTGTTTAGAGGGCAGTTATGCCCGTGTGTGTGTGTGCTAAGTTGCTTCAGTCGTGTCTGACTCTGCAATGCTATGGACTCTAGCCCACCAGGCTCCTTTCTGTCCATGGAACTCTCCAGGCAAGGATACTGAAGTGGGTTGCCATGCCCTCCTCCAGGGGATCTTCCCGACCCAAGGACTGAACCCCAGTCTCTTCCATCTCCTGCACTGGCAGGTGGGTTCTTTACCACTAGCACCACCTGGGAAGCCCATTTATGCCCATGATCATCCTTATATTTATGGTAACATGTGTATTAAAACACTGTGTAGAATGAGGAAGAAAAGCTGCTTTAAGTTTGCCTTTCTTGCTATCAAAGTAATTCAGTTTGCAAATTTAATGAAATAAATACTGCTTTGGATGCTTGCTTATGATTATGTTCTATGCCAAATTCTAAATGCTTCCCATTTGAGTTCAAAACTTAGACTTGTGTATCTTTAGTGTCACCCAAGAGTTAAGCCCCTTTCTCCTTTTTAGATAAACATTATTTGTCTTTTAAATAAATAGTTCAAAAGCACATTGATTTTAAATTTTTTCCCCCTTTTTTATTTTTAATTTTATTTTTTTTCAATGAAATATTTTTTTTATTAGTTTTGCCATACAATGACATGATATCGCCATGGGTTTACATATGCTCCCCCTCCAGGACCCCCCTCCCTCCTTCCTCTCCCCAGGAAATCTTGTTGCACCAGCCCCGAGCATCAATCCTGGGCTGGCGATTGATTACACATATGGTAATTAACATGTTTCAATGCCATTCTCCCATATCATCCCACCCTTTCCCTCATCCACAGAGTCCACAAGTCTATTCTATACATCTGCGTTCCTTTTGCTGTCTCGCATGCTGGGTTCTCGTTACCATCTTTCTAAATTCCATATATATGCGTTAATATACTGTATTGTTGTTTTTGCTTCTGGCTTACTTCACTCTGAATAATGGGCTCCAGTTTCGTCCATCTGAGTAGAACTGATTCAAATGAATTTTTTTTAAATGCTGAGTGATATTCCATTGTGTATATGTACCACATCTTGTCATTGATGTTGCTTAATCGCCTAAGTTGTTTGTGGCTCTTTTGCTACCCTGTGGGCTACAGCCTCCCCAGGCTCCTCACTCCGTGGGGTTTTCCAGGCAAGAATACTGAAGTGGATTGCCATTTCCTTTTCCTGGGGGATCTTCCTGACCCAGGGATTGAACCCATGCCTCCTGCATTGGCAGATGGATTTTTTACTGCTTAGTCACCAGAGAAGCATCCCCCCCAAAACACTGATTTTTAAAATTTCTGACCATGCAAGAGAATTTTTTTAATACTCTTAATCAGCATTATTTATTTGGATACAACTTTTTGTTTTGTGGTGAATTAGTGATGAATTAATGCACCCTTTAGAGGTACATCCAATGTATCACATCAAAGGCACAGGGCTTGTACCGAGTTCTCATAATCAGCACTCTGGCTTTCTGAGTGTATTTTTGAGCTGGAAAAAGGTATTCGTATTTCATTAACTACTAAGACTGTCATGTGTTTCTGCATTTCAAAGAGAAAATGTTATTTATTGTGTTTTGTTCTCAGTGATTGAAGCATTCAAACCTTTTGGGTGTATTCGTGTGTAATGTGCCATTATCTCAAAAGCTTCAGGCCTTGTGTGACATCGAGCTGAAACTGGGCATTTATTTCCACTCTGCTTATTCTTGTATAACACATGTGCATGGAGTTGGAAAAAAAGTGGTATATGTTTAAAGTGGGCACTGAAGAATTCTTCGGTTTTCAGTTTAAAACAAAGGGAAAGGTATCTCAAATGGAAGACCAGGCATCTAAGATGACAGGAAAATATTTTCATTTTAAAATCTCCCCAAAGATCACATAACATGAACCAGAAAACAGATTTCTAGTGTTGGGAAACACTTTACTTGTGGTTTATGCATCTTTTCTCTTAAATATTTTTTACCCATTGTCCAAATATGAGGAGGAAGAAATTTGGCTTAGTAGGAATTCATTTAAGAAGATTTGAACTTAGTTCATTGTAAACCCTGTGTGGGTAAATAGTGGGATATAGTTTCTATTAATCTTTTATGAAAATTTATCCACACAAAGAACAGCAACTTTTCTTGGTATTTATCATGTTGTGCTTTGACCCGCATGTTAAGTGGGATATAAACACATTTAGAGATAATGGTAAGGGAATATGAAGCTCTCATGTTAGGAGTGGTTGAGAGAGTTGAGATAGATTAGAGAAGATATGATTGCTATCTTCAAATGTGTTAAGAATTATCATGGAGAAGAGGGATTAAACTCATTATGTATCACCCTCCAGAAGATGAGAGCTTGGAGAAATAAGTAGAAGCCATAGGGAGTTAAATTTCAGCTCAATAGAAGCAAAATATTGAGTCCAAATAACCTAAGGAAGGAAGGCTGCCTCTGCAGGGTTTGCGCACTGAACCAGTAGACAAACGTATAAGGATTTGCATTCACTTGCAAGGGCTGCTCTACAATGACATGGTGTATTGAATGAGTAGTTGGAATGAGTGTGGTACTTTGATTCCATAATATATTGCTTTAGACAATATTTGCATGACAATTTTAACTAAAATTTGAGTCAGATTGTTTTTTTAAATAAAAACAACCTATGATATTCTTGAATACTTTACTTCATTTACTGCAAAAGGAATAAACCCACAGCACAATGTAAACTAAAGAAGATACATCTGCGCCTTTATGCTAAGGGTAGAATCCTTGAACATAACAAGTAGATAAAACTACTGGAATCATTGAGTCCAGCCCATTAATTGTAGAAATGATAAAATTGAGATTTAAATATGTGATGTGACTGGCAAAAAGTTTGCAGAATTAAATGTGGGGTTGGAGTAGAAAAGAATTCATATTCCTAGTTAGATCCTTTTATACTACAAGAATTGAAAAGAATGTGTGCTTTGTGCTGGAATGCTACCAGCAACTGTAAAAATAAAGTTACTAAAAAGGCTTAATTCTTTTGAACCCTGACTCATTGTGTGTGTGTATGTGTGTAGTTGTATGTGTGTAAGCTTGCTCACTGATGAACTTGAGCTGTTTACCTCAGGGCTTTTTCTCCAGTTGCTATAACTGGTGCTAAGATCTTTGCCCCATTCTTTATATTTAGTAGGTCCTTAATTCTGGAAACTCTTAGAGCCCCATTAAACAAAACTTTTTTTATAGCTTTCTGATTCAAATGTGGCCAAATATGAGGATAGTGTTTTAATATGCAAGGAAGTAGAATTTCTTTGTCCAGTCTTTTTATGGATGTCAATACGACTCTCCACGTATCAGCCACACCCCAAATTTACAAACACACATAAACACGCAGTATTTTATCAGGATAGGTATCCAACTGCATGCAAAAGGTGTTTGAATAATATGTATTATTGCTAAAGGAAGAAGGCTAAAGTTGTATCCTGTCAAAGACATATTGAGTTATGACCAAAACACACCAGAATTCTATAACTCTGTCAAATGGATTCTTTGCAGCTGATTAGACCAAATATTAGCTTATATACCTTTTTTTTTTGCTTTGTGCTTTGTTAGTGAAGTGTATATGTAGCTAGAAGAGGTGATCATATTCATCAACAAAATTAAAGAAAATTTAACTGTTGCAGTGGATTCACACAAATATCTCAGTAAGTGAGAAATCTGTTGGTTTTATTTCCTCTCTTGGTAGTTATGAGACTAAGCCACTACCAAGGTTTCCCTCTTTTGTTTACTTCTCTGTGTATGGCTTAGTTTTCAGAGTAGGTTAGAACAATTTTTTTTTTTAATCTGCAATATAAAACCTGCCAAATACTGACCATTCAGTGGGCTCATTCCTACTTAAATTGGCCACTTGCTTTTTTTCATTCTGAGAAAACAAGAGACCAGTTGCACCTGCCTTGAGCCTGATGGAGATTCAGAAAAGGAATATTTTAACAGATATGTTTTGGTGTGTGGTTCATCCTTCATAGTAAAGCAGTGACATTTTCATACTGCAATGTGTAGCAATATATTTGTGATTATTTTGCTTGTTTTTTAATGTAAATTTTGTTGTAAAATGCAAGGTGATTTGACGCCAGTAACTCACTGAATTTGTTCTTTGAATTTAAAAGGCATAATCAAAAAACTTTTCTCTAGGTTGATAATGAAAACTCATTGATGTGCAAGTTTAATGAATATGTGGGAAAATAAGGAAACAAGTATAAAGCAATTAGTATACATACACATAGGAAAGAAAGAGCTGGTGCAATAACGAGTGTACTTTTGATCCCAGGAAAAATGTTACAGATAAAGGTCGAATAATCTTATTTGGATTATTGTATGCATGTGTGTGTGTGTGTGTGTGTGTTTGTGTGTGTATTCTTTTTTTTTCTGGCTATGTAGGTTAGAGTAAAATACAGTACGTTTTGGTCAGAACTCTGAAATTTTTCCCTCTGATATATTAGTTAATCAAAAGGAGGATGTGGTTTAGATTGATCAAGTCCAAGGAACATGATCATTTTATAGAGAGATCAAGAGATATACACCACTTGGGGTAGATGGGGATTGTCATTATATTGGCCAGTATATTTTGGTTGCTAAATAGAACAGATTGTGTTACATTGTTTCATTTGAATTATTTTTATACCTCTCATTGTATAAAAGAGAAAGTCCATTATGCTAATTCGCCAATCAAGGTCCCCCATTCTCTGCCTACTACCCATTCTCCAATATTATCTCTGATCAATACTTCCTATGGGTATTATAATCCAGGAGTGAAAAGCTATTTGTACACACCCAGCTATTCTTCAATTCTGTGCCTCTGAGTGATGCTGAAATGAGCCAAGGAATGCCAAGGATTGTCAGGAGCTACTGCCAGCTCCAAAATTACTGTGAATGGTGACTGCAGCCATGAAATTAAAAGATGTTTGCTCTTTGAAAGAAAACATATGACAAACCTAGGCAGAATATTAAAAAGAAGATATATCACTTTGATGATAAAGGCCTGTATATTCAAAGCTATGGGTTTTCCAGTAGTTATGTATGGATGTGAGAGTTGGACCATAAAGAATGCTGAGTGCTGAAGAACTGATGCTTTCGAACTGTGGTGGGAATTAAAGAAGAGGAAGTAGACAAAAACCCAAGAATTCATGCTTTTTACATCTTGTCTGAAATTCTTCTCCCTAACTCTACAGTTTTATCATATTCTACCTTTTAGATAATTTCATATGATGTTTTCACCAAATGTTGCTCCACTTCCTCTTGAGAGTCCCCTGGACAGCAACGAGATCAAAGCTGTCTGTCTTAAAAGAAATCAACCCAGAAAATTCATTGGAAGGACTGATGCTAAAACTCCAATACTTTGGCCACTTGATAAAAAGAGCTGACTCATTGGAAAAGACCCTGATGCAGGAAAAGATTGAGGGCAGGAGAAGAAGGGGATGACAGAGGATGAGATGGTTGGATGGCATCACTGACTCAATGGACACAAGTTTGAGTAAACTCTGGGAGTTGATGATGGACAGGGAGGCCTAGCATGCTGCAGTCCATGGGGTCGCAAAGAGTTGGACACGACTGAGTGACTGAACTGAACTCATATAGGAATGTGTCTGAAACCACATCTACGGTGGCTGCCCATCTCCATTTTGATTTTTGATAACTTGAAATATGTCATCAAACCCAAAAAAGACAAAGCCACTAATGACACATGGATTTCATGAATGACATTTTGAGTTACCCCACCAAAGAACCCGGACAAACTTAAGAGCTTGTTGAAGAACTTAGAGCACATCACAATCCCACTCTGGTTTTTACCTTGATGCCTTATTTTACTGGCAAAGCTCTGGATTTAGTTTTTCCACAAGGCCTTAATGCAATGGTCATAGCCTTGATTTGATAGAAAATAATGTTATCTTTCGACTCAAAATTAGTTGGCTTTATATGTCTTTTAAATTTTGCTAAAGTTTAATAGTTTCCTTATTGCATATGTTTCTTGAAATTTTTTTGTCAAAAGAAGCTGTCAAAAAAAATAAAAGGAAGCAAATGAAAACCCAAGAGTTTGTGTTTTTTGCATCTTGTCTGAAGTTCCTCTCCCCAACTCTGCAGGTTTATCATATATTCTACCCTTTACCTAATCTCATACGATGTTTTCACCAAATGTTATTCCAGTAGATAGCATAGTTTGTCACTTTACTTTTTCAGTTTTTTACCATATTTCTCACCATTTTTCTAGCCTCCTATAATTGTTCCCTTGTTTACAGTTACCTGGTCCAAAATCCAGAGCTTCATATTTTAAAACTTTTGTCACAGCAGCAACACATTCTGGTCAATGTATACATTGGTTCACTCAATAATGTTATTTAACAAACCACTCCAAGGCTTAGTGACTTAAAACACAGTCATGTATACTTGTAGGTTATCTGGGAAATCTGCTATTAAACTCTATTGTTGACTTCAAGACAAGTTGAGTACAAGTCTTGTGTCTCTCCTTGTGTCAGTGGGCCACCCAGGATTTATCCATTTCATGAGAAAAGATAGCAGTGTGAGAAATCATGCTCAACTTTTCTATTTGAAGACTCTGTTGGAAAATGTCTGGTAATAACTTTTGGAAAACAGTTATGTATGGCCTGTTTAAAAGTATTTTTCTCCAAAGAGATTCTAATGTTGCTTCTAATCGTATGGTTGGTGCCCAATCAGGAAGTGCTGTAACTTAGATCTTTGTGTTGAGGTGTCTTGAATTACTTGGGTAGTAGGAGTGAAGGTCCAAAGCTAAATGAGTAATAATAAAGAGCTCAGGGGAAAAACATTTTCTTTCTGCCGACAACAAACGCCAGAACATGTATCCCCTCCATCTTACATTGCAACATGTTTTGTTTTTGTTTTTCCTTTTTCTAATGTAGAATTAAATATTGCTTCATAAGATTTTTGAGTGATTTCTCCCTCTTCCTTTCCAGTTCCTAATTCTTGTCATCTCACACTTCTAGAACTAGTAATTAAGGTCTATTTTACCTTTTTCAGTTATATAATCAGTTATAATTACCTAATTTTAGTTGATATAAATTATAATACCTTGACAACATGTTTTATATTTATTTGTTTACCAATTTCCAATGCAATTTTAAACTTCTGTATTGGGAACAGAAATTCTGAGTTTGACTTATAGCAGCAATTTCTTGGAAGTTGGTATCTCAATGGAAATTGGGAAAATTGAGTTACAATTGACTTCATAGTAAAGGTTGCCCATTTTCTTTCTAGGGAAAATCAGGTAAATTATTCTGAAAAACATAGAGTAAAAGTCCTTATTATCTGGGTCTGTTTGCAAATATCTCAAAGACTATTTTAATAATATTCCAGGAGATTAAAAAAAAGATCCTTGAATCTGGTAACTTTAAAACAAACTTATTTTAGATACCAAATAAATTACTTTCTCTGCTTTTAATAGAACTTTTCCCCTTTTATTTGCATTATATCATTTCCTTAGGAAAAAGATTCAAAAGCTCCTATATTTATAGTTAAGCTAAATATATCTCCATTTAAAAAGCATCTCTTCTCATAATGTAACCTTAGTTTGGGTTAATGGAATCATACTTTCAGAGGAATCTGAATAAAGATTAGAGAATTTATGAGCTAAGTTTGGAAATGTTTCATGTAAGTAAGTTCTAGCTGAGTTATGATAATTTTTGCTTGATTTCTTATTGAATTTTGTGCTTCTTAAAAGTAAACATAATGTTCAGGATCTTAATAGATATCTATTGGTCTTTGTAAAATGTGTAGACAAATTAGATTTCTTGAAAGATATTGTAAATGTCTTATCTCTAAAGGTCTGACCAGGAGCTGTAATGGCATGAAAGTGAAAGTCACTCAGTCATATATGACTTTTTGCAACCCCATGGACTATATGGTCCATAGAATTCTCCAGGCCAAAATCCTGGACTAGGTAACCTTTTCCTTCTCCAGAGGATCTTCCCAACCCAGGGATTGAACCCAGGTCTCCCACCTTGCAGGTGGACTCTTTATCAGCTGAGCCACAAGAGAAGACCTGTAGTGGCATAGTAAAAAAAATAAATCACATCTGTTTATTTATATAGTAGCATTATATTTAATTATTAACCCACTGCAAGATGGGGAATAAGATTCCTTATATTATTTCTAGCAGGTAAATTTGGTCTTCAAATGCTTAAGTTCAGTTCTCTATCATACATCCAAAACTGCCTCTTTGATTATTTAAAGGCTTTTATTTTGGTTATTTTAAATATTTATATTAAAATACACTTTTTCAGGTTTAAAGGTTGTTTTGATTATTTTACTTTAAAGGTTATTTTGATTATTTTAACTATTTGTATTAAAATAAACTTTTTCAGATTTTGGCAATGAGTTAAATGGGAAGATTTAGTCAAACAAGAACAGAATGTATTTAGCTTAATTGTACTGACCTTTACTTTTGTATCAGCAAATTTTATTAAAAAGGACATTTGAGGATAATGTGCATATGCTATATAAATCCTTAACAAAAATTAGTGAAGATACTCCTGATAACTATTTGTGGTTATATTCACAGAAGAGAAATACATGGCTATTTAAAAACAAGCATCTCTTATTCTAAAGTAGTAATTGTACTAAATAATAATCCCAGTGGTATATATATTCTCCTAATTGGGAAAGGAGTATGTCAAAGCTGTATATTGTCACCCTGCTTATTTACCTTATATGAAGAGCACATCATGTGAAATGCTGGGCTGGATGAAGCACAAGCTAGAATCAAGATAGCCTGAGAAAAAAATCAATAACCTCAGATATGCAGATAATACCACCCTTATGAAAGAAAGTGAAAAAGAACTAAAGAGCTGTCAGAGGACGTTCAACTTTAAAGAATCCAATATGTCGTTTTCTTCTTTTGTATGCTGTTTCTCAAGGGCCCTCTGTTCCTTATCAGTTCCTGGAAAACAGGAAGGAGCAGAGCTGTATGCAGTTCTCAGGACTGAGGTCATGAGACAGAGAGCATGTGTGTATTCCCCTCAATGACCTTTTACTTTAATGTAAGCTATTCAGTCATGTTCCTATTACTCAGGATATGGGTTGTCTTCTGGCCCCATGACAACTGTTATTCACCTAGTTTTGTTTTTGCTCACCTTTATTTTTGTTGCCTAAAGCTTCCTTGTATGGAGATATATAAGCACACGCTGCTACAAAAAAGTACCCTTGTTTCACTCAAGACTTGTATCCCCTGTGTCCTTCTTCTCGTTGATTCCAGTCCCCAGGTCCCAGCCTATAAAGACTGTGACAAAGAGCCTCTTGATGAAAGTGAAAGAGGAGAGTGAAAAGTTGGCTTAAAACTCAAAATTCAGAAAACTAAGATCATGGCATCTGGTCCCTTCATTTCATGGCAAATAGATGGAGAAACAATGGAAACAGTGACAGATTTAATTTTGTGGGGCTCCAAAATCACTGCAGATGGTGACTGCAGCCATGAAATTAAAAGATGCTTGTTCCTTGGAAGAAAAGTTATGACCAACCTAGACAACATATTAAACAGCAGAGACATTACTTTTCCAACAAAGGTCCATCAAGTCAAACCTATGATTTTTCCATTAGTCATGCATGGATGTAAGAGTTGGACCTCAAAGAAACCTGAGTGCTGAAGAATTAATGCCTTTAAGCTGTGGTGTTGGATAAGACTCTTGAGAGTCCCTTGGGCTATAAGGAAATCCAACAAGTCCATCCTAAAGGAAATCCGTCCTGAATATTCATTGGAAGGACTGATGCTGAAGCTTAACTCCAGTACTTTGACCACCTGATACAAAGAACTGAATCATTTAAAAAGACTCTGATTCTGGGAAAGATTGAAGGCAGGAGGAGAAGGCAACAACAGTAGATGATATGGTTGGATGGCATCACCAGCTCAATGGGCATGAGTTTGAGTAAACTTCACGAGTTGGTGATAGACAGGGAAGCCTGGTATGCTGCAGTCCATGGAGTTGCAAAGAGTTGAATACAACTGACTGAACTGAACTGAACTGAATTGGAAATATATGTGGGAAGAATATAAGAGTTTGGGAGTCAAAATAAACTTACGGGATCCTGTTGTAAGACATAAAAAATCTAATTTTTCTTTACTGTCAAAATTAAATGTAGGCTTAAGAACTTTTTGAAACAAGAACCCTCCTTATTAATCCTAAAAGATATAAACTAATAGTAGAATATTGTCAGTCTGTGCCTCAGTTCTTTATGAATGTTTATCTTCATGTCAAGCATTGGTTGCCAAGTGACATGATATGAAAGGCCCATAAAATCAACCAAGGTATTTATTAAAATGCTACCTTTAGTGGTAAATTCCTATTTCCTGAAGTTATGCTCAACCAGTAATTCTCTTTTAAAATGTAAATGCTTTGGAAGAATGTTGTGTGTTAAATATGTACTGAGCTCTTTACCTTTCAGAGTGAATAAGGCATAAGGTGACTTCATTTTTTCCTTAGAGTATTTGCTGCTTTGGGGGAGAGGAACTCCAACTGGCAAAAATACAGAAAAGAAAGACTGGGGAGTTAAGACAAATTTTGTCTAAACTTGAAAGTTGTAATAAAAAGAAAATACAGCTACCATTTTGAAACTTTTACTGACTTAGGCACTTATCATTTTTTCCAAACCTCAAAAAAACAAACAAACAAAAAGCTATTAATGTTGACCAATGTCACTGATGTCCTTGATACAGTTTTATGCTCTACTTGTGGTAGGCAGTCTCTGTCATTAAGGAGAAGCACTTTTTCTGGAAGATTCACCAGTTACACTTCCTGTTGTGTAATAATATCCAAGTAGTTAAATGAAATGATTCTCTGTCCTCACTTTAGTATAAGAATTAGCAGAAATATAGATCAATGGAACAAAATAGAAAGCCCAGAGATAAATCCACACACCTATGGATACCTTATCTTTGACAAAGGAGGCATAAATATACAATGGAGAAAAGACAATCTCTTTAACAAGTGGTGCTGGGAAAACTGGACAGCCACTTGTAAAAGAATGAAACTAGAACACTTTCTAACACCATACACAAAAATAAACTCAAAATGGATCAAAGATCTAAACATAAGACCAGAAACTATAAAACCCCTAGAGGAAAACATAGGCAAAACACTCTCCCGACATAAACCAAAGCAGGATCCCCTATGACCCATCTCCCAGAATATCGGAAATAAAAGCACAAATAAACAAATGAGACCTAATTAAAATTAAAAGCTTCTGCACAACAAAGGAAACTAAAAGCAAGGTCAAAAGGCAGCCTTCAGAATGGGAGAAAATAATAGCCAATGAAGCAACGGACAAACAATTAATCTCAAAAATATACAAGCAACTCCTGAAGCTCCATTCCAGAAAAATGAACGACCCAGTTAAAAAGTGGGCCAAAGAACTAAATAGACAGTTCTCCAGAGAAGACATAAAAATGGCTAACAAACACATGAAAAGATGCTCAACATCACTCATTATCAGAGAAATGCAAATCAAAACCACAATGAGGTACTGCTTTACACCAGTCAGAATGGCTGCCATCCAAAAGTCTACAAGCAATAAATGCTGGAGAGGATGTGGAGAAAAGGGAACCCTCTTACACTGTTGGTGGGAATGCAAACTAGTACAACCACTATGGAGAACATTATGGAGATTCCTTAAAAAACTGGAAATAGAACTGTCATATGACCCAGCAATCCCACTGCTGGGCATATACACCCAGGAAACCAGAATTGAAAGAGCCACGTGTACCCCAATGTTCATCGCTGCATTGTTTACAATAACCAGGACATGGAAGCAGCCTAGATGTCCATCAACTGACAAATGGATAAGAAAGCTGTGGTACATATACACAATGGAATATTACTCAGCCATTAAAAAGAATTCATTTGAATCAGTTCTACTCAGGTGGATGAAACTGGAGCCTATTATACAGAGTGAAGTAAGCCAGAAGGAAAAACACCAATACAGTATACTAACACATATATATGGAATTTAGAAAGATGGTAACGAGAACCCTGCATGCGAGACAGCAAAAGAAACGCAGATGTATAGGACAGTCTTTTGGACTCTATGGGAGAGGGCAAGGGTGGGATGATATGGGAGAACGGCATTGAAACATGTTAGTTATCATATATGAAATCAATTGCCAGCCCAGGTTTGATGCTCAGGGCTGGGGCACTGAGATGACCCAGAGAGAGGGAATCAGGAGGGAGGTGGGAGGGGGATTCTGGAAGGGGAACATATGTATACACATGGCAGATTCATGTCAATGTATGGCAAAACCAACACAATAATGTAAAAATAAATTAATTGATTAATTAATTAATTTAAAAATAAATAAATAAATCATTGAAAAACAATTAGCAGCATTTGGCATAGTTGATCATTCCTTTTGCCTTTCTAACATTTCATTGGCTAGTAGGAGAAACTTACTGGAATGGTTTTTCTCTTACTATAGTGGCAGTTCATTTTCATTATGCTTTTCTATAATCCTTTCATCTTTCCATGTTATAAATGTTCAATTGTCCATGGTTATATTTTTGTATTTTCCCTTTTCTGTAACTACTTTATTTCAAATAGTTTTAAATATCACTTTATATGCTGATGACTTCTAAATATATATCTAAAGAATGCAAACCTCCCTCCTAATTTTAAGGTTGTTATATTTAATTATGAGCAAAGCATATTTACTAAGAAATTTAATGGAAAGAAAGTAAAGTGTTAGTAAGTCAGTCATGTCCGATTCTTTATAACCACATGGATGGAAGCCCACAAGGCTTCTCTGCATGGGATTCTCCAGGCAAGAATGACCCTGGAGAGGGTAGCCATTCCCTTCTTCAGGGTATCTTCCCAACCCAGGAATTGAACCCGGGTCTCCTGCATTTCAGGCAGATTCTTTACCATCTGAGGCACTAGTAACAAGGATATTTTATCCTATGATTTTGCCACTTAAACTTTTTGTGAATTTTAGCCATGATAATAAAATAAGAATATGCAAGAGATAAAATTTTGAAAGGAAGGATTAAAACTGTCATTATTTATAAATGACATGATCATATAAATGTAAAACCAAAATGACTATTAGAATTATTAAGTGAATTAGCAAGATCAATAAAGAATCCAAATTTATTTGTGTGTGTGTATATATATACACATACACACATATATAAACTTTTTACATATATATGTAGAAAATTAATGTATAAAAGATATAAAATCTATAGACAAACATAAATATTTAATACATAAGTAACAGATTATAAAATCAAATTAAAATATTCTATTTACCATAGTATGAAAACCATCTCCTTAAAGATATGTGAGACTTGTACATTGAAACCTGTAAAATATTATTGAGAGAATAAATAAATTTATTTAA
Source organism: Antilocapra americana (assembly GCA_007570785.1). Taxonomy (NCBI): domain Eukaryota; kingdom Metazoa; phylum Chordata; class Mammalia; order Artiodactyla; family Antilocapridae; genus Antilocapra; species Antilocapra americana. Next base: position 13,199,432 of record ML664161.1, on the reverse strand, counting down.
AATAAATGAATAAATATAGACGTTTACCATGTTAAAGATTGAATGACTCAATATACAGATGTCATTGCTTCCAAAATTCAGCTGTAGGTTTGATACAGTGCCAGAATAAATTCCAGAAGGCTTTCTTTCTTTGAGAGAGTTTGAGTTACTATGTATATATATCAAAATTAGTTAAAATTTATTATAAATTAAATGGACATAAAGAGTGAAAACAATGCTAAAAAAGAACAAAATCAGAGATTTATATTGGTAAATTCTTGAAACATCATAAAAGAATGAAATTAAGATGCTATGATACCAATACAAGGATGAACAAATAATGAAATAGAGATTGAATGTAAATATTCACTTGATGGATGACAAAGTACCACTGATATTCAGTTGGAAAAGAAGGTTTCTTTCCAGTAAGTAATGTTGAATCAATTGGATAATCATATGGGAACCACTGAAACGTAATCTACTAAACTTAATGTCTATACAAAACTCAATCACAAGTGGTTTACATATATGAATGCATAAAGTAAACAAGAGAATTTCCATAAAATGTATAGGGGAATATTATTGGAGCTTCAGAGTAGGTATAACTTTTTTACATAATACACAAAAAAGCACTAATCATATGTGAAATGGTAGATAAATAGAATTTAATTAAAAGTAGAAACTTTTGTTCACTAAAAGACACCACTAAGGCAATAAAAATGCAAGCCACACACTTAGAAAATGTCAGATATATAGACTTCACAAAGGAATTCCATAAGGAATGCAGAAAGCATCTATAAGTCAATTTAAAAACACAAAACCCCAAAAGTGAGCAAAAATCGTTTAATTACTTCAGTTCAGTTGCTAGGTCATGTCCAACTTCTTTGCAACCCCATGGACTGCAGCACACCAGGCCTCCCTGTATATCACCAACACCCAGAGTTATTCAAACTTATGTCCACTGAGTTGGTGATGCCATCGAACCATCTCATCCTATGTTGTCCCCTTCTCCTCCCACCTTCAATCTTTCCCAGGTTCAGCGTCTTTTCAAGTGAGTCAGCTCTTAAATCAGGTGGCCAGAGTATTGGAGTTTTAGCTTCAACATCAGTCCTTCCAATGAATATTCAGGATTGATCTCCATTAGGATGGACTGGTTGGAACTCCTTGCAGTCCAAGTCACTCTCAAGAGTCTTTTCCCACACCAGAGTTCAAAAGCATCAAGTTTTCGATGCTCAGCTTTCTTCATAGTCCAACTCTCACATCCATACATGAATAATGGAAAAACTACAGCCTTGACTAGACAGATCAGTGTTGGCAAAGTGATGTCTCTGCTTTTTAATATGCTGTCTAAGTTGATCATAACTTTCCTTCCAAGGAGTAAGTGTCATTTAATTTCATGGCTGCAGTCATCATCTGCAGTGATTTTGGCACCCCCCAAAATAAAGTCTGTCACTGTTTCCACTGTTTCCCCATCTGTCTGCCATGAAGTGATGGGACTAGATGCTATGATATTAGTTTCCTGAACAATGAATGTTAAGCCAACTTTTTACTCTCCTCTTTCACATTCATCAAGAGGCTCTTTAGTTCTTCTTCACTTTCTGCCATAAGGGTGGTGTCATCTGTGTATCTGAGGTTTTTGATATTTCTCCTGGCAATCTTGATTCCAGCTTGTGCTTCATCCAGCCCAGCGTTTCTCATGATGTACTCTGCATATAAGTTAAATAAGCAGGGTTGCAATATACAGCCTTGACATACTCATTTCCCAATTTGGAACCAGTCCATTGTTCCATGTCCAGTTTTAACTGTTGCTTCTTGCCCTGAATACAGGTTTCTCAGGAGGCAGGTCAGGTTGTCTGGTATTCCCATCTCTTGAAGAATTTACCACAGTTTATTGTGATCCATACAGTCAAAGGCTTTGGCATAGTCAATAAAGCAGATATAGATGTTTTTCTGGAACTCTCTTGCTTTATCAATGACCAGCAGATGTTGGCAATTTTATCTCTCATTCCTCTGCCTTTTCTAAAAACCAGCTTGAACATCTGGAAGTTCACAGTTCATATATTTTTGAAGCCGGGCTTGAAGAATCTTGAGCATTACGTTACTAGCGTGTGAGATGAGTGCAATTGTGCAGTAGTCTGAGCATTCTTTGACATTGCTTTTCTTTGGAAATGAAATGAAAACTGAACATTTTCAGTCCTGTGGCTATTGTTGAGTTTTCCAAATTTGCTGGTGTATTGAGTGCAGCACTTTCACTGCATCATCTTTTAGGATTTGAAATAGCTCAACTGGAATTCCATCACCTCCATTAGCTTTGTTCATAGAGATGCTTCCTAAGGCACACTTGATTTCACATTCCAGGATGTCTGGCTCTCGGTGAGTGATCACACCATCATGATTATATGGGCTGTGAAGATCTTTTTTGTACAGTTCTTCTGAATATTCATGCCACCTCTTCTTAATCTTCTTCTTCTGTTAGGTCCATACCATTTCTGTCCTTTATTGAGCCCATCTTTGCATGAAATATTCCCTTGGTATCTCTAATTTTCTTACAGAGATCTCTTGTCTTTTCCATTCTATTGTTTTCCTCTGTTTCTTTTTACTGATTACTGAGGAAGGCTTTCTTATCTCCTTGCTATTCTTTGGAACTCTGCATTCAAATGAGTATATTTTCCTTTTCTCCTTTGCTTTTTGCTTTCCTTAATTTCACAGCTACTTGTAAGGCCTCCTCAGACAACCATTTTGTTCTTTGCAGTTCTTTTTCTTGAGGATGGTCTTGATCCCTGTCTCCTGTATAATGTCACGAACCTCCGTCTATAGTTCATCAGGCCCTCTGTCTATCAGATCTAGTCCCTTAATTCTATTTCTCACTTTCACTGCCTAATCGTAAGGGATTGATTTAGCTCATACTTGAATGGTCTAGTGGTTTCTCCTACTTTCTTCAGTTTAAGTCTGAATTTGGCAATAAGGAGTTTATGAACTGAGCAATGGTCAGCTCTGGTCTGGTTTTTGCTGACAGTATAGAGCTTCTCCATCTTTGGCTTCAAGAATATAATCAATATAATTTTGGTATTTGACCATCTTGTGATGTCCATGTGTAGAGTCTTCTTTTGTGTTGTTGGAAGAGGGTGTTTGCTATGACCAGTGTGTTCTCCTGGCAAAACTCTATTAGCCTTTGCCCTGCTTCATTCTGTATTCCAAGGCCAATTTTACCTGTTACTCCAAGTGTTTCTTGGCTTCCTACTTTTGCATTCCAGTCCCCTATAATGGAAAGACATCTTTTTTAGGTGTTAGTTCTAAAAGGTCTTGTAGATCTTCATAGAATCATTCAACTTCAGCTTCTTCAGCATTACTGGTCGGGGCATAGAGTTGGATTAGCATGATATTGAATGGTTTTCCTTGGAAATGAACAGAGATCATTCTCTCATTTTTGAAATTGCATCCAAGTGCTGCATTTCAGACTTTTTTGTTCACTAATATGGCTGCTCCATTTCTTCTAAGGGATTCTTGCCCATTCACCCATTCCAGTCCATTTTACTTCCCTGATTCCTAAAATGTCAACATTCACTCTTGCCATCTCTTGTCTGACCACTTTCCATTTATTTTGATTCATGCACCTAACATTCCACGTTCCTATGCATTATTGCTCTTTTCAGCTTTGGACCTTGCATCCATCACCAATCACATCCAGAACTGGTGTTGTTTTTGCTTTGGCTTTGTCTCTTCATTCTTTCTGGAGTTATTTCTCCACTGATCTCCAGTAGCATATTGGGCACCTACCTACGTGGGGAGTTCATCTTTCAGTGTCCTATCTTTTTGTCTTTTCATACTGTTCAATTTAAAAAGACAAAAACCCCAAAGTGAACAGAAATCTTTGAATAGACAGGTCTAAATATTCCAGATGTTCAAATCATCACTTCACATATGAAGAGTTGTTTTAACTTGTTAGTAATAAAGAAAATGCAAATTAAAACCTGTTGCAACATGTATACATACTCAAAATAATGGCCCAAATTAAAGAGCCTAATAATATCAAGTGCTCACAAGGGCATTATATTTTTACATATTATACATTATACCTACTAGATTCTAGTTGGAGTGTGAACTGGCAAAATCACTTTCAATTCAGTTCAGTTCAGTTACTCAGTTGTTTCCAAATCTTTGTGATCCTGTGGACCTCAGCATGCCAGCCTTTCCTGTCCATCACCAACAAAATCGCCTTAGAAAATTCTTTAGCAGTGTCTACCAAATCCAAGTAGTTATACTCTGCTGCTGCTGCTGCTAAGTCGCTTCAGTTGTGTCTGACTCCATGAGACCCCATTGACGGCAGCCCCCCAGGCTCCCCCGTCTCTGGGACTCTCCAGGCAAGAACAGTGGAGTGGGTTGCCATTTCCTTCTCCAGTGAATGAAAGTGAAAATTGAAGTTGCTCAGTCGTTCGACTCTTAGAGACCCCATGGACCGCAGCCTTCCAGGCTCCTCCCATCTACTTTTATATATCTGCCTAGGAAAACTAGTGCATATGTACACAGAAGATATGTACTAGTATATTGCTGGCAGTTTTATTCATAATAGTCTAAAAATAGAAGCCACCCATTTGAGCAACAAATGGCCTTTACATTTCATGCAAAAGTGGGCACAATAAAAGACAGAAATGGTATGGACATAACAGAAGCAGAAGATATTAAGAAAAGGTGGCAAGAATACACAGAAGAACTATACGAAAACATCCTAATGGCCCAGATAAACACGATGGTATCATCATTCACCTAGAGCCAGACATCCTGGAGTCTGAAGTCAAGTTGGTCTTATGACACATCACTACAAACAATAGTGGAGGTGTTAGAATTCCAGCTGGGCTGGATACTGTGAAAGTACTGCATTCAATATGCCCGCAAATTTGGAAAACTCAGTAGTGGCCACAGGACTTGAAAAGGTCAGTTTTCATTCCATTTCCAAAGAAAGGCAATGCCAAAGAATGCTCAAACTATTGCACAATTGCATTCATCTCATTTGCTAGCAAAGTAATGCTCAAAATTCTCCAAGCCAGACTTCAACAGTACATGAAGCATGAACTTCCAGATGTTCAAGCTGATTTTAGAAAAGGCAGAGGAACCAGAGGTCAAAGGGGAAGCATATGTAAACCCATGGTGATATCATAACAATGTATGGCTAAAACAATAATTTAAAAAAAAAAAAAAAAATTGCCAATATTTGTTGAATCACAGAAAAAGCAAGGGGGTTCCAAAAAAAAATCTTCTGCTTTATTGACTACACCAAAGCCTTGTGTGGATCACAACAAACTGTGGATAGTTCTTTAAGAGATGGGAATACCAGACCACCTGACCTGCCTCCTGAGAAATCTGTATGTACATCAAGAAACAACGGTTAGAACTGGACATGGAACAATAGACTGATTCCAAATTGGGAAAGGAGTACATCACAGCTGTATATTGTCACCCTTGTATATTGGCATGCTGTAGTCCATGGCATTGCAAAGAGTCAGACACGACTCGGTGACTGAACAAAAACTGTATGAATACTGTAGGACAGTATCTTTATTTGTTTTTTATATGTTATTTGTATGAAAAGTGTTATTAGTATAAGCCTATTACAGTATAAGAACTACATAACTCATTGTGTTTGTTGGGTACCTAGGCTAACTTTGTTGGACTGATGAACAACTTGGATTTGTGAGTGCACTATCCAAACAGAACTCATTTGTAATAGGGTACTTTTTGTACTCCCTTTTTGTGTCTTACATCTTGATTTAAAATTAAAAATGAAATTTGAATGACTTTCTGATTTACTCAGGATAATCCAAATATTTTACTCTGGCACCAAAATTCCTACATAATCTAATTTGTGGATACCTCTCTGACTTACCACTCTCCTCCTAACTAAGAGAGTGTATCTCTAGAGGCTGTGCATATGTGTGTGCTTAGTCATGTCTGGCTCTTTGCAACCCATGGATTGCAGCCCACCAGACCCCTCTGTCCATGGAATTCTCCAGGCAAGAATACTGGAGTAGGTAGCCATCCTTGGACCAATTAAATTCTGTCTTTCAGAGGTTTGGAATTGGAACGAGCAAAGTATAGGCATTGAACTAGTGAATATAGGTATAGAAGCTACAAAACTGGCCTGAGGAAAGAGGAAAAACAGGGATAGGCTCAGAAAGACCAATCAATTCCATAAATAAACTATAAAAATGTGCCCTCACCTCCCAATAAACTATGAACATGGAAACATAGACTTTTGTTAATATAGAACAAAAATCTCAGGATCCTACCTCTGAGGCAAAAGCAGTTCTCATAGCAGGAGGAGAAAGGGAAACATGTACTACCTATATAATTAAAATTGATGGCAATGGTATTCTACATTTTCAGTTTTAACCTTTGTGTTAATATATGGATTCTCTCTTTCACTCTTGCCTTTGTACCTGTCTCAGGTGTGCTGATGTCCCCTAGGGGATTTTCTATTAGCACAACTTCTTTATTTTAAGTGATAATGATCATTTATGTTCTGATCAGATTGCTCCCCAATCTGTGAGAAAAGTCTTTTTTCTTTCTTTTGTATTTTATTTATATCTTTCTTTTATATTTTAAAGTGAAGTATATTTGATACAGTGTCATGTTAAATTCCAGGTGTATAACACAGTGATTTAGTTACACACACACACACACACATATATATATATATATTATATATATATAATATATGTATACATATATATTCTTTTTCTAATTCTTTTTCCTTATAGGTTATTACAAATTTATCTATCCCCTTCCCCCTTTTGTAAAGATGAATTTGTTTCCTATGTCTACGAGTCTCAGAAAATCCTTTCTTTTTTCTAAATATCATGGTTATTTGGAAGCCGTATAAAGCTGAAGTATATAAGGATTCTTATTCTCGAGGTGGTCACAAGGTGGTGGACAGACAAGAAATCCTACAATTGCAATTGATATGTAAGGTGAATGGAGATAACGCTGTTCTTATCGCCAAGTGCCGTTTACTAGGGGCACAGCAAAGGATGAAAAGTGCAACCAATTCATCGTGGATACATATACAGCAATATAACACAATCACTTGACAGAAATAGGCTGATTCTGTATTTTTATTTAACAGTAGTTGGTTTGCTTTTCATTTAAAGAGATAATGTATGATCTCTGCGTGGAAGTATAAGGCTTAACTTTGTAGATACACAGTACATGAAATAAATAGTATTTGTTTATAGTTTGTATTGTGTGAATGTGTCCAGGTTTTTAATTATAAGATATTTTAATTTTCAGTAGGGTTAATAGATAGTATTTTTATTAATTCTGTAACAAACACCAGAAAAGTTGTGTACATAGGACAAATACTATTTATTTTTCTGACCTATTTGAGATTTACTTACCAATGTGATGCCCTATAACATCCCAATACTTAACCCTACAAAGAAGGACAGTATTTAATTGTATTTAGTAGCACATAGGAGGAGCCTAATGGGCTACTTTCCATGGTGTCACATAGACTGGACACGACTGAAGTGACTTAGCACACATGCACAACATTTAGAACCAGTATTTTGTTTTACAAACAAGCACATTCTCTGAGAAGGCACTGGCGACCCACTCCAGTACTCTTGCCTGGAAAATCCATGGATGGTGGAACTTGGTGGGCTGCGGTCTATGGGGTGGCTAAGAGTTGGACAAAACTGAGCGACTTCACTTTCCCTTTTCACTTTCATGCATTGGAGAAGGAAATGGCAACCCACTCCAGTGTTCTTGCCTGGAGAATCCCAGGGCCGGGGGAGCCTGGTGGGCTGCTGTCTATGGGGTCACACAAAGTCGGACACGACCGAGTGATTGAACTGAACTGAACTGAACTGAACTGACTGACTCAGGTCTCATTCCAATATTTCCTGTTTCCCTAATAATGTACTTTATAAATGACAGAAGAATCCAGTTCAGAATCAGTCATTGCATTTAGTTGTCAGTTTCCCACTATCTGCAGCGGTTCTTCAATCTTACCTTGATTTCATGGCTTCAACATTTTTGAGGACTAAAGTCTAGTTGTCTTGTGCAATAACCCTCAATATGCAGTTATCTGATATTTCCTCATATTTAAATTCAAGCTGTTCCTCATAGGCAGGAGTGTTATAGAAATACTGCTGTGTTTCTCTCATTGTATCCTATTTGGTGGCATATAGTTTCAAGTTGTTCCATTACTGATGATGTTCACTTGAATCTCTTGTTTATAATCATATATGTCAGATAACTGAATTTTTAAGTTACTTCAGTTTATCAGTTTATTTTTGAAATTAAGCGCTTAGGAGGTTACTCTGAATCTATGAAAATACCGCTTTCTTTTCAAA
>ML664161.1:12938642-13185554 GCA_007570785.1 Antilocapra americana | reverse complement strand
AAAAAAAAAAACTGTGTCAAATGAAGGAAAACTAATAGAATTTCTTTCCAGTAGACTTACTCTAGTAAAGGGTTAAAGGAAGTTTATAAACAAAAAGAAAGAAAAGAAAAGAGAAAAAAAAAGAATCTTGGAACATCAGGACGCAAAGTTATGTTAGGCCAAAATACAGGTAAATGTAGTAGATGATGCTTCTCATCTTGAGTGTTTTAAGTAGTGTTTGATATTTGAAGAAAATTTATAATGCTGACAGATGTATCTGGACTTCCCAGGTGGCTCAATTGTAAAGAATCTGTATAGAAATGCAGGAGATACAGGAGATGTGTGTTCGATCCCTGTATAGGGAAGATTCACGTGGAGGAGGAAATGACAACCCACTCCAGTATTCTTGTCTGGAAAATTCCATGGACAGAAGGGCCTAGTAGGCAGAGTCAGACATGACTAAGTGAACAAATGATGATGAAGTGATGTGGTTCTAGATATATCTAGAGAAAATATTCTAAATAGAGGAGAGTAAATGGATATAAAGGGAAGTAAATTTTGAACAGTAGGTCTAACTAGTAAAAATGATATCCTTTATACTCCATGGTAAGTTATGTATATGTAGTGTAATTCTTAGTTACTTAAAATGGAGTGAGAAGAAATATACTCAAAAACACTCAAGATGGAATTTTAAAAATAGATTCAAATAAACCATGAGAGGATAGAAAAAAGAAAGCAGAGAAACAAAAGCATAGTGAAGAAACAGAAAACAAAAAATAACTTGGCATATTTGAACCAAACATATGCTGTCTATAAGAAACTCACTTCTGAAAAACAAACAAACAAAAATTTGCCTCCATTAACAATACAGGCAGTTAAAAAAAAAAAGGATAGAACTAGATGTATGATACCAAACAAAACAGAAAATTAACATAGTCCTCTGAAAAAATATTAGTAATTAAACAAGAGATATACAATAGAACCTACAGATTTCAAAAAAGTTAATATGGGAATACTATGCAAAATTATGAACCATATGTTTGACAAGGTAATTGAAATGGACTGTTACCTAAAAAGCACAAATTACCACAATTCACCTAGTGTGAAATAGTTTGAATATCTGTATAACTGTTTAGGAAATCATCAGAATTCAGCCATGTAAAAAAGAGTTTTGTACCTTGACAAAGTGGAATTCATTCCAAGGGTGCAAAGAAGAGTCAGTATTCAAAGAACAATTTATGTAATCTATCTTGTGAATCAGCTGAAGAAGAAAAAAAAAATCATTATTTAATATATAATTAAATTTAATGTATATAATTATCTAATCATATCATTTAATCAGAAAAGCATTTGCAAAATTCAGCACTCATCCCTGATAAAAACTATCAGAGCAATAAATACAGAGGTGGACTTCGTCATCTTGATGAAGAAATATGACTACATTTAGAGATGGATGCAAAGAAATTGAGGAAAACAATACAATGGGAAAGAATAGATATCTCTTCAAGAAAATTAGAGATACCAAGGGAACATTTCATGCAAAGATGGGCTCTATGAAGGACAGAAATGGTATGGACCTAATAGGAGCAGAAGATATTAAGAAGAGGTGGCAAGAATACACAGAACTGTAAAAAAAAGACCTTCATGACCTAGATAGTCATGATAGTGTGATCACTCACCTAGAGCCAGGCGTCCTGGAATCTGAAGTCAACTGGGCCTTAGGAAGCATCACTACAGACAATGCTAATGGAGATGGAATTACAGTTGAGCTATTTCAAATCCTAAAAGATGATGCTGTGAAAGTGCTGCACTCAATATGCCAGCAAATTTGGAAAACTCAGCAGTGGCACCAGGATTGGAAAAGGTCAGTTTTCATCCATTTCTAAAGAAAGGCAATGCCAGACCTCCTGACCTGCCTCTTGAGAAACCTGTATGCAGGTCAGGAGGCAACAATTAGAACTGGACATGGAACAACAGACTGGTTTCAAATAGGAAAAGAAGTACGTCAAGGCTGTAAATTGTCACCCTTCTTATTTAACTTATATGCAGAGTACATCATGAGAAATCCTGGGCTGGATGAAGTACAAGCTGGAATTAAGATTGCCGGGAGAAATATCAATAATCTCAGATATGCAGATGACACCACCCTTATGGCAGAAAGCAAAGAACTAAAGAGCTTCTTGCTGAAAGTGAATGAGGAGAGTGAAAAAGTTCGCTTAAAGCTCAAAATTCAGAAAACAAAGATCATGGCATCTGGTCCCATCACTTCATGGCAAATAGGTGAGGAAACAGAGGAAGTAGTGGCAGACTTTATTTTGAGGGGCTCCTAAATCACTGCAGATGGTGACTGTAGCCATGAAATTAAAAGACGCTTAATACTTGTAAAAAAAGTTATGACCAACCTAGATAGCATATTAAAAAACAGAGATATTACTTTGCCAACAGAAGTCCATCTAGTCAAGGCTGTGGTTTTTCCAGTAGTCATGTATGGATGTGAGAGTTGGACTATAAAGAAAGCTGAGCACCAAAGAATTGATGCTTTTGAACTGTGGTGTTGGAGAAGACTCTTGAAAGTCCCTTAGACTGGAAAGAGATCCAACCAGTCCATCCTAAAGGAGATCAGTCCTGAGTGTTCATTGGTAGGACTGATGTTGAAGCTGAAATTCTAATACTTTGGCCACCTTATGTGAAGAACTGACTCATTTGAAAAGGCCCTGATGCTGGGAAAGATTGAAGGCAGGTAAAGGAGGGGATGCCAGAGGATGAGATGGATGGATGGCATCACCAACTCAATGTACATGAGTTTGGGTAAACACCAGAAATTGGTGATGGATAAGGAGGCCTGGCATGCTGCAGTCCATTGGGTTGCAAAGAGTTGGACTCAACTCAGTGACTGAATTGAACTGAACTGAGTGATAGATGCATCTCATCATCTTGCCACCCACATTGCTCTTAGGATGAAGCTGGAATTGCCTCATGTGACAGACTAGGCCTGGCATGAGGTGGTCTGTCTTACCAGCCTCCTCACAGGCTGCTCTTATCTTCTGCAGACAGGCTGACCAACCACCATCTTTTTATTCCCTCTAACAGAGCTTTTTCTCCTCCTCAAAGCCTTTGTAATGGCAAAGTTATAGAGATAATTAAATTAAATGAAGCCATGAGGATTGGCTCTAATCTAATAGGACAGATATTCTTGTATGAAGAGGAAACTGAGACACAGACACACACAGAGTAAAGACTATGCAAAGATACAGGGAGAAGATGGCTATGTGCAAGCCAGAGAGAGAAACCTCTGAAGAAGCCAGCCCCACTGACACTTTGATCTTGGATTGCCAGACTGTGGAGCTGTGAGGAAATGAACAATTTACTTATAACAAGGACAACATGGATAAATAGACTTTTCATTGAAGAAAACATACAGATTGCAAGTAAGCAAATGAAAAGATGTTGAACATCATAAACCATTATGGAAATGTTAATTAAAATGCCAATGAGATTTTGCTACGCATGTATCAGAATAGCTAAAATCAAAAACATTGCAGTGCCAAATGCTGACATGGATGTGCAACAACTTGATCACTCATACATTGCTGTTGAGAATGTGAAATAGTTTGGCCATGGTGGGAAACTTTTTTCTCTTTCTTAAACTAAATGTGTAATTACCACAAAACTGAGTATTTATTTCAGAGAAATAAAGAATTATGCTCACACAACAAGTATGTACACAAAGTTTATAGGAACTTTATTCATAATAGCCAAAAATTAAATCCAACTCAGTTGCCCTTCAATCTGTTCTAACAAACAGTGTTACAGTCATACAATGAGATACTAGTCAACAATAAAAACAAATGAGCTATTGATACATGCAGCAACCTGAATGAATCCCCAGGGAATTTTGAAGGGTGGAAAAAGCACCTATCTCATAAAGTTACACACTGTATGATTCCATTATATAATATTCTTGAGGTGACAAATTTATAGCAATGGAGGAGATATCAGTGGTTCCTGTAGTTGGAAAAAGTGTGAGAGAAGTGAGTATGATTATAAAATGGATCCTTGTGATGGTAAAAATGTCCTATGTCCTGATTTATCAATATCAGTGTCTTGGTTGAGATAGTCTGTTATTGTTTGGGGGATGTTAACATTGAGACAAACTTTGTTTTCTGCCTTACAGGTCATTTTCTATTTTATTTCAACACTTGAAGATTTATGATTAGGGTATTCTCTCTGTTGCAATAGTATTTTTGATAAAGTCTTTCCTTATCTAAGTGCCATTTTGCTTTAATTTGATAGCCATTTTGCCAGCTGAAGACTCTGAATTTCAGAAAGACAGAAGAAAGAGCTCAGATAATAGAGCTGACTTGATAATAGAGTTAACCTCTCATTTAATTGGGAAAATTTGATAGGGAAATTATTTGCCCCATCTCTACCTCTTATTTACTTAAAATCATCATCTGGCCCCAAGTATGTAAAATTATCATCTGGTCCCAATTAAAGTAATTAAATTATGGAGGGCCAAGAAAGGGAAACAATTTCAAATTTTGGCAGGTTCTAACAAAATATCAAACTAGAAACAGAACCATAAGCCAAGTTTTATATTTTGCAATTTAGTGGGCATATCCTCAAGCCCACTGCATGCTCATTCTTGATCTCAGCTGCTATTGCAAATTAGCTTACAGATATTTTCTTCACTTTGGTCAGGATTGACTAGGGGTCAAAGAGTCTTCTCCTGTAGGGGAAAGCTTCAATACCTATATTTGAGCCCTCTGGGAAATTCAGAAACATAATTAAAAGATGCTAAATTTTAGTTTGAAAGCAATTTAGAAAAGGTAGACACTAGTCAATTCATATATACATGATCTTAAATTAGTCAATAATAGAAGATTTATTATTAGAAGCACACTAATTTGTCATCTCCAGGGGCTTCCCTCATGGCTCAGCAGTAAAGAATCTGCCTGAAATGCAGGAGACACAAGAGTCGTGGGTTTGCTCTCTGGGTTAGGAAGATCCCCTGGAGAAGGGCATGGCACCCCATTCCGGTATTCTTCCCTGGAAAATCCCATGGACAGAGGAGCCTGGCAGACTACAGTCTGTAGGGAGTCTCAGAGTCAGACTCAACTGAAGCTACTGAGCACACATGGGCATCGCAGTTGTGAATTCATGTGAAATGTCATCAAGCCACTGAAAGTGGCAAAAATTTATATGGACACAGGGAGACATTGTGCAGTCTTTGCCTATGTTTCCTGTTTTGTGGTTTCTTCTGGCAAATTTCAAGGGTGCCATCTGAAGGAAACTGTATTTTCTCAACAGAGGTCAGTTTCCATTTTGGCCAACTTAAATTTCAAAGAACTCAGTGAGGCTTATATTCTAATTCATCGAGGGGGTGATCTGGTTTAGGTCAGAATTTTTTAACATCCAAATCAGAGTAGTTCAGTTCATCACTTAGTCAGTCATGTCCAACTCTTTGGACCCCATGGACTTCAGCATGCCAGGCTTGCCTGTCCATCACCAACCACTGGAGCTTGCTCAAACTCATGTCCATAGAGACGGTGATGCCATCCAACCATCTCATCCTCTTTAAATTTCTCTGCACTTTTACTAAATCCTTCCTCCGACTTTTTTTCCTACACTACTTTTTCTCCTCATCATGCAAAAATAAACTCTAAACCTAAAACATCCTTTCAGTACTCCTCTCTAACAAATCTTTTTACCTTTTTTTATGGAAGTTTAGAAGTAATAGTAACACTACTACTTCTTTCATATGCCTACTTTTAAAGGGCTTAAAAAATATACTTAGGGATACATGAGAGAGGACGAAAGAGAAGGAAACATAGGGAAATATAGCTGATATAATCATATAATAAATGCTTTGAGTTTTTTGGCTTCTATTAGTTCATTTAGAGTGCTAGTATTTCATATATTTTCCTGCTATTTGCTGGTTTCATTCGATAGTATTTTTGGAATTTCCTGTTTCATGCCTCCACTGGTTCCACGGTACCTTGTTTTTCCCAGAACTTGTCTCATTGACAGATTCTTGTAATTTCTCTCTCCAGATACAGCTCCTGTCTCACACTTGACACAAGGTCACAACATTAGTCCCCAGTGACCTTGGTTTACTTCCTATCTATATTACCCATCCCCCTAGAGGAGGAAATGGCAACCCACTCCAGTATCTTTGGCTGGAAAATCCCATGGACAGAGGAGCCTAGTGGACTACAGTCCACAGGGTTGCAAAGAGTCAGACATGCCTGAAGAGACTGAGTATGCATGTCACCCATCCAGGAGAGTTTCTATGGCTTCTTCAATAATACAAAATGTGTTTGCAGCATATATGTTGTACCTTCTTCTTTGGTATTTTAAATATAAGAAAGTGAATGCCCTTCTAAGTAAATAAGACCTTTAGAGTATTCATGCACTAAAACAACTGCTGAGTTATATCTATACCATTTTTATCCCTTTGATTATATTCAATTGAAAATTCCCATGAAATCTTAAGTAACTTTATAAAATAGATGAGATTTTCAAAGAAACTAGTTTTCATATTCACTGTATTCACTGGGTGCTGAGAAAATGTCATAACAAGAATGGAGAGTTTTTTTTTCTTTTTTGCTTAACTTGACAGTTTTGCCTTTCTATAGGAAGATCTTGGTACAAATTTTTTCTTTTTAGTTCTATTATGTTTTTAATTAAAAAGGATAGAGAATTACCTTGGTATTTTGCCATCCCAAATATTGTGAATAAGACTTATACCCAACATTCTTTGAGATATTAGAATACTCTGATCAATTATTTAAAAGGGAGTTATTAATTTCAAAGGTCAGAACTTTCCAATAAGCTTGGTATTTATAGACTATATTAGAGAAATAAAACTGGAAAAATAGGATCCAGTGGAATAAATTTTCAAATAATCAGACTCACAAAATACAGATTGATGTAAATTAATTAATATAAAATAGAAAATTAAAAGGAAATACATAAATTTCCATGCTATAGGAAATTAAAGTGGCTAACCTTTCACTGTCCAGTTCTAAACAATTGCTATTCAAAGCTGTTTATTAAATATTTTAACCTTGTCAGTTTTTGAGATCTATTTGACTGTTTTTTAGAGAGAGTATGGTAAATACTGAAATATGATGATATGACAATGGATTGCACAAGACCTGCCATAGACTAGATACTTGCATGAGAAGACTTCTTAGAAGGGCACTGAGCGTCTCTTTATACCCACAAAAACTCTTCCACAAATGTTCCAATAAGTCTAATGGCTATCATTAGCCATTAGCCATGAGGCTATCATTAGCATCATGCTTTAAAGTGAAAGCCTAGTCTCAAGAGGACTATTGTGGGAGCTACATTTCCCTGGATAGAGAAGCAGGGGCTATTGTGTGTGTGTGTATATATAATTATAGATCAGATAACTTTTAGCTACTCCTTTGGAAAGTACACTTGGTTCTGAGAGAGTGAAATGGAAAAAAAGTGGCAAGTTTTATTGGCAGGAAGGTCAGAATGAGTTTGACATGGCTCCTGGAGGGCTTGCTCAGGATGATTCCTCCATGGGCCAGGAGGACACAGAACGACTGGCAGTGGCCTTGAATAGGTGCGTGTATGTGGGGAGGTAGGGGTGGGACAGGGCACTGAGACACCATGGCAAAATGTGGGCAGGGAGACTTGAAGATCCATTTCATTTTGTCGCATGTGCCCTTGGATTGATATTGGAATTCACTAAAAACTTTCAGAGGAATATGACATATATACTTCAATCTTGTTCTTAGACACAGCAATGAGAGTGGAGACATGAGAATGGCATAAGTAGTTCAAAACTATTGTCTAAGATATGGGGTGAAAAAGGATATCACAGTGACCCAAAATGCATTTTTTAAATTGAGGCATTTAACTAAATGCTTTAATTTAGACATTTAAGTTTTAAATTTTCCATAGAGACACAGAGTATCTACAGTAGTAATATTTGATTAGAGGGCGTAAAAATTATATATAATTGTTGGGTGATTCTGTTACATGTTTTCTTCTATAGAATCAGTGCCTGCCAGGTGGCAAACACTGGCAGCAATGAATTTACAAGTTCATTGCTAGAATTGCATAAATATGCAAATGCTTTAAGCGATTTTTAATAAAACCATTCTATTAACATGTCGGAAATAAAATTAGATTAATAAAAGAGTATTATGCTTTAATTTAAATTTTTAATTTTCTTTAAATCACTTTAACTTATGAGCTCAAGCTTGTGGGTTTTGTTTCAGAATTTGGAGATTTTAAGCCATACAGGTGATGGCTTTTCTTTTTAAAATCTTTTTAAGAATTCCTTTATTATAATATAATATATATGTAAAAGTTTATATGCCAGACTCTCTGTAGCTGGTAGAGTTTTCTCAAACGGCATATACTTGTGTAAAATATATATTCTATTTTATCCCTTCTACTACTGATCGGCATTTGAGTAGTTTCAAGTTCAGGGCTAGTTTAATTTGTGCTGCTATAAACATTATAGTATTTGTCTTTAAGAAAACATGTGTATGCAACTCTATTAGTTATATACCTGTATGTAGAATTTTTGGGTCATAACTTATTTCTGTGTTTGGAGGTAGCTCCAAACACTTCTCTAAATTTTTTTGTTTCACCATATTATTCTACCAATTGATACATCCTGTCAATATCATAGGAGAATTGTGGTTGTTCCAAAGCTTTCTAATAGAATTTTAGAGTTTTCATCCTGTTCATTTTATCTGTACTCTAGTCCAAATGACCCATTGCCTTTTATTCAAAACACCGAGTTTTCTTCCTTTGTATTTCACTTTCTCCTTGGATTCCTGGAAGCTGTTCTCTTCCCTGGAGAGTTTATCTATTCATACACAAATAGCACAGTCTTAATCACTTCAGTTTTACAATAGATCTTAACTTCAGATATTCCTTTTGCTTCATTTTTTTTCTTAAATATTTTTCAACCATTCTTGACCTTTGCATACGCTTATAAATTTTAAAATCAGCTAGTAAATTTCTTTGTAAAAGCAGCAATAAAATTTTCAAAAAATTTAAATCACACTGCATATACAGATCAATTAAATAAATTGATATCTGTAAGTTATTTTGTTTTACAAAGTAAGAACCTAATTTAGCTTTTTGTTTATTTAATTTTTTAATCCTGTTTCAGTTTCTCATTTTTGGTAGCTATATTTCTGTTGTTGGTGGTCAGTAGCTAAGTTGTGTCCAACTCTTTGTGACTCTATGGACTGCAACACACCAGGCTTCCCTGTCCTTCATCATTTCCCAGAGTTTGCTCAAACTGTTATCCATTGAGTCAGTGATGCCATCCAACCATCTCATCATCTGTCACCCCCTTCTCCTCCTGCCCTCAATCTTTCCCAGCATTGGAGTCTTTTCCAATGAATTGGCTCTTCACATGGTGGCCAAAGTACTGGAGCTGAGTATTTGCATTAAAAATACTATTGTAAAATATGTTTTTTAATTTATAATTTCTACTACTGGTATGTAAAATGAGCATTTTTTATATAGTCTTTATATACAACTACCTTGATAAATTTGTTTATTTCCATCACTTTGGACTTTTTAAACCACATTTTCTGTAGCAATTCTGTGACTATTTGGCCTTTTGCCTTACTGAACAGACTAGGTCACCCAGTAAGAGTTTTTAATAGAAGTGGTTGCAATGAAACAGATATCCGAGTTCTTGTTCCTGGAGCTGAAGAATGAGCTTTGCAAACATGCAAACACTCATGGTAGCAAGCAAACAGGATTTATTTCAGAGAGAAAGTACAAGGCTTTCAGCATAGAGAGGGTGTAAAGTGCCCTGAAAAAGTGGGACTTACAGTAGTTTATATCATTACTAGTATTGATTTATACACATTTGATTGGTTCTTTTTAACATATGTCATTTCTAATCAGTCAGCTTAAAGGTCATGATGTTTAACTTGACATTTTTATGGCTTATTTTGATCCTCAGGTTCTTAGTTTTCTAAGACATAAAGTTACCATCCGTGCCATTTTCTCATGACCCCCAACCATTTTACAATGTACCAGATGTATGGGCTAAAGATTAATGATCACCAATTATTTTTCCCTCAGGCATATGGAACAAAAGTTAATTACTACCCTCTCCTGGATCTGAGTGCTGATCATTTGTCGGACCAGACACATTCCTCTGAGAGCCAGGAATTTGGGATAAAGAGTATAGTTTTAGGTTAATGGAACAGTATGTTTACTGAAACAGACCAAGGTCTCAGAGTTCTTACACTAACAGCCTAACAATTTCTACCTCAATGTAGATGTCCTTTTTTGGTTCTGTGGACAGAAATTTAATCAGCTGATGTAAAAAAAGAGTTGAGCCAAAATGAGGATTATAACCCAAGAAGAGCATCTCAGAAAGCTCTGAGAACCGTTTCATCTGTTAGAAGTCAAGACACAATTTATATGTTTTTTTTTTGAGACAGACTGTACATTTAATGACATATTATTGATAATTAACATAATATAGATTTGAGCTCCATGGTGGTGAGTCATATGACTGTTTTCAAGCTCAAGAAGAAATGTTATCTTTAAGGAGTTGTCTTGTTGATGCTAAGAGAATATTACTGTTTATGGCTGAGCAGATATTCTTGCCTATAGGGAAGCTTTGTTCAATGTAGATACACAAAGTACAGTGGGGGGAAAGGAGAGGCCAAAGGACAGAGAAGAATATTTTATGTTCAAATGTTTCTTTCTTGCCATAAATATCAATTTTATATCACAGTTCTAATCTCCAGAGAAAGTATTCAATTGATTATGAGGTTTGCTATTGGCTATTTACCCCCCAATGGATATTCTTTATCAGATTGAGATGTTTGTTTTCTACCCCAAGTTTCCTAAGATAATTTTTCAAAGCCATGGATTTGTTATCAAATGCAAGTTTGTGTGTCTGATGTGTAGTGAGGTTAAACAGACCCAAACATGAGAGTGTGGATCAGAGAAAGGTTTATTGCAGGGCCAAGCATGGAGAACTGGTGGCTTGCGGTCAAAAATCCTGCTCCCTAATGGTTTAGGGTTGAGGTAAAATTTGGGGTAAGGACTGCAAGGTGTGTGATGTTCTAATCAGTCAGTGGTGAGGTAAACAGGACTTAACTGCCTCTTTATAATGCTGCTCCTTATTAGGGAGGATGCCCACAATTTTTCTCTTCAGGTGTGTATCTCTGCTTTGCTTCTGTCTTAACTAAATGAGCTTTTACTTTGTGTGCTCTCCCACCTGTTGTGCTGTGTCTCTAATGAACTTTGTACCTGTATTTACAGTTTTTCCCTCCTTGAAACATTCTTGCTTTCAAATGGGGGCAAGAGCCAGAGGGAGTTTGCTTTTGTCTTGTAGCACTTGCTGGTCTAATGGCTAGGATTTCTAGTTTTCATCCAGGTTGTGCATGCTAAGTTGCTTCAGTTGCATCTGACTCTTTGTGACCACATGGACTATAGCCCACCAGGCTCCTATTTCCATGGGATTTCTCAGGCAAAAATACTGGAATGAGTTGCCATTCTCTTCTTCAGTGGATCTTCCTGACCAAGGGATCAAACTGGGGTCTCCTGCATTGCAAGCAGATTCTTCATTCAAGCTACCTGGGTTCAATCCCTGGGTAGGGAACTAAGATCTTCAAGTCACTGCTTACTGCTCTCTCCTTGAGATCAGAAAGACAGAATGGAAACAGGAAATTGCTAAGATGTTAGTGCTTCTGTTTGAATTTTAAGGAAGTTATTTACAGGCAATAGTCATAGTGATGATTTTGCAAAATAATCTGTACAGGATTTTGCAGTAAGATTTTGAAACCTGTATGTTGATTTCAAGAAAAAGGAAAAAAAAAAAGGTAACTGCAGTTTTGGAATTTATATTTACCTAATGCTTTTCTTTGAAAATGTTATTAAATGTTTGGGCTTTTAAGTTCTCTGTCCTTCTCTTTCTCCATTTGAAAAATGTGGATAATAGCAGTACCTTTCTCATAGTAATACTTTGAGATTGAATGAATTAATACATGTAAAAGTGTGTACCTGGCATATACACACTATGCTTAATTTATGATATAAATCATTATTTTTATTAGCCATATTTAGCATCATGAATACCTCAGGGCAAAAATGAATGTTTCATAATTTTTATTTTTATTTGTCCATTTTAATATTTTATACCAAATCACTGATAAATAATATGAAAATGAATAAATGAAATGTGTGTATGGGAAACTCTGCATTAAAAAATAAATTCTCTTCAGTGTTAGACACAGAAAAGAAATAAACAAAAGACCCATAAATTATTTTCACATTATAGACTATGTTGTCTGACTCAAATAGGAATTTTGTGCAATTGTGTGGTGTAGTCTCTTTATATCTTCTGATTCTCATTTTCCCCTTAAGACACGGGTTGAAACAAGGTTTATTATGAAAAATTAGATGTAGTGGACTTGAAATTAATATTTAAACTAACAAATACTATGTTATTGTGGCTCTTTTAATTTGCTTTTGTAAATCCCATGGTATAAAAGGGAGAAATAAACCTCTGGGCCCAAAGATAGTAATAGATAGTAAATTATTTATGTCTTTAACTTTCTCTGTGTTGTGTCAGCAAATGGGCAAAATAACTCAGAACTATTGGAAATGCTTATCGCTTGGGGTAACCATTATCTCTACCATAGAGCCACCAGAATTTACACAGGACTGGGGAAACAGACTCTTGGAAGGCACAAACAAAACCTTGTATGCACCAGGACCCAGGAGACAGGAGCAGTGACCCCACAAGTGATGGCTCAGAATTGCCCATGAGTGTCCAGGAGTCTCTGGCAGAGGCCTAGGTTGGCAGTGGCCTATTGCAGGGCCGGGGGCACTGAATGCAACAGTGCCTGCATGGGACCTCTTGAAAGAGGTCACCATAATCTTCATTACCTCTCCCATAGTTTGACCTCAGGTCAAACAAAAGGGAGGGAACACAGCCAAACTCATTAACAAAATTGCATTAAAGATTTACTGAGCATAGCCCCACCCATCAGAACAAGTCCCAATTTCTCCTTCAGTCAGTCTCCCCCATCGGGAAGCTTCCATAAATCTCTTATCCTTATCCATCAGAAGGCAGACAGACTGAAAACCACAATCATAGAAAACTAACTAATCTGATCACATGGACCTCAGCCTTGTCTAACTCAAAGAAACTATGGGCCATACTGTGTAAGGCCACCCAAGATGGACAGGCCATGGTGGAAAGTTCTGACAAAACATGGTCCACTGGAGAAGTGAATGACAAACCACTTCAGTGTTCTTGCCTTGAGAACCCCATGAATAGTATGAAAAGAAAAAAAGATAGGATACTGAAAGATGAATTCCCAGGTTGGTAGGTGCCCAGTATGCTACTGGAGATCAGTGGAGAACTAACTCCAGAAAGAATGAAGAGATGGAGCCAAAGCAAAAACAGCGCCCAGCTGTGGATGTGATTGATGATGGAAGTAAAGTCTGATGCTGTAAAGAAAAATATCATATAGGAACCTGGAATGTTAGGTCTATGAATCAAGGTAAATTGGAAGTGGTCAAACAGGAGATGGCAAGAATGAATATCGACATTTTAGGGATCAGTGAACTAAAATAGTTGGATGGTATCACCAATTCAATGGACATGAGTCTGAGTAACTCCAGGAGTTGATTATGGACAGGGAGGCCTGGCATGTTGCAGTCCATGGGGTCGCAAAGAGTTGCACGTGACTGAGTGACTGAACTGAACTGAACTAAAACTGACTGGAATGGGTGAATTTAACTCAGATCTAGATCATTGTATCTACTACCATGGGCAAGATTCCCTTAGATGAAATGAAGTAGCCATCATAGTCAACAAAAGAGTCAAGATGAAGTACTTGGATGCAATCTCAAAAACGACAGAATGATCTCTGTTTGTTTCCACGGAAAACCATTCAATATCACAATAATTCAAGCCCATGCTCCAATCAGCAATGCTAAAGAAGCTGAAGTTGAACAGTTATATGAAGACCTACAAGACCTTTTAGAACTAACACGCAAAAAAGATGTCCATTTCATTATAGGGGACTGGAATGCAAAAGTAGGAAGTCGAGAGATACCTGGAGTAACAGGCAAAATTGGCCTTGGAGTACAGAATGAAATAGGTCAAAATCTAACAGAGTTTTGCTAAGAGAAACAGTGGTCATAGCAAATACCCTATTTCAACAATGCAAGAGAAGACTCTACAGATAGACATCACCAGATGCTCAACACTGAAATCAGATTGATTGTATTCTTTGCAGCAAAAGATGGACAATCTCTAGATAGTCAGCAAAAATAAGACTGGGAACTGACTGTGGCTTGGATCATGAACTCCTCATAGCCAAATGAAGGCTTAATTGAAGAAAGCAGGGAACACCACTAGACCATTCAGGTATGACCAAATTCAAATCACTTACAGTTATACAGTGGAAGTGACAAAAAGATTCAAGGGATTAGATCTGATAGACAGAGTGCCTGAAGAACTCTGGACAGAGGTTTGTGACATCGTACAGTAGGTAGTGATAAAGACCATCCCTGAGAAAAGAAATGGAAAAAAGCCAAATGGTTGTCTGAAGAGGCCTTAAAAATACCTGGAAAGAGAAGAGAGGCTAAGGGCAAAGGAGAAAAGGAAAGATATACCCATTTGAATGCAGAGATTCAACAAATAGTAAGGAGATATAAGAAAGCCTTCTTCAGTGAGCAATGCAAAGAAATAGAGGGAAGCAACAGAATGGGAAAAACTAGAGATCTCTTCAAGAAAATTAGAGATAAGGGAACATGTCATGCAAAGATGAGCACAGAGAAGGACAGAAATGGTATGGACATAACAAAGGTAGAAGATATTGAGAAGAGGTGGTAAGAATATACAGAAGGACAGAACAAAAAAGATCTTCATGACCCAGATAATAATGATGGTGTGATCAATCACCAAGAGCCAGACATCCTGGAATGTGAAGTCAACTGGACCTTAGGAAGCATCACTATGAACAAAGCTAGTGGAGGTGATGGAATTCCAGTTGAACTGTTTCAAATCCTAAAAGATGATGCTGTGAAAGTGCTGCATTCAACATGCAAGCAAATTTGGAAAACTCAGCAATGGCCACAGGACTGGAAAAGTTCAATTTTCATTCCAATTCCAAAGAAATACAATGCTAAAGAATGTTCAAACTACTGCACAGTTGCACTCAATTCACACCAACAAAATAATGCTCAAAAATTTCCAAGCCAGGCTTCAACAGTACATGAATCATGAACTTTCAGATGTTCAAACTGGATTTAGAAAAGGCAGAGGAACCAGAGATCAAATTGCCAACATCTGTTGGATCATCAAAAGCAAGAGAGTTCCAGAAAAACATCTATTTCTAATTTATTGACTATGCCAAAGCCTTTTACTGTGTAGATCACATCAAACTGGAAAGTTCTTCAAGAGATGGGAATACCAGACCACCTTACCAGCCTCCTGAGAAATCTGTATATAGTCAAGAAGCAACAGTTAGACCTGGACATGGAACAACAGACTGGTTCCAAATAGTAAAAGGAGTATTTCAAGGCTGTATATTGTCACCCTTCTTATTTAACTTATGTGCAGATTACCTCTTGTGGAATGCCAGACTGGATGAAGCACAAACTGGAATCAAGGCTGCTGGGAGAAATGTGGATAATCTCAGATTTGTATATGAAACCACCCTTAAGGCAGAAAGTGAAGAGGAGCTAAAAAGCCTCTTGATGAAAGTGAAAGAAGAGAGAGGAAAAGCTGGCTTACCATGCAACATTCAGAAAACTAAGATCATGGCATCCAGTCCCATCACATCATGACAAATAGATGGGGAAACAATGGAAACAGTGATAGACTTCATTTTGGGGGGCTCCAAAATTTCTGCATATTGTGACTGCAGCCATGAAATTAAAATACAATTTCTCTTTCGAAGAAAAGCTATGACCAACCTAGATAGCATACTAAAAAACAGAGATATTACTTTGCCAGCAGAAGTCCATCTAGTCAAGGCTGTGTTTTGTTCCAGTGGTCATGTATGGATGTGAGAATTGAACTATATAGAAAGTTGAGTGCAAAATAATTGATGCTTTTTATCTGTGGTATTGGAGAAGACTCTTGAGAGTTCCTTGTACTGCAAGGAGATCCAACCAGTCCATCCTAAAGGAAATAAGTCCTGAATAGTCATTGGATGGACTGATGCTGAAGCTGAAATTTCAATACTTTGGCCACCTGATGTGAAGAACTGACTCATTGGAAAAGACCCTGTTTCTGGGAAAGATTGAATATGGGAGAAGGGGATGACAGAAGATGAGATGGTTGGATGGCATCACCGACTTGATGGACATGAGTTTGAATAAGATCCAGGAGCT
This sequence comes from Antilocapra americana, assembly GCA_007570785.1. NCBI lineage: Eukaryota > Metazoa > Chordata > Mammalia > Artiodactyla > Antilocapridae > Antilocapra > Antilocapra americana. The sequence continues at coordinate 13,169,186 of ML664161.1, read as the reverse complement.
GGTGATGGACAGGGAAGCCTGGTGTGCTGCAGTCCATGGAGTCACAAATAGCTGGACAGGACTGAGCCATTGAACTGATATTGACATCTTTTGAGGATTTGTCTCTGACTGGATAGTGGAGATAGCATGAATGATTAGATTTATTTTTAAAAAAGAGGCCATTTTTCAAGATTTTTTTTTATATGACCTTGACATCCTTTCTCCAAATCTTGCATTGGTTTGTTCTAGGCAGAGTTCAATAATGGAGTAACAGAGGTTTAAATCTCTATTGCTCACTGTAGCAATTATGTTGTTATAGATCCCTTTCAGTTCTAGGAAAGAAGCAAATAATTTTTCAATAGTGAATCTCTAAGAATAGGAAGAAAAATTTCACATTGTAATGTAGTTTGTGTTTATTACATCATTCAAAAAAGGGTTATCCTTTGGAAAATAGATATTACCTTTGATAGCCACAGGAGTTATCTATAAAATAATAGGGAACACTTGAACAACTAGACAAAATAAGAATCTATGTATGCTACTAAATATTAAATGAGAGAAAAACTATGCCTTACTGGACTTTAAATTCAATTAATTCAAACAAATTCTATGAAAATATGATATTCTCCCATTCAAAGACAGATTAACGTGTGACCTGGGAACAGACAGAATTTTTCTCTGGGAACAATTTTTTTTCTGCATTAGAGTTGTATAAATCTCAGCTATCCATGAGACAGCTATTGTGTTTTCTCTTTGCCTTTTATCTTATGAGCTATTCTGGCTGATAGAACTGCATATTATGTTTTGTTTCTTTAAGCAAATGTTTACCCTTTCATTTTACATTTTGTGAAGAATGAAGGAATTAAGTCAGAGGGCTATATATTAGATGCATTATTGACAGTTTACATTATCCAGATTTGAATGTACAAAGTGATGGGTCATTGTGACCCCCTTACAAGATTAAGAAGAAATGCTGCCTTTAAACAATTGTCTTGTTGGTGCTAGGAGAATGATGCTCTTTAAGGTTGAATAGGAGTTTCTGCTGATGTGGGAGATTTGGTCAATGCGTAAGGCGATATCATGTCATTGTATGGCAAAACTAATAAAAAAAATGTAGATTTTATTTCACAGAAGTAACCTAAAACTATCTCTGCCTTATATGTAAATTAACTTTAAATATCTTTTCTGTTTGAAAGTCATTAGCTTGTATTGTGCTTTTGGTGCAAATAGAACACATGAGTCATATGAAGTCTTGCTAAGTTATTATTTTTGAAAGAAAAATGCTGTATGTATAGATGAATAGCTATAAACCTGCTTTTCTTAAAAAAAACTCTATCAGAAAAAAAAATGATAGTAACGTAGTCAGAGACTTCAGATTCTAGCAAACTCAGGTTTCTTTATTCTAGTAGTTGTAATATTGCCTACTATGATCACACTCTATTATTAGGCATATCATTTTGCTCATCAATTTTTCTCTACCTCAAATAGTTCCTTGTGTGTGCATAATGGCTATTCCATTTACAACTATTGAAAAAAAAATTAAACAGTCTTATTGTAATGGAAGTCCTTAAACCTATTTCCCTTTGAAGAAAACAATATTCATTGCAGCCAACTCATAACATATTTTATTCCCTAAGTACATTGTAATGTTTACTCTTTCTTTGAGATTCTTACTTGTGTAATTCAAAACTGCACATTAGCTTTCAAACACATGACCACCATCTGTTTTCACATTTGAAATGTCAACTAAATATTACATCAAATTATTGCTTTATTTTAATTAAACCTTTATTTTTAAATAAAAATTTATTTTATTTTAATTTATTTTATAGGAAGCTGTAAAAATGATGGAAAGAATTTCTATGTATTCTTTTCCTCATTGTTTCCTATGGCAACATCTTGTGAAACTATAGTATATTATCAAAATCAAGATATTGGCATCAATATAATCCAGACACAGAACATTTCCATCACCACAAAGATCTTACATGTTACCTTTTAGCACCATACCCATTTCACTCACAATCACCCTGTTTTTGGTCCCCTGGAAGCTACTAATCTAGTTTCCATTTCTATTTCTCCACACAAAAATGTGTCCTTTCAAAGAGTGTTTTATTAATACAATCATATAGAATATAATGTGCTATATATATTTTTTTTATTTTTCACCTATGATACCTGTGAAACTGAGCAGGACTTTGTGGGACCCTCCCAGATACAAAAGCCTTTCCATATCCTCCATTTCTTGTTTGTAGAAAAATAGGTTTCTGGGATTTCCCTGCTGGTCCAATGGTTAAGACTGCACTTTCAATGCAAGGAGCTGGGTTCGATCCCTGGTCAGGAAACTAAGATCCACATGTCATATGGCATGTTCAGTTTAAAAATAGAAAAATAGACTTCAGTCTCCAGCCTTTCCTTGAATTCTAAAGTGAAGATTTAAACAGTTGCTAATTAGGGAGAGAATGCAGAGATAAAGAACAATCAAGAAACAATAGTAGAGCAATAAGGCATTTTTCTGGTTCCTCCGCAAGGGATATTTTGTTGTCCTTCAGTCTCTTCCTGACTCTTTGTGACCCCATGGACTGTAGCATCCCAGGATTCCCTTCCTTCGCCATCTCCTGGAGTTGGTTTAAACTCATGTCCAGTGAGTTGGTGTCAATGGACATTGATGCTCCCAGCCTTCTCCTCCTGCATTCAGTCTTTACCAGAATCAGGGTCTTTTCCAGTTAGTCAGCTCTTCACATCAGGTGGCCAACATATTGGAACTTCAGCTTCAGCACCAGTCCTTCCAATGAATATTCAGGGTTAATTTCCTTTAGGATTGATTTTGATCTCCTTGCAGTCCAAAGGATACTCTCAAGAGTCTTCTGCAACAACACAGTTCAAAAACATCAATTCTTCAGTACTCAGCTCTCTTTATGGTCCAACTCTCACATTCATATATGACTACTAGAAAAACTATAGCTTTGACTGTATGAACCTTTGTTGGTAATGTCTCTGCTTTTTAATATTCTGTCTAAGTTGGCCATAGCTTTTCTTCCAAGGATCAAGTGTCTTTTAATTCATGGCTGCAGTCACCATCTGCAGTGACTTTGGAGCTCAAGAAAGTAAAGTCTGTCCCTGTTTCCATTGTTACCCATCTATTTGCCATGAAGTAATAGGTCCTGATGTCATGATCTTCATTTTTTGAATGTAGAGTTTAAAGCCAGCATTTACACTCTCCTCTTTCACCTTCATGAAGAGGCTCTTTAGTTTCTGTTCACTTCCTGCCATTAGGGTGGTGTCATCTATGTATCTGAATTTGTTGATATTTTTGCCGACAGTCTTTTTTTTTTTTTTTTTAGTTTTGCCATGCAATGACATGATATCGCCATGGGTTTACATATGCTCCCCCTCCAGAACCCCCCTCCCTCCTCCCTCCCTCCTCCCTTCCCCCCGGGAAATCTCGGTGCACCAGCCCCAAGCATCAATCCTGGGCTGGCGATTGATTTCACATATGATAATTAACATGTTTCAATGCCATTCTCCCATATCATCCCACCCTTGCCCTCATCCACAGAGTCCACGAGTCTGTTCAATATGTTTGCATTCCTTTTGCTGTCTCGCATGCTGGGTTCTCGTTACCATCTTTCTATATTCCAGATATATGCGTTAGTATACTGTATTGTTGTTTTTCCTTCTGGCTCACTTCACTCTGGATAATAGGCTCCAGTTCCGTCCACCTGAGTAGAACTGATTCAAATGAATTTTTTTTTTAATGCTGAGTAATATTCCATTGTGTATATATACCACAGCTTTCTTATCCATTCGTCAGTTGATGGGCATCTAGGTTTCTTCCATGTCCTGGCTATTGTAAACAATGCGGCGATGAACATTGGGGTACACGTGGCTCTTTCAATTCTGGTTTCCTCGGTGTGTATGCCCAGCAGTGGGATTTCTGGGTCATATGGCAGGTCTATTTGCAGTTCTTTAAGGAATCTCCACACTCTTTTCCATAGTGGCTGTACTAGTTTGCACTCCCACCAACAGTGTAGGAGAGTTCCCTTTCCTTCACATCCTCTCCAGCATTTATTGCTTGTAGACTTTTGGATGGCAGCCATTTTGACTGGTGTAAAGTGGTACCTCATTGTGGTTTTGATTTGCATTTCTCTGATAATGAGTGATGTTGAGCATCTTTTCATGTGTTTGTTAGCCATTTTTATGTCTTCTTTGGAGAAATGTCTGTTTAGTTCTTTGGCCCACTTTTTGATTGGGTCGTTTATTTTTCTAGAATGGAGCTGCAGGAGTTGCTTGTATATTTTTGAGATTAATTGTTTGTCCGTTGCTTCATTGGCTATTATTTTCTCCCATTCTGAAGGCTGTCTTTTCACCTTGCTTATAGTTTCCTTTGTTGTGCAGAAGCTTTTAATTTTAATTAGGTCCCATTTGTTTATTTTTGCTTTTATTTCCAATATTCTGGGAGGTGGGTCTGACAGTCTTTTATTTAGGCTTGTGCTTCCTCCAGCCTGGCATTTCACGTGATGTACTCTGCATATAAGTTAAATAATCAGGGTAACAATATACAGCCTTGACTTACTTTCTCCATTCCCAATTTTGAACCATCCATTTTTCCATGTCCAGTTCTAACTGTTGCTTCTTAGCCTGCATACAGGTTTCTCAGTAGACATATAAGGTGGTCTGGTATTTCCATCTCTTTAAGAACTTTCCACAGTTTGTTGTGATCCATACAATCAAATAGTGTAGTCAGTGAAGCATAAGTAGATGATTTTCTGGAATTCTCTTGCTTTTTCTTTGATAGAATGGATGTTGGCAATTCAATCTCTGGTTCCTCTGCATTTTCTAAATTCAGTTGTACATATGGGAGTTCTTGATTCACATACTGTTGGAAAATAGCTTGAAGGGTCTTGAGCCATTATCTTGCTAGTGTGTGAAATGAGAGCAATTGTGTAGTATTTGAACATTCTTTGGCATGGCCCTTCTTTGGGATTGTAATGAAAATTGACCTTTTCCAGTCCTATGGCCGCTGTTGAGTTTTCCAAACTTGCCAGCATATTAAACCAGCATTATCTTTTAGGATTTGCTATAGCTCAGCTAGAATTCCATCACATCCACTAAGTGTGTTCGTATTGATGTTTCCTAAGACCCCCTTGACTTCACACTCCAGGATGTCTGGCTCTAGATGAGTGACCACATTTTCATGGTTATCTGGGTTACTAAGACTTTTTTTTTGTTCTGTTCTGCTCTGTATTCTTACAAAAAAAAACAAAAACAGAAAATAGAGAACTCCAATATCTCTCCTGAGTATAAATGAAAATTTTATACTTAATCTTCTTAATCTCTTCTGCTTCTTTTAGATCCTTACTGTTTCTGTCCTTTATTTGGGTCTACTTCTAGGTTTTCTATGTTGCATTGACTGATAAGTGTATCTCTATATCAGTATGAAGTGGTCCTGATGATTACATCTATACCATAAGTCTCAAAATGAAGTAGACTATTTACTACCACTTTATCCTTTTCCAAAATTATTATAACAATTTTAGTTCTTTTACATTTCCATATATGTTTTAGAAGAGTCTTTTCTATATCTACAAATAATCTTGCTGAGATTTTGAAAGTAAAAATGTTAAACCTGTAGAGCGATTTAGTGGGAATTGATGTCTTAACTGTGCTGCATCTTCTGATTCATTAACATCATATTTATCCATTTATGTAATTAAAAAATGTTTTCATTAGCATTTTCTAATGATCAGTATACAGGTTTTGTGCATATTTTGTTAGATGTATATGTTATTTCACTTCTTTTTTGAATGATTACAAATTTTACTGCATTTTTAATTATTTTTATGTATGTATCCATTGGTAATATATAGAATGCAACTGAGTTCTTAAATGTTTATCTTACATCCTTATCTTACATGCCACCTTGCCTAACTTACTTGTTAATGATTAATTTTTCTTATGGTTTCCTTAGAATATTTTAGATAGACAACTATGCATCAGAAAAGAAGAACGTATTTAATCCCTTCTTTCTCATGTGTAGGTCCTTGTTTGCTTTATTGCCTTATTTTGATATCTTAAACTTCAGGTTTTATTTTGAGTAAGAATGTTGAGAGCAGACATCCATGAATTGTTCCCAGTCTTAGAAAGCATTAAGTTTTCCTGCATTAGTAGTGATGTTAACTTTTTATTTTTTGGTATATATTTTTTTATTAAGTTGAAAAAGTTCTCCTTATAACATGTGTATAACATGAAATTTGTCATTGGTTTTTATTCATAATTTTATATGATTATGTGATTTTTCTTCTCCAGTTCATTAATTTGACAGATTACATTGTTTATATTTTAAATACTGAACTACCTTTGCATCCTTGGAATAAACTGCACTTGGTCACAAGTGTAGAATTCTTTCTATATGCTGCTGAATTCTTGTCATTAATAGTTTGTCAAGAAATTTTTCATTTATACTGAGGAGAAATATTGAAATTCTCTACTTTCTGATTTTTTGAATGTAATTATATGGAATTGTGATAAGTATTTAAGTATTTGGTAGAGTTCTCCATTGAAAACTCCTGAGCATGAAGATTACTTTTTCTGGGAATTTTTGAATTATGAATTCAATTTCCTTTTGTTAAAGGATTATATAAACTATTTCATACTGGAAATGTTGTAGTAGCTTTGTTTTAAGAAACAGTCCATTTAACCTAAATTGTGAAACTTATCTATGTGGATTTGTTAATATTCCATTATATTATCACTTCTCGACCTTTTGACAAAGATCAAATTAGTATTCTGGTTTTTTTTTCCATCATTTTTTATATTAGGGGTATACAGTGATCTTATTTTATTTCTGAAATTGGTAGTTGCATCATCTCTCTCTGTTAGTTTGCTTGAAGTTTGGCAGTTGTTGATTTGTTCAACATATATTGCTTTTCATTATCTTTTATTTTGGTTTTCAGTTTTTTTCAATAGCAAAAATTGCTATTATTTCTTTTCTCCTGCTTGCTTTAGGTTTACTTTGGTTTTCTTGATTCTGCAAGTGGAAGTCTAGATTATTATTTTTTTTTATTGTTTTTGCCATACATTGTCATGATATCACCATGGGTTTACATATGCTTCCCCTCCGGATGCTTCAATGCCCTTCTCCCATATCATCCCACCCTTACCCTCATCCACAAAGTCCACGAGACTATTCTATACATCTGCGTTCCTTTTGTTGTCTCCCATGTTGGGTTCTCGTTACTGTCTTTCTAAATTCCATATATATGCGTTAATATACTGTATTGTTGTTTTTGCTTCTGGCTTACTTCACTCTGGATAATGGGCTCCAGTTTCGTCCATCTGAGTAGAATTGCTTCAAATGAATTTTTTTTTAATGCTGAGTAATATTCCATTGTGTATATGTACCACAGCTTTCTTATCCATTCATCAGTTGATGGGCATCTAGGTTGTTTCCATGTCTTGGCTATTGTAAGTCTAGATTATTGATTTGAGACTTTTCTATTTTTTCAATGTATGCATTGTGCTATCCCTTTTTCTCTTAGTACTGCTTTAGCTGTGTTTAATCTTTGAACCAAAGTTATTAATTTTCAAACTATGATGCTATATTTTTATATTACCTTAGTTCAATTAATTTTTAAATTTATGTGTTGAAATTTTTAGAAATCTTTTGTCTAGTTTCTAAATTTTTGGAAGTTTTTTTTTTTATTGTGTTTCTCTTATCATTTGACTCCATAGTGGTTGAGGAACACACTTTATGATTTCAATTTTTTAAAATTTTTTTGAGATTTGTTTTATAGCCCAGAATTTAGTTTGTTTTTGGTATAGGTTCTGTGGACACGAATAAAACTTGTGTTCTACACTAGTTGTGCGGACTGCTCTATAAGGGTTAATCAGATACCGTTGCTTGATAGTGTTTTTAAGGTGTTCTATACCCTTGCTGATTTTATGTTTAGTTCTACTAATTTTAGGAGAAGAATGTTAATGTCTTCAGCAATAAATGTGTATTCATCTATTTCTCCTTTCAGTTGTATACATGCTTCATATTTTGCCCATTTTCTTGTTTGATGCACATACATTTAGGATTGTTGTATGTTTTTGGTGGATTGACCATCTTATCATTATGTAATATCCTTCTCTATCTCCAGAATTTCCCTTTGTTCTGAAGTTTACATTATCAGACATTAATATATTCATTGCTTCTATCTTTGATTTGTTATCTATTTCTATCTTTTTAACCTGCCTAAATTGTTATATTTGAAGTGAGTTTCCTATAGATAGCAGATAGCTTGTTCATGTTTATTAATCCACTCTGACAATTTCTGTGTTTTATCTATTTAAATAATTTACATTTAATGTAATTATTGATATATTGAGCCTATAGTTTGCTATACTACTTTTATTTTCTGTTTGCTTACAATTTTTTGTTCATTTGTTTTCTTTATCTTATCTGCTTATGGCTTAGTTGAACAATTTCTTAGGATTTCATTTTTATCTTTAGTATTTATGAGGGTATCTTGTTTATAGTTTTTTCAATGGTTGATATAGGTTTCATAGTGCATAGGTATATGTAAATTTATAAAAGTCTACTTGATATAATTTTACTAAATAGAGCAAAGTATATAAATCTCATCTCCTTATTTATCTTTCTACTTTCCTTATTTAGGATATAATTTTCTACATCTAGAATCACATCAATGTTACAATTGTTGATCTGATTATCAAATACCATTAAGAACACTTGAGAAGAATCATCTACTGCATCTACTCGCTGTTTTGCTTTGTATGTCCTTTCTTCCTTCCTATGTTTTAAGGCTTCTTCTTTTATAGTTTACTTTCTGTGTATAGAACTTCCTTTAGTCATTTATTAGGGTAGATATATTGGGAACACATACAATTAATGTTCCTTTAATTGAACGTGTCTTGATTTCTCCTTCATTCCTGAAGGATATTTTCATTGGATATAGAGTGCTGGGTTAACAGCTCTTTTCTTTTGGTACTGAAAACATTTTATATTATTTTCTTCTGAGCTCAGTAGTTTGTGGTGAGAAGTCTGTTATAATTAGAATTATTGTTTTCTCCTATAAGTATGATGACATTTCTCTCTCACTTCTTTTAAGATTATCTTTTCATTTTTAGTTTTCAAGAGTTTAACTGTGATGTGTTTGGTATCCATTTCTTTGAAAGAAAAATTTTAATTAAGCTTTTTTTTGTTTATATCTATTGGCATTTTAGAGTTACCAGTTTTTTTCAGTTCCAAACCTGGGATGTAGGAGACAAAACAAAACCTATGGAAACTTTATATCTTGGATTCCATGGTCCTTTACCAGACTGCTTTCTTCAACTCTTCTTTCAGGGTCTTCTATGTTTATTTTACATATATTGTCTATTTTACATGTACTGTTTTTAATTGTGCATAGCAGGAGGAATAAAAAGAAGCAAATCTACTACCCCATTTATTTTTTCTGAAAGTATGCACATCTGTGTTTAAGCATGAGAGTTAAATAATTCCATAGATTAAGAACGAATTTCCTCCATTAATGGAGAGTTAGTCACTACTGGAAGGACTGATGCTGAAGCTGAAACTCCAATACTTTGGCCACCTGATGTGAAGAACCGATTCATTGGCAAAGACCCTGATGCTGGGAAAGATTGAAGGCAAGAGGATAAGAGGACAATAGAGGATGAGATGGGTGGATGGCATCAGCGACTCAATGGACATGAATTTGAACAAGCTCTAGGAGTTGGTGATGGACAGAGAGGCCTGGTGTGCTACAGTCCATGTGGTTGCAAAGAGTTGGTTACAACTGAGTGAATGAACTGAACTGAGTCACTAGGACACTAGTGCTTACAGATTGTTATATAAAATTTGAAGATGTTTTTGATGACAGGACAAAAGACACTGACACTTGGATGAATGAAAGGCAGAATACTCTGTTACTTGTCACTCCAAATGGCAGAAAGCTGTCAGGCAGGACCACACAGGCAGTTGTGACAGAAATAGCACAACAGCAAATGTAGCTACAGCATCAATTTATGCATGGCAAGTGAGAAGGAGTTGGCTGGGTTCCCTGGATTCTTAATTTGGATTAGGGCAAATTGGCTAATTTGAATGATTTCCTGGGCTCGAGGGCAAAGGGACTGTCCTTACTAGTTTGATTCTTAGCTTTAGTGCCTTAAGACAGGTATATGCACGGTAGTCTAGAATGTGAAGACTTGATAAAGAAGTGATCGAAGTGTATACTCAATCAGTTGTTCAAGATTAGCTAGGATCTCCAACTCTAGCCAGACCTCAACACTGGATTGAAATCATAGTTTTTAAACTGTATTTCAAAGACCCATTTAGTTCAGTAGCAGGAAATGATGTCCAGTAATTAGTTGTGGTTTCTTGTTGAAAATACCATTATGTATGTAATAATATTCAGCAGAGATGACTATTAGATCTACATTTATGGCTTCTTTATTTTTCTACCCATTTATTTATTTATTGGTATTCACAGTTATTTGGCCTTTGTGTAATAACACATTTTCATATACCAGTGAAAAACCTGTTTAATTCTGTCCTTTGTTCCCAAGATTACCAGGATATAATTTTTTTCAGCTTTAATAGAAAACTTAATATAAGGAAAGCTTGTGATGAGGTCTAGTCTGCTTTGAAAGGTATTAGAAAATGAAATTAAAAGTGAAATTAAAGTATATTATTACTTGAGTGATTCCATTTGTCACAATTCTCCTTAACTCTCACTGAATATTGATAGTTCTTTACTGAGTAGCTTCCACCTGTGAAAACCTCTTGAAATGCTGTTTGGATAGTGACAGGACTTGTTTGTTTTTCTTATTTCATATTGAGGAGTTGGAAAATAAATTTAAATGAAGAGTTCTCCAAGTGTCACTCTCTTATTTGTGTAGTTAAAAAGGCTGTATTTTATAAAAGATGGTCATATCATTTCAATTGTCATTATGAATAAATCTGTTGACCATAAGTTAACTCTAAGAGAATGACATACTGTTAATTGAGTTGGCCAGAGAAAATAGATTGGTTGTACAGGGGCCCATGTCATTGGTAGTTGCACATGTTGCTTTTGATTGTATTTGTACAATTGCTGGAGCACCTTGAATTTCAGGTGCTGCTTTTTTTTTTTTTTTTTTAGTTGTCAAGCCCATAAAGGTTTGTATTGGCCACTCATTGTTCAGTTACCCCATACACAGTTGTTCTGGAGGCCAAACTATTGATGTGGGCCAAAATTGCTCATACCTGCCAAAATGAATATTTTTTGTGAAGTACATGGCATGCAAATGCTAAAGAAAAGAGGTTAAAAAAAAAACCCCAATAAAACCTAAGAAAATGTTGAGAATAGATGCTAGTACCACCTTCTTTCTGGCCACCTTTCTCATTACTCTTTGCCTTCAAAAAAACCTTTTTCTTAAAATGTTATGATAATATCAACAGTGATCAGTATGTTAGCATGAAGAAGTGTATAATTTTAAATGACTATATAATGCAAGATGAATATATGATTTGTACAGAAAAAAACTCTGTAGACTTCAGGAGAAGTGATGAAATGAATCTCCCTGAAGTCCTAGAAAAATCAGATATGCTAAAAAAAAAAAAAAAGTCTATACCATACTGTAGAAAGTGTTCTTTATTTCTTTATACAGGGAATTAGATTTTTTTTCTGATGTAAAGCTTATTGCTGAAAAAATGCTACACTGGGAATTGCTTCTACTGAAGGAATGTTATTGCTGGTGTTCAGTTCCTAAGTTGTGTCCAACTCTTTGTGACCCCATTGACTGAAACATGCCAGGCTTCCCTATTCTTCGCTATCTCCTAGAGTTTGCTCAAACTCACGTCCATTGAGTCAATGATGCCATCCAACAATCTAATCCTCTGTCATCCCCTAACTCTGAAGGAATAAGATGAGTTTGTGGAAAATTTTGAAACTCTATTAAAATGTTAAGCATCAAACCCACATCTCTTGTGTTTTCTGCTTCAGCACGTGGATTTTTTACCAGTGTGGCACCTGAGTTATCAGTCAAGAACCTAGAAGTCTAAATTAGAGGAGCATTTGCCCTCTGAGACTTGCCTCTGGAATATGTTTGCTACCCAATTTTCAGACTTATAAGAATTGCTGTATTAGTCATTTTGAGGGTGGTTTAAAGTCTCTGTAATATAACGATTAAGATTAATGATCTGAAAAGGTAAGAATTACTAAAAATTCTCCTGCACACCATGCATGAATAACATTGATTTGCTTTTAATATTACTCAGCATTTAAACTTCTATACCATTTTTTTGAATATTAAAGAATAAATGGGTCCAAACCCAATACTTAACATTTTCAAGCATAGCCAAATTATTGTATTACCATGAAAACAGTGCATTACAATTGTATATTTCCAAAACGGTATCTAGGAACTATTTTGCTGTCTCAATCTAGGGGTGTTTTTTTTTTTTTGTAATTGAAAAGCAAGTACAAAAACAAATAAATAAAACCAGTTGTGCCTTTTATAATGTGGAGCCAGATGTTTCTAGGGTTTAAGCTATTCTGAAGAAACAGGCACTTGCTTTTACTGTCTTACAGTGTTCATGGGAAACATTAAATGTAGCTTTCCCAGTTCCCTGCATGCTGATGTTTGACCTCAGTCTCAGCCTTTGATGGGTGATAGAAATCCTTGCTTAGGGCACAGTGAGAAGGGACAGTTTTATTCCCATGAGGCTGGTGGTTTAAATCCATGCTGTGTTTGGCGCATACTGATTTCTCAACTACTGTCATTCTAGGTTTCCTGTTCAAATGTTGCACAGTGAAATGGAAAGAGATGTGGTTACTTTGGGATAGCATTGCTACTGAAAAATTAAGACATGCAGGCATACATATTGACACCATCACTGTAAATGCTACCTTTATGCTTCAGGTTTAGCAGAGATTACAAATGTGAGAATCAACATGCAAAATGGTGTCATGTAATTGTTTAATACTGATGAACAGATTTTAAAATAATATACATGAACCCTTATTACATAATACTGCTCAGTAAAATGTTCCTAATTATTGATTTTATCATGTTACTTCCTAGATCAAATACCTTTAATAGTACTTCTCATGTCCTGTAGGAATATATTGTAGCATCTTAGAAAGAGCAGGGACTGTGAGATCTATGGATTATAAACTTGTGTTCTTACTTACCTAGGTATATGAAGCTACACAACTTACAAGGTCTCTGAGTTTAAATTTTCTTATTTATAAAATTGGGAATACTGTCCTACCTTGTCCAGAGCATTGTGGTGAGGGCTAATATAGATACATATTGTCAACTCCTATTGCGTTTCAGCACAGAATATTAAAAACCCATATTATTACCTTGTTGCAGTTTCTGTTTTACTCTTGCCTTTAGTGAAAATTTTGCCCAATTTGAAAGGTCAAACCACATATCATTATTGCTTTAGTTTGCATTTATGTAACTATTGTGAGTGTTTCTTTTTCCTTTTTCATATGTGACTGGCATGATTATATATATATTTAATTTTCTTGTTCATGATTTTCCCTATTCTTATGACTTGTTTTCATGATAGATATTGATCTGTCCTCTATTCATTTTTTATCATGTCCCTTTTTACTTGCATATATTTCACTTAAAACATCTTAAGATCTGAAGTAGCTGACTCTGTGGTGGTGGGTTAGTCACTAAGTCATGTTCTACACTTGTGACCCCATGAATATAACCCAGCAGCCTCCTCAGTCCATGAGATTCTCCAGGCAAGAATACTGAAGTGGGTTGCCATTTCCTTCTCCAAGCCAACTCTATATAACTCATTTATTTATTGCATCTGGTTATAGTTTCATCCTCATAAAGAAATTTCCATACCCCAACTGTATATATAACTGCATAACTTGTTTTTATTCTTTTATAGGCTTTCATATATTTAATTCTTTAAGCACTTGGAATATATTTGAATGTACTGGGTGTGCAGTAGATCTCTTTCCCCCTGTTTCAACAAGATTTAGTTTGTTTATTGGGTAATTTACTCTCCTTTATTGGTTGTAATAACATGTTTATCATTTGCTAAATTCCTATGGAGCTAGTATGATAGTTTCATTTAGCAAAGGCTTTTGTTGTCACACTGGGTATGTGAATAACCTTTAGGTAAGAGGCAAATGGCACCACTATTGCTTTTTCCCCATCTTTCTTGTCATTGATTGCTATATGCTTTTTCTTCCAGTAGACTACAGGGTAGCAGCTGGCCATCAGTGGTGAGGGAAGAATGTGATATCCTTTTCCACATCTTCTATTATTTCTCTATTATACATGAGACTTTATCTAGTGTACATAGGCAATGCTTAAGCGCTCTTTGTATTGAGTTGGCCAGAGGTTCATTTGGGTTTTTTATCTTAATATCTTCCAGAAAAAAAAAAAAAAACTGAATGAACCTTTTGACCAGCCCAATAAAAGAAGTTTTAAAGTACTGATACTGTACTGAGCTGGGACTAGAGATTTGATGTGCCATAAACTGCTTTACTCTCTCCTACTGCATAAGGAATAAGGTCCCTAGCCTAGCCTGGTGAAGGAAGTGTCACAGAGTCACCCTCACCCCTGGTGTCTCATCCATACAGCTTCCTTAGTTACTATTCTTTTCTCTTCCCTTTCTTTCTGTGATTTCTTCCTTTAGGCTCCTGCTCCTCATTTTTATTTCTTCTGTTATACTATAATAGGTCATCCCTTCCAAAAAGAATAATCAAATCTCAGTATCTTTGAATTTTTCAGGTTTTACATCCTTAACTTATGAATTTCAGTGGCTTTTCTCTTTAGCCTAGTTTAGTGTTGCTCTTCAGAGGTCAGTCGGATATGTATTGGACACAGAAGCTGATTCATTTGAAAGGACCCTGATGCTGGGAAAGATTGAGGGCAGGAGGAGAAGGGGACAACAGAGGATGAGATGGTTGGAGGGCATCACTGACTCAATGGACATGAGTTTGGGTAAACTCCAGGAGTTGGTGATGGATGGGGGGGGGCTGGTGTGCTGCGATTCATGGGGTCACAAAGAGTCGGACACGACTGAGTGACTAAACTGAACTAGAAGGCGAAGAGGTGAATTCTGACCCTTATATAAATGAGGACTTTCCAACCTGACATGGCTTGTTCTCCTCTATTAGATTTAAATTTTTACTTTAATAAAACTTTGTTGAAACTGTTCAATTCCTCAAAGAATTAACCCTCATCAGACAAACCTTGTGCACAGTAGGACCCAGGGACCCCACATGGACAGAGACAGAACTGTGTTTGAGTGTCTCCTGAGGAGGTATGGGTCAGCAGTGGACTGCCACAGGGACAGGGGCTCTGGGTACAGCAGACTTGGGTATGGCATAACCCCTCTTGGTAGAGGTCACCATTAACCTCATGAGAGAGCTGCCAGAACTTACACAGGCTTGGGAAATAGACGCTTGGAGGGCACAAACAGAACCTTGTGCACCAGGACCCAGGAGAAAGGAGCACTTGCCTGTGAGTATCTAGGAGTCTCCAGCAGAGGCGTGAGATGGTGGTAGCCTGCTGCAGGGTTGGGGGCACTGAGTGTAGCAGTATATACATGGGATCTTTCGGAAGAGGTAACCATTATCTTCATTACCTCTACCATAGTTTGGCCCCAGGTAAATAGCAGGGAGGGAACACAGCTCCACCCATGAAAAGAATATTGGATTAAAGATTTACTGAGCATGGCCCCGCCCATCAGAACAAGACTCAGTTTCCCCCTCAGTCAGTCTCTCCCATCAGGAAACTTCCATAAGGCTCTTATCTTTCTCCATCAGAGGGCAGAAAGACTGAAAACCACAATCACAGAAAACTAACCAATCTAATGACATGGACCACAGCCATGTCTAAGTCAATGAAACTATGAGCCAAGCCATATAGAACCACCCAAGACGGACGGGTGATGGTGGAGAGTTCTGACAAAACGTGGTCCACTGGAGAAGGGAACAGCAAAGCATTTCAGTATTCTTGCCTTGAGAACCCATGAACAATATGAAAAGGCAAAACGTTAAGACACTGAAGGATGAACTCCCCAGGTCAGTAGGTGCCCAATATGCTACTGGGGATCAGTGAAGAAATAACCCCAGAAAGAATGAAGAGATGGAGCTGAAGCAAAAACAACACCCAGTTGTGGATGTGACTGGTGATGGAAGTAAAGTCTGATGCTATAAAGAAGAATATTACATAGACACCTGGAATATTAGGTCCATGAATCAAGGCAGATTGGAAGTGATCAAACAGGAGATGGCGAGAGTGAACATCAATGATTAGGAATCAGTGAACTAAAATGGACCGGCGTAGGTGAATTTAACTCACATGACCATTATATCTACTAGTGTGGGCAAGAATCCCTTAGAAGAAACAGAGTAGCCATATTAGTCAACAAAAAAGTCGGAAATGCAGTATTTGGATGCAATCTCAAAAATGACGGAATGATCTCTGTTCATTTCCAAGGCAAACCATTCAATATCATGGTAATCCAAGTCTATGCCCTGACCGATAATGCTGAATCAGCTGAAGTTAAGTGGTTCTATGAAGACCTACAGGACCTTTTAGAACTAACACTCAAGAAAGATGTCCTTTTTCTTACAGGGTACTGGAATGCAAAAGTAGGAAGTCAAGAAACACCTGAATTAACAGGCAAATTTGGCCTTGGGGTACAAAATGAAGCAGAGCAAAGGCTAACAGAGTTTTGTCAAAAGAATGCACTGGGCATAGCAAACATGTTCTTCCAACAACACAAGAGAAGGCTCTACGCATGGACATCATGAGATGGTCAATACCGAAATCAGATTGATTATATTCTTGAAGCCAAAAATGGAGAAGCTCCATAGATTCAGCAAAAACAAGACCAGAGCTGACTGTGGCTCAGATTATGAACACTTTATTGTCAAATTCAGACTTAAATTGAAGTAAATAGGGAAAACCACTAGACCATTCAGGTATGACCTAAATAAAATCCCTTATGATTATACAGTGGAAGTGAGAAATAGATGTAAGGGACTAGATCTGATAGACAGACTGCCTGATGAACTATGGATGGAGGTTCATGACTTTGTACAGGAGAGAGGGATCAAGACCATTCCCAAGGGAAAAAAAATGCAAAAAAGCAAAATGGTTGTCTGAGGAGACCTTACAAGTGAAAAAGAAGCAGAGTGTAAAGCAAATGAGAAAAGGAAGGATATACCCATTTGAATGGAGAATTCCAGAGAACAACAAGGAGAGATAAGAAAGCCTTCCTCAGTGATCAAATCAACGAAACAGAGGAAAACAATAGAATGGTAAAGACAAGAGATCTCTTCTAAGAAAATTAGAGATACCAAGGAATATTTCATGCAACGATGGGCTGAATAAAGGACAGAAATGGTATGGACATAACAGAAGCAGAAGATATTAAGAAGAGGTGGGAAGAATACACAGGAGAACTATAGGAAAAGAACTTCATGACTCAGACAACCACAATGGTGTGATCACTCATCTAGAGCCAGACATTCTGGTATGTGAAGTCAAATGGGCCTTAGGAAGCATCACTATGAACAAAGCTAGTGGAGGTGATGGAATTCCAGTTGAGCTATTTCAAATCCTAAAGGATGATGCTCAGAAAGTGCTGCACTCAATATGCTAGCACATTTGGAAAACCTCAACAGTGTCCACTGGACTAGAAAAGTTCAGTTTCAATTCTAATCCTCAAGAAAGGCAATACCAATGAATACTCAAACTACCTCAGAATTGCACTCATCTCACATGCTAGGAAAGTAAGGCTCAAAATTCTCTAGGCCAGGCTTTAATATTATGTGAACTGTGAATTTCCAGATGTTCAAGCTGGTTTTATATCATGGCATTGTATGGCAAAAACAATAATAATAAATTAATTTTAAAAAAAAGGCAGAGGAACCAGAGATCAGTTTGCCAACATCTGCTGGTTCATCAAAAAAGCAAGAGAGTTCCAGAAAAACATCTATTTCTGCTTTATTGACTATGCCAAAGCCTTTTACTATATGGATCACAATAAACTGGGAAATATTCTTCAAGAGATGAGAATACCAGACCACCTGACCTGCCTTTTGAGAAATCTGTATGCAGGTCAGGAAGCAATAGTTAGAATTGTACATGGAAAAACAGACTGGTTCCAAATAGGGAAAGGAGTATGTCGAGGCTGTATATTGTCACCCTGCTTATTTAACTTATGTGCAGAGTACATCATGAGGAATGCTGGGCTGGATGAAGCACAAACTAGAATCAAGATTGCCAGGAGAGATATCAATAACCTCAGATATGCAGATGACATCTTCCTTATGGCAAAAAGTGAAGAAGAACTAATGAGCCTCATGAAAGAGGAGAGTGAAAACGTTTTAAGCCAAGCTCAACATTCAGAAAACTAAGATCATAGCATCCTGTACCATCACTTCAAGGCAAATACATGGGGAAACAATGCAGACTTTATTTTTTTGGACTGCAAAATCACTGCATATGGTGACTGCAGCCATGAAATTAAAAGACACTTACTCCTTGACAGGAAAGTTATGATCAACTTAGACAGCATATTACAAAGTAGAGACATTACTTTGCTAACAGAGGTCCATCTAGTCAAGGCTGTGGCTTTTCCAGTAGTCATGTATGGATGTGAGTGTTGGACTATAAAGAAACTGAGTGCCAAAGTTTGGATGCTTTTGAACTGTAGTGTTGGAAAAGACTCTTGAGAGTCCCTTGGACTGCAAGGAGATCCAACCAGTCCTTCCTAAAGGAGATCAGTCTTGAGTGTTCATTGGAAAGACATTTGTTGAAGCTGTAACTTCAATACTTTGGCCACTTGATGTGAAGAGCTGACTCATTGGAAGAGACCCATTGAAGACAGGAGAAGAAAGGGATGACAGTGGATGAGATGGTTGGATGGCATCACCGACTCAATAACATGAGTTTGGGTAAACTCTGGGAGTTGGTGATACACATGGAGGCCTGGTGTGCTACAGTTCATGGGGCTGTAAAGAGTAGGGGACAACTGATCGACTGAACTATACTAAAGACCAAAGTTATGAAGCTTTCCCCTCCCCTGTTTTCTTCTAGGAGTTTTAAATTCCATGTTTAATATTTAAGTTTTTAATGTATTTTCTGTCAAAGTTTGGGTATTATATAAAATGATGTTCCAATTTCATCTTTCTGCATGCAGATATTCAGTTTTTTCAACCTCAATTGTTGAATAGACTCTTCTTTCCCTACTCTGTGTTATTGACATTCTTGTTGAAAATCAGTGACCATGTATCTTTGGAATAATTTCTGGGCTCTTTTTCTGTTACATTGGTGTATTAGTCTATATGCCTGTCTTACTGCCAGTTTATACTTTTATTTAGTTTTGCTTTGTGATTACTTTTGAAGTGAAAATGTGTAATGCATTTAGCTTTGTTCTTTCTCAAGACTGATTAGTTTACTTTGGGTCTTTTGCAGCTCCATGTGAATTTTAACACCGCCTTTTCTATTTCTAAAAAATTCCATTGGAACTTTGCTGTGGATTGCATTGAATCCATGTATTGTTTTGAGCAGTATGGATATTTTAACACTATTAAGTCCTTCAATCCATGCATATTTTTAGTTTTCAGTATCCAAGTCTTTTTCTTAATTTGTTTCTAAGTATGTGTTCTTTATTTGTGCTATTTTAAATGGGATTATTCTCTCTAATTTCACATAGTTTACTATTAATATATAGAAATAAAACTGATTTTTTATAAGGGCTTAACTCCATGTTTCCTGGAAATAAGCCAGCTGAAATGGGTGGTTTGCCTGTGAAAGGCATTTCCCAAAGCCACAGTTGTCTATTATTTACCCAGTAATAAGCTTGCTCCTACACTTGCCCATAAGGAGAGAAGAGGGAGTGACGGGAGAGGAAATCAAGAGGGCAATAACCTACCATTGAAATAATAATCTTAGAATACATCTTGATAATGGTTGCACAAAATAACTGGAGCTAAACCACAGATGCTCACACATACACATCGAAGCTATGGTTACTTGATATTGAGATACAGAGTCTAGTTCCCAGGGAAGGAGCTTGGTGGTGCCACTCACTGCTTGGATGGGTGCGGCCTCTATAATGATTCACTGCTAAACAAGTGTTGAGTGCTATTTTTGTTGTTCACCTTGGATTTCTTTCAGTTTGTGGAAACAGACACTAATGTAATTTTTTTGGAGAAGTGAGTTGATATAAAGTCTATCAAGTCAATGTGTGGTTCTCACAAACTTTCAAAGTGTTATATATGTTAATTATTTCTCAAAGTTGGGAAAAAAGCATAAAGAAAAGAATGAATAACAGTCAATGAACACTAATTACAAAAAAGTAATTTCTGTCATAGTCATTTTAAAAACTATTTTCTGAATATCAGTTTTCTAGACAATTTTATTCACATCTTTGAATTCATTCATGTAAATAGCTTGAAAATGTTATTTTCTTCCATCAACTAAGGATAAAATAAAACAGTAGAGCTTCTAATTAAACTGGTAAACCAACAAAAACAAGGTTTTTTTTCAAATGTAAGGAATTTCTATAAATCGAAAGTGAAAAAAATGATCTAAAGATTAAACAGGCATTTCTTCAAAGAAGATATACAAATGATCGACAGGCATTAACATCCCTAATCTTCAGTGAAATGTAAATCAAAACTATGAGATATCACATCACACCTGTTAGGATGTCTGCTATTGAAATGACAAAGACAGTACTGCTGGCAAGAATGTAGAGAAATTGAAGCACTCATACATTGTCAGTGGGACTGCAAAATGGTAAAGTCACTATAAAACACACAGTATAGAGATGCTTCAAAAATAAAAAGAGAACTATCATATAATCCAGCAATCCTACTTCTAAGAATTTATCCAAAATAATTGAAATAAGGATCTCAAAGAAATGTTGACACTCCGGTGTTCACTGCAGCATTATTCATAACAGCCAAGTTATGGAAACAGCCTAAGGATCCTTTGGGTAAGTGGATAAAGAAAATATAGCTTATATTCAGTGGAATATTATTAAGTCTTGAAAAAGGAGGAAATTTTGCGATATGTGACAACATGGCTTTGAAGCCATTATGCTAAGTGAAATAAGCATAAGGAGGGTGAATATCACATGTACATATATGAAGTAGCTAAAACAGTCAGTTTCATAGAATCAGAAGGTAGAATACTGGCTGCCAGGCACTGGGAGGATGGTGAATTGGGGAGTTGAAATGGAGAGGATGGTGAAATGGGGAGTTGCTGATCAAGGAGCATAAGTCTCAATTACTCAAGATAAATAAAATCTAGTTGTCTAGGTATCTGCTATACAATACTGTTTCTATAACAATAGAATATTGTAATTTTATGAAGAGGATAGGTCTCATGTTAAGTGTTCTTTTAACAATAAAATTAAATTTAAAAAAATGAATGTAGTAATCTTTGGTGTTTGAACATAGAGTTCTTCAAGAAGTAATTAAGTTAAAATGAGGACATGAGAATGGACCTAATCCAATACCAACTGGTGTCCTTTTAAAGAGGGTATTAGGATACAGATAAACACAGGCAAGAAGAGAAACTTAAGAAAATCCAACTGTATTGACACCTTGATCTTGCACTTCTAGGCTCTAGAGCTGTGAAAATATAAATATTTGCTGTTTAAGCAACTAGTCTATGATATTTTATTTCAGAATCCCTAGCAAACTAATACACTTACTTTATTTCTATTTACTTCATCTGAACAGTGACCTATATTTAGTACATACCTGGTAAAATTTAATCTGAAGTTAGTAGCTTCTAAAAATTTGCTGGCATATTTTTGTAAATCTGAAATATACTTGTACCCTTATAATTATAACTTTTTAAGTATTAAATGGAAAAGACTGTCTTGATCTAATTGTGTTTTTTAAAAATGATTTTTTATAAAATACCAACCCTAATTTAATAATCTATTTGTTTATCTTTCTCATTAGTCATCCAGATGCTAGAGAAACAAATTTTTTATGGAATCCATAGATGAAAAATATCTCAGAAATGTAATTAACGGATAAGTATGTGATCTCCTCGGGAGTCCCTTAAATGATGAACACCTGTCTTGTCGTTAGCTTAACAGGCTCTCATTATGAATAGTATCAACAAAATGAAAATTGGTGGCAGTTTTTATCATACCATTGAACTAGTGGGAATACTGTAGTAATGAATAATTGACATTTACCTTGTCCTAAGATGCTTTCTCTTAATAGAACAGAGACATAATGGTAACTTTTCTCCCTGATGTGGAAATTACTTTGTTGATAGTGACTTTGGTAACTATTACTTAAAAACCATTACATGTAGATTATTAAGTTAATACCTTCATTTATAGCTACAAAAGCAAAAATAAGAATGGAAAATAAATCTAAAAATATTAATACTAATTTGGTGCAGCATACACAGATGAGTAAAGACTACTTGCTGAAACTTAGAAGCATTTTTTATTTTAGTTGTACTCTATTTCAGTTGTGTGTCTTCTCATTGTTAAGTCAGATTGATGTGTGGATCATGAAATTCCTCTACTCTCACATTTGTTGATAATTTTTTTTTCTAGTGGGTAATTTATTTTATGTATTTACAGCAGTGATTTAATTTCCATATCCATCTATCTATCTATAGTTCTTCAACAAGTATTTGCCAAGTGTAGAATGAGTATTTGGGAAAATAAAAAGCAACTTCAGCAATTCTTTAACCTCTGAGTGTGAGCAAGGGAAATCCACAACACAGTTATAAAATAATGCAAAGTTTTGTTTGGTATCCCTCTGTTCTCTGTTTAAACATCTGCAATTTTAACTCTAGATCTCCATGGTATCTTCTGCCACATGGCTGCATAGCACCTCCCAATGCCAATTCCCATACTGGACCTGTTCTTGACATATTATACTCTAGAAACGCACTGTCCAATATAGGAGCCACTTGCCACATATAGCCATTCAAATTTAAATTAATGGCATTAAAAATACATTTCCTTGTTGACACTAGACGCATCAAAAGTATATAAAAGTCATATGTGGCTTCTGTATTGGACAATGCAGATGGGCATTTATATTGTCATAAAAAGCTCTCTTGGAAAGTACTAACCTAGAACTTCTCTGTTCTTCTCCAGTCTCCAATCAAAATTCAGCAGAGCTCTATCCTGGCCTCTTGATAACTTATTCCTCTGCTTTGCATGTTATCTAATGGAAAACTTGTGCTTAGATGCTAATTATTTAAGAGATATAATATTAAACTTTCTAAAGAGCTGTGGTACAGCCCTCGTATGCAGAAATTAAATAATAATTTTAATTAATTAAATTTTATTATGGAAAATTATTTATAAGTGATAAACTGTCAGGTTAACATAAGTTGATATTTCTTATTTTGCAATGCAAAGTAAGTATAAGAGTCTGAGTAAATCATGATTCATATTTTCCAAAATGATAAAGGGAAAATCATAACATAAAATTTATCATGATAAATTATTCAAAAAGTAAGAAACGAGCACATGAAAAGGCAGAATTCCTTAAAGACATCATGCTTCTGAATTTGAGGAAGTAAAAAGTGATAAAAATATTCATCAACTGTTTAAAATCATTGATAATGGTAATTGAATTTTGCAAAGTACAAAACAAAATTTTATTAAATATATTATATGCTCTTACTTTTTTTTTTTTATTGCACATCACTCCTTTATTTTATACTGTTCTGGAAAAAAAGATTTTTTTTAGTACAGTTATGCTCAAATGAGTACTGGGCCCAAGTGCTGGGCCAAGCAACTGGAACATGATTCAGAAGTCAGGCACAGTGAGAGACACACTTGGACGTGATCAAGAGGTATTCCACTGCCATAAAACAGTAAGGCAGGGGAGGAATTCTAAAACACACAGCAGGATGAACTCCTACACCTTAGAAGTCAAGGAGCTTATCCAATGATGGTGTAAGGAATGACTTTATTTGCTGATGACCACATGTGGGAATATTTCAACCGCCACTAAAAACCCCAGAAGGGTTTTTTTTATTTATATATAATTTTTTTTTTTTTTTTAAGTAAATGCAACACAAAAACATTCAGGATTGATCCAGCCTTTTAGAGTCAGGGAGGAATGTCTGATTGAATCACCATGCAGGTTACATTCATCTTCCACTGGAATGACTAGAGCCCAGAGTCAGTCACCTAACAGAACAGTGCCCGGCTGGCCTCTGGGGACACGAATAGGCTCTTACTTCTCCTCATTGGTCACACCTCAGCATGGTTTTCTCCCTGTCCCCTACTCAAGCAGCTCCTTAGTAATAAATCACCATCAAACCCCCCAGTGATGACCTCTCAACACTTCTGGGTAAGTCTTCCCTCGGCTTGGACTGAGGACCATGCCCCAGATGTGCCATTCTGACTAGACTGTATGAAGGGAGTGGGTGCAAGAGATAAAATGGCTAATGTGGAATTGGGAGCCATGGGTCCCCACCTGCAGCTACAATTTATGATGCCTACAGATGTCATCAGTGCGACATGTGCCGGGGAGAGGTGCAGAGGAATAAGGTGGGCCGGGGCAGGGGAGGAGGGTAATCTTTGGGAAAGGAATCTGCTGCTTGCCCTCACTTCTTGGCCTTGCCCTGGGCAGCCACAGCTTCCATGGCCTTACGCACGGTCTCTTCATCCCCCAGGAACTGCATGGGCTTGATGGGCTTCAAATTCTTGTCCAATTCATAGACCATGGGAATGCCAGTCGGCAGGTTCAGCTCCATGATAGCCTCTTCAGAGAGACTGATCCGACACGGTGAGAGCGCATGGAACCTGGAGAACCGTTTCAGCGGCTGGTACGACGCGGACCTGAGCCCAGCTGGGCACGAGGAGGTGAAGCGAGGCGGGCAGGCGCTGAGAGATGCTGGCTATGAGTTTGACATCTGCTTCACCTCAGTGCAGAAGAGAGCAATCCGGACCCTCTGGACTGTGCTGGATGCCATTGACCAAATGTGGCTGCCAGTGGTGAGGACTTGGCGCCTTAATGAGCGACACTATGGGGGTCTGAGTGGCCTCAATAAGGCAGAGACTGCTGCCAAGCATGGTGAGGCCCAGGTAAAGATTTGGAGGCGCTCCTATGATGTCCCGCCACCTCCCATGCTCTTACTTTTTAATCTATTATGTATTGATTACTTTTATAAAAGCAGGTACTTCTAATAACAGGATTACTCATAAATTTTCATACTTCTTCCTTTGACTTGAGATACAGACATTTAAAACTACTGGGTAAAATACCTTTTAGCATTTCTACTGTTTCCCTAATTCCATTTAACACTATCGGGCATGTTAATGGGCTCTGTGTTGACAGCTACAGTAATACACAATTGAGTAAGGCATGGTCTTGGCCACTTAGGAGCCTGCATTTCAGCAGAGAATGCCATGAATATTCAATAATGATAAAAACGGTCTGTAAAATGTGCTATAACAGAGCTCTGGGTATATAGTTTTGGAGCTTTTTAAAAAATATATATTCAGAACAAGGAATTAAAGAAGTGTTTTGGAGGGGTTGGAATTTGACTGGAAGATCTATAAAAGGGCATGGAGAAGGGTACATTTGTCAGAAAGCACTGTTTGAAATACAGGATATGTGATTGGGAGTGATGGGACTTAAAGTTGAACAGGTGGACTGGAAACAGATTATGGACATTAAAAATGCCAGGGTGGTGAATTTAGACTTTATTCTCTGGGAAAATGAGAGTCACCACATTCTAATGCAACATTTTAAGATGAGAAGCCATACAATATAATAAATATGAAGAAATTTCCAATGAAGGAAAACTTATTTCAAATATTTGACTAAAATTGGGACTGTTGACAGTTTTGTCACAAGATAGGATCAATGTAACGGCACTCCAGATGCTCGTTTTTTTAAAGAATAAGATCTAATTGAAATGTTTACCTATATTTTCCATTTTCCATAATTATTTAGCATAGGTTTCAAGTTCCTGTGGTGTTAAAACATTTATATTTGATTTCCAGCTCTTGAACCTTTTCACTGGCTAATGTTGGGTTACTCCAGAACTTCTCTGGGGCAGTTTTCTCATTTGTAAAATGTAAATAATAAAAGTATCTCATTCACTTGTTGAAAAATTAAATGTATTAATGTAAGTAAGAAGGGTGCCTATAATAGTTCTTAGTACATAGTAATTTCCCAATAAATAGTAATATTATAATAATTGTTAATTTGGTAAATAATGACATTGACTTTCTTAAAGTTGAGCTTTAAAGGTTGTTACATTAAGGAAATTCTATTACTCTCTCAAATTTCCCCATAATCTATTTTCACAACATTAAACACATTCATATTGATTTGATGATTAAGTGAATTATTAGTTTATTCATTTATTACTCCAGTAATAGTTTTGTTAATTCTCACTCTGGAATAAGTTAAGTATTATGAGAGAAAAGTTAATTTTGGCTTGAGTTTCACAGTTAAATTCACAAAGAAGTTATAATTTAAGCATCACTTATGATGCCCTGGTTCCCTTTCACTCATGATCTGTTGCATGACCGGCCATCATCTGTGTGGGAATTGACCTGTCTCAAGCCCCAGAGGTAGCCCTAGCTAGATGTGCCCAAAGCACTTATTTTAATCTCATCTCTTTTGCTACAGTACTTGGTAGCAAAAGTTTTGTACTTGGTACAAAACGGGGCACCTGTCATAAACTATCCATACTGGAATGAAGTTCCCCCTTTTTTATTTTTTCAGGAAAAATCAAGCATTCTCTTTTTCCCATTTGATACAAACAAGGCAGCATAAAACTTCTAGCCCCTGTTTGTGTATTTGTGGAACCATAGGGTAGAGCTGGCCTAGGAATAACTTCAAAACTGAAAAAGAAGAGTTGGAAATTACAAAGATGAAATCAGGACCCGATCACATTGTTTTAGCTAGGATAAAGTCACATTTGGAGAATCTTCAGTAATATGAGCCAAAGGATCCCCTGCTATGTAATCCTTTCTTAGAGATCATAACTCTTGCCCCATAGTCTCTACAGAGTTGTGATTCTAAACCCTTTCACATGCTTGTGGTAGCTACCTCTTCCCAGAATTCTTCCTATCCCAGATATTGTAGCTGATTTTTGTTGTTCCTTATAACTGGACTTCCTGTCTCCTCTTTGACTTCTCAGATCTTCTGTAATCTATGAAACTGATGCTATATATTACATTCTCTTCCTTTGAAATTCCTAGTGATTTCTGTTTTTCTACTAAGTCATGGTTGATTTAGAGCTCCACATTGGAAAGATTATATTCTCTTTTTCAAAGTTTTACACTTTCAGTGTTTGCAATAGGAACAAACCAACTTGTATGTGTGTGTATATTTTACAGTGGTTTTTATGCTTACTGCCATTTATCCAAGTATTTATCTATGATATTGTTTACATGATCACCACACTCTTTGTTAGTGGAACTGGGCTCCTGGAGAAAATTGGTTTGTGGAGGTCAAATATAAAGGCAGCCATTCTTAGGGAAAATCAAATCATGGTCTCTTATGGTGATGTGTGCTAAGTCAATAATGGTGCCAGAGACAATATCATAGTAGAAGTTTCCTAAGAGTGCTTTGTCTTCCAGGGAAGGGGGGTTAGGCACTACTCAACAGGACTTTATATAATTCATCCAGAAAAACAGGTTTACTTGCTTATTTCTAGGTTTTCATTTTAAAATACTCTCTCTGGAATAAAGTTTGTAAAGAGAAGCTCATCTATATTTTGTAATTATCCTCAGAACCTATTTTCCTATATAAAGCAACAAAAGATAGAAAGCAGGAGCCCCAACCATAAAATATGTGATAAAAAAGGAAAGGTATGAAGGAGACAAAACATAATTCTGATGCCTCTCATGTTTGATTCATTTGGAGGAAGCAATGCTTTATCCAACAGGGCAAATAATCCCTGACTCTGCTATAAGCAGAGATGAGATTTATGGTTTGAACTTTCTCGATGGTTGTCATTGGTAGTATTTTGACTTGAAGTTTGTAGTTATAGTAATTTGGCCCTTGCTGTAAGTAATTCCAGCTATACTCTAAAACTCTATGGAGGTGACTTAGAAAAGTGAAGAAAGAGTTTTGCAGACTGAATGATAATTAACTCCTTAATGCTCTATGTCTCAGGTCCTTGATTAAATAAAGTCAAATTATATAGATGGTGACATGGATAGATTTGTATTAGTCTTATTGTTTGAAAGTTCTCATTACCCTTGAATAGAAGGTAAGTGAGAAGTTATATAATCTTGTTGACAGTTAATTCAATGGGACATTTTAAGTTCAGTTTTAAGGATGATATTAAAATAAAGTTGGAACGGCCTATCAGGTTGATAGATATTCTAACCAGGTCTTAAAATGAAGGCTGGTTATATTCATCCTGGAGATACAGAAGAAAGAAATAAAACAGATGCCTTCAGACTTTTTCTACACTCTCACTTAAAGAGATGCCCGTAATTATATGTGGTCTTAGAAGGAAGAGTTAGAATCAAAAGGCATAATATTAGAGCAATGGGTTTTCAATTAAAACAAAGATAACTTTCCTAATAAATTGAAGTGCTAATAATCATGAATGAAACACATTGTCTTGTGAGAAATTTAGTTTCTGAGCATTACAAAATTTTAACAAGGAAAAAATTAAATTTCAGGAGCACTTTTATTTTTAAAGTTGAGAATGTAATATATCCCAGATAAAGATTTTAATATTCTCTCCCCTCTTTTGTAGCCTAATCCATCCCCTTCAAGTCTCATATCAGTAAATATAATTTTATTTCTATGAACCTATTTAAGCCATCTCTCATATAGATTACCTACTTTAAAAACAAACAAAAACATTCTTACCATCTTTTAATGACTGAAAAATTTTTAAAAGAATATTTGATGATACTTAAAAGTTACATGAAATTCAAATTTCCATGTCTGTAAATAAAATTTTATTCCAGTCCAGCCAAGCTCATTTATTATATATTGTTTATGAATGTATTATCTGCTACAGTGGCAGATCTGAATAGTCATTATCTTCTGGCCCACTACAACAAAGGCTTGCTGATCCCTTATCTAGACCATTCAAACAACTTTTTTATTAGTCTCCTGGCTTCTGTCTTTGAGCACAATAATCTGTTCTGCACATGGCCAACAAAGTAATTTTTCAAAAATGTAAATAAGGTCATCTTGTTCCCCTGCTTAAATTCTCCAGTGGCTTTCTGCTGAACTTGGGATAAATTTAATACTCCTTATCATGACTTATGAGGCCTTACATGATCTGACCTTGCATACTCAGATATTTTGCTTCTCATTGTATCATCTTCTCCTTCATCCATTAAAATCTAGCATGTTGATACTCTATTGATTTCTAAAGCGTGACAAAATGTCAGACTTACTCTTCATTAAGCCTTTGCCCACTTTTCCTTGTGACTAGAAGGTACTTATCTGATCATTGATCAAGAGATGTTTTCTTATAATTCAGGTTGCAGCATAAAATGTGACCTTGTCTCATCTATTAATATATAAATTTCACCACTCTCCCTATTTCTATTATGTTACCTTCTTTTATTGTAAATTTTACCTTAATTATTATTATTGACTCATCCACACAATAACTTGCAGTTAGCTTAAGCAGATAAACAGTCTATGTATCTATAATGTTTTTGACAGTTGCTGCTGTTCAACAGTTGTTAAATGAATAATCTTATATTACTATTGCATTGCTTATATTACTATTATTAAGGCCCTGAATTAGATACTATGGTATTGCCTTTGCTGTAAGTAGGGAAAAATGATGTGAAGATGGATATTCCCAGGAATCTAAAGTCTATCTTCCCTGGTGGCTCAGTGGTAAAGAATCTGCCTGCCAATGCAGGAGATATAGGTTCACCCCTGGTCAGGGAACGTCCCACATGCCATGGAGCAACTAAACTGGTGCATCATGACTTTGACTATGTAACCTGTGCTCTAGAGCCCGGGAGCCACAGCCACTGAGCTCATACACCACAGCTACTGACCCATGTGCTCTAGAGCCTGCGCTCCTCAACAGGAGAGGCCACCACATTGGGAAGCCCGTGCACTGCAACAAGGGCCTGCTTTCTGCCACTAAAGAAAAGCCTGCACGGCGACAAAGACCTAGCAGAGTCAGAAATAAACAAAGAAATTTTAGAAATACATAAAGTCTGCCTGAGAAAAACATGTTTTCCAACCTCTAAAATCAGTAAGTCACACAATAAAGGAGCTGCATGGCTTGAGGGATAAGACTTTTGAAGTCAGACTGCAGGAGTTTGATGCCCAGTGGCACCAAGCATTAGCTTTGTGATCTAGGACAATTGATGTCATTTTTTTGTGTGCTTAATTATTAAATCTGTAAAATGGAGGAAAAAGTGTCTTTCTCACGGATGTTTTGTAGATTAATTGTGTTAATAAATGTAAAAAAGTTAGTTCTGGCACATAAGAAAAACTGCATCAATGTCTGTTGAGTAAGAAATTGAGTTGCTAGGAGTCCATTTTGGGTACCCAATCCAGGAAGTCTTGCCTGTACTAACAGCTTGTTTATTCAAGGACTCTAGGGAAGTTTTCTGATAAAAATGCATTGCAATTAACCTTGTTTCTAGGAAGATGTGGAGAAGGAAATGGCAACCGACTCCAGTATTCTTGCCTGGAGAATCCCAGGGTTAGAGGAGCCTGGTGGGCTGCCGTCTATGGGGTTGCACAGAGTTGGACATGACTGAAGCAACTTAGCAGCAGCAGCAGCTAGGAAGATGAATATGTTGTAAAGAAAAGTTAGGAGGGAGATCCACAGTTAAAGGAAGAGTGGCTCCTGCTTTAGTTCAAAGAAAATGTAATGAGAGGCAAACTTAGAAAGCAGAAAGATGAGGCAGGAAAGCAGAGGGCTTCAGAGCTGGAGTTAATCATATCTGAGTTTGAATCAGATGTCTTCTCTGTTGTGTGATCAAGAGCAAGTGTTCTCTGAATCTTCTCAGTTTTTTCACTTCAGATATCTTCTCTATGGTGCCACTTGGAGGGTTAAATGATAATTGTAGAAAATGCTTCATATAGTTCTAATTGAAAATATATGCCAAGAATAGTGGTATTGATGGGGGTACTTGATAGTATCCTTATCATTGCTATCATTTTCTTATCATATGAGTAATACTGGGGAGGTAGATGAAAGGATTTGGCAACACATTAGCTAGAGTGGGCCATAGAGAAAGGCACATATAAATCAGCGTTAACATTTCTAGACTACATCCCAGGAGGAAAGTGGTCCTGTTAATTGAGATAGGAAACCAGGAAAGGGAAATGATTTAGAGAAAGACTTTCATGTAGCCACATCTTGAAATACAGAGTAGAGACTTGGCCAATAGATAAAGTTTGGGAATTTCTTTCTTGGATGATGAGGGAGGGAATTTATTGAATTAATTGAGCTGTCCCAGCATGAAAGAGAAGAGAAATAGGAAAAACAAAACAGAATTTAAGAGAAGGATTATGTTAAAAGAGTAGCAGAAAAATAGGTAAGAGTGGAGAACAAGGAGTACAGGGGCACGGTTAAAGGGTAGAAAAGAATGAAGTGTGATGTTTTTGAAAGTCAAGGAGAGTTTGTGGAAGGAAGCAGTGACCAGCAGAGAGGTTGCAGAGGATGACTGAGGACAGTCTATGGAGATGTAGAATTCATGATGGAAACCTGAGAGTCTACTGAGTGAACTGTAGGTGGGAAGTCATGTCCACTAAGAATATAGAGTTTGAAAATAGCTGCCTAGTGAGAAGGACGTATTTAGACATTTATCATCATTTAATGTAATTATCGTGAAAGAACTGCAGTTTAACACTCATTCCTAGAGGTGAACAAGCTTCTATTTTTGAAGAGATGGCCATCAAAGATTCTTTTGTAAGTTAAGTATGCTTGAGGATTAAATTATTAGGTTTATAAGTGATCTGAACTTGAGTATTCTGAAATGGAATTGGACTCTGGTGAGAGGGCAAAGCAGAAAAGAATTTTGTCTTCATCAGTTATTAGCCAGATCACTTTGGGTAAGTTGCCTAACCTTTATGAGCCCCTTTCATAATCTAAAAATTGGAATCCTATCATTTCCTTCTTGGCAGGCATGAAAATAAAACACACCAAATTTTACAATGCTGGCATAGATACAAGGTTGTTTTTATCTGCCTCTGTGTTCTCAGCAAACCTCCTGCCTGGGTACATTTTTTTACATATAAAGTTAGTTAGGCTAAAGTCAGTTCTGTGAAGGCCAAGACTCACTGATAAGAAACATTTTGATTAATGTCCTAATTTCTACTAATGGCACAACTCTCCTTCCAGTCACTCATCTTCAAAGCTTCGTCATCTTTCACTTTTCTTCCTGAGAATAATAAATTGTCTAATTTGTAGTTGTTCATAATGCAGGTTTAGAGTCAGAAATTATGGATTTAAATCCTGCCTCCACTTATCACTACTTATGAGAGCTTGCATAAGTTGTTTAACCTCTTGGAATCTCCATTTCCTCATTGGAAAGATATAGATGACATTTCTTCTCATGATTATAGCTCAGTGATAATAATGTTTAGTGCTTGGTCCAGGGCTTGGCGCATAGTACTGTAGTGCAATTGTTATGTCATGTGTGACTCTGTGATACTCCATGGACTGCAGCTCGCCAGGTTTCTCTGTCCTCTAATATCTCCCAGAGTTTGCTCAAGTTCATGTCCATTGAGTCAGTGATGTCATCTAAATAGCTCATCTTCTGCCCCTCTCTTCTCCTTCGCCTTCAATCTTTTCCAGAGAGTCAACTCTTCATATCAGGCAAAGTAGTGGAGCTTCAGCTTTAATATCAGTCCTTCCAATGAATATTCAGGGTTGATTTCCTTTAGGATTGACTGGTTTAATCTCCTTGCCATCCAAGGGATCTCAACAGTCTTCTCCAGCATCACAATTTGAAAGAACCAATAAATTCAATAAATGTTAGTTACCATGTTAATATTAGTTTCATCATGTGTTAAGGGTTTTACCATGATATCTTGCTCCTCATTCTCCTCTGTGCTCAACTATAACTTGCATAGACATTTCTAATAAATTACTAAACATATTTCAACTGATCACCCATACCAACTTGCTGGTGTACTTCAGGCTTTGAAGCACAGTGCTGTTAATATCATTATACTATTAACTACCCTTGGTTTCCTGTAGGATATGTAGCAATTTTAGGATAACATTTATTGCTCTTCTCTATGATTGTCTGTCTTTCTAACTTTACTTTTTTCTGTTTCATTTTCTGGATCTGATGCCATGTGAACTACTCATTCCTCTGAGAATTGTCAGTTGTCTACTACTGTTAATGGGAACATTACACAATCATTAAATCTACTTTCTCATATTAACTGAAGATCAAAATAAATCTGGGCCTGTTCTCATGCAAAATTATCCTAGAAGGACATATGCCATGTATCTGTATTGTATTCTATTTTTTAAATCAAAGTTTATATTACTGAGGACCATAATTACTTTCAGAAACATCTCTTGTCCTTGTACTGAAACTATATTAGGAAAACACTGGAAAGGAAATACAATCATTTCAAGATAATTCACATTTTAATGGCTCTATTAAACACTACATTAATAGCTTATTTAAATTGATTTGCACACTTGAAGACATAGTTTTAAATGAGAAAAATGTGTTTGGTTGCTTTCTGACATTGAGGAGAATGTTTTATACAGGAGCAAATGATTCTTTGTGTTGATAAACATGTGTTGATATATAAAAATAGCAAGAAATTGTAATCATTGTAGAGGAATCATCTATAACGTTTTTGAAATAAAATATTCACTGCATTTTTTATTCTAAGATATTTGTTGTTTACTATTTAAAGAATCTTATAGTATTGGTGAGGGACGGAGAGTTCTGGCATGCTGCCATACATGGGTTTGCAAAGAGTCGGGCATGACTTGGTAACTGAACTACAATAAGAAAGTAACTGCTGAAGAATTTAGAAGAAAATACAAAAATATTGGATACAGATACTACAAGTTTTAGTGGCCACTAGAATCAGGTTTATCTTTTTAAAGTAGAGAAATATATGCAAATTGATTTTTTGTTTTCTAAAAATTAATCTGTACAGCTTTGTGTTAAAAATAGTTTATTCTGTGTTTTGATGAAAAGAGAGAAACTTTCCCGGGATACGCAGTTTATGCTTGCATTTTTATCTAATCAGGCAAACAATTTTAATTAATTCAGACAGTTGCCTCTATGGTGTCTATGCCCTTTAGGGACTCTTTCATTACACATGCAAATGTGTTCCTAAAATAATGAGAATGTCATTATCTTGCTTTATTCATTTAGGTGGTCAGGAAGAGAACAAAAAACCCATTTGATGGTGAGGTAATTCTTTTAATATACGGTAATGGCATTAACTTTGGTATTTCTCTGTCTCATTTTCTTGATCATTCTCAAACAATGCTCCCCTGTGCAAGACAGTGAAGGTGATGAGACAAGGATGCCAAGAAAACAGGAACTGAGAATCTTTATATTTCACACTGTCAAAACATAGATTGGGACTTACTTAAATTGAATTTGTTAGAGAGTAAGTACCTGCCAGTCTAATCATGTAAATTGCATAAAAATACTAGTTTAAGAAACTAGGCATTTTAATAAAGAGTATAATTTTAAAATTTTTAATCAGGTTTCTAATTCTGAAATTTATTGCTATTATTCTTAGAAGAAGACACCCACAATGGAGAAGAGTAACATCTAGTGTTTTGAGTCCCTTCAGGTCCACTAACTATGAGAATCTGTGGAAAAATTTTTTTGTCACAAGGCAGAGCTTCCTCGTGAAAAGTTACTCCAATGCAATGCTTCATACCTCATTTACACATTCATTTATTTGCTAAAATTTCCCTGTGTGCTTATCATGTACCAGAAGGGGAAAACAAATATAGAAACTAGTCCAATAGAGTTCATGTTATCATAACAATCTAAGTAATGAGTGTACGAAGGAGAAAACCAAATATTTAGGCATAGGAAGCAGAGTGTACAGAGCCTAAAGAGAGTCTCATCCATTTGGAGAACTGCTACAAATTATTGAAACCTGTATATCAGCTGGAGACGATGCTGCAGAAATGCCTGGCATGTAGAACTTTGATTTTTATTTTTTCCTATAGTGAGAGACAGACATTAAATATTGAAAAAAAATCTACTGTGAAATAAAGTTGCAGTGGAACACGGGGCTATTTCAAACAAGTTGTTCTCTTGCTAGCATACCAAATATAATCATCAAATTAAGCATGTCCAAGAAGGGATAGGCTACCCACTCCCTTATTCTGGCCTGGAGAATTCCATGGACTGTATAGTCCATGGGGTCGCAAAGAGTTGGATACAACTGAGCTACTTTCACACACACACAAACCAAACACATCATCTATTTCAAAACAGTAGCCTCTGCCCTTTATCCCTGGCTTCATCACCCCACACCTGAATGGCTATAGTCATGATTATTTAATCTCTTTGACTAGTCTTAAGACTGTTCTTCATGCTATACCTAGACTAGTTGTCTTAAATTTCTATGATTTTATAGCTCATTCGTATCCTTCACATCAAGTCTGAATGTCTGTATATCAGGAAGCTTCACAATCCTTCCCTATTTAAGCTTTTAAGCCCCATCAGCTACCATTCTCCCAGAGTCTTTATGTGCCATCCACCCAAGTGCCCAATTTTCTTAAGCAGCATTTGCTGTCATCCCTCCATTCTCATATAATGTGTATGTGGTATTTATTCCATGGTGAATCCTCTCTCCCCATGGAAAATTCTTTTCTTTCAAGTCTCAACTAAGTACTGTCCCTATAAGAAGTCTTCTTTGATAGCCAAAGACAGACATGGTCCCTCTCTACTTGGAGGCCTCACAGTATTTCCAATTTTCCTTAATTACAGTGTTGTAATATTTTGTTGATGTTTATACATCTGCCTCTCCCAACCACAGTACAGATTTCAAGGATATAGAAATCATATCTTCTACTCTCCCCAGTTCCTGGTATAGTATCTGGCTCCTACTAGATGCCAAATAAATGTGTATATAGCACATAAAAATAAAACTTTACCTGTGTTATCAAGTGCTGGTTTTGTGAAGTATTGTAATTACACAGGACTTCCCAGGTGGCTCAGCAGTAC
Source organism: Antilocapra americana (assembly GCA_007570785.1). Taxonomy (NCBI): domain Eukaryota; kingdom Metazoa; phylum Chordata; class Mammalia; order Artiodactyla; family Antilocapridae; genus Antilocapra; species Antilocapra americana. The sequence continues at coordinate 13,133,065 of ML664161.1, read as the reverse complement.
AGAATCCACCTGCAGTTCAGGAGACGTGGGTTCACTCCCTGGCTCAAGAAGATCCCTGGGAGAATGAAATGGCAACCCTCTCCAGTATTCTTGCCTGAGAAATCCCATGTACAGAGGAGTCTGATGGGCTACAGTCATGGGTCGCAAGATTCAGATATAACTTAGTGACTAAATAGCAGCATGATTTCAGGTTTAGAGACTGAGGCTCAGAGATATTTGACTTGCCCTTTGTTACATTGCTAGTAATCAGCTGAGCTGGGAATCAAAATCAGGCCTTCTAATAACAAAACATAATTTTTTCCAATCTTAATGTAGTTTTCTTGGTAAATCAATGATATTCAGAACAATGTTTAATATTTATAAGAACTTATATTTAAAGCAAGGAATTTCTTTTTTATTGATATGAGCTAAGGTATATTTTTATGATATAAGACTGTGCAATTAGTCTGATTGAAGATCAAGAGTGAAACTTTGGAGTGTCCCTAAAGAATTAAGATCTTTACTGAGTTTTGGCTGAATTAAGGCCTTATTCTTACTTTCTTTCACTGCATGCTTGCTCAGTCATGTCTAACTCTTTGCAACCCCATGAACTGTAGCCCACCAGGCTCCACTGTTGATGGGATTTACTGGAGTGGGTTGCCATTTCCTTCTCCAGGCTATCTTCCAGACCCGAGGCTGGAACTCCCATCTCCTTCATCTTATTGCATTGGCAGGCAGATGCTTTACCACTGAGCTACCTGGGAAGCCCAAAGAATTAAGATCTTTACTGAATTTTACCTGAAGTAAGACCTGAATTTTTCTTATTTAAAATTATCACATTTTATCCCAAAGGCATGATTTGCTTAAATTGCACATAGGTGGCTTATACCTCCTTGTCAGATATACTGAGGTACTGAGAGTAACAAAAATTTTAAATGTCAGAAATTGTTGGTTTTCTAAATGCATTTTTATTTGATAATTGGATATCAGCACTACTTATCTTTCAGACACCAGAAAGCTTATAAAAGTGATCCAACCACCTCTCTTCTTTGAAAGGTTCCTCAGTCATGTCCATTGCATTTGGCTTTTATTGTGGGGCATTTTTTAGTCTGTCCCCTTTAAAATTCTAAGTGAAAGAAACATTTGCAACGCAAACAGAAAATCAGTTGACCATGCCTCTCTGTTGCTTAATGATGCTTTGTTTAGAGGGAAAAGAAGAAAGAAAATAAATACCTTTGACTGATTTTTGTCTTTAGTTATCCGGACACTTTTGGTTCATTATAAAAATCAATTAAGTCTAACAAACAAAAAGGGAAACCCCCCCATTTTGGCAGCATCATACCAGTGAAACTTGTGGGTTAAGATGGAAGTTTCTAAAACATCAAACCATGAAGATTTAACATGTTTCCCTAGCATATTCATTTTTATTTGATAAATATTTAAGCATAGATTTAAAACATTTTATAGAAATAGGTGGGCTTCCCTGGTGAGTGAAATGGTTAAGAATCTGTCTGCAATGCAGGAGCCCCAGGTTCGATCTCTGGGTGGGGAAGATCCCCTGGAGTAGGAAATGAAACACTCCAGTATTTTTACCTAGAGGATCCCATGGATAGGGGAAGCTGGTGGGCTACAGTCAATGCAATTGCAAAGAGTCAGACACGACAGTGACTAACACACACACATAGAATTGAATTGAATTTTCAGTCTATAAATAAGGGGAGAGGAGGAACAATAACAAAGCAAATGACAAGTCAGCAGCTGTGCCAGAGAGAATTTTTCACAGAAGAAATGAGGGAAGGCAAAGTGTGAGGTCCAAGTGATGGGAAACTTTGTGAGTGTTTTAAATAAAATTGTCGGACTTTGGAGGATGACTTTGCATATCCTTGTTCTACATATCTTGTTCTTTATTTGGTTTAAGCCATAGCTGGTAATTTTGGCTATCATGATTGTAAAATATTATGTTGAAATTTGGAAGCATTTACTTCCCCAATAGTGAGAAACTGGTACTAGAAGTATTTGATTCATCACAAGCATTTTTTATTGTTCTTAGAATTCAAGAAAATAAAGTTAAGGTAAAGTTGGTCTAATGCAGTATAGTGATAAAAAGTACTGTAGTGTTGATCAAATAGTATAACCGTGATAAATAACATTTCATAAGGGAAAAAAACCCCACTCATTGAAATGAATTATTCAATAATTATGGGCATAATACACAGGATAACTACATTTCCTTTTGTGATAACAGCCTTTCTAAAGGCATCTATTAAAGCCAAACTAATAAAAACAACACAGGATTATATAACCATACATTTGCAAAAATATCTTTTAATTAAACTTCATAAGGGTGTGATGAATTAAAAGGCATATTTTGCTTTTATTTTTCCTCAAAAAGCACACTTCAGTGAAGTGATTTTTGAAGAGGTTTTAACTAAGGAAAAATATAAGATGGGAGAGAAATTAAATTCAAGCAAAGAACCACTTCAATTTCACTTGCCATTTCCATCATTTCTGTGATTTAAAAGCCTATTGATCTGGTGTTTATCTCTATCAAATTCCAGTTGTTTCAGAGATCTGATTTTGTTATTGAACTTACTCACTGGGTAAATGTCTAAAGTACATCTCTCCTAATGCAAGTCTCTTATTGAACAATTCTTGCTCTATCTATTTGGCTGTGCTGTATTTGGAATCTATTGAAATGGGAGGAAAAATGCAAATACACAGGGCCATATGGTGTCAAATACAGGTAATATGTATGTGCATATTGGATTGAGCTTATTTTGGTCAATATTTTTCTTTTCTTTGACAGTCTGCAATAGCTGATTCAATGGTAGAACTGATAGTCTAGCAGTTGGAAGAAACCAGGACAAAACAGCAAATGTGTTTACTTGCTAGTTTTAGTTTCATTAAAAATAAAGAAAAGGCTAGTTACCTAGGTTTTTGGCATATTGTGAATGAATGAAGTTTAAACAAAATATAATAGACAATGTTATGGATAACACATTGGGATTAAACAAGTAAATACATTTGTGTTTCTTGCAGAGATATGATAGGGCCTGTTAACATGAAAATTAAGTTTACCTCTCTTAGATCTAGAGCGGATCTCTCTTAATTCACCAGTTACTTGAAAAAAAAAGAAAGAAAGCCAAAAGACCAAAGCCAAAAGAAAATGACCAGGAGAAGGAATCCAGTGGGTAGCATATAAAACACAACAGGCAGATGTGAGAACTTTCAATCTATATTAAAGTATCGTCTCCAAATATTCAGACTGCTATCACCTCTGTCATGAATGTCCTTGGGTATGATCCATCAGAACTTTCTTCCTCTGGGGTGGAGTAGGGGGAGAGAGTGGCACTGAATGAATAATCCCTAGAGGTAAAAGGAAGACATGGCACTGACCTCTATTGGCATAACTCGTCTTTTCCTTTGCTTCTAACAAAGCTGTAAATCCTTTGTTCCTAATTTACAGATTTGAAATTCATGAGCTTTGCAACATCTTCACATCAGGACAAGTAAGCCCCCTGCTGTTGAAATCACTTGCATAATTTATATCTTTCAAAATTGGAATTGCATCATTGCCTCCTGTGTAATTATCCTGTAGTCAAGCTTTTCACCTCATTGAAAGGTCTTTATTTTTTCTTGATTCATAAGCATTTCTATACTTTCATTGGGCATATTTTTATACCTTGGTATATGGCAGTATCTGTTCTTATCTGTATAATAGTATAGAAGTTAAGCTATGTACAGATTATGTTCAAATTTAAAGTCAAACTGTTTTCAAGTGTTACTTATGTACCAATTTATGTTGAAAAACATTAGCTAGTGACCTTTCAAAACAAATATTATCAATACTCAATGGAAAATCATTTTTAACTATGAGTTTGTCATTTATCTTCCAAAATGCCATATTTCTGTGCTAAAATTATTATTTTATAAAATTTTTTATTAGTGAACATCTTTCTAATTGGACTATGAGCTCCTTGAAATATTGGCTATATTGTTTTTACCTACTTATTCCCAATGTGTAGTTTATTACCTGAAATTTACTACTTTGTTGTTATTGTTCAGTCATGTCTGACTCTTTGTGACCCCATGGACTGCCAGTCTTCCCAGTCCTTCACCATCTCCCAGAGCTTGCAATCAAATTCATATCCATTGAGTTGGTGATGCCATCCAACCATTTCATCCTCTGTCATCCCCTTCTCCTCCTGCCTTCAATCAATCTTTCCCAGCATCTGGGTCTTTTCTAATGAGTTGGTTCTTTGCATCAGGTGGTCAGTGTATTGGAGCTTCAACTACAGCATCAGTCCTTCCAAAGAATATTCATGAATGAGTTCCTTTAGGGTTGATTGGTTTGATCTCCTTGAAGTCCAAGGGATTTTCCAGAGTCTTCTCCAACACCACAGTTCAAAAACATTGATTATTCAGTGCTCAGTCTTCTTTATGGTCCAACTCTCACATCCACATGTGACTACTGTATAGCTGTGACTGTCCATTTAGCTTTGACTATGGAACTTTGTTAGCAAAGTAATGTCTCTGATTTTTAATATACTATCTAGGTTGGTCATAACATTTCTTCCAAAGAGCAAGCATCTTTTAATTTCATGGCTGGAGTCACCATCTGCGGTAATTTTGGAGATCAAGAAAATAAAGTCTGTCACTGTTTCCATTGTTTCCACACCTATTTGCCATGAAGAGATGGGACCGGATGCCATGATCTTTGTTTTTTGAATATTGAGTTTTAAGCCAGCTTTTTCACTCTTCTTTTTCACTTTCATCAAGAGGCTCTTCAGTTCCTCTTTGCTTTCTGCCATAAGGATGGTATCATCTACATATCTGAAGTTATTGATATTTCTCCTGGCAATCTTGATTCCAGCTTGTGTTTCATCCAGCCCAGCATTTCGAATGATGTACTCTTCATATAATTTAAATAAGCTGGGTCACAATATACAGCCTTGATGTACTCCTTTCCCAATTTGGAACCAGTCGGTTGTTCCATGTCCAGTTCTAACTGTTGCTTCTTGACACACATGCACGTTTCTCAGAAGATAGGTAAGGTGATCTAGTATTCCCATCTCTAAGAACTTTCCACATTCTGTTGTGATCCATCTAGTAAAATGTTTTACCATAGTCAATTAAGCAGAAGTAGATGATTTTCTGGAATTCGCTTGTTTTTTCTATGATCCAACAGATGTTGGCAATTTGATCTCTGGTTTCTCTGCATTTTCTGAATCTAGCTTGAACATTTGAAGTTTTCCATTCATGTACTGTTGAAGCCTAGTTTAGGGAACTTTAAATTTTACTTTGCTAGGTGTGTGAAATGTACTGTTTACTCAATGTACTGTTTACTCAATAAATATTTTTTGGTTCATTTAGCAAATTTTGGTATATCGAAACAGCTAGATATCATTTATCATATAAAGAAAATTGTGATGATAATGCTATTTCAGAGTAGTTTGATCTGTCTTAGTAATTTTCATTGACATATAACATCCCTGAAAGATGAACATCTGACCTTTCCTAAAGGTAACATTGAGTAGCAGGTCATTCGAAATGTGCTTACTCATTTTAGGTCGGTATTTCTTTCATCAAGACCATTTTCCATTCTTTGAAATACTGTAGAATGAGTCTAAATTATCCTTTGAGAGTCCTTCAAATGTTTGAAGGCAGCCATAATTCTTCTTCTATCTCCTCTTTAGGTTAAACATCCAAAGTTTTTTTGCCTATTGTCAAATGATATCCAGATCTCCATTCTCTCTTAATAATTTATTTAATTATTTGAGAAAAAAATAAGAAATGGGAAAAGATAGATATTTCCATGGTCCATACACTTTTTATTTATTTTCCCTATAGGGAATATGTGTAAATGAAAAAATGAAGTATTCTCTTCTGCCTTTTCATTTTGCCTCTCACAGGTAACCATAGTCAATGGTTTGAGTTGAATTCTCCCATAACATTAGCTTTGCTTATTCTCACGTGCGCGCACACACACACACACACACACACACACACACACACAACCTAGGATGCATTTTGGAGTTTTTTTCTATTTCAAGGAAAAACGATAACTTGCTATAATGTCATTATTCCATTCTTTCTCCCTGCAAACCATCATTAGCTATGGTTCTCTTAGCTCTTATTTGTCAATGAATCTCTTGAAATGTTGTATGTGGGACTAAATATAAATTCAGCTATAATTAACTTTTATTAAGCATTTACTAGATTCCAGGCACTATATTTTGTACTTAAAGTATTATTTTAATTCTAAAACATTATATGAGATAGTATTCTAATTTTACACATATATATGTCTGTGCTTTGCTGTGCTCAGTCGCTCAGTCATGTCTTACTCTTTGCATCCCATGAACTGTAGCCCACTAGGCTCCTCTGTTCTTGGGGATTCTCTAGGCAAAAATAATGGAGTGGGTTACCATACCCTCCTCCTGGGGATCTTCCCAACACTGGGATTGAACCCAGGTCTCCTGCATTGCAGGCAGATTTCTATACCAACTGAGCCACTAAGGAAGCCCAAATATATCTAAAGAGATGAATTAAATTGTTCAAGATCATTCATAGGTAATTGAAGATCTGTGTATTTCTTTCCTTATTTATACTCCAAGTTATTTCAGAAGGTATTTCAGAACTTTTTTCAGAATACACACATGCAACCATATAGATTAGATATAGGAAATAGAAAAAGAAACAAGAAGAAATAATCGAAATTAAGAAAATGAAATTAAATCAAGAATGAGGCTAGTAAAAAAATGAAAATTATGTACTTGCTGTAAATGGTCACAGGTATGATACAGATATTCTTAATGAATATGAGACAATGACCAGTGATTAAGTTAATAAAATCAATACAGTAAAATAAAAAGTCAAATTATTTTTAAAAATACTACTAGACTTGGCACCAAAAATGAAGAATTTCTTTAAAAAAAAGAAAAGAATAAAAAATATCTGCTGTATCCTCAACAAAAAAAAGACAAGAATATGAAGAGATGAACATTTTCATAAAAGATGTAACAGTAAACTTCATAGGATTTTATTCATAGTGTCTCTTGATAGAATCAATGTTGACATCAAATTTTGATTAAAATGGCATTTCTCTAAGAAACCAAGTATTTTATGCTCTGGATACCCAGAGTTCTATTTGTTTATTTCTTTACTAGATCAGTGGTAAAGTTCAGAACATCCAGAGAAATAAATGGATTGCAAGTCTTTCTAGTAATATGTATATATACTATAATTGAACTTTAGGTAATCATAGATAATCATAGGGTAAGTGGTTAAAAATCATGTGTCACTTCAAGGACAGCTATTATACTTGTGTATTAAATATAGAACTTAGACCTGGGAGTGGAATTGTGATAAATCTGTATTATTACACCTCCAGCACTCTTTCTAGGATGTCTGTAAATGTAGACTTCACTGTGCAGAGACAGAGGGATAATTATTTGAATTGATCTGGCAATTATGCCTCCATTAATATTGACTAAGTTTATTATGAGCAGTTAAATGTGCCCAACCTGAATTACTTCTCTCCTGTTTTATTTCTAATGCTTCTTCCAAGCCTTATTCCCCAAGGAGAGCGGGGGCGGAAAATCCAGCATTGGTCCACATTGTCATTTCCCAGAGACCAAGAAATAAGCAGTAGGTAACTATCATAAAATGTCATAGTAAGTGGATATTTCTGGGCCCACAAATCTCCACAAAAAGAATATGTCTTGAGGGAGTGGAAAATGAACTGCTGAAGTCATTCTGCATTTTTTAGCAGGAATATCATTGCCAGGCTTGCCAAGTCAGAATGTGTAAACTCTCCTACATTATGGATCTCTGCTGGTGATAGCAGCAGCAAGAAATCTTATGTAAACCAGTCCTTTTCTGTAATGAAGTGACATGCTTTTTATTGAAATTAGCCCCAAATGCTGCCAGTAGCTGTTGTTCTTGGAGAGAATGGTGACTGTGGTATAGACTAGAATTGTTCTTCCCCTCTGCAGATAGCATAGGAGCAGCTCATCTTCCTCAGCTCATTGGACCCAGAAACTATCCAGGCAGATCTGAAACGAGGTAAGAATCAGGCTTCATGTGGAACATGCCTGAAATGTTCAGTGGTGGTCATGGGGACCAAAGAGGACTGAAGACAAAGGCTTTGCCTCTATAGGTAGGCACTCTCTGGGCTGGTGTGATTAGCTGGCAGGTAGAAAGGAAACTATGATGCAGCTAAGATAGGCTGAACTGAGGAAGGTCAACCTTGTTCTACTTCCAAACAACTAAACTTTTGAAGTCAAATTAGCCTCCCTCCAGTAAATACAAATACTGAATAGAAAGTTTTTAAAAATTCAAATTTTTGGTTTTTGTGTTTATTCAGCTCACAGACTATGGGAACTTTGAGTGTGACAAATAAATGAAACGATTGGAAAGTGTTAAACTAAATCTCATTTTTATTTTTGTTACTTTTGAATGTGTTTATAGACAAATTCTAATTGATCTAATTAGATTAAAAGTAAATGGAGACAAATTTCTGTTAGAAATGTTGACAGAAGATTGGGTCTTAATTCTATTTAGAAGCAGTTTCTAATTCTTAAGCTGATACCATATAACTGTGGCCATCTCTTCACTTTCTGGACTTCAGGTTTCTTATTGTTTGAATCCTACTTTGGATTAGTCTGCTTCCAAGGACTCTTCTAGGAGCATATTTTGTAAGACTATATATAAAGAGCTACTATTTTTTTAATATAGACATTTATTTCTACTCACATCTTCAATCTTACATCTTAAATAACAGTTGATAATTTTCCTCAAACCCCTCTGTCAGTCGGGATTACTGACTCCCAGCAACATTTACTAGCAGAGGACATGACTTGTTAGGCCTTAAGAATTCAAGAGAATGTTGAGATTACTTTAATCTCCCTGTTGTGAACAACTAAGCTAAGGCATCTTGATTCACTATATGGCTCTCTCCTCATTATGCCATTTTCTATTTTCATCTCTAAAGGTATAAAAATTCAGTTGAATTATACTACCTGCATAAATAAGAAAAATGAAAAACTAGACATAATTAATAGTTTTTATTGAACATTTTGTTTTCTGTGCACATTAATAACTATGATGATGCTCATTTTTCCTTTATGGTCCAGCCACTGAAAGATAGACATTTTACAGCTCTCTGTCTGCCTTATGATGTCTTTGATATTTACAGTATAGGAAAGACTGTAATTTTCTTGCAATCAAAAACTGCTCTTTTTTTCCCCTTAAAGAACTATATTGATGCTCAAACTGAGCAATGCATGTTCTGTATCTGAGTAGTCTGCATAAAATTTACCACGCATCACTTATAAAATTAAGGCATCCATCAGAATATTTTGTAAGTTGGGAAATGCTTATATTTACTTAGTACATTTTCATCTGAAACTCTGATCTCAATACACTGAAATGTAGACATCATTCATATTACCCCTATGTTGAATTGTGCTTCATGTGTAATATTACTTTATTTCAAACAATGCAGTAGAAAAATATTTTAATAAAGCTGATAATTAAAAGTTACTTTAAAAGGAAAAATGAATATGTTTTAGTAATTGAAGTGAAGTGAAAGTCTCTCAGTCATGTCCAACCTTTGTGACTCCATGGACTATACAGTTCATGGAATTATCCAGGCCAGAAGACTGGAGTAGGTAGCCTTTCCCTTCTCCAGAAGATCTTCTCAACCCAGGGATCCAAATAAATAGAGGGAAACAATAGAATGGGGAAGACTAGACATCTCTTCAAGAAAATTAGAGATACCAAGGGAACATTTTTGCCATGATGGACATAGTAAAGGACAGAAATGGTATGGACCTAATAAAGCAGAAGATATTAAGAAGAGGTGGCAAGAATAACAGAAAAACTTAAAAAAAAAATCTTAAGACCCAGATAACCACAATGGTGTGATCACTCTCCTAGAGCCAGAATCCTAGAGTGTGAAGTCAAGTGGGCCCTAGGAACCATCACTATGAACAAAGCTAGTGGAGGGGATGGAATTCCAATTGAGCTATTTCAAATCCTAAAAGATGATGCTGTAAAAGTGCTGCATTCAATATGCCAGCAAATCTGGAAATCTCAGCAGTGGTCACAGGACTGGAAAAGGGCAGTTTTCATTCCAATCCCAAAGAAAGGCAATGGCAAAGAATGCCCAAACTACTGCACAATTGCACTCAATTCACACACTAGGAAAGTAATGCTCAAAATTCTCCAAGCCAGGCTTCAACAATACATGAACTAAGAACTTCTAGATGTTCAAGCTTGATTTAGAAAAGGCAGAGGAAACAGATCAAATTGCCAACATTTGTTGGTTCATAGAAAAAGCAAGAGAATTCCAGGAAAACATCTACTTCTGCTTTATTGACTATGCCAAAGCCTTTGACTGTATGCATCACAATAAACTGTGGTAAATTCTTCAAGAGATGGGAATACCAGACCACCTGACCTGTCTCCTGAGAAACCTGTATGCAGGTCAAGAAGCAATAGTTAGCACTGGATATGGAACAACAGCCTGATTCCAAATAGCGAAAGGCATACATCAAGGTTGTATATTGTCACCCTGCTTATTTAACCTATATGCAGAGTACATCATGAGAAATGCTGGGTTGGAAGCACAAGTTGGAATCAAGTTTTCTGGGAGAAATATCAATAACTTCAGACAGTCATCTGACACCACCCTTACGGCAGAAAGTGAAGAGGAACTGAAGACCCTTTTGATGAAAGTGAAAGAGGAGAGTGAAAAAGCTGGCTTAAAACTCATCCTTCAGAAAACTAACATCATGGCATCTGGTCCCATCACTTCATGGCAAATAGGTGGGGAAACAATGGAAACAGTAGCAGAATACATCTGTACTCTTTTCTGCTTTGTAAATAAGTTCATTTTCACCATATTTTAAAAAGATCCACATGTAAATGGTGCAGGATAAGTCACTTCCTTTGTATCCAACTCTTTGTGACTCTATGGACTGTAGCCCACCAGTCTCCTCTGTCCATGGGATTCTCTAGGAAATAATACTGGAGTGGGTTGCTATGCCTTGCTCCAGGAGATCTTCCTGGCTCAAGTATCAAACCCAGTTCTCTTATATCTCTTTCATAGGCAAGCAAGTTCTTTACCACTAGAACCATGGTATCATATGATATTTGTCCTTCTCTGTCTGACTTACTTCACTCAGAATGACAATCTCTAGATCCATTCATGTTGCTGGAAATGGTGTTATTTCATTATGTACCATGTCATCTTTATCCATTGCTGTGTCTAGAGACATTTATGTTACTTTCATGTCCTGGCTATTGTAAATAGTGTTACAATGAACATTGGGTTGCACTACCTTTTTGAATTGTGATTTTTCTCTAAGTAGTGGGATTGTTGGATTATATGGTAGCTCTGTTTTTAGCTTTATAAGGAACTTCTATACTATTCTCCACAGTGGCTGTATCAATTTCCAACAGGGTAGAAGGATTCCCTTTTCTCCACAACTTCTCCAGAATTTATTGTTGATAGATTTTTTTTTGATGATGGTGATTCTGGTGGGTATGATGTGATACTTCATTATATTTTTGATTTGCATTTCTCTAATAATTAGTGATGTTGAGTATCTTTTGATGTGGTTTTTGTTTTTTGGCCATCTGTATATCTTTTTTAGAGAAATGTCAATTCAGATCTTCTGCCCATTAAAACATTTTTTAAAAATTTTATTTAGTTAGTTATTTTTGGCTGCACTGGGTCTTTGTTGCCACATGCAGGATTTTTCTAGTTGCACCAAGCAGGGGTTTCTCTGTGGTTGCAGTGCTTGGGCTTATTACAGAGGCTTCTCTTGTGGAGCATGGCCTCCAGAGTGCATGGGCTTCAGTAGTTGTGGTGCATGGTTTCAGTAATCATGACTTACAGACTCTAAATGCAGGCTCAGTAGTCATGGCTCACAGACTGTTGCTCCACGATATGTGAGATCTTCCCAGGCCAGGGATCAAACTGGTATCCTCTGCATTGCAAGTCAAACTTTTAACCATTGGACCACCAGAGAAGCCCCTAGCCCATTTTTTATTGTTTTTTGTTCTTGATATTGAGCTATATGAGCTGTTTATATATTTTGGAGATTATCCTCTTTTGGTTACTTTATTTGCAAGTATTTTCTACCATTCTATGGGTTGTCTTTTTGTTTTGCTTATGGTTTTCTTTGCTGTGAAAAAATTTTATGTTTAATTAGGTCCTGTTTATTTTTGTTTGTATTTGTATTACTCTAGGAGGTGGATCAAAAAAGATCTTGCTGTGATTTATGTCAGAGAGTGTTCTTCCTATATTTTGCTCTAAGAGTTTTATAGTATCCAGCCTTACCTGTGTCTTTAATCCATTTTGAGTTTATTTCAACATATGGTTTTATCTTTGAATTTGGAAAAGTTTCAGGATACAAAATTAATACACATAATTCTCTTGTATTCTTATACACTAGCAATAATATATCAGAAAAAGAAATTAAGGAACCAGTCTTATTTTCCATTGTATCAACATAGGACTTCCCTTGTTGTCCAGTGGCCAAGACTCCAAGATCCCAGTTGAGAGGGTTTGGGTTTGACCCCTGGTCAGGGAACTAGATCCCACATGCTGCAACTAAAAGATCCTGCATGCTGCAAAGAAGATCGAAGATCCCATGTGAAACAGCTAAGACCTGGCACAGTCAAATAAGTAAATAAATATTTAATAACAACAAAAAACCCAAACAATAAAATACCTGGGGATAAATCTATATTCAGAAAAACCTATATTCAGAAAGCTATAGAATACTGATGAAAGAACTTAAAGATGACACAAACACATGGAGACAGAGATATACTATGATCTTGGATTGTAAAAATCAGTATTATCAAAATGACTGTACTACTTGAAAAAGAAAAATGGAGCTGAAGGCATTAGGCTCCCTGACTTCAGATTATGTAATAAGCTACAGTCATTAAACAGTCTGATACTGGTTCAGAAACAGAAATATAAATCGATGGAACAGGATAGAAAATTCAGAGATAAATCTACACACCTGTGGTCAACCAGCCTATGACAAGGAGGCAAGAATATACAATAGAGAAAAGAGGTCCCTTCACTAAGTAATGCTTGGAAAACAAGACAACTACATGCAAAAAATGAAATGGGAGCACTTTTCTATCAATAAACAATGTTCATGTAATTTTTAAAAATCAGTGGTCATATTCACTCAAAAATATTTTACTTGAAGTCCATGAGTGATATATAGGAAATATGCACATGATTGAGATATGGCTTCATTTTAAGAATTTTACACTAACCTGGGAAATATTTGAAAACCACTGAGTATAAAGATCCATCCATTGGGTCATTGAAAAAGCAAGAGATTTCCAGAAAAACATGTACTTCTACTTTATTGACTATGCCAAAGCTTTTGACTGTGTGGATCACAAGGAACTGGAAAATTGTCAAGAGATGGGAATACCAGACCACTTGACCTGCCTCCTGAGACATCTGTATGCGGGTCAAGAAGCAACAGTTAGAACTGGACATGGAACTACAGACTGGTTCCAAATCAGGAAAGGCATACATCAGGGTTGTATATTGTCACCTTGCTTATTTAACCTATATGCAGAGCACATCATGAGAAATACTGGGCTGAATGAAGCACAAGCTGGAATCAAGATTGCTGGGAAGAATATCAGTAACTTCAGATATGCAGATGACACTATCCTTATGGCAGAAAATGAAGAAGAACTAAACAGCTTTTTGATGAAAGTGGGAGAGGAGAGTGGAAAGTTGGCTTAAAATTCAACATTCAGAAAACTAAGATCATGGCATCTGGTCCCATCACTTCATGGCAAATACATGGGGAAACAGTGGAAACAGTGACAGATTTTATTTTAGGGAACTCCAAAATCACTGAAGATGGTGACTGCAACCATGAAATTAAGACTTGCTCCTTGAAAGAAAAGCTATGACCAACCTAGACAGCATGTTAAAAATCAGAGACATTACTTTGCCACCAAAGGTCTGTCTACTCAAAGCTATGGTTTTTCCAGTAGTCATGTATGGATGTGAGAGTTGGACTGTAAAGAAAGTTGAGTGCAAAAGAATTGATGCTTTTGAACTGTGGTATTGGAGAAGACTCTTGAGAGTCCTTTGAAAGCAAGGAGATCCAACCAGTCCATTGTAAAGAAAACCAGTCCTGAATATTCATTGGAAGGACTGATGTTGAAGCTGAAACTCCAATACTTTGACTACTTGATGTGGAGAATTGACTCATTTCAAAAGACCCTGATGATGGGAAGGATTTGGGGCAGGAGGAGAAGGAGAAGACAGAGGATGAGATGGCTGGATGGCATCACTGACTCAATGGACATGAGTTTGAGTAAACTCTGGGAGTTGGTGATGGACAGGGAGGCCTGGCATGCTGCAGTCTATGGGGTCACAAAGAGTCCTACATGACTGAGTGACTTAAGTGAACTGAATATAAAGTAAAAGAGTCAGAAAAAGTAAATGCCAAGAAAATATACAATAATTGGTATTTAAAGAAGATGAATATATTTTTGATTAGAAGAAGCCTTAGTGGAAAAGAGGTCCTGTGAGTTAATCCATGAAAGAAAATTAAGGTTTTAGTAGGTAGGGTGGAGAGGCTAATTGTGTTCTACTTAGAAACAATAGAGTTCAGAGGTGTATGAGAACAGGGCATATCCAGAGCATATGTTAAATGTGAATGATCAGTGATTCAAATGAATTAATAGACAGAGTGGGAGATAGGCCCTAAAAAATGAAGATAAAACCATGGAAAGTAATCAAACTATCAAAGGAATTAAAATTTTTTTCTTTAAAAGAAAGAGACAGATTAAAATTTTTCCAAAGGGGACTATGTGATTCAGACTGCATTTTAGAAAAGTAATAGAGAGATAGTTTTTAAAAGTATTTATGATAATAAATCCAATGACATATTTCAAAAGGATAAATAAATATTGCAACATCAGATTGATTTTTATATTAACTATTTTACATATTTTTACAAATTTAGGAATGCTCTTAGTTTATAAATTGATAGTTTATTGACACTTAAAAATCTGTGTTTTAATTTATAGGAAGAATATTTAAAATATTTCTTGGAAAACTGAACACTGACATAAATGTTTATAGAAGAAAAGAAAGTAATAGTAGATGCTATAGACCATGTCCCCATTACAACATATAACCAGGATTAACTGAGAAAAAATTTTTTTAAAAGCACTGGAGGAAGAGCCATGAAAGCAGAGAGGATTAAATGAATGGGAATTTCGTCATTTCCTTCTCTGTGGTCATTTCTAGACTCAAATTGGACTGGCAATTGGGAGTGCCGAAGCAGAAGAATTGGCTTCCCTGGTGGCTCAGATGGTAAAGAACCTGCCTGCAACGCAGGAAACCTGGGTTCAGTCCCTGGGTCAGGAAGATTCCCTGGAGAAGAAAATGGCAACCCACTTCAGTATTCTTGCCTGGGAAATCCCATAGACAGAGGAGCCTGGTGGGCTACAGTCCATGAGGGTCACAAGAGTTGGGCACGACTTGGCAAGTAACAAGCAGAGGAATGTTATTAGACAGAGAATATAAACCAGCAATGATTCTGTTTGCTGAGTGCAATATGGAAAATGTTAGGTCCTTAAAAGTTCCGAAAGGCCGTTTTTTTTTTTTTTCCCTACCATCCACTTGTTGAAGGCTGGATCATGTAGGTTGTAGGGGGCTTAAAAATGTTGATCTTGAAATGCCTCGTGATCTTCCATTATTTAGGAAAACAAATCCTGCTTCAGAGATGTGCCTGGCTCAAACTCATGACTGATCACCTTTTTGAAATACTTGCCAAACTTTAAAGTAGTGTGGCATGTGGTAAACCGAAGAGCAAAATTCAAAACCTCTGAAAGAAATATTAAATTTCTCACAAATATTCTGTCTAAGCAGTTTGAGATAACCAAGCTCTTATCAAAAATATGGAAAGGAAAAGCCTGAGGTACAGGAAAGAACCAGAAACCCTTCGGATCTTACTCCCTGGTGCTCATCCAATCTGCCTAAAAGAGGGAAACAGAAGCCCTGAATTGTTTCCTGTTTGGAACAATTGTGAATAAAATTATTGTGAATGTTTGTAGACAAGTCTATGTGTAAATATGGTTATTCATTTCTTTTAGAGAAACATTTAGAAGTGAGGTTGGTGGTCCATGTGGTAAATGTGTATCCAACTTTATAAGAAATTGCAACCTATTTTCTAAACTGTCTATATTACATTTCATTTATATTAGAAATATTTAAAATTTCTAGCTGTTTTGAATTCTTGGCAATACTTGATATAATTATGCTTTAATATTAGACATTCTCATAGAGATATATTGGCCTCTTTTTACAACAAATTTTTGCCCCCCCTACTCCCAGCATCTGTTGTTTTGTTTTTTCACCCTTTAAAAAAAAAGTTGACTTACAATGTTGCATTAGTTTCAGGTGTACAGCAAAGTGATTCAATTATACATATACATATATTCATTCTTTTTCAGATTCTTTACCCATATCACCTTCTTAACAATGTTTTATAAAATCAGAAATTAAAAAAATATTAACTCTAGCTTACCCATTTTCACTTTTATGATTATTCCTTTTTGTGATACATCAAATAAAATCAATAAAACAACATTAGGAGAGTAAGAAGGCAATACAAGTGGGAGAAAATATTTGCAATATGTCTCCAATACATGAATCATATTCCTTCATAAATGTATGAAGGGTTCCTACAAGTCACTTAGAAAAGGAAAACCCTGTAGAAAAAAGTGGTCCAAAATATGAACAAATATTTTTTAAAAGTGCTAGCCAAATGGCTGATATTCACCTGAAGAGACAGAAGTTCAATTTCGTCAGTAATTTAATTTTAATTTAAAAATTAATTTAATTGGGATACTACACACTTAACAGAATGACAAACAAAACAAAAGCCAGGCAGAAGCATACAGAGTGTTAGCAAGGATGCAGAGCAATTAGAACACTGATGCACTGCTGATGGTAGTGTACATTGGTAAACTCCTTTAGAAAACCTCTTGCCAACATATGCTAAGGTTCAACACATACAGACTCTGTCATCCAGCAATTCCTTTCCCATGCAAATACACAAAGGGATGCATACATATGTGCTCCCAAAGATGTGTAGTAAAATGGTCATAGCAGTATTATTGAAAACAAACCAAACTGAAACATACCTGAAATTATATCTGTTAATCCAATATGGAAAAATAAAATGTGCCATAATTAAATGGTAATGAGAATTAGCAATTTACAACTGCACCCAATATGTGTAAACCTCACAAATATAATGGTGAGTGGAAGAGACCAGACACAGAGTTTAGACTCTGATTCCATTTCCATCAGGATAAAAACAGAAAAACTGATTTAAGTTGTTAGAAGTCAAGCTGGTGTTAAAATCTGATGTGTGCGTGGCTGTTGTTTACATGGTTGTGTTAAGTTTGCAAAAATGTAGCTAACTATACTACATATTCACTATCATGATATATGAATTTACTTTTATGTATATTTTTCAGAGCAAATTAAAACTAACTCAAATACTTCCCTGCATAAAAAATAACAAGACAACAAGATAAAGATACTAGAATATTAACCCCACTGTGTATTTATCTTCAATAATTTTAATCTTCTGTATTTAAATTTGATAGCAAACTGAAGGTCTAAATCAAAAATTAGCATTCAAATAAATAGTAATAGTGTTTGATAAATGATTCACATACATACATTTAAAAACTCTTAACAAAATGGGTTTATTTTATCTTAAATAGAATACTACTTATTAAAATTTCATACCAAAACCATTATTCTTTTCTTGATTCAGTTAACATTATGTTATTGTTATTAGAAAAATTATAAATTAACACACTTTTCTTTACCTCATCAAGAAAGAGACAAAACAAACCTCTGGGACTTGCAGACTAATTACATTGTCCTGCTTCTATTTTTTGTGCTATTTTGAACTGGGACTGGGGAAAAACTGCGAGGAGTATTACTATTTATCTGTCTAAAATAGCACTCCATTATTATATCTATTTTTCTAACTTTGCTTTATAGTACTCCTCCCAGTTTGTTCTTATTCATTGTTTCTACTTTTTTCTTTATTGTCTGTTTACTGAGCCCCTCCCAAACATACTATAGTGTGAAAGTTACATCAGGGTAGGAACTTTGTTTTGTGTAGTATTATCTTAAACCAAAGAACAAGGTCTGCCATGAATACGCAACTCAAATATTTGTTGAATATAAGAATAACTATTAATCCAGATTAATGGATTTCAAACTTTAAGTTCCTCACTCTTCCTTTTTTAGTCATGCCATAGTGGTGACAATTGTATTAAGATTTAATCTAACATTTTACCAAAAAACGTGGGCAGAAGTTGTTTCCTAACTTAAAAATGCATAAAAATACAATTTTGTTTTATTAAAGCAGGACATATAAAATTTGTCATTATTTGTATTTAAGAATATGTATATAATTTGTTCTAGCAATTCTTTTGGAAAATTTAACATTATATTAGTGACTGACTTCTATTAAAATGTAAGCTTCAAAGGGTGGTTAGTCTGCAAAATTTTGTGAAATTGTTTCTGAAATTGTTTTGCCTTCTATCTGAAAAATAATTTTGCTTAAAAGTTATCTGCTTGCATGCTGAACATAATAAAGATTTTTAGATTGATTACCCCTAAAGTGTCAGGATAACAGACATTCCTTCATTGCCTTTTGTGTTGCTCATAGCAACTTGTATTTAATTGTAAGAACAAGGCAAAATAGTAGTAAGTCACAGACCACTTGTGTTGGAAAAAAAAATCAATGCTGGAATTTCAGAAAAGGTGATCTTTTCTTAAGAAATTAATATAATTGAAATAAATGATTGAATATGACTTGGGGAATAAAGTATTGTGTTAAATAATCCTGTGAATGTCATTTCAAATTGGCTAGTTGTCTGTGATTGTGGTTTCAGTCTGTCTGTCCTCTGATGAGGTCTCTCAGTGCCTACCATCTTACTTGGTTTTCTCTTACCTTGGATGTGGGGTATCTCTTCACAGCTGATCCAGCAAAGTGCAGCCACTGCTCCTTACCTTGGACGTGGGGTAGCTCCTATTGGCCTTGCTTGTACACCATCACAGCCACTCGTGCTGACAGAATGTAATTCACTGAAAAAGGGAATGGCAAACCACTTCAGTATTCTTGCCTAGAGAACCCCATGAACAGTATGAAAAGGCAAAAAGACAGGACACTGAAAGATGAACTCCCCAGGTCGGTAGGTGCCCAATATGCTACTGGAGATCAGTGGAGAAATAACTCCAGAAAGAATGAAGGGATGGAGCCAAAACAAAAACAACACCCAGTTGTGGATGGGACTGGTGATAGAAGCAAAGTCTGATGCTGTAAAGAACAATATTGCATAGGAACCTGGAATGTTAAGTCCATGACTCAAGGCAAGTTGGAAGTGGTCAAATAGGAGATAACAGGAGTAAACATCAGCATTCTAGGAATCAGTGAACTAAGATGGATTAGAATGGGTGAATTTAACTCAAATGACCATTATATCTACTACTGTGGGCAGGGATCCCTTAGAAGAAATGGAGTAGCCATCACAGTCAACAAAAGAGTTGGAAATGCAGTACTTGGATGCAATCTCAAAAACTACAGAATGACCTCTGTTTGTTTCCAAGGAAAACCATTCAATATAATGGTAATTCAAGCCTATGCCCCGACCAGTAATGCTGAAGAAGCTGAAGTTGAACAGTTCTATGAAGACCTACAAGACCTTCTAGAACTAACACCCAAAACAGATGTCCTTTTCATTATAGGGGACTGGAATGCAAAAGTAGGAGTCAAGAAACACCTGGAGTAACAGGTAAATTTGGCCTTGGAGTACAGAATGAAGCAGGGCAAAGGCTAATAGAGTTTTGCCAAGAGAATGAACCGGTCATAGCAAACACCCTCTTCCAACAACACAAGAGAAGACTCTACACATGGACATCACCAGATGGTCCACAACAAAATCAAATTGATTATATTTTTTGCATCCAAATATGGGGAAGTTCTATACAGTCAGCTAAAACAAGACTGAGAGAATACTGTGGCTAAGATCATGAATTCCTTATTGCCAAATTTAGACTGAAACTGAAGAAAGTAGAGAAAACCACTAGACCATTCAGGTATAACCTAAATCAAAACCAAATAGGAAAAGGAGTATGTCGAGGCTGTATATTGTCATGATACTTATTTAACTTATATGCAGAGTACATCATGAGAAACCCTGGGCTGGAGGAAGCACAAGTGGAATCAAGATTGCTGGGAGAAAAATGAATAACCTCAGATATGCAGATGACACCACCCTTATGGCAGAAAGTGAAGAAGAACTAAAGAGCCTCTTGATGAAAGAGAAAGAGGAGAGTGAAAAAGTTGGCTTAAAGCTCAACAGTCAGAAAACTATGATCATGGCATCCGGTCCCATCACTTCATGGAAAATAGATGGGGAAAAAGTGGAAACAGTGGCTGATTTTATTTTTCTTGGCTCCAAAGTCACTGTAGATGGTGATTGCAGCCATGAAATTAAAAGACACTTACTCCTTGGAAAGTAAGTTATGACCAACCTAGACAGCATATTAAAAAGTAGATACATTACTTTGCCAACAAAGGGCCATCTAGTCAAGTATATGGTTTTTCCAGTGGTCATGCATGGATGTGAGAGTTGGACTACAAAGAAAGCTGAGTGCAGAAGAATTGACGCTTCTGAACTGTGGTGTTGGAGAAGACTCTTAATAGTCCCTGGGACTGCAAGGAGATCCAACCAGTACATACTAAAGGAGATCAGTCCTGATGTTCATTGGAAAGACTGATGTTGAAGCTGAAACTCCAATACTTTGGCCACCTGATGTAAAGAGCTGACTCATTGGAAAATTCTCTGATGCTGGGAAAGATTGAGGGCAGGAGAAGAAGGGGATGACAGAGGATGAGGCGGTTGGATAGCATCACCAACTCAATGGACATGGATTTGGGTGGACTCCGGGTATTGATGATGGACAGGGAGCCCTGGCGTGCTACGGTTCATGGGGTTACAAAGAGTTGGACATGGCTGAGCGACTGAACTGAACTAAACTGAATGTTATTTAAAAGTGAAAAGGCACTGATTTTTTTAAAGACACAGTTTTTGAGGACAGAATACAATTAATGGGTATACTACTTAAACCTGGTTTCAATAATTATTTTTTTAGATTTGCTATCCATTTGAGGAGATCAATCTATCATATATGTTAGTGAATGAGTAGAATAAAAAGTACTTTGAAATTTGTGTATATATTGTTGTTGTTTAATTGCTCAGTTGTTTATGACTCTTTTGCCCACCCCCCCAGTCATGGATTGTGGCCCACCAGGCTCCTCTGTACATGGAATTTTCCAGGCAAGAATACTGGAGTGGTTTGTCATTCCCTTCTCCAGGGAATCTTCCTGAACCAGAGATCAAACCTGTGTCTCCTGCATTGGCAGGCAGATTTTTTACTACTGAGCCACCTGGGAAGCCCATATGTAACTATGGCTTAGTATGAGAATTGAATGTGGTCAAGATGCATGTTCCTCAAGAGCAGATAAATCAGTTCGCAATAAGACTACTTGCATATGTATACCCATGGCGGGTTCATGTCAATGTATGGCAAAACCAACACAATAAAGTAAAGAAAATTTAAACAACAACAACAACAAAAATAAATAAATAAAAATATTGATACTAAGTTAAAAAAAAGACTACTTAGTCAGAGAGTGTTTAATGCAGCCTAGAAACATTAAAAAAAACAGTTTAAAGAATAATGCATTCATTATAAATATTGGCTTTTTTAAAAAATTTACACAACAGTGTTCTCTAGACTAGCTGGATAACTGAATATAGAAAATTTTACTGTAGGACTGAGATGTCCATAAAGTTTATATAAAAAGAGAAAGTTCTCTCCACACACACACCAAAAAAAAAAAAAATTCATGATTAACCAAGAGTCAAGGATATGAGCAAGCATTAATCTGTGAAGACATATGGTGGTTGCAAGTTATTGCCTCTTACTCTGGATTTGATGGCTAAATATCTTTGGCAGGAGACTAATTTCTGACTACTGATTTATGAGTGCCGTTCTATGCTTAGTCGCTTGATCACATCCAACTCTGTAACCCAATGGATTTTAGCCTGTCAGGCTCCTCTATACATGGGGATCCTCTATCCAGGCAAGAATAATGGAGTGGGTTGCCATTCCCTTCTCCAGAGGATCTTCCCAGTCCAGGAATGGAACCCAGGCCTCCTGCATTGCAGGTGGATTCTTTACCAGCTGAGCCACCAGAGAAGCCCAAGAATACTGGAGTGGGTAGCCTATCCCTTCTCCAGGGGATCTTCTCCACCCAGAAATCAAACCAGGGTCTTCTGCATTGCAGGTGGATTCTTTATCAGCTGACTTACCAGGGAAACCCCATCATTTATGAGTAGAGGATGCTAATTGAAATGAGAAGTTTTAGATTATTGACAAATGCCTATATACATTTTGTGGTAGTCATGCAGGCACAGCAATTGAGTGTGTTCCTTCAAGAAAAATAATTGGCCTTTCAGCTGCAAAGAATGTAGTTACCTGTCACCCTACATCACAGAAGCTTCAAGATTCACCTCTTTGTTTTTGTTTTTTTTTTCCCTGGTGGGTCCAACATCTTCCTGGTCAGCCATAAACCAATAACCAGGCATGATAGTGGCAATAGAGCCAGACTTGTTTAATCTAATGGAGTGCAACTGTAACTGGTAAGCCTTATTATTCTTGACTAGACTGGCTAAGGATTTCCCTGGTGGCTCAGACAGTAAAGAATCTGCCTGCAATGCTAGAGACCCAAGTTTGATCCCTGAAATGGGAAGATCCTCTGGAGAAGGGAATTGCTACCCACTCCAGTATTCTTGCCTGGAGAATTCCATGGACAGAGGAGCTTGACATGCTACAGTCCATGAGGTCACAGAGAGTTGGACCCAACTGAATGACTAACACTTTCACATTTTCAGACTGATTAAAATTTAGTCAAGGTCTGCATACAGTCCTCCCTGCCCAATCTTGCTTTCTATTGACATTCCTTTCACTGGTGTCAGATCTACATCATGGTCTGAACACTTTCTCTGTCCAATCCTACTTCCTCTCCCTTTTATTTGATTTCTCATTGAAGTATAGTTGATTTACACTTTCCCTTTTATTTTTCATAGGCATTGCCTCTCCTCTAAAATCTCATATTCATCACTTCATTCTGTCATCTGTTTCTTGCTAAAAATATATAAATTTGCATTCATATAATTTTATATAGGGCTGTTTCATATTGTGATTGTTAATTATGTCAAGAGCCTGACAGCATGAAAGTTCAGTCCTTTTGGTCTTGCTTACCATGCTTCTGGAAGCAACTGTATATATGTATTTTGGTTCTAAACCTCTATATAGTGCTGCAGTAATCTATGTGTTGAACTGTGCTAGACTGTTTATACCCAGCTAGCCCAGATCAGTGGCTATCTCTCCTAGTTTCATAATGTAATCACTTGAGCAACCTATAAATAAATTGATGCCAAAATGCCATACTAGAGATTCCTGTATATAAAAAGTTGGTTCAGAGTGGAGCCAAGGTTAAGAAATATAATTTCAATGTTGAGAAAGTACACAAATCCACATCCGATTTTAGCCTTAGAATTTCATTATCCTTTAGCAAGATACATGGAAAGGTAAACACAGAAGTAAGCATTTGTGTCAATCTCTGCCCATTTAAACTGGCAATGTAGCAATCTCCACTACATTAAAATCTCTGCCCTAATAAAATCTCACAAGCTAGAGCTGAGTCTCAGTTTTTGTATTTTCAAATGGCATATTGTTGGCCTGTATCAGAAGTACTAATTAGTAGAGACCGTGAACTCCTCCAAAGGTGGGATGATGCCATTAAAACTGTTGATCAGATGCCAGGAAACATAATACAAGCTTTGAAAAAATTGATCTTTCCATATCAACATTAACTTTTCTTATTATTAAACAACAATAAAATAACATTTATTTTTCTTTTTATGTCATTTACTGTTGTGCTTAAATCTCAACATTTTATTTGGTTTTGTTTTTCTATTTTTAGTTTGTACCCATGATTTCATATGTTACCCCAAGCACTTTTAATTAAATAAATAATAAATTAAAAGACAAGGCTTAACTATGAGCACAAATTAAAATGATCCAATCCTCAGAAGCTCAGCTCAAGCCATCATTTCCTGGTTTACTACTGGTACCCATCAATATCAGCACATGTACAGACCACACTGACACCACTAAGCTTGTATAGTTTAATTAAAAGGAAGAAATCTGCATCTTAATATGTAAAAGCTATTCATAATAATGGGTGATAATGGGATGTTTATTAGCATATCAACAATTAAAAATTATTTGCCACTTACTCTTTTTTCAAGTTTATATGGTATAATTTACATGCTAATTTTATATGAGGAATAAGACTTGACAAATTGCTGTAGAATGCAGAGATTATAGTGATGGTTCTTTTTACTAATTCAATTTTATTAAACAATAATACACTGAAGATGAATAATTTAAAAGGGAATAAAGCAAACATTTTTATAAGACATACTGCCACTGCAATTTTGCATAGTTTTGTATTATGAAACATAATATGAATATAAATATGGAAAACAAATTTTAGAGGAAATTTCTGCCTCTAGCTGTTACACTTTGGATGGATTAGTTGGGCATGGTATATAAACAGACATACTCTTTCCTGTCTCTAGAGATTCAATATGGTTTTTCTGCCATTTATTTTTCATTAATAAATGTTAGGTAGTTCCAATAGGAAACAGGAGTCCAAAATGGTGGTGGCTAGAAGACAAGCAGGGGAAAAGCCTGCAAAATTAGAACAAGGAAGGTCAAAGGAAAGTCCAAGGACCTGAGTGAGGACTTCAGGTAGCCTGACTAGCCCAATTTGCATTGGACAGTCCCAGGGGGAGGAAGAAAAACATATAAAAGAGGAGCCAAAGCGCTCGCTCTCTGTCTCCCCCACACTGTGGCATTTTTCTCTTTGTGCCTTAGGATCGGCATGCCCTCACACTTCGAGGATGGATCCTCCTGCTATCATCTTCTAAATAAAATAGAGCTGTAACACTGATTTATCTAAGAGCTATAACATGGTCTGTTCGAGAGCTATAACATGTTCTGTCCAAGACCCGAGAGCTGTGACCCGCCACGGGCTTCAATGTCCATCACTCCAAATCTTTGTTGTGACGAGACAGAACTGAGGAGCCTGACATCTACACTCGCATGACAGTAAATATACTGACTACAGAAATGTAATTGGCCTATTGAGTCAAAATAAGGAGTATTTTTGTAAAAGTCTACAAGTACTTTCTTTCACCTAATGAATAAAAGCCAAAACATACTGCTGACATATTGGTAGCTAAATTTATTTGGCTTAGTACACCATGTGCTGTGTCAGCAATAATTAATACTGTTATGTCTCAGTTCAGGTGGAGGATAAAAGTCACAAACATTGGACAATCAAAGGCTGCAGTGATTCTATTTTTAACCTGAACAGTATTTTTAAATAATTCAATTAGCTGTCTTGCTTAAAAACTGGGGCATTTCACATAAAATAATTCAGATTCTGGCTTTTCTTGAAAAAGAAAAATATTTCAAAGTGCTACTTCCACATTCATCCCAGGAAGCAGAGAGGAGCCACATATACTTGTCTTTTTGTTTTTTTTCAAATAATGAAACAAGTTATCTCACCTGCTAAAAGAAAGAATCAGTGAAAGTCTATAGAGAGAGAGATGAACTGTCTTCAGAAAGAATTCTTCTTCATGAATACTAGCAGTGGCAAAAAAGTTGCCCCTTGTAACAAAAAATTTCACTTCCTGAAGAAATTTTGGTTGGGGGCCTTAAGTCTTATACTTTATCGTGTCTCTTTCTCCCTGACAGATAGGAAACTCAAAGCCAATATGAACTCCTGAAAGTCTCTCAAAACGATTCTTCCTAAAAATTTTCCCAAACCAAAAACAAGTATCACTTTTCTTCTAGATGCTTAAGGCAACAAATTCAAGGCCATTTTAAACATAAGCTTATAAAATTTGTCTTTGTCTGACTTATTTAATTAGCATAATGTACTCCAAGTCCATCTGTGTTGTTAACAGTAGCAAAATTTCATTTTCTTTGTTTATGACTAATATGTAGCACATCTTCTTTATTCGTTCCTCTTTTGATAGATATTTATTTAGGTGGCTTCCATATTCTGGCTATTGTAGATGGTGCTGTAATGAGGATCAGAGTGAATGTATCTTTTCAAGTTATGGTTTTCTCTGGGTTTATGCCCAGGAGTGGGATCATACAGTAGCTATATTTTTAGTTTTTTTAAGGACTCTTAGTGGCTATTCTCCATCATGGGGGCACCAACTTACATTCCCACCAACAGTGTGGGAGGGTTCCCTTTTTTCCATACCTTCTCCAGCAGTAATTATTTGAAGACTTTTTGTTGATGGCTACTCTGACTGATATGAGATGATATCTCATTGTAGTTTTAATTTACAGTTCTATAATAATTATTTTGAACATTTTTTCATGTGTTTGGGTATCTGTATGTCTTCTTTGGAGAAATATCTATTTAGATATTCTGTCCATTATTTCATTTGGTCTTTTTTTTTTATATTGATCTGCATGTGCTGTTTATATATTTTGGAGATTAATGCCTTGATGGTTGCTTCATTTGCAAATAGAGTTGTCTTTGTTTATAGTTTCCTTTGCTGTGTTCCTTTTTTTTTTCTCTCTTTTCCTAATGACTTTGGCTATAGGTTTATTAATTTTGTTTATCTTTTCAAACAACCAGCTTTTAGTTTCATTGATCTTTTCCCTAATTTTTTTTTTTTGTTTTTAGTCTCTGGTGGCTCAGAGGTTAAAGCGTCTGCCTGCAATGTGGGAGACCCGGGTTTGATCCCTGGGTTGGGAAGATCCCCTGGAGAAGGAAATGGCAACCCACTCCTGTATTCTTGCCTGGAGAATTCCATGGAGAGAGGAACCTGGTGGGCTACAGTCCACGGGGTCGCAAAGAGTCAGACACGACTGAGCGACTTCACTTTCACTTTCACTTTCTTTAATTTCTGCTCTAATATTTAATATTTCTTTCCTTCTACTTACTTTGGGTTTTGTTTGTTTTTCTTTCTCTGGTTGCTTTAGGTGTATGAGGTTTTTCTTATTTCCTGAGGTAAGCTTGTAACACTATAAACTTCCCTTTTAAAACTGCTTTTGCTGCATTCCTTGGGCTTCCCTGGTGGTTCAGATGGTAAAGAATCTGCCTGCAAAGCAGGAGACCCAGGTTTGATCCCTGGTTGGGAAGATCCCCTGGAGAAGGGATGTCAATACTTGCCTGGAGAATCCCATGGAGAGAGGAGCCTGGCAGGCTACAGTCTATTGGGTTGCAAAGAGTTGGATGTGACTGAATGACTTTCGCTGTGCTCACTATACCATATAGGTTTTGGATCATTGTGTTTTTGCTTAACTTGTCTCTAGATAATTTTTTTAAACTTCCTCTTTGATTTCTAGAGATCCATGGTTTGAATGGATCCAACCAATAATCCATTGATTGTTTAGTAGCATATGATTTATACCATACTCTTCTAAGTCATTAGATTAGAAAACAAAAGATTCAACATGTGTTACTAGCCTTAACTTAGGTGATACAATTACATCTTTCTAAATCAATCCTCAAACAGAGTAAGATATTCAGATGACATAAAATTTTCTCATTAGAAAACAACCACAATATAACTATACAAGAAAAAATATTATATAATTAAAAGAAAATTTGATAGAAACAGAGATTAGTAGACATATAATGTTTATTATTTCTCAATATTGATAAAGTAAAACAAGAACTGTCTGTCTATATCTAGTAGTTGACTTTGAAGCTGGCAAATTTTAGCTAATGTCTCATGCTGTTGTATTCATTTAAGCTTTCAAATTGGTTGAAAGCTTTTGTTAGTATTTTCCAGTATTTAATTTTTGCAATTTTTAAATGATTATTCTCTGTAAATTAAGAAGGAATAAAGCTTCTGAATGTCCTTTGTTTGAAACTCTACAGGTGAAAATTATAGCAATTATTCTATTTCCTAGACACCTAAGACTTGTTTTTCTTTAGTCAGGGTAACATTGTCTAAGCATCAGTAAGTCAGCTTCCCTTTCTTTGCGGCACCTTACAGATATGCCATTGTATTTTTTCTCTCAGCCACTATTTCATGGCTTCTTATTTGGGTCATATTTTAATATATATAGAACATGGCATGATATCTGTACAATTGGTATTAGAAATTATATTCTTCAAGGTAAAAGAGATTTTTAAAATATTTACAAATAGATTTAAATGTTATATGCCTTTCCTTCTTAATGTCCACCTGTAACTTCTAGCTTAATATTACAATTATATGAATCCATAGAGGAAATTTTAAAAATGAAATAGCATCAATAAAACACACACATAGTTATATCAAAGGTTTATATATTATGTGTGTAAACCCCACAAAGCTAAAACATGTTGTCCAGTATGCCTCTACTACGGCCCTCTTTCTTTAAAAATAGATTTGGACACACTTATGTCTGCATTAGTATAGATTTGACTTACAAATGATCAGTGGGAACTTTATACTTATCCTTAGAGATGTCTGGAACTAACTGGAATATTGACTGTTGGACAAAATAACAAGGAAACATTTGAGCTAATAATCTGCAGTGTACTGAGACCAAAACTTCCCTAGAGGCATCCTGTACCATCTTGTCTAAATTATTATAGTAAATATATTACTTAATGGTCTAAACCTTGTTTTTCAAATTACATGTCCTGGTGGAGAACTGGTAAGGGTCTTGTGGATGACCATCGGCCTCTCAGTATGAAACTGAGACCCCTTGTATTTATCTTAGTGATCTGTGGTATGTAGATGAAGTTTGTCCTGTGTGACTGAAAGGACTTTAGAAGCTATGCTTGGATGCCTCAAACCTGCCTGATCTTTTTTTTCCTCTTGTTGTATCGTATCCTTTGTCTTTATTAAAGGGCTACATTTGTATGCAGAGTGGTATGTCATGAGTGTCTGCATTTTCTTACCCTCTGTAATTGTTGCAATGTATGACTTCATTAAAAGAATCCAAGAATTAACTGGTCCGAGAACTGACCTTCGCAAGATTATTTGGCTTCTCCAATTACCAAGTTTGCTTTTCTTAAATCATTATTAATATTTTCCTATTATTTTTGATGACTATATTAAACACACTTGAAGTTCTTCCAAGTAAATGTTCATGTAATGCATGTTCCCTCCTTAATTATAAAAGCTGTGAATTTAGATAATGTTGACTTTGTCTGTTTTCCCCATTGGTGGGGTCAATGTTCTGAAAACAGCCAAGGTTAAGAATAACAGTCAAGGCAACTACAAATGCTACAATCTAAATCAATTTATAAAAGTCAACAGAGGGGTAAGCACCATATTATTCCAATATAGAATTCAATTGGCAGAGCAGTTGACACAACCTGGTTTCTGAAACTTTATTTATTTATTCTGTGTAACCACAACACAGGAAGAAATAGCTGGCATGATCACTCCCACAAAGTTCTCCATCTTGCATGATCCAGGGCATACACTAAAGACACAAAACTTCGTATGTTCTCAGTCGTTGTTCTCTATCTGAACTGCTCTCTCATCCTGCTTCCTTTCCTTTCTCTTTGTTGTAATCACACGAATTTAAATCTCTATCATCTATATGTGCTCAAGTTTCACCCTGACTGACACATTAATCTGATGACTTATCATGGTTTACTAATCTTATTGGTTCTATCCATCCTATTTATTTAGATTTAGTCAAAATAACACATCGGCATGGTCAATAGGCTAAAAAGTCAAATTATATTAACTTCATAAAGTTCAATAGCAAGACATGGCTTCATCCTTTCCCACTCCTGATTCTTACTACACTGAGGCAGTTTCAATTCCTTTTAGTTATTTCTCTTTTTTTTTTTTTTTAACTTTTGTTCTAAGTGACACATTAATACAAATATTTCTGGAATCTTTCAGCTTTACACATTTGTTACTGAATTATAAGTGATAATTGTAAGAAATTAGCTATCTTATAACCCTCATTTCAGCACACACTAATGCACACATTTCCTTCTGCCATCTCATTCCATCTTACCAATGTAATTAGAACATCGTTTTGCTTAATTGCTTACCTTTGGCTATATAACCTTTTTTCAAAGCTAAACTACGAAAGAACTATAATTATCGGAAAGGGAGGATGAATGAAACAGAGAACTAAGGCAGAAATCGGCTAGCTGTTTTCCATCACCATTTCTCTTTTCTTCCTGGGCACATAACTGGACTACCTCCACCCGCCCCCTGCCCCGCCCTTTCAGTTAGCTGAGTTGACATGTCTGTGTTTAAGAGAAAGGAATGGACAAAAGTGATGTAAATCACTTCGCAGCTTGCAACACACAGTCCTTCCTACTCTTTTCCTTTTATATAAGCTTAAGACAAGTTTAGAAATCTTAGAAACAACCAGTTTTGGTTGTTGGCTGAGTCTCAAGATGGAGATTACTGTGACTGAGGAGGAGAGTTGAATGTCAATCAGGAGCACCAATTTCAAGTCAATATACTGAATTTTAGGTTTTTTTTTTTTTTCCCATTTCTGTGACTTTATTTTGTTTAGTTCTTGAGACTACTTGATTTTTTTTTTTTTTACTTTTTTAAAATTAATTAATTTTTTTTTATTGTTTTTGCCATACATTGTCATGATATCACCATGGGTTTACATATGCTTCCCCTCCGGAACCCCCCTCCCTCCTCCCTCCCCCCCAGGAAATCTCGCTGCACCAGTCCCGAGCATCAGTCCTGGGCTGGCGATTGATTAGACACATGACAATTAACATGCTTCAATGCCCTTCTCCCATATCATCCCACCCTTACCCTCATCCCCAAAGTCCACGAGTCTATTCTATACATCTGCATTCCTTTTGCTGTCTCGCATGTTGGGTTCTCGTTACCGTCTTTCTAAATTCCATATATATGCGTTAATATACTGTATTGTTGTTTTAGGTTTTGAATGTTGCAGATTTGTTAGATTATACTTGCTATATTCTAAGCACTTTTTAATGCACTGTACATGTATTAATATAATCTGCTAACAAACTTAATAGGTAACTATTTTCCTTTTACTGAAAATGAATCTCAGAAAGTTAAAAAAACAGAACTTCATTACCTGCATTTATTTGATAACTGGTGAAGCTAGAATTTTGCTTCTTGTGTTCTGATCCCAAGTCCAGCTTTATTATATTTCTTTCTAAAGAAAGATTCTAAGGACAGATATTTGGGTCTTCTTGCTGATTGCAAGCTCATCTTAATATTTGCTGGCAATTCCTTTGCTACTACTTGCTTCAGAATTTCATTTGTCCTGGAGAGTGGAAGAACTTGAAATAGGTAGTGATCCTAAAGATCTATGCAATACTAAACCCGTTCTCTTTTCTGAAACTTCATATTGGAAAAGCAGAGTTACTTTCTTCTTAAGGTGAATCTGAGTATATTAAAATGTATATTAAAATGACTCTGTTGGCATTCACAAAGCTGGAAAGAGAAATTCAGAGGGATTCATGGTATTCTCTAAACACAGCCAAGAAAGAAAATTTGAAAAGAGGTCAGTGATATACATAGTAAAATTTCCTGGGTCAGAATTCATATTATGACCCCACACACTCATACAGCAATCACATTTCCTGTGCAACAATTGTAATGTTACCAGCACTTCATGGACAGCAAAGCGCTTCCTCATACATGGCTTCATGTAGTCCACCTAATAAAACTGTGAGATAATATTTTCCATTACCATTTTAATGATACACATTTTATTGATGTATAAAACATATGCATGAAGTGCATATTTTGGAAGTATAGAACATAATGGATTTCCACATGACAACATTGATGTAGCAGTCACTCAGAATGAGAAAGGAAGGTTGACAACACAATAGAAACCATAATGTCCTTCCTAGTTACTCAACTTCTCCAAATATAACTACTCTCCAAATATAATGACTTTTGGCACCACACATTAGTTTTGTCTGATTTAAAATTTTATACTTGGAATCAAGTTGCTTATATTCTTTTGTGTCTTACTTTTTCACTCCCAGATTCATCTATGTACTTGCATATAGCTATATAGAACATTTGAATTACTAGGTAGTATTCCATTGCATAAATATACTGTGATTCATTTATCTGTCTTTGATTTGATGGTCTTTATATTGTTTCCTATTCTTAATATCTTCTGCTTCTGTTAGGTCCATACCCTTTCTGTCCTTTATTGAGTTCATCTTTGCATGAAATGTTCCCTTGGCATCTCTAATTATCTTGAAGAGAGCTCTAGTCTTTATCATTCTGTTGTTTTCCTCTATTTCTTTGCATTTATCACTGAGGAAGGTTTTCTTATCTCTCCTTGCTATTCTTTGGAACTCTGCATTCAAATGGGTATATCTTTTCTTTTCTCCTTTACTTTTTTCTTCCCTTCTTTTCACAGTTATTTGTAAGTCCTCCTCAGACAGCCATTTTATTCTTTGCATTTATTTTCCTTGGGGATGGTCTTGATCCCTGTTTCCTGTACAAAGCCACGAACCTCCATCCATAGTTGATCAGGAACTCTGTCTATCAGATCTAGTCCCTTAAATCTATTTCTCAATTTCACTTATATGCAGAGTATATCATGAGAAATGCTCAGCTGGAAGAAGCACAAGCTGTAATCAAAATTGCTGGGAGAAATATCAATAACCTTAGATATGCAGATGACACCACCCTTATGGCAGAAAGTGAAGAAGAATTAAAAAGCCTCTTGCTGAAAGTGAAAGAGGAGAGTGAAAAAGTTGGCTTAAAGCTCAACATTCAGAAAACTAAGATCATGGCATCTGGTTCCATCACTTCATGACAAATAGATGGGGAAACAGTGTCAGACTTAATTTTTGGGGGCTCCAAAATCACTATAGATGGTGGTTGCAGCCATAAAATTAAAAGATGCTGACTCCTTGTAGGGAAAGTTATGACCAACCTAGATAGCATATTAAAAAGCAGAGACATTAGTTTGTCAGCAAAAGTCTGTCTTGTCAAGGCTATGATTTTTCCAGTAGTCATTCTGAAGAGTTTGACTGTGAAGAAAGCTGAGTGCAGAATTGATGCTTTTGAACTGTGGTGTTGGAGAAGATTCTTCAGAGTCCCTTGGACTGCAAGGAGATCCAACCAGTCCATCCTAAAGGAGATCAGTCCTGAGTGTTCATTGGAAGGACTGATGTTGAAGCTGAAACTCTTTGGCCACCTGATGGGAAGAGTTGACTCATTGGAAAAGACCTTGATGCTGGGAAGGATTGGGGGCAGGAGGAAAATGGGATGACAGAGGATGAGATGGCTGGATGGCATCACTGACTCAATGGACATGAGTTTGGGCAAACTCCAGGAGTTGATGATGGACAGGGAGGCCTGGCATGCTGCAATTCACTGGGTTGCAGAGTCAGACATGACTGAGCGACTAAACTGAACTGAATACTGTTTCCAGTTTTGTTTATTACAGTAGTGTTCCTGGGTCCTCCATCTACATGTATTTTGATGAATATGTATATACATTTCTATCAAGTTTTTGTCTTTGAGTTGAATTGCCCTGTGAAGAGTTATGCATGTGTTCAAACATAGTAGATTCTGTCAAAAAAGGTCTATAGTGATTGTGTAGTATCAATATATACTAAAATCAGCAATATATGAGCGTTCCAGTTGCTTCACACTTGCACTAACACTTGTTATTCTTTTTCTGAATCTTTTTTTTAATTAAAAATATTACTGGAGTATATTTGCTTTACAATATTATATTTGTTTCTGCAATATACCAAAGTGAATCAGTTATACATATATATGCATGTCCTCTTTTTTAGATATTCTTCCCATTTAGGTCAACACAGAGCACTGAGTAGAGTGCCCTGTGTTATGCAGTAGTTATATATTAGTTATCTGTTATCTACCTATCTATCTATATATCTCAATCCCAATCTCCTAATTCATAGCACTCCTCAATCCCCCCTTGGTATCCATAAGTTTGTTCCTTTCATCTTTCTCTATTTCTGCTTTGCAAAGGAATCAATATATGCAAAGATGGGCTCGATAAAGGACAGAAGTGGTATTGACCTAACAGAAGCAGAAGATATTAAGAAGAGGTGGCAAGAATATACAGAAGTATACAAAAAACATCTTCACAACCCAGATAATCATGATGGTGTGATCACTCACATAGAGCCAGACTTCTTGGAATGTTAAGTCAAGTGGACTCTAGAAAGCATCACTACAAACAAAGCTAGTGGAGGTGATAGAATTCCAGTTGAGCTATTTCAAATCCTGAAAGATGATGCTGTGAAAGTGCTGCCCTCAGTATGCTAACAAATTGGGAAAACTCAGCAATGGCCACAGGAATGGAAAAGGTCAGTTTTCATTCCAATCCCAAAGAAAGGCAATGCCAAAGAATGCTCAAACTACCACACAATTGCACTCATCTCACACACTAGTAAAGTAATGCTCAAAATTCTCCAAGCCAGGCTTCAGCAATACATGAACAGTGAAATTCCAGATATTCAAGCTGGTTTTAGACAAGGCAGAGGAACCAGAGATCAAATTGTCAACACCTGCTGGATCATTGAAAAAACATGAGAGTTCCAGAAAAGCATCTATTTCTACTTTATTGACCATGCCAAAGCCTTTGATAGTGTGGATCACAATAAACTGTGGAAAATTCTGAAGGAGATGGGAATGCCAGACCATTTGATCTGTCTCTTGATAAACCTGTATGCAGGTCAGGAAGCAACAGTTAGAACTGGACATGAAACAACGGACTGGTTCCAACTAGGAAAAGGAGTACATCAAGGCTGTATATTGTCACTCTGCTTATTTAACTTATATGCAGAGTACATCATGAGAAATGGTCAGCTGGAAGAAGCACAAGCTGGAATCAGGATTTCCAGGAGAAATATCAATAACCTCAGATATGCAGATGACACCACCCTTATGGCAGAAAGTGAAGAGGAACTAAAAAGCCTCTTGCTGAAAGTGAAAGAGGAGAGTGAAAAAGTTGGCTTAAAGCTCAACGTTCAGAAAACTAAGATCATGGCATCTGGTTCCATCATTTCATGGCAAATAGATGGGGAAACAGTGGAAGCAGTGTCAGACTTTATGTTTTTGGGCTCTAAAATCACTGTAGATGGAGACTGCTGCCACGAAATTAAAAGATGCTTACTCCTTGTAGGGAAAGTTATGACCAACCTAGATAGCATATTGAAAAGCAGAGACATTACTTTACCAACAAAAGTCCTTCTAGTCAAGGCTATGGTTTTTCCAGTAGTCATGTATGGATTTGAGAGTTGGATGGTGAAGAAAGCTGAGTGCAAAAGAATTGATATTTTTGAACTGTGATGTTAGAGACGACTCTTGAGAATCCCTTGGACTGCAGGGAGATCCAACCAGTCCATCCTAAAGATCAGTCCTGGGTGTTCATTGGAAGGACTGATGTTGAAACTGAAACTTCAATACTTTGGACACCTCATGCAAAGAGTTGACTCATTGGAAAAGACCCTGATACTGGAAAGGATTGGGGGCAGGAGGAGCAGGGGACAACAGAGGATGAGATGGCTGGATGGCATCACCGACTCGATGGACATGGGTTTGGGTAGACTCCTGGTATTGGTGATGGACGCGAAGGCCTGGCGTGCTGCGATTCATATGGTCACAAAGAGTTGGACACGACTGAGCGACTGAACTGAACTGACTGATAATATATTTTTATATTCCATATATAAGCAATATTATACAATATTTGCTTTTCTTTTTCTGATCTTCTTCTCTCAGTATGACAGTCTCTAGTTCTACCCACATCTCTACAAATGACATTAGTCCATTCCTTTGGTAATATTCCTTTGTAGATATGTGTATCTTCTTTATTCATTCCTCTGTTGATGGACATTTAGGTTGCTTCCATGTCCTGGATATTGTAAACAGTGCTGCGATGAACATTGGAATGTATGTATCTTTTTCAGTTATATTTTATTTCTGAATATGTGCCCAGGCATGGGATTACTGAGCTATATGGTAATTCTATTTTTATTTTTTTGAGGAACCTCCATACTGTTCTCCACAGTGGTTGCACCAATTTACATATCCAACAACAGTGTATGAGGGTTCCCTTTTCTCCACATCCACTCCAGCATTTATTGTTCAGAAACTTTTTGATGATGCCCATTATGACTAGTGTGAGTTTTTCCCCCTCATACTTTTGCTTTGTATTTCTCTAATACTTAGCAATATTGAGAATGCTTTCATGTGACTGTTGGCCATTTTCATATTTTTGGAGAAATGTTATCTAGTTCTTCCAATTTTCTGATTGACTTTTTAAAATATTAAACTGTGTGAGCTGTTTGTATATTATAGATATTAATCCTTTGTTAGTAGCATTGTTTGCAAATATATTTTCCCATTCTGTAGGTTGTCTTTTTGTTTTATTTATGGTTTCCTTGGTTGTGAAAAAACTTTTAAGTTTAACTAAGTCTCATTTATTTTGTTTTTATTTTCATTACTCTAGGAGACAGATGCAAAAAATATTGCTGCCATATATGTCAAAGAACTTTCTGTCTATATTTTCCTCTAGGAGTTTAATAGTATCTGGTCTTACATTTAGGTCTTTAGTCCACTTTGAGTTTATTTTTGTATGTGATGCTAGATAATGTTCTAATTTCATTTTTTTCATGTTGCCATCCAATTTTCCCAGAATCACTTATTAAAAGAGACTGTCTTTTCTTCATTCTGTTCTTGCCTTCTCTGTTACAAGTTAATTGACCATAAGTGTGTGGGTTTATTTCTGGGTTATCTCAACTGTTTCATTGACCTAAGTGCTTTTGTGCCAGTAACTTATTGTTTTGATGACTATAGTTTTGTAGTATAGCCTGAATTTAGGAAACATGATTCCTCCAGCTTTGCTCTTCTTTCTCAAGGTTATTTTGGCTATTTTGGGTCTTTCATGTTTCCATACAAATAAAATGTTTGTTCTAGTTCTATGAAAAATGCCATTGCTGGTTTGATAGGAGTTGCATTGAATCTGTACATTGCCTTGGGTGGTATGGTCATTTTAACAATGGGGATACTTTAACAATATTGACATACAGTAATCTGTTGCATTTCCATACACTAACAATGAAATACCAGAAAGAGAAATTAAGGAAATAATTCTCTTTGCCATCACATCAAAAAGAATGAAATACATAAGAGTAAACCTACCCAAGAAGACAAAAGACTTGTACCCCCCAAACTGTAAGATACTGATGAAAGAAATTGTAGATGACACAAAAATATGGAAAGATATATTATGTTCTTGGGGTTCTTGTCCCCCCCCCCGGCCAAAATATTGGTTACAAACTTATAATCACAGTCAGACACTGAAAACTAGAGTAGTTGATAGTAATGTGGAAATTGAGAAATAGCAACATTAAACCAGTGAAATCACTTCTGCCCTTTGGGGGATGGAGCGTGGAGCAAATGGAACCCTCCTACACTGTTAGTAGGAATATAAATTGAGCAGGGAGGGAGGGATAAATTATGAATTTGGAATTAATGCTAACAAACTGCTATATAGTAGTACTGTATTATATGTATATATATAATAAAATTTATAATGAACATGAACTTACTTTATACCATAGGGAACTGTATTATTAACTGTATTAACTACATGTATATATACATGTATATAGAAAACTATATATATTGTTTCCCTATGGAAAACAGTATGGAGGTTCACGTAAAAACTAAAATCAGAGGTATCTTATGATGCTGCAAGTCCACTCCTGGGTATCTGTGTGTAAATGCTAAGTTTCTTTGGTTTTGTCCAACTCTTTGCAACCCTTAGACTGTAGCCCTCCAGTTTTTTGTCCATGGGATTCTCCAGGCAATAATACAGGAGTGGGTTGCTCTGCCCTCCTCCAGAGGATTTTCCCAACTGTGGGATTGAACCCATGGTTCTTATGTCTCCTGAATAATTTAAATTTAAAAAGACACATACACCGCAATGTTCATAGCAGGACTATTTATAATAGCCAGGACATGCAAACAACCTGTGCGCATTGACAGATGAATGGGGACAAAAAGTGGTATACATAGGCAATGAAATAGATAGTCCTTAGGAATTAGTTTATGTCTGAACCTAATTCAGGTGTCAAGAATCCATAATCAAGCCAATGCAGTTAATACCTCCACTGCAAATGGCTCTTTATTCTGAAGGAGCTGAAGGATTCCAAACATTAGGAGCCCACTTAATGGGTGGAATCAATTTGCATCTAAACCCATGTTGTAATAGATTCCATGGAATGTAAAAAAAGAAAAATGAAGCAAATAAACAAAACACTGTCTATATTAGAGTGAAAGAAAAATTAAGAAGATAAACATAATGTATTGTGTTGTGAAACTTCTGATGTCATTTTTTCAGAAGAGAAGGGAGAATAAATCTTAAAGAGAAATCAGCTGTCTGTCTCCCAGACCACTTGTGAATCCTTTCAAATGCATGAATAGCTTCCTAACCACATCAGTGTTATTTTTAAAATTTAAACAATGAACTTGAATCGTCTGCAGATGGCAAGTCTTTTACTAAAACAGGAAAAAAGTATGAATCCAGAGGGATATTATGACCCACTAACGGTAGGACGCAGACCTACATTGAATAATAATTTAGAGCTATTACTAGGATAATTAGGAAGCCAATCTTCTGCCAGAAGGGTTAGAC
This sequence comes from Antilocapra americana, assembly GCA_007570785.1. Lineage (NCBI taxonomy): Eukaryota > Metazoa > Chordata > Mammalia > Artiodactyla > Antilocapridae > Antilocapra > Antilocapra americana. The sequence goes on along the minus strand of ML664161.1, from coordinate 13,094,190 downwards.
CTTGGCTTCTCAATTTATTAAAAAGCAGACTCTGATCTGTGAATGAGAAGAACCCTTAGTTCACTAATACCATAACCCCAACATCTGCCTGCCATAAAAGATAATGTTTTAGTATAAATTAATTTCAATTCTTCAGGTAGTTCAGGTTTTATCAGACAATTATACATCATTGACATTCATTTTCATATTGTATTACAACTTTAAATGTTTCCTGATGTTTGTTAAACAACAGATATTATAGGAAAAAGCATTTTAGGAAAATAATTTTTGTCTTACACTTAGAGTTTTTATATACAATATCTCCAGATTTTACTGTGCTTCATTTACAAGAGCATAGTAAAATTCTGAATCAAGCTAATATATCAATGTGTTTGTGTAAAAACCACCATCACAATCACACTGAGCCCTTGTGAAAATAATTCATATGGTTCACTTTACCAAGACTTCCCAGTCTATTTAGAGATCAATAATTTCGATTTTTTCCCCTCCTTATTTCTACTTTGTCCCAAACACCGATTTTTGTTTCTGCAAGCAGAGCTTCTCTAAGAATCAAGTCAATTCTTGCCATGGGCTAACTTAACACGGAGAGGGGTATACCTAATGATTATAACTGATGCCCTCCCCCTCATGCCCAATCATCCCTTCATCTCAGTACATTTCATTGTAGAGATAGCAATTCAAATGCCCTGATTCTCTATCAAAAAAGAGATTTTAATGTCAAGATAGAGATAAAACATTTTGCTTTTTATTTAGTTTTCAGACTAATAGTATCAAAATTCATGTTTGAATAAGCAGTCTTAATTTCCTTGAAAATGGCTTTGTAGGTGTTGTTATTATATTCTTGCACTTTTATAAATAGAGAAATTATAAATTAGATAGATTTCTAAACCAGCAATCAAAATACTCAGTTTAACTCAGAGTGCCACTGTGTTTTTTAACCTTGGACAGCTGGTCAAATCTTTTGGGACATTATTTTTCTCTTTATCCAAGTGGAACATTTGAATTAATATACCTCTAAATTGCCTGCAAGCTATAAAATCCTGCAAATTCTTATTAAAAGTAAAGGATATGAAATGATCTTAGTATTATGCTATGCTGGATTGATTTCTGTTCTTTTTTTCTTTTTAAAATTTTCTGCAAATTTTAAAGGTTACTTTTCATTTATAGTTATTAAAAATTATTGGCTATCTTACACTCAGTAACTTGTATGTCCCATTTCTCCTCCCGCCCTCCCCATTGGTAACCACTAGTTTGTTTTCCATATCTGTATCTTCTTTTTAAAAAAAATATATTCACGAGTCTATTGTATTTTTTAGAATCTGCATTGATATCATATATTAATTTGTCCTTCTCTGTCTGACTTATTTCACTAAGCACAATGTCCTTCAAGTTCATCCATATTGCTGCAAAATGAAGAAAAAAATTCACCTTTTTTATGGCTGAGGAGTATTTTACTGTGCATGTATATACATATATACATACATGGATGTGTTTGTGTGAGTATGCCATATCTTCTTTATACATTTATATGTTGATGAACACTAATGTTGCTTCCATATCTTGGCAGCTACAAATAATACTACTGTGAACAATGGGAGTGCCTATGTTTTTTTGAATTACTGTTTTTGTTTTTATCAGACAGGTACCCCAGAGTAGATTCACTTGGTCACATTGTAGTTCTGTTTCTAGTTTTTTGAGAAACCTCCATACCGTTTTCCACAGTGGCTGCACCAATTTGCATTCCTACCAACAGTGTACAAAGGGTTCCTTTTTTTCAATATCTTTGCCAACTTTCGTTATGTGCATTCTCTTTGGTGACAGACATCCTGACAGATGTGAGGTGATATCTGTTTGTGGTTTTGATTTGCATTTCCCTGATTAATAGTGATGTTGAGCTCTTTTCATGTTCCTGTTGGCCATCAGTATGGCTTCTTTGGAAAAACGTCTATTCAGTTCTGCCAATATTTTAATCAGGCTTTTTTTTTAATGTTGATTTATGTGAACTGTTTTTATATGATGGGCATCAATCCCTTATCTGTCAAGTCATTTTTAAATATTTTCTCCCGTTCTGTAGTTGTGTCTTTGTTTCATTGATGGTTTCCTTTGCTGTGCAAAAGATTTTACATTTAGTTAGGTTCCATTTCTTTTTGTTTTGCTTTTATTTCCCTTAAGAGATATATCCAAAAATATTGCTGCTATTTATGTCAAAGAGTGTACTGGCTATGTTTTTCTCTTAAGAGTTTTATAGTGCCCAGTTTGAGTTTATCTTTGTATATAGTGTTAGAGAATGTTTTAATTTCATTTATTACATGTTGCCATCCAGTTTTCCAAGAAAAACTTATTAAAGAGACTATATTTTCTCCATTGTAAATTCTTGCTTTCTTTGTTATAAATTAATTGACCATAAGTGTGTGGGTTTATTTTTGCATTCTGTATCCTGTTCCACTGAGCTATGTGTTTGTTTTTCTGCTGGTACCATATCGTTTTGAAGACTATAGCTCTATAACATAGTCTGAAATCAGGGACCCCGATTCCACCAAATTTATGCTTCCTCAGGATTATTGTGGCTATTTGGGGTCTTTCATGTTTCTGTACAGATTTTTAAATTATTTGTTTAATTTGTGAAATATACCAATGTTAATTTGACAAGAGTTGCACTGAATCTGTAGGTTACGTTGGATAGTGTGTTCATTTTAATGATATTTTAACACATTTTGTATTAATTTCTATTTCTTATAAATGTGAGTGAAACGTCTGATTGATACATTATGGCCAGATGCTGATGTTCTAAGAAACAATTTTTGAGGTAATAATACCTTAGAAGGCCTCTTCCATGTATAAATGTTATTAAACTTTGATTTTTTTCTGTTAGAAAAAAGAAAATCAGGACATATTTGAAGAAAATTCAAAATAGACAGCCATCATGCCATCTAAAGATATAATAAGTTTCTGGTTGCCAAGTGCAGTTAAACAACACAGAAAGCAGTGCTCATAAAATAAAGGCTTTTATTTTTTTAAAATTTTACTTTACAATAGTGCATTGATTTTGTCATACATTGACATGAATCTGCCATGGGTGTATATGTGTTCCCCATCCTCAACGCCCCTCCCACTTTCCTCCTTATCCTATCTCTCTGGGGCATTCCAGTGCACCAGCCCTGAGCACCCTGTATCATGCATCAAACCAGGATTGGCGATACCTTTCACATATGATAATATACATGTTTCAATGCCGTTCTCCCAAAACTTCCCGCCTTCGCCCTCTCCCACAGAGTCCAAAAGACTCTTCTATACATCTGTGTCTCTTTTGCTGTCTCACATACAGGGTTATCATTACTATTTTTCTTAAGTCCATATATATGCATTACTATACTGTATCAGTATTTTTCTTTCTGGCTTACTTCACTCTGTATAACAGACTCCAGTTTCATCCACCTCATTAGAACTGATTCAAATGCATTCTTTTTAATGGCTGAGTAATATTCCATTGTGTATATGTACCAATATATGTACCACAGCTTTCTTATCCATTCGTCTACTGATGAACATCTAGGTTGCTTCCATGTCCTGGCTATTGTAAACAGTGTGGTGATGAACATTGGGGTACACATGTCTCTTTCAATTCTGGCTTCCTCAATGTGTATGACCAGCAGTGGGATTGTTGGGTATAATGCCAATTCTATTTCCAGGTTTTAAGGAATCTCCACACTACTCTCCATAGCCGCTGTACTAGTTTGCATTCCCATCAACAGTGTAAAAGGGTTCCCTTTTCTCCACACCCTCTCCAGCATTTATTGCTTGTAGACTTTTGGATAGCAGCCATCCTGACTGGCTTGAAATGGTACCTCATTGTGGTTTTGATTTGCATTTCTCTGATAATGAGTGATGTTGAACATCTTTTCATGTGTTTGTTAGCCTTTCGTATGTCTTCTCTGGAGAGATGTCTGTTTAGTTCTTTGACCCACTTTTTGATTGGGTTGTTTATTTTTCTAGAATGGAGCTGCAGGAGTTGCTTGTATATTTTTGAGATTAATTGTTTGTCCGTTGCTTCATTGGCTATTATTTTCTCCCATTCTGAAGGCTGTCTTTTCACCTTGCTTATAGTTTCCTTTGTTGTGCAGAAGCTTTTAATTTTAATTAGGTCCCATTTGTTTATCTTTGCTTTTATTTCCAATATTCTGGGAGATGGGTCATAGAGAATCCTGCTGTGATTTATGTCAGAGAGTGTTTTGCCTAAGTTTTCCTCTAGGAGTTGTATAGTTTCTGGTCTTACATTTAGATCTTTAATACATTTTGAGTTTTCCTTTGTGTATGGTGTTAGAAAGTGTTCTAGTTTTATTCTTTTACAAGTGGTTGACCAGTTTTCCCAGCACCACTTGTTAAAGAGATTGTCTTTTCTCCATTGTATATTCTTGCCTCCTTTGTCAAAGATAAGGTGTCCACAGGTGCGTGGATTTATCTCTGGACTTTCTATTCTGTTCCATTGATCTATATTTCTGTCTTTGTGCTGGTACCATACTGTCTTGACTGTAGCTTTGTAGTAGAGACTGAAGTCAGGCAGGTTGATTCCTCTAGTTCCATTCTTCTTTCTCAAGATTGCTCAGGGATGGAATTGGAAGGGAGGTGGGAGGGGGGACACATGTATACCTATGGCAGATTTATGTCAATGTATGGCAAAACCAACACAATAATGTAAAGGAAAAAAAATAAAAAAAAACAATATAAAGTTTTAAATCAAGCTTCCCAAAGCAGTTAGTACAAATAAATTCATGTATTAGATGAAAATAATTTTCACGTTATCATATAGATACCATTACAAAACTATTGTTAGCTAATTATTTAAAATGATAGTGTTATAATCCTGCCACTAGGTTGTAAAAAAAAATTATTGCTTGTATGTATTTTGTGTTTGTATAATTTATGGTTCAATTATATTTCATACACAAAATATATCTTAATGTTTAGTCTTAAAATTGATGGCATTTAAAATGCTCTATAGAAGCAATTTCACCCTTCAAAGGAAAATAAAAGCATATAACTTCAAGGTGGTAACTGAAATGCAGGTTAGGAAAGTATTTAAAGGATCGGAGGTAGATTTACAGAAGCTGTTGCTGCTGCTTTGTCGCGTCAGTTGTGTCCGACTCTGTGCGACCCCATAGACAGCAGCCCACCAGGCTCCTCCATCCATGGGATTTTCCAGGTGAGAGTACTGGAGTGGGTTGCTATTGCCTTCTCCAGATTTACAGGAGAGGGCCCTAGATTTGCATGTTTTCCTTTTATGTTCTATAACTCTTCCTATTCTCTATCATAATATTGATCCTTAATGTCTACTTTATAATATTGATTTATTTATACTACAAGTAGACATAATTCCCAGTGTTTTACCCTTTAATAATACTTTTACATAAAAGGCAACATATATGGTCACTTTTATAACAAATTTAGTTGTCAATTAAGTTTCTTGTTCCTAGTTATGAACTTAGATATGATTACCTTGATAGTTAATTTTTTTTAGGAATGTGCTCAACATAGTAATGTGCCTCGATCCTTCGGCAAATGCAGGTTTTGCCTTGGTGATCTGAGGTACCAATATGTTTGCTTTAGTGTTTGAAATGTGGTCCTAGGAGTAGAAATTTGGCTGATGAGGAAGGTGAAGTGAAGTTGTTGCTCAGTCGTGCCCGACTCTTTGCAACCCCATGGACTATAGTCTACCAGGCTCCTCAGTCCATGGAATTTTCCAAACAAGAATACTGGAGTGGGTTGCCTTTTCCTTCTCCAGGGGATCTTCCAGACGGGGATTGAACCTGGGTCTCCTGCATTGCAGGCAGACGCTTTACCCTCTGAGCCACCTGAGGAAGGTAGGGGGAGGATAATAGAAAAAAATATTTTACAAAAAGTTATTCTTGAGATGTTTTGAAACTTTGTCTGTCTCAGAAATGACTTAATCTCCTTGGAAACTTAAACCACACCCCAAACCCAGAAATAACTTGATTAGTAATTCTCTTGTACTTAATGATATCATTAGTCAGTGTAGAGTACCATAGACATTGGTTGACTACTTATTGAGTGGTTCACATTATAAAAACTTTCTCTAGACACCCCACCACCTAAATGATTCAGCTGAATTCTAAAACCATTCACTAAAACATGAGTGAAAAGAGTATTACATTTTGGTATCATAAAAATATTAAAAAGTAACACTTTGAAACACTGTGTGTCATGTACTATATTCTGCATTTTTTATATATAGCTTTAAATCTCAAGACGACACTTGAAAGAGGTTATCTTGCCCCTATTTTACCAATTTTGAAGCTGAATTTTATGAATTTTTTAGTAACTGTTATATGGCTAAATGGCTTAAAAATAAATATAATGCTCCAAATCTGTGTAATCCAAATCCTATCCTTGATACAGCAAAGCATCTTGATAGTGTCTTCCTATTTCATTTTCAACTCATGACAGTAACTATTATTTGAAATTGATGTCAGGTAATGGAGGGGAAATGCTTCTTATTACAAGTTCTGAATCATCTTGAAATGTTCACAAATACATTTTAATTAAAGCTATAATATAATTATTTCTGATATAAAGTTAGATTGAAGCTTTGTCTTGACTTCAGTTCAGTTCAGTCACTCAATCATGTCTGACTATTTGCGACACCATGGACTGTAGCACGCCAGGCTTCCCTATCCATCACCAACTCCCAGAGCTTACTCAAACTCACATCCATAGAGTAGGTGATGCCATCCAACCATATCATCCTCTATTCTCCCCTTCTCCTCCTGCCTTCAATGTTTCCCAGCATCAGGGTCTTTTCAAATGAGTCATTTATTTGCATCAGGTGGCCAAAGTATTGAAGCTTCAGCTTTAGCATCAGTCCTTCCAATGAACATTCAGGACTGATTTCCTTTAGGATTGAATGGTTTGATCTCCTTGCAGTCCAAGGGAGTCTCCAGAGTCTTCTCCAATACCACAGTTCAAAAGCATTAATTCTTCAGTGCTCAGCTTTCTTTATAGTCCAACTCTCACATCCATACATGACTACTGGAAAAACCATAGCTTTGACTAGATGGACCTTTGCTGGCAAAATAATGTCTCTGTTTTTTAATATGCTATCTAGGCTGGTCATAGCTTTTCTTCCAAGGAGCAAGCATCTTTTAATTTTATGGCTGCAGTCACCATCTGGAGTGATTTTGGAGCCCCCCCCAAAATGAAGTCTGACACTGTTTCCATTGTTTCCCAGTTTATTTGCTATGAAGTGATGGGACCAGATGCGATGATCTTAGTTTTCTGAATGTTGAGTTTTAAGCCAGCTTTTTCACTGTCCTCTTTTACTTTCATCAAGACGCTCTTTAGTTCTTCTTCACATTCTGCCATAAGGGTGGTGTCATCTGCATATCTGATGTTATTGATATTTGTCCTTGCAATCTTGATTCCAGCTTGTGCTTCATCCAGCGTGGCATTTCTCATGATGTACTCTGCATATAAGTTAATTAAGCAAGGTGACAATATACAGCCTTGATGAGCTCCTTTCCTGATTTAGGGTCAGTCTGTTTTTCCGTGTCCAGTTCCAACTGTTGCTTCTTGACTTGCACACAGATTTCTCAGGAGGCAGGTCAGGTGGTCTGGCATTTCCATCTCTTGAAGAATTGTCCAGTTTGTTGTGATCCACACAGTCTTGTCTGAGCTACACACTGTTTTATGAATATGACCTTCCATTCAACATACACATACAAGTATTATTAACAGAGAGGAAAAAATTAAAAAATGGATGTAAAATGTTTACTGAGTGTTACTGAAATAAATATTTCTGTTCAAATGTTATGGTATGACTTATCAATAGGCACAATATCTGGTTCTCCTCTACTTCCAGTTATCTGGAAAATTACTTTTATCTATCCCTTTGAGAATAGGAATATACATATGACCAGTTCTGCTTCTAAAACATGGTGTTGGATTTCCTGAGTAATGTAGTTACCAGCACTCAATTCCTGAGTCCTCTCATCTCTGCCTCCACAAAGCCTGAAACTTCATAGTGAGGCGGCAGTATCACAGGATCATGGCTACACTATCCTCCTGGGTTCCTGAGTGATCACTGATGAGCCCAGTCCTTCTGATGAAATGTAGATAAGCCAAATAAAAGTTAATATATGATATTTTCATATGCTACATAACACTTCAATAAATATATATGGCTTACAAAGGCCACTGTGAGCTGTGCCTATTTTCACTTTGATACTATGTATTTTGTATAGACCTTTGCCTGAGTAACCCTGAATTAGATAAAAAGGAAAACAGCTCAAGATTTATACCGTCCAATTCTGAGCATCACTCCTCCATGAAAGGATTAATGAGGAAAACCTTTAGGGAATTTTTCTGTTCAAATGATATTTTCTGCTCTGGAATGGAACTAGATGAAATGAGACAATGCCTTCTTTACTAACATGAATCAATCAAAAAGTAAAATAAAAAATAAAAACAGAGCAGAAGAAAATACATTTTATCTCAGTGAATTCATCTCAATTCTGTGCCCAATTTCTACTCAATACTTTTCCATAATAACATACTGTGAGTTGTGTTTTGATGTCCCGATAGGTAGTGAAAACATTTCTTGTCCTTATTAGCTTAAGAAAAAGAAAACGCTTTAGAAATTATCCTAAACTCCATGTTCTTAAAGGAACAACTTTTATTTCCATAGACATTATTTTAGCATTGAGAATGCCAGAGAAAATTAATAAATTTGGAATATTAGACAGATTTATTTGTTGAGAGAATTAAATTCAGAATGTAAAAGATTTGTACATACAATTAATTTTTATTGCTTGTTTTTAACATTTATGAACATTTAATAATTTACATTTTGTCATTTACTTTTCTAATGTCATATATTTAGTGTTAAGCAGTATTATATAACCCTTAAAATATAAAGCAACTTCACTTTACTTATCAAATTAAGTAATGACAGTGTATTTCTCTCAAAATATAATGAAAAATTGTTGCATTATTTGTAAGAACATAAACTGCATTGTTAGTATATTTATTTGTGTTCATATATATGTGGATTTTTCTCCATTAAAAAAGGTTAAAATGCCAGCAAAAATAAAAATATCATCCATAAATGATAGTACAATAAAATGAGATGTGGAAGAGAAATATTTAAAGGGAATTAAGTGAACATAAATAGTAAAAGATGTCATATAGTAACTATCTCTATAAAATGTATGATCAAACTATTAAAATATTTCTTTTTACATTTTATTTTTTGCTCTGAAAATAGTAGCAGCTATTTCACACTGATCATTGAAGATAATTTTTTAAAAGGTAAGTGTCCATGTTGGAAGAAAAAATATCTATATTCAAATTTGCTTGCAATCTACTGTACTCACTTCTCCAAATGAAGCCAGCACAATTGATATAATCTTATTATTATGCAGGAGGAAAGTCACCTCAATATCAAAGGATGAAAGCTAATATAAATTATGATTCAAACACTAGAGCAATTTTAACATTTAGTGACTTCAGTTCATTTTACATGAGTGTTCATAAATTATCATTTATGTCCATGTCCATAGGTGACCAATTCTATCTATTAAATACAGTTCTGTCATGCCACAATTCTTCTATTTTGTTGCTCTATTTTGAGCGTTAATAATTATACAGTGTTATGCCTTTGGAAAGATGATGATGTTTTTATCTGTATGAAATCATAGCAGTAAATAAGTTACACAAAAAATGGACAAGTTATTAATTATTTTCTGTCTCTTTGTCAGTTTAATTTTTTCTATCTCAGGCTATTTTGTTTCTTTTTAAATGTTTGTTACAGTTAGAAGCTGGAAAATAATAATTTTTCAGTTATCTTTTGAAAGCATGCAGCATTATGAAAAATTATCCTTTCCATTGAATTGCATAATAGGTGTGCAATTCAATGGAAAGGATAAAATATATATTGCATCTTGGTACACTTTTCCTGGCATAGAGCTCCTAAAATCCTTGGAATTTCCAAAGGACGAGAGCCACAAAGTTGTCTTTTTGTTTTATTAATAATGTGGCTTTTGGGCTGTACCTAAGGATGGGGGCTGGTTGCACAGAGACACAAGCTTATGATCAGAAGGTTGAATCCCCTCTCCCCCTCTGCCTTCTCCTGTGACCTCTGGGGACTTAGGGATGCGATATGAGCTGGAGGTTGGATTGACAACCAGTGAACAATGACTTAAGCAATCATGCCTATGTAATGGGGCTGCTGTAAAAATCCTCAAAGCAAAGGGTTGGGAGAGCTTCTGGACTGCTCAACATGTGGAAACTTGGGGAAAGTAGTACATTTGAATAGGGCAAGGGAGCTCCATGTCTTTCTTTCTACACCTCTTGCTCTGTATGTCTCTTCCATCTGGCTATTTCTGATGAGTTATATCCTGTTATAATAAACTGGTAATTTAGTAAGTAAAATATTTTCCTGAGTTCTGTGAGCTGCTCTAGCAGATTAACAAATTCCAGGAGAGGAGTCTCTAGAACCTCCTAACTATTGCCAGGGTGTCAGAAGGACAGGTGGTAACCTGGACCTGCCACTGACATCTGATGTTGGGAGTGAGGGTTGTCTTGTGGGACAGAGCCCTTAACCTATGGGTTTCAATTCTATATCCAGGTAGAGTGTGTCAAAATTGAGTTGAACCATGGGAAACGCTGCCGGTACTGGAAAATTGCTTCTTTGTGGCAAACCCCCACCCCCAGCCATAGACTTTAGAATTAAGGCACAGGGATTATTTGTATCTTTGACTTTTTCTGCAATGATTTCAAATATATCTAAATAATAAGATCATCTGTACATTTTAATTATATTTTTGTACAGTTTCATAAGCCATGCCTGGGGAACTGATTCAGAAGGTCTAAAACAGGACCAAATTATCTGAAATTCTTTTAAAAAAGATGTCCAGGTGATTCTGATCATCCACCAGATCTGAAACAACTCTTATACATAGGGATGAGGCAGAGAAAGAAAACTACATATCTGCATGCCAGGAGGGTTCAGTGATAAATATCATTTATATCACAGTTTATTGTCTTGACAATTATGCTTTTGAGTAAGTAAAAAGGCATAGCAATGAGATAAATATGAGCAGATTTGGGTGTATATATATATATATATATACATATATATATATATATATATATAGGACTTCCCTGGTGGCTCACTGGTAAAAAAATCCACAAACCAGGAGACCAGGTTTGATCTCTGGGTTGGAAAAATCCCTGGTGAAGGAAATGGCAACCCACTCCCATGTTTTTGTCTGGAAAATCCCATGGACAGAGGAGCCTGATTTTTTTAGTTAACTTTTTTCTTTTACATAATGGTTTATTATTACAGGATATTGAGTATTATTCCTCATGCTATACAGCAGGAACTTTCATTTAACCATTTTGTCTATGATAGCTTGCATCTGCTAGTCCCAAACTCAGTCTAACTGTCCCTTAGCTCCTCTTCATTTTGATTTAGAGAAGTTACCTGAAAACCTCAGTTGAACTCTGTACTAAGCAAGCTCTTTGTGAAAGTTAACCTCCAAGCAAAACTAATCAACTAGATAAGGTACTGCTTCATTTTGGCCGAGAAAAACCGAATTTGGATATATATCCTCATATCATATAATTTGTATGGGCAGTATGATTTCAGTTGGGTCACTTCATACCTTACTTCTCTTTGATATGATAGGATTTTTCATTGGTGGCACAATAACATCATTGCTTACCTACTTATGAACACTCGTCTGGACACTTCCTATTCCACTATAGTTTATAGACACCTTCAATATATTTCTCTTTTTCACTGTATAATTTTACTTTAAAATAGTTGCAACTGATAGTCATCTCATATCTGCTGAGGAATTTTATGTCTGCAATCAGCAAAAACAAGATTTGAAAGGACATGTTCCAAATGTCAGAAGGAGGGCTTCCCCCTGTCTCTGGAGATTAGGACTGGAAAAACTTCCATTTTCTGATTTATTCTAAATTGACTTTTTATGAAAATTTTTATAATCATAGGAAACAATAAAAATATTTTCATTTTTAAAAAAAGTTTGCTGAACATAAAATATGGCCATGAATTCCTAATGTATCTGAAAATAATCATTGGCAAAACAGTGACATATTAAATTATCAAGGAATTATTTGGATTTAATCTTTGCATAAGTTTCTAATTTTTATTATACACTTGAAACTTAAATAGAGTGATTAATGTTATTTTTCAAATATGTAACCCTTTAGTAGAATTTAATGGTTTAATTATATTATATATGTAATATTTTCAATTTATTAAATTTTATTGCTCTTGTAAAATAATCTATGTGATATAAGGGAATGATAAAATTTGAAGAGAGAAGCTTAAATTATATCATTTTTTTAATGGCTAAAAAGGAAAGCTTTCATTCTTTTATAATACACCCAGAAGGCCGATTTGCAAAGTAGTTTTATTGTACTTTCCTAGAGATGAAGACATTTCACATTAATCTATGTTCTAAAATATGTTAGTGTCTTGAATGTTAAAGACACATCCAGTTTAACTCTGAAGCCGAAGCTTCAGTGGTACTGGAAGACTTTGTAATTTAAATATGAAAATTAATTCATAAATCTTTTTATATTTATAGTAGCACTACCAGAGCTTATCAAAATTGGACCATCCTATGAAACTATGAATGAGTCTTAAATATGATCTAATATTCATAACACTAGAGACAAATGTAAATGGTGAGACAAACCTCATCTTTTTATTATTAGAGATGTGTTGTTTTTTAATAACTTTTTCTGTAGATTTTGTCTTTTCATCTCATAACTGCTCTAACAAAAGAATTGTGTCATCAATTTTAGTATATTCCATTATTCATGTAAAAACACAGCAAATTCAATATACAGAGTAGAAACCATCCAGGAAAGTTTAATATTACTAATATTCTCTTCTATGACATATGCATATTGATTTTATCTTTTGATCATGATATTTATTCAAAACATTATTTATTATAACAGATTTAAAAATTATTAAATAAAAATATTTGAGATGAAAATGGAAGATAATTTCCTTGAAATATTTATAGTTAATAAAATCCCTAAAGGAACAAATGCACTGATAAATTTTTATACAAGTTTTAAAGGTTACCCTCCTCTAACAGTTATTACAAAATATTGGCTACATTTCTATTGTACAATATAGTCTTGTACCTGTCTTACACCTAATAGTTTGTACCTCTCCTTCCACACCACCATATTGTCCTTCCCTTTTCACTGGTTTGTTCTCTATATCTGTGGTTCTGCTTCTTTTTTATTATATTCACTATTTTGTGGTGTGTTTTTTTTTTCAGATTCCACATATAGTTTATATCACACAGTATTTGTCTTTATCTGCCTGACTTAGTTCACTTAGCATAATGCCCTCCAAGTTCAACTGTGTTGCTATAAATTGTATTGTTTCATTACTTTTTTTATGACTGACTTGTATTCATACATACATACAATGGAATACACCTTCATCCACTCATCTGTTAATAGCTACTTAAATTACTTCCAAATCTTGACAATTATAAATAAAACTGCTATGAACATTAGTGCATATATCTTTGGAATTAGTGTTTTTTTAAATATATACCCAAGAGTCAAATTCCTAAGCCATATGGCAATACTGAAAATCTTTTTAAATGAACTAGATTATATTATAAATTAAAATGTTAAAATACAAAGTATACTGTGATAAGTCAGAAAATAAATCATGACATTTTCAAACTTGAAGGTAAAATTTAGGTATTCTAATTACCCTTCCCTTTTTATAGATGAATATAATAGAATCTCATGAAAAGGTAACCTGCTTGATCAAATTTTTACTAATTGAATACAGCTAATCAAACCCTAAATGCTGTGTTTAAAGTTTTTTCAGACTTAATATTTATTTCTTATTATAATATGTTTAAGGGGCTCAAATTTTTACAGATATTATTTATTTATATTAAAAATAGTGATAATATAATGGTCATCTCTTCATTTTGCAAAACTTTATTATATTCCTGTTATTTGCCAAGTATTCTACAAGACCTTAAATTACATTACAGAACAAAGTAGTCAAGTTCCCTACTCTCATAAGATAGGTAATAAAACAGCGAGCAAACAAAAGTAATTTCTAAGTTATAATGATAGCAAAAAAATTAAAACACTACCATATGCTGGAAAGTTACTAGAATGTGGTCACCTATGACCTTTGAGCTAAGGTATGAAAAATGAGATAGAGCTAACATTAAAAATATATTGTGCTAAAGAGTTTCAAGAGGAGAAAATAAAAAAGGGCAGGAGCTCCAGGAAAAATATGCATGAGTGTCTGAGAAACATACATGAATGCCAGAACATAGGAAAGTGAAATGACCCCAGCTTATGGAATTAGTAAGGAATGTAAATTCAAATGCAAATGACAGTTGTTGGAAAATTAAAGGTAGAAAACTAATATGCTCTGATTTCCATTTTGAGAATTGCTTGTAGATAATAATTGCAAGAACATAACTGGACTGAACTGAACTGAAAAGTACTAATATTGTGGTTTATATCAAACTAATCCTATAGTTGTAAAACCTGATGAAACACTCAGTGCAGTTCAGTTCAGTCACTCAGCCATGTCCAACTCTTTGAGACCCCATGGATGGCAGTACTCCAGGCTTCCCTATCCATCACCAACTCCCAGAGCTTACTCAAACTCACATCCATTGAGTAGGTGATGCCATCCGACCATCTCATCCTCTGTCGTCCCTTTCTCCTCTCGCCTTCAATCTTTCCCAGCATCAGAGACTTTTCCAATGAGTCAGTTCTTCACATCAGGTGGCCAAGTATTGAGGTTCCAGCTTCAGCATCAGTCCTTCCAAAGAATATTCAGGACTGATTTCTTTTAGAATGGACTGGTTGGATCTCCTTGCAGGCCAAGGGACTCTCAAGAGTCTTCTCCAACACCACAGTTCAAAAGCATCAATTCAGCTTTCTCTATAGTCCAACTCTCACATCCATTCATGACTACTGGAAAAATCATAGCTTTGACTAGATGGACTTTTGTTGGCAAAGTAATGTCTGCTTTTTAATATGCTGTCTGGGTTGGTCCTAGCTTTTCTTCCAAGGAACAAGCGTCTTTTAATTTTATGGCTGCAGTCACCATCTGCAGTGATTTTGAAGCATCAAAGAATAAATCTGCCACTACTTCCACTGTTTCCCCACCGATTTTCCATGAAGTGATGGGACCAGATGCCATGATCTTAGTTTTCTGAATGTTGAGTTTTAAGCCAACTTTTACACTCTCCTCTTTCACTTTCATCAAGAGGCTCTTTAGTTCTTCAGTTTCTGCCATAAGGTTGGTGTCATCTACATATCCGTTATTGATATTTCTCCTTGCAATCTTGATTCCAGTTTGTGCTTTGTCCAGCCTGGCATTTTGCACGGTGTACTCTGCATATATGTTAAATAAGCAGAGTGACAATATACAGCAACTACTACTGCATCAATGACCATTTGAAAACATCACAGAGTATGAAAGCCACAAGGAATTCACTGAGCATGATCCCAGATAAAAGGTAAAAGCCCTAAGACAAACCAATATTTCTCCCCATATTTATTTTTTAGGGTGTTTGCTGATTCCCAGTACAGGGGAATACAGGCCAAGTAGGGGAAGGAGGAATTGATATTGCACAGAGAAAATGCTAAGATTTAAACAGTCTATATAATCATTTTTGTGGTGATTGGTAATGCATGAGCCAGTGTATAGGAGAAAATACAAATACACAAAAGAAATGTTACTAAATATAACCCTCATAACAGAAATTTAAAAAAATGAGAGTACATTCTTAAATTCTTTGTCAATAGACTTGAAAATCCAGATGAAATGAGTAGCTTTAGGAAAATACAATTTCCTAAAGAGTTAGAAAGAAATTTTTAAAAGACAGTTTCTATTTTAGAGAATGTACAGAAATTTGTAAAAGAGCTCTCTCATAAATCCATTAGGTTCAGAAGAGCATGTATGGTAATATAAAACTTAGAGATCAGAAAATATCAATTTTCAGCACGCATCTATGGACACCTTATCTTTGACAAAGGAGGCATGAATATACAATGGAGAAAAGACAATCTCTTTAACAACTGGTGCTGGGAAAACTGGACAGCCACTTGTAAAAGAATGAAACTAGAACACTTTCTAACACCATACACAAAGATAAACTCAAAATGGATCAAAGATCTAATCATAAGACCAGAAACTATAAAACTCCTAGAGGATAACATAGGCAAAACACTCTCCGACATAACCCAAAGCGGGATCCTCTATGACACACCTCCCAGAATATCGGAAATAAAAGCACGAATAAACAAATGGGACCTAATTAAAATTAAAAGCTTCTGCACCACAAAGGAAACTATAAGCAAGGTGAAAAGACAGCCTTCAGAATGGGAGAAAATAATAGCCAATGAAGCAACAGACAAACAATTAATCTCAAAAATATACAAGCAACTCCTGCAGCTCCATTCTAGAAAAATTAAAGAGCCAATCAAAAAGTGGGCCAAAGAACTTAACAGACATTTCTCCAAAGAAGACATAAAAATGGCTAACAAACACATGAAAAGATGCTCAACATCACTCATTATCAGAGAAATGCAAATCAAAACCACAATGAGGTACCACTTTACACCAGTCAGAATGGCTGCCATCCAAAAGTCTACAAGCAATAAATGCTGGAGAGGATGTGAGGAAAAGGGAACCCTCTTACACTGTTGGTGGGAATGCAAACTAGTACAGCCACTATGGAAAACAGTGTGGAGATTCCTTAAAAAACTGCAAATAGACCTGCCATATGACCCAGCAATCCCACTGCTGGGCATATACCGAGGAAACCAGAATTGAAAGAGCCACGTGTACCCCAATGTTCATCGCTGCATTGTTTACAATAGCCAGGACATGGAAGCAACCTAGATGTCCATCAACTGACAAATGGATAAGAAAGCTGTGGTACATATACACAATGGAATATTACTCAGCATTAAAAAAAAATTCATTTGAAGCAGTTCTACTCAGGTGGACGGAACTGGAGCCTATTATCCAGAGTGAAGTAAGCCAGAAGGAAAAACAAGAATACAGTATACTAACACATATATATGGAATTTAGAAAGATGGTAATGAGAACCCTGCATGCGAGATAGCAAAAGGAACGCAGATGTATGGAACGGACACGTGGACTCTGTGGAAGAGGGCAAGGGTGGGATGATATGGGAGAGTGGCATTGAAACATGTTGATTACCATATATGAAATCAATCGCCAGCCCAGGGTTGATGCTCGGGGCTGGTGCACCGGGATGTCCCAGGGGGAGGGAGTCGGGAGGGTGGGGAGGGGGGTTCTGGAGGGGGAGCATGTGTAGATCCATGGCGGTTTCATGTTACTGTATGGCAAAACCAACACAATAAAGTAAAGAAAATTAAAAAAAAATTCTAATTGTTAATTAAACTGTCCAGGGTATCCAAAATAAGGAAACTTATAAATTATTCTCATGAAATGTATATAAAATTAAACAAGACTCAGAGAGATTGCATATAGAAACAAAAAAAAATTACTGTTTCACCTTTATTCTGATAAATCTTAATATATTAGCAAATAAAATCCAATTGGCAATAAAAATATCATACTGTGAATGAAGTGATTTAGGCAGAAATTCAAGGGTGACTAAATACTGAAAAATATTTCCATCATATTGGGGAGAAATTCATGTAGTAATATTCACATATAGAGCTATTTGATATTATTGAATAACCATCCTTGATTAGAAAATGTCTCAATAATGTAGGAATTGATGGATATTTGTTTAATGTGATTTAATATTTATTAATATATCAGTCCAAAGACAGTGTTTTAATGGGAAAACACAAGAGGTCCCTTAATAAAGTCAGAAACACAACTAGGAAAAATAGTATAGCCACTGATAGGTAGCACTGATTTTGAGACATTAAGCAATGCAATTGGAACACAAAAAGTGGTGTACACAGGCCCTCTTTGTACCTAGTTTATATATACTAATGCATGTATGTCAATCCCAAACTTGATTTATCTCTTCCTTCCCACCCTCCAACATCCCTTTTGGTATCCATAAGTTTGTTTTTTATGTCTGTGAGTCTGTTTCTGTTCCATAGGTGACTTTATTTGTGTCATATTTTAGATTCCACATATAAGTGGTATCATATATTTGTCTTTGACTTGCTTCACTTGATTGATAATCTCTAGGTTCATCCATGTTGCTGACAACATCATTATTTCATTCTTTTTGTGGCTGAATAATTCTCCATTGTGTGTGTGTGTGTGTATGTGTGTGTGTGTGTATCACATCTTCCTTGTCCATTTATCTGTTGATAGACATTTTGGTTGCTTCCAGGTCCTGGCTGTTGTAAATAGTGCTTCACTGAATATTGGGTGCATATATCTTTTTTAATTAGAGTTCTCTCTGGATATATGTTCAGGAGTGGAATTACTGGATCATGCAGTAACTGTTTTTAGTTTTCTAAGGACCCTTTGAACTGTTCTCCATAGTTGTTTACTCATTAAGTCATGTCAGACTCTTTTGCGACCCCTTGGGATAAGCCTTCCAGTTTCTTCTGTCCATAAAATTTCCCAGTGGCTGTACCAATTTACATTCCCACCAACAGTGTAAGAAAGTTGCTTTTTCTCCACAACTTCTCCAGTATTTATTATTTGTAGACTTTTTAATGACACCCATTCTGACTGGTGTGAGGTGATTCATGCTGTAGTTTTGAGTTTCATTTCTCTAATAACTACCAATATTATCATAGTTATTAATTATTAATAATTACACAATATAAAATCATTATCCTGAGATATTATTTCTCATGTATCAAATAGTCAAAAATTCAAAAGCTGGACTATATATTATTTTGGTAAAAATGTGAGAAAATAGGCATTTCACAAATTTTGCTGATGGGAATGCAAAATGGTTTAATCTCTATAAATATATCAGAGAAGGCAATGGCAACCCACTCCAGTACTCTTGCCTGGTAAATCCCATGGACAGAGGAGCCTGGTAGGCTGCGGTCCATGGGGTCGCTAAGAGTTGGACACGACTGAGTGTCTTCACTTTCCCTTTTCACTTTCATGTATTGGAAAAGGAATTGGCAACCCACTCCAGTGTTCTTGCCTGGAGAATCCCAGGGACAGGGGAGCCTTGTGGGCTGCTGTTTATGGGGTCGCACAGAGCCGAACATGATTAAAGTGACTTAGCAGCAGCAGCAGCAGCTAAAAATATATATATGACCATCTAGTCAAATAGCCTATGCCTTTATCATTAGATACAGGAAGATATATTGTATAAAACAGAACATCAGATATTACTTTGACAGGGAACAATAAAGGTAGGATGAGGTATGAACCCACCTGATTAAATTGATCCATCTTAGCATACAGTGGGATAAACAATGTAACAAGCTCCATGATGCCATACAGCAGGGAGTATAAGGCCGCATCTTAAAAGGACTTTTGTCTACAGTGGAGCCTGAATATCATCTAGCTCCTTGATTTAACTGCTTTCAGAAAGTATAGCAGCTGTAGGGATAAGCAAAGGACATGTTGAGGGGGGGAAAATCAGTCAATATAGATGTTAGAAATTCTGGAAGAGCCATATCCTAGTTTATCCAGTGAAACAATGGACAAAATGTGGTAAATAGTTGTAAAATAAAAGAGATGTAAGAGATATTTCAATGATATTAACTGTATAGAACTTGTTTGCATTCTGATAAATCAGAGAAGGCACTCTGAAAAGACATTTTAGGGTAGCTAAGAACTGTTACCGAGAAGGCAATGGCACCCCACTCCAGTACTCTTGCCTGGAAAACCCCATGGACTGAGGAGCCTGTTAGGCTGCAGTCTACGGGGTCGCTGAGAGTTGGACACTTCTGAGCGACTTTACTTTCACTTTTCACTTTCATGCACTGGAGAAGGAAATGGCAACCCACTCCAGTGTTCTTGCCTGGAGAATCCCAGGGGCAGGGGAGCCTGGTGGGCTGCCGTCTATGGGGTCGCACAGAGTCAGACATGACTGAAACGGCTTAGCATCAAGAAGTGTTAATATGAACTGAATATTAGGCAATATTTAGGAATTATTATTATTGCTAATGTAGCAATGGCATGATGGTTATGTCAAAATACACTCATACCAAAGTTTTTATTGGTGAAATAAGGGGAAGTCTGTGGTTTGCTTTTTAGTGATTTGTCAAAAAATAAAAAGCAAAAGGAAAAGAGAGATTAGGTAAATGTGGGGATAATTTGATAATTATTAACTATGGGTGATGGGTATAAAGTGGTTTGTTTTATCAGACACTGTTCTTGGTGTGGTTTTGGAAAGTTGCATATAATTTAAATTTACTAGCCCTGACTTGTGGCGGTAGCAGGTACATGGCATTGTTTTAAGTGATTTGGAATAGGATGATAAAAATGGATGGAGAAAAGTAAGTATGGGATATAATTTGGAAGCTCTATCAAGATAGGCTAATGAATTAATGAAAGCATTAAGGAAAAGAAGGAAATCAGATATGTCTCATAAATCTAAGGAAAGATTATGTGGAAAATAGTTAAGTCTTTCAAGGAAGAGTTCAAAGGAATATGGAATCAACCAAGTGAAGATTGATTACACATTCTTAGCATGGATAAGACTATCAGGAGAGAATATTAATAAAAGAGAAGACAGAGAACATGGCCAAGGACACAGTAATTTTAGAGGTCTCTTGAAACAGAAGGAATAAGGAATTGCATAAGGAATTGCCAATGAAATCAATTGTGCCAAGAGACAAAAAGTGTATAAGAAGATCTGAGGATCTAAGGAGTCAAATAAAATGTGGTTAGAAGCATCAAATTTGTATTTTGGCACCATGGAGGCTATTGATGTCCTTAGGACTGACAGCTTCGCAGACTTGATTATTCCTCTTGAAAAATATAACATTGTGTGAGAGTGACCTGATAGGCAGAGAGTTGTATATTCCCTTAAAAGGTCATTGAAGACATTCATAAGATGTTTTCACTTCTGTATCCTCCAGTGGTTAAGATATTAGTTTCATGTGATTTAGATTTCCTGAAATTAGTTTTACCTTTGATCCTGTTTCTAAAAGCTCTAATATTCTGAATACTGGACAAGATACCTGGTCATAGAAATAAGACCTATGATCTTTCTAGACTGACAGGAGATTTTAACAAATTAGGAGGGAGAGAACTGAAAACTGTCATTCTCATTAAAAGTTACATCTTATTTTCTATTAAGAGCAGATTTTAAAATAGATTAAATGGAAATGCTTCAGGAGTTATCCTTGTTTTTCATTTTTAATACGCAGGGAGAAGTCATCGTTTTGATTTATTTTCTCTTCTCATGTGTCACAACTTCTCTTGACTGTCTTTAACTTTTGAACTGGCATATTGCATTCTAAATTGAGAACTTGCCCTAGTATATTTGGCCATATTTTCAGTAGCTGCTGACAGTTTTTTAACTCTGATAATGCAACAGTCTCTTTTATGATTTTATTACTACCCTGGTCTTCTATGAATTTAGGGGTCTGGTTGTATAAAAATGTTTATTATGTAAAACAAAATTGACATTGCTTCTTTAGTATCATCTAATATCAAGTCCTTGTTCAAACTTATCTATCCAAAATGTTGGCTATATATTTTAACAATTTGAAAATAGGTAGGAGACATTATGAATCATTACTTAAAATAAGAACTTTCTCTTCTATAGCTATAATATCATTGTCGCAATTGAGAAAAGTAACAATAATCCCGTAATAACTAATATACTATCCATTTCCAAATTTTCTGAGTTTTTAAAAGACTTTAAGAATATATTTTGTGGTTTTTATGTCTTTGACCAGAAGGTAACAGAACCGTTAGAATGTTGTGGCCATGTTCTCATCTGGCACTTAAAATGTTCTGTTCGCAAAGAGAATGAAAAATAGGCAGTAAGGGACAGTCCATGGTCTTTATCCCTGGGGTAAATAGGGAAAGATAAAAAGAGAAACTGCACAACAAAAAATATCATATATTTCACTGACAGAAAGTCGATCTCCTGGTAACCCAAGTTCATGATAAGTTGGACTTCTTCACTTCACTCTATGAAGTAGTGAAAACAGGGATTTAAAACTACTTGAATATAAAGGACAAAGATATATGTGAACATGACCAGGAATGTAACAATCTTACAAATGAAGTATATTTTATTGAATTTCTAGATTGGATCATGCCCACTTCTAAGAATTTGATCTAAGAATTTTGCTATCACAAAGCTAGATCACTAGCGCTAAATCAAATCAGCTAAGAATGATACTTCCTCAACCATCTTTCACTTGTTCACTTAGAACAAGTAAGAAACAACTCAGCCAGAACAGTTTCACTCTATTCCTATTAGTGCCTTTTCATCCTAGGAGAACCTATGATCAGTCTAGGTCTTACTTAAGAAGCCAGTGGGAAATATGACCCATTTATAGTGCAGTTTCCTGCTTTTTATTCCTTTCACATCTCTATATCCTTCATTAGAACCTCCCTTTTTGTCTACATATCCTTTATTATCCTATACCATTATCATCTCATTTAATTAGATTTAGAGTTAATTTAATCTTCCAGTGATAGGAAAACAGTCTGAAGCTTGCTCATCTCTTGAAGTTAGGGTTCATTTCACATCTTACAATGTCTATATATGTTTGTGTGATTACATGAACCAATCAGTTCCTCCTATTCTTACTGCTGATACTTTTTCCCCTTAAATGCATCAGCCTAACAATTCCCTAAACCTCTGTTTATATTAAAAAAAAGAGTATATTTATACCTACACTTATATTTTTTAGTAGATATATATATATATATATATATATATATATACTATGAATGTATATGTGTTATAACAACCAATACTTATCTCCAGACTCTGTATATAATCAATTCCCACAGTGATTTTAAATGAAGATGGACTCCGAAAACATTGAGTATTTGTTTTAAATTTTTATTTTTATAGCATTTTAAAGATCACTTTCCATTTACAGTTATTTCAAATTATCAGCTATGTTCCCTGTGTTGTACAACACATCCTTATGCCCAATATTGTACCTCTCATTCCCCCACCCCTAATGGCTCCCCCCACACTCCTTACTGGTAACTACTAATTTGTTATCTTTGTCTCTGAGTCCACTTCTCTTTTGTTATATTCACTAGTTTGGTGTATTTTTTAGATTCCATTTATAAGTAAAGGGTTATGGTATTTGTCTTCTCTGTCTGACTTACTTCATTTAGCATCAGTTTAGTTCAATTCAGTCTCTCAATCATTTCCAACTCTTTGTGACCCCATGGACTGCAGCACACCAGGCTTCTCTGTCCATCACCAACTCCCAGAGTTGCTAAAACTCATGTCCATTGAGTTGGTGATGTCATCCAACAGTCTCATCCTCTGTTGTCCTCTGCTCCACCAGCCTTCAATCTTTCCCAGCATCAGGGTCTTTTCCAGTGAGTCAGTTCTTCACCTTAATTTGCCAAAGTATTGGAGTTTCAGCTTCAGCATCAGTCCTTCCAATGAATATTCAGAACTGATTTCCCTTAGGATAGACTAGTTGTATCTCCTTGCAGTCCAAGGGATTCTCAAGAGAAGTCTTCTCCAACACCACAATTCAAAAGCATCAATTCAGCTTTCTCTATAGTCCAACTCTAACATCCACTCATGACTACTGGAAAAATCATAGCTTTGACTAGATGAACCTTTATTGTCACAGTAATATCTCTGCTTTTTAATAAGCTGTCTAGTTTGGTCATAACTTTTCTTCCAAGGAGCAAGTGTCTTTTAATTTCATGGCTGCAATCACCATCTGCAGTGGTTTTGGAGCCCAATAAATGAAGTCTGTCACTGTTTCCGCATCTATTTGCCATGAAGTGATGGGACCAGATGCCATGATCTTAGTTTTCTGAATGTTGAGTTTTAAGCCAACTTTTTCACTCTCCTCTTTCACTTTCATCAAGAGGCGCTTTAGTTCTTCACTTTCTGCCATAAGGGTGTGCTGGAGTCCAGGCCCAGTAGGTTCCAGGGGTCTTGAGGGATGAGTGGCGTCAGGGAAGAACTGAGCAGAGTCAATGTGTTGATGGAGCAGTCTCTCTCTTTATTATAGTTGGTTTACAGTTTTATACCCAAGAAATATCCCCATTACATCACATATCATTCTTCACAATCTTTTGTTTTCTACCTTCCATCAACAACTTTAACATTGAGCTCATTCCCCTATTTATCATTCCCCTTGCAGAAGTCAGATTTCTTCGTAATCAGATTTAACAATAGTATGTTTATTATTTTATTGTCTTCAGCATACTTCATCCAGTCATGATAAGTATATCAATCTAAGCAGAAAGGTTACATTTCTCTTATCAGGCGCAGCTGTGTAGAGGCTTGAAGGAAAGGCTAAGCTTGAAACTGTTTTTATTCTAGTAACCACAACCACTACCTGTCTCATTCTGTTCTGATACTCCGATTCTTAAGAGGAAAGAGGACACAGAGACAGTCTAGCAGCACTGCTTTAGCAATAAAACATTGTTAACCTTATATAACTACTATAATGAATTCCTATGTCTACACTGTCCTAAAGCAATCAATGTCTCCAACTATCCTGGCCACAGTTAGGAGCATTCCTAAGTTCCATTCATCCTGGTCTCTTCAAGGAAGGGAGCTTCCACCGTGGAGTGGTCAGGGGAGTGGGAGGTGGAAAGGTGACCCAAGTAAGAGTCCTTCTGGTGGTGACCTTGCCATGACCCCCAGAGAACTCTTGGTAAACTCCCCAGTAGTAATCTATTTAAATGGAGTAATCTATTTAAATGTCCCTTTTATTCCTCCTTTGTCCCCGGGGAATGGAGACTCCACCTTCCTCTGAGGGAAATAAGGTCTGAGGGAATTATATCAGGGTGAATTCTTTCTAACTGGGACTGACCTACTAAGATGAGCTAATGTTCTGAGCATAAACAGAGCTTCCCAAGAAAAACACCAGGAGGGGCCTTGCCCTAGGATGCCCTGAAGGAAAATCCGATTTGCAGTTTCCTTTTTAGTCTCAGAAGACCTTGTCATCTGAGTGAGGGAGCATCCTGAAGGCTCCAGGCAAGGATGGTGTCATCTGCATAGCTGAGGTTATTGATATTTCTCTTTGCAATCTTGATTCCAGCTTGTGCTTCATCCAATCCAGCATTTCTCATAATGTACTCTGCATATAAGTTAAATAAGCAGGGTGACAATATACATCCTTGATGTACTTCTTTCCTGATTTGGAGCCAGTCTGTTGTTCCATGTCCAATTCTAACTGTTGCTTCTTGACCTGCATACAGGTTTCTCAGGAGGTAGGTTAGGTGGTCTCGTAGCCCCATCTCTTGAAGAATTTTCCTGTTTGTTGTGATCCAAAGAGTCAAAGGCTTTGACATAGTCAATAAAGCAGAAATAAATGTTTTTCTGGAACTCTCTTGCTTTTTTCAATGATCCAGCAGATGGTGGCAATTTGATCTCTGGCTCCTTTGCCTTTTCTAAATCCAGCTTGAACATCTGGAAGTTCATGGTTCACATACTGTTGAAGCTTGGCTTGGAGAATTTGTAATCTTAACACAAAGATAATTGTTAAACTATAGCTACAGTGACTTAATATCATATCCTTTGAACAATTTTCTATAAATATTTCATCTATCAGTCAAATAATGTTTATAGAATACATATATGTTGTATAGGTGTTGTCACTAAATTCAGTTTATTTTTGTACTTCTTCAATTGATATATTCATGGATTAATCTAGGTAGCGTTTAAATAAAAATAGTACTGGCCAGGATTAATAAGTATGAAGGAAGAGCAGTGGCACAGTGCCCAAGAATTCAGAGGAGAGAGAGAGTTCTCTTCTAGTTTATGGGGTCAGAGATTAATGGAGTAGATGGTGACATACGAACCGAGCTGTGTTCTTGGGAGGGTTTTGGCATGTGGAGGGGTGATCTCAGGAAGGGAAGATGTCGTATTCAGAAAAGGCAAACAAATCAAAGAGGCATAAGGGGAATGGAGTAGAGTGAAAGGAGAAAACAAGACAAATGGGGGTGGATAAAGAATTGTTCATAAGACCATTTTGATAATTATAATAGCCTTGCTGGGGCACTGTTTTAAACATTATTATTATAATTTTTTTGTGGAGGTCTAGAGAGTTGCTGGAAGTGCCTCAGAAACCAGAGCAGGGGAGGATGGATTCCAAATAGCCAAACAAGCAGAGCCACTATCTGAGTTTCAACTAGAGAAGCTCATGTGTATTCCCCGCACACCCCCATTTTTTCTTTTTTGGTGAGGAGAAGCAGCTCTGGTTTAAAATACTAGAAATACTACTTAAATTTAAGGAAAAAAGAAAGGATAATTGGTGGGAGGGGAGTAGAGTATAAAAGAAGCTGCCTCATTTATTTCTCTTCTCATCTTCACTCAATCCATTCTATCTATACCAAAATTCTCTCTGTCCTTAAACTTGCCACGCAGGCACCTACCTTTGGGCTGATATTAGTGTATCTCTCTGCCTGCAACATCAGACACTACAAAATGGGAAAGTAATAGAGCTGAATATTTGCAATGCTCCCTGGAAATTGAGCCATGTATCTGAAAGGTAGGTCATGATTAAATTAGAGAAATTACTATTATGTTGTTACTGATTATCAGTCACTAAGTCTTGTCCAACTCTTTGTGACCCCATGAATTGCAGCACACTGGGCTTCTTCCCAGCACACCAGGGGAAGAAGAAGCCTTCACTATCTCTTGTAGTTTGCTCAGATTCACATCCATTGAGTCAGTGGTTCTAACCATCTCATCCTCTGCCACCGTCTTCTCTTTTGCCTTCAATCTTTACCAGCATCAGGGCATTTTCCAATGAACTGGCTCTTCACATTAGGTGGCCAAAGTATTGGAGCTTCAGCTTCAGCATCAGTCCCTCCAATGAATATTCAGGGTTGATTTCCTTTAGGACTGACTGGTTTGCTCTCCTTGAACCCCTGTCCAAGAGGCTCTCAAGAGTCTTCTGCAGCACCACAATTAGAAGGCATTAATTCTTTAACTCTCAGCCTTCTTTGGTCCAACTGTCACATCTATACATGACTACTGTAAAAAACCATAGCTTTGATTATGTTGACCTTTGCCGATAAAGTAATGCCTTTGCTTTTTAATACTCTGTCTAGGTTTGTCATAGCTTTCTTTCCAAGGAGCAAACATCTTTAAATTTCATGGCAGCAGTCACCATCTGCAGTGATTTTGAAGCCCAAGAAAATAAAATATGTTACTGCTTCCATTTTTTTCACTTTCTATTTCCCATGAAGTGATGGGACTAGATGTCATGATCTTAGTTTTTGAATGTTGAGTTTTAACCCAGATTTTTCACTCTCCTCTTTCACCTTCATCAAGAGGCTCTTTACAACTTTTAGCCAATAGAGTGGTATCATCTGCTTATCTGAGGTTGTTGATATTTTTCCCAGCAATCTTGATTCCCACTTGTGATTCATTCAGCCTGACATTTTACATGGTGTATCTTGCATATAAATTAAATAAGCAGGGTGAAAATATGCAACATTGTTGTAATCCTTCCCAATTTTGAACCAATCCATTGTTCCATGCAAGATTCTAACTGTTGCTTCTTGATCCACATAGAGGTTTTTCAGGAGACAGATAAGGTGGTCTGGTAATCACATATCGATTAAGAATTTCCCATAGTTTGTTGTGTTCTGCACAGGCAAAGTCTTTAATGTAGTCAATGAAGCAGTAGTTGTTTTTACAGAATTCCCTTGCTTTCTCTATGAGCCAACTAATGTTGGCAATTTGATCTCTGGTTCCTCTGCCCTTTCTAAACCCAGCTTGAATATCTGGAAGTTCTTGGTTCACATACTGCTGAAGCCTAGCTTGAAGGATTTTGAACATAACCTTACTAGCTGCAAAATGAGCACAATTTTGCAGTAATTTGTACTAATGCTTCCTAATGCCCACTTGATTTCACACTCCAGAATGTCTGGCTCTAGGTGAGTAACCATCATTATCTGGGTTATCTGGGTCATTAAGACCTTTTTTCTGTAGCTCTTCTGGGTATTCTTCCCACCTCTTCTTAATCTCGTCTGCTTCCTTTGGGGCCATATCATGTCTGTCCTTTATGTGTCCATCTTTGCATGGAATGTTCCCTTGGTATCTCTAATTTTCTTGAAATAATCTCTAGTCTTTCCTATTCTATTGTTTTCCTCTATTTCTTTGCATTGATTACCAAGGTAGGCTTTCTTATCTCTCCTTGCTATTTTTTGGTCCTCTGAATTCAGATGGGTATATCTTTCCATTTTTCTCTTTCCTTTTGCTTCTCTTGTTTCTTCAGCTATTTGTAAGGGCTCCTCAAACCACTTTGCCTTCTTTCACATCTTTTTCTTTGAAATGGTTTTGGTCACTGACTCCTATACAGTGTTATGAATACCTATCCATAGTTCTTCAGGCACTCTGTCTACCAGATCTAACCCCTTGAATCTATTCATCACCTCCACTGTGTAATGATAAGAGATTTGATTTAGATCATACCTGATTTCCCTACTAGTTTTCCCTACTTTTTTCTTAAATTTAAGCCTGAATTTTGCAATAAGTAGCTTATGATCTGAGCCACAGTTAGCTCCAGATCTTGTTTTTGCTGACTGTATAGAGCTTCTCCATTTTCAGCTGCAAAGAATATAATCAATCTGATTTCAGAATTTACCATTTGGTGATGTCTATGTGTAGAGTCACCCCTTGTGTTGTTTGAAAAGAGTTTTACTATGATCAGTGTGTTCTCTTGAAAAAATTCTATTAACATTTGCTTGATTTTGTACTCTAAGGCCAAACTTGCCTGTTACTCCAAGTATCTGTTTACTTCCTACTTTTGCATGCTATTACTGTATGATGAAAAGGACATCTTTTTTTGGTGTTAATTCTAGAAGATGTTATAGGTCTTCATAGAACCATTCAGTTTCAGCTTCTTCTGCATCAGTGGTTTGGGCATAGACTTGGATTACTGAGATATTGAATGGTTTGCCTTGGAAACAAACCGAGATCTATCATTTGTAGAATCTATCAAAATGAGATTCTGTCGTTTTTGAGATTGCACCCAGGTACTGCATTTTGGACTCTTTTGCTGACTATGAAGTCTACTCCATTTCTTCTAAGGAATTCTTGCCCACAGTAGTAGATGTAATGGTCATCAGAATTAAAATTGCCCATTCCCATCTTATTTTAGTTCACTGATTCCTAAGATGTCAATGTTCACACTTGCCATCTCCTGCTTGACCAGGTCCAAGAAACATCAGACAGCAGAAAGCCAGTCTAACCTGATAACAGTTTTAGTGACTAGGAAGGCACTATTGTTGAATTTTTATTTCTGACCCTGTAGTTAGTCTCTTGATACCATATCATGAATACTTTCTCATCTCTCCATGTATTTTCCCATCACTTCTACTAGAATTGAAATTCCAAAGAGGAGCAAAATTTTCACCTTGTTACATTTCAGGCCTTTCCCTACCTCAGATGGGGTGAGACAAAAGTCAGAATCAGGAACTTGTGTTTTACTGAGCCTCATAAAACAGAAAATTTCCCCCAAAAGAATAATCTTCAGATTCTGGGTAGTAGAGAAAATGACAGATATGGCTAAAATTTTTTTCTATTGTAGTTTTTCAACTCCTTAAATATAGCAGTAAAAGTAAAAAGCCACAATCAAATTGAAATTGAGTTAAAATCTGACTGAAATGTCAATTGTGATACTGTTAGGTTCTTACATTTACCCTAATATTTGCAACATTTGATTCATTTAATTTTGATATTCAATAATAATTGTTACGCTATATTTTAGCAAAATGTGTTACCCATTTAACACTATTTTTACTTTCATAACACATTATAAGAGCCGTTCTATTAAAAAAATCCTGATTTTTAATTTTCAGCCTTAAAAAGTCCCCTCTGAAATATCTCACCTCTGAAAACAATATAAAAATGTAAATCATGAAACATATTCTTATTTTCCTTGTGTTAGACTACCAAGTTTCTCTTGATCTTGAGAGATTCATTAGTTTCCCAAAGTCTGTATTGTTAGACTTTCCACAAGAGATGCTCAGATTCCAGTAATCGGAGCTCATGGCCAGCTCTTTTCTGATAACTTCCAGCAGAATATTTGAAAGGCCATTAACATGCAGTGCATTGAGCCGCTTCAGGGTTTGCAACTGTATTGGAGAAACAGAGAACAACTTACACAATTCCTCTGGGGTGTGTATAAATCTCTTCAACTCCTGATGTGTATCCTGTATTAATAACCAAAACCAAGCAGGATGGAACAATCGTAAAAGGAAGAGAACATTAATCTTTTTTCTTTTCTAAACATTTCTCCCACTTCCACAGTCTCCAAATCTCCATTCTACAGTAAATGTAAAACCTTTTTGCTTGATACTTCACACATTTTGCTGCTTTTTCTTTTTTTTTGTAAAGATATGTCTTATGAATTATTTAAGAGTTCATAATATTTTGACCCATACCCTCTTTTCTTTAGTGCTGTTTGTCAGTGCACATCTTCTCCACTATGTGTTGTGTGTCTTCTGTGTCCAAGATGCCAAACGCCAGGTGCTCTTATCCCTCTTAGATACCCTGGGCAGTAGTCAGATGGTCCTGGACATGGACCTTGGCATTTTTGCCCATTTTACTTGGTTGCCTCTCCTATTTTCCAATCCTTGATGCCAAACA
Source organism: Antilocapra americana (assembly GCA_007570785.1). Taxonomy (NCBI): domain Eukaryota; kingdom Metazoa; phylum Chordata; class Mammalia; order Artiodactyla; family Antilocapridae; genus Antilocapra; species Antilocapra americana. Next base: position 13,063,407 of record ML664161.1, on the reverse strand, counting down.
GCAGCTGTTTTTGCCTCTCCTGTTTAACTCCCAGGTTAAATTTGTTTCCCCAGTGTCATTACCTATTCAATAATGAACTGAAGTTTTCCCATTAAACTCTGTTTTTCACTCTAATTCCAGATGTGACTAACGCAGCCACCTTGTTTTCTCAAAGTGACACCACTAATATTGTCCCTAAATGATTGTCTTGTTTCTCCTCCCTAAGGGATCTGTACATCCAATTTTCTTTCTCAAAAGAAAACCTCAACATTATTAATCTAGTGGAAGAATGGATGTGTATTCTCCTTTCTCATGTAATTACAGCTTCATATTTTCATGAATTGACTATAAATATCTTGATAAAAATCTATAAGAAGATAAATTCTTCAAGATTTTTAGGTTTATTGTTCTCTTTTACAGCTTTGTAAATAATATTTATTTAAGGTTATGAAATGATACAAAACTATATTTGGGTAGTCATAAATTTATGAAGGGCTGAGTATGGAACATAAAGGGGATGAAAATCTTCCTAACTTCTGCCACCTCCCTCAGTAAGGCAGAAATGGCTCAGGTAGATGCCAAACCCACTCACTATCTCCTGTACTTACAATTGCAGCATATTCTTTCCTTTATTTAATATAAGTTTGGATTCTAATTGCATAAATTTCATCTACTGTATAACTTGATTTACACTGTCTTAATTTTAAAAAAATTTTCCCTGAGTGAAAATGAGTTATTCTTGCTATACACAAATTTGTATCATGCTTAGAACTTCTAATGTCAAAAGTCAAACCACTATTTTATGGACATCTGAGGAAAACAGAAAATAAATGTCCCTCTTTTGAAAATTAACCAATTTCAGAAATGTGAAAAAAAAAAACAATTTCAGGAAAATTTGCTATGTAACAAACCACTCAAAATTCAGTGGTTTAAAAAAGCAAGCACTTATCATCTTTCACAGTCAGGTCCTCTGAGGACCACCTGATCCAGGCTGGGTTTTACTTGGTTATTCTCTGGTTCCAGCTTAGTTCTGAAGGACAGCTGATCTGCTGGCTTGGTTTGTCTTAGTTCCACATGTCTCTTATTCTCATGGGACCAGGTGCCAGTTGGGGCTCATCCCTATCATGGTGACAGCAGAAGGGCAAGTAATGGAGACATTTTACACACTTCATATTGTATCATGTCTGCTGAAATTCTATTGATATGCAAACTCAGTGGCCAAGCAAGAGCCCAGGGGTGGGTGAGAAATTCCACTTACCCTGAAAGCTATAGCAAAGCTGCTTGACAAATAGAATCCATACAGTTAGAGGTGAAGAATTGGGCCATTTATAATGTGTATTTTTTTTAATATTTTATTGGAATATAGGTGCTTTACAATGTTTTGTTAGTTATGCTGTATAGCAAAGTGAATCAGCTATACATATACATGTATCCTCTCTTTTTTGGATTTCCTTTCCATTTAGGTCACCACAGACCATTGAGTAGAGTTCCCTGTGCTATACATGATTTATAATGTTGAAAAATGTGTATATATATCACTTTCTATAGCTATATCTACTTACCCATCTTTAATGTATCAGCAAGTGTTTATAATAAATATAAGACTTTAATCAGTTGAAAATCTATTTGTATTGATTCTTATGAAAGTGAGATGAACCCTGGATCATAGAAATCAACTCCACTCATTAGTAATTGGGGTAAAACTAAAGGGGAAACACATCTGTTTGTAATATAACTAAATGCAAATCTTTAGAGAACGATCTTATAGGCAAAAAAGAATTGGCAAACAGAACAAATAGGTAAACAGTAATAATCAAAGAGATCAGTCTGAACTGTTTAAATGACATCATTACATACCTGTGTGTTTCTTTATATAAATAGTGAATGTGATTGCAGCTGTTAATTTTCTTTCTCTGTCCCCATTTATCTTCTCCATCAGGCATGCAAATGAAAGCTCTATAGAAAGATTAACTTTTGTGATAATAATTACTATTTCTTGTGCCCTGCTACATGTCAAGGTGTTTTCTAAGTCATTTTATATAATTATCTCTATTCTTTCAACAAAACAGTGGGGTAGGTATTATTATTATTGTTACTTTACAGCAATGATACTAAGGCATGAGAGTTTAACTTGCCCAGAGTCTTAGCAAAGAATAAGAATATAATTCATACTTAAGATAGTCTAATTCAAATATATATATATATATATGCTTAGGTAACATTGATTTTAAGTATAATGAGTATACTTAATATAATATAATACTATATTAAATCCATCAGTGAATGTAAAATAAGATCCGTGGCTGCTGTGCCATAATGGGGGCAGGACAACATATGTTTGTTATCAGAGTATTCCACTTAGACCCCTTTCGGGACTCCTTTGCTCAGTTTTAGTGCTGGCAGCCCTAACGGGAAGAGACCATGATGACCAACGGGTCAGAGGTACAGGTTCATAGCACCAAGTCAGCCACTGAGACTAGAAGAGGTACTAGGTGATACTATGGGGACTAGACAGAGCAGAGGCACAAGATAATCATCCCTTGGCAGTGGCAGTGGCAGAGGCTGCCTTTGTTTCACTGACCTTCTTCTACTAAGTTTCTCCAAAAAAATGTGTCCACCAGGATATCCATGCCAAGGTGAATCTGAGTTAACAAGAGGTGAAAAATGGTAGAAACTCTGATGTGCCATGTAGATACCCCTTCAGTGATGTACTTGTTGCCCCAGCTGCTGAAATCACTATTGGTAGATAAGCTTCAACACTCAGCTCCTGCAGGGATTAGACTTAGCTGAAATGAGTCACCTTGCCTATAGTCACTTCCTTTACAAGACAGTCCATATCCAGTGACTGATTGAATTAGCAGTGTGAGGCTTGACCATTTCAGCTCAACATGGGACAACTCTGAAGAGCTCTTCTTGCTGCAGGGCTCACCAGGGGTTAATCTGATACTGTTGTTACAACTTGACTTTTTGCCCTTCACATTCCTCTTTCGATCTCCTCTTCCATGAGTGTTTATCCAAAGGAACTCTAGTAAATACCTCAAACAGTAAACACCATCTCAGAGTCTATTTTCTGGGAGTCCACTTTGGCAAACACAAACATTTCTGCAAAAACATGCTACAATGTATGATACTTCCATCTTCAGGTTTATATGAGGTTAGGAAATGTCTTTTCCAAAGAAACAACAAAGGCTCTTTGTACTTGGCTTTCTTGAAATATATTCCTAAATATAGTACAAAAGGACTTTTTCACAGTCCAAATCTTTGCCTTTGGGGTTGCTTTATATTTTTACCTCTGAAATGATGAACGCAGTTTTCCATAAGAAAGGAATTATTCCTCCTCAAAAATGAATTGATTCACTTTCATTAATAACAGTTAACTTCTCTTATACTGATGAGCCTAATACACCTAGGGTGGTAGTCCTATTGTGGTTGATGAAAGTAAAAGTTTAAGTGGAAGTCAGTCAGTCATGTTTGACTCTTTACAATCCCATGGACTGTAGCCCACAAGTCTCCTCTGCCCATGGAATTCTCCAGGCAAGAATATTGGGGTAGGTAGACATTCCCTTCTCCAGGGGATCTTCCCAACCCAGGGATTGCACCTGAATCTCCTGAACTGGCAGGCGGATCCTTCACCATCTGAGCCACAAGGGCAGGGAAGCCTGTGGTGGCTCAGATGGTTGATGGAGACCCATTAACTGTTTCTGAGAATACACCCAACTTGTGTGCCTGAAAATTCTTTTTGAAAGCATATAAATTGGACTGGAGGAAATAAAGACTGTGGTGAGAGCCTACTTAGGAGGTAATCTTGATCAAATAGTATTAATTTATTCAATAATATTTGTGGGCACCACTGGAGATATACTCACAGTAGGAATGAGAATGTTTGAAGATCAGTGTCTTCTCCTTGGCTCTGATCTGTGTAATATTGAAGACACTGAGATCTCATCAACAGTTTGAATAAACATTACCTAATTAAAAAAAACAAAATTAAATGCTCAATGTTAATTTTTATAATTTTATTTTGAGATTTAATTATTTCTTCCTACTCAACATTTTTTAAAAGTTAGGATTTGAGCATTGCATTAGCTTAGCAAATCTATGTCTAGAGAAAGAAGAATTTGTTAAACCTAACAAGCAAAATTGATAGCGACCGTCTGTTTCATTTAATAAAATTACTTGATTTTTCTTCCATGGCTTCTATTAATAGTCATTAGGAAAAAAGATGTGGAACTAAGCACCTGGAAATGAATTTCATGTGCTTTGATGGGATCACAATTTCCTAAAATATTTTCCCCATTTTTCAAAGTTAAATTCTTTGCAATTTTCCAGCCTATCATGGTTCAGTTAATACCATAGAGAAAAAAGTTTTTTCTTTCTGCTTTTTTTTGTCCTCTGGCTAAATTGGTAAATAAAGAGGTAAAAATATACCTTTGGTACTAAACCCTGAATAGTAGCAGGGAAGAGAAAAATAAGAGAATTCTAGGAGGGGAAAATGAGGCATCTTAAGAGAAATTGGAATTTTACACAGAGAAGGATCTAAATACTGTAAGTGGTAATAAAATTTTTCAAGTGTTGTTAGTTGAAGTAATCATCAAAATATACGGCCTTCATAACAATGAATATTAATAGGTTTTATTGTCTACCATCAAGAGATAAAATTATTAATATTTTACAGTAGCTGGTTGATTATACATGTGTTTAAATGAGATCACTTTAAGTAAGGTAAATTGAGGACTTCCCTGGTAGCTCAGCTGGTAAATAATCCACCTACAATGCAGAAGACCCCAGTCTGATTTCTGGGTCGGGATGATCTGCTGGAGAAGAGATAGACTACTCACTCCTGTATTCTTGGGCTACCTTGGTGGCTCAGCTGGTAAAGACTCCACCTGCAAAGTGGGAGACTAGGATTTGATTCCTGGGTTGGGGAGATCTGCTGAAGAAGGGAACGGCTACCCATTCCAGCATTCTGGCCTGGAGAAGTCCATGGACTGTATAGTCCATGGGGTTGCAAAGAATCAGACATGACAGAACGACTTTCACTTTAAATAAAACCCGATTTTGTCCAATAATAATCAATTTCAGTTTATGAAATCTTTGAAAAGAGAAAAAAGCAAGAGGAAAACAGTATCTTAGCATTATGTTGCTACCATGTCATCAACTTAGCATTTTTTTCATCATAGTGTCTATCAAAATATCACTCCTTTATATTACCTCTTCACAAGAAGAAATCTGTTACTGTCCAGATATATTGAAGACTATCCAAAATTTTGAGCAAAATAAAATATCAATTTTACTCAATCCATATGTGTTAGAAACAAAGGAAAAGACATTCTTTAACAAAAAAATAAATGTCTTCATGGGACTGTTATATTAATCACTACCATAATTAAGACTAAATCAGAAAGGGAAGTTTATTAGCCTTTTACATTATGGATATGAATATTTACTTTATATTACAAATTGTCCTATACATCACATTAGAATTACTTTGTTTATATTTTATCTGAGAAAATGGATGAAAAGAGGGACCAGCCATACAAATAAAATAATAGAACTAGGAAAGTCCAGGCAGTAGCTGTGATGAAAGGACTGGCCTCAAGGTTTGCAGAATAACCATGGAAAATTGAATAATTTATTCATTGCTTCTAGAGAGGATCTGTCTGATATAAGTTTGAGGAGTGTTAGTGGGTCGAAGTGAGAGGATGTTTAATTATCTCTGCCTCTCCTGTCAGGATTTGTCTATTTTTTGATTAATAGAGAACAGCAGTCTTCCAGATATTCATTTTCCCTCAGAAATGTCAACACCATGCCCTACAAGAAATTGGAAATTGAACACTTCTTCAAATAGATTCTTTGTTATTGGTTTAATAAATGTAGAGTCTCTTCAAAACATTCAAGTAGGTTTCAGTTAAAAATGAATTTTATATGTGATTTGTGCTGAGTTGGGGAGTGGTTTTGTTTTTGTTTTTGTTTTTGCAGTTGCAGTGTTGTTGTGAACATTGAAATATCATTTAAAGTTGTTTTCAATTTGAGAAAGAAAAGATCACTAATTTGGAATTGTTCTCACTTGAGACAATTCAAAATGTTCAAAACATTATTGTTGAATAGCAAATCTGAGAATAGCTTTACCAAATTTAAATCACAACATTTACCATGAGCTTACTAGACATGAAGTAAAATATGTTCAGGTCAATGAAACCGAATAAGAATCATCTTGAAACTGGGAGGAATTTGAGTATTAAGGAATTTTGGGATCAGAAGAAAGGGTTTTGGTGAGATAACTGTGTAGGGAAGGATGATGGTTTTTGCTTATTTTTGTCTGTGATCATGCTATGTCTTCACTAAACTTCTATATAGTGTCTTCATGTTGTTGTTTTCAGTTGCTCAGTTGTGTCCAGCTCTTTGCAACCCTGCAGCATGCCAGGCTTCTCTGTCTTTTAATATCTCCTGGAGGTTGCTCAAACTCATGTCCACTGAATTGATGATGCCATCCAACCACCTTATTCTTTTTTGTCACCTTCTCCGTGTGCCATCAATCCTTCCCAGCATCAGGATCTTTTCCAATGAGTCAGCTCTTCACATCAGTGGCCAAAGTATTGGAACTTCAGCTTCACCATTTGTCCTTCCAATGAATATTCAGGACTGATTTCCTTTAGGATGGACTGGATGGATCTTCTTGCACTCCTAGGGACTCTCAAGAGTCTTCTCCAACACCACAGTTCAAAAACATCAATTCCTGTGCACTCAGCTTTCTTCACCATCCAACTCTCACATCCATACATGACCACTGGAAAAACCATAGCCTTGACTAGACGGACCTTTGTTGACAAAATAATGTCTCTGCTTTTTAATATGCTGTCTAGGTTGCTCATAACTTTCCTTCCAAGGAGTAATAATCTTTTAATTTCATGGCTGCAATCACCATCTTCAGTGATTCTGGAGCCCCCCAAAATGAAGTCTGCTACTGTTTGCATTATTTCCCCATCTACTTGTCTTGAAATGATGGGAACAGATGCCATGATCTTAGTTTTCTGAATCTTGAGTTTAAGCCAACGTTTTCATTCTCCTCTTTCACTTTCATCAAGAGGCTCTTTAGTTCCTCTTAGTTTCCTGCCATTAGGGTGGTATCATCTGTATATCTGAGGTTATTGATATTGCCCCCAGCAATCTTGATTCCAGCTTGTGCTTCACCCAGCCCAGGGTTTCTCATGATGTACTCTTCATATAAGTTGAATAAGCAGAGTGACAATATACAGCCTCGATGTACTCCTTTTCCTATTTGGAACCAGTCTGCTGTTCCATGTACAATTCTAACTGTTGCTTCCTGACCTGCATACAGATATCTCAGAAGGCAGGGAAGATGGTCTGACATTTCAATCTCTTTCAGAATTTTTCACAGATAGTTGTGATCCACATAGTCAAAGGCTTAGGCATAGTCAATAAAGCAGAAGTAGATATTTTTCTGGAATGCTCTTTTTTGATCAGTGGATGTTGGCAATTTGATCTCTGGTTCCTCTGCCTTTTCTAAAGCCAGCTTGAACATCTGGAAGTTCATGGTTCACATACTGCTGAAGCCTGGCAGTGTGTGAGATGAGTGCAATTGTGCGGTAGTTTGAGCATTCTGTGGCATTGCCTTTCTTTGGCATTGGGATAAAAACTGACCTTTTCCAGTCCTATGGCCACTGTTGAATTTTCCAAATTTGCTGGCATATTGAGTGCAACACTTTCATAGCATCATCTTTCAGTATTTGAAATAATTCAACTGAAATTCCATCACCTCCACTAGCTTTGTTCATAGTGATGCTTCCTAAGGCCCACTTGACTTCACATTCCAGAATGTCTGGCTCTAGGTGAGTGATCACACCATCGTGATTATCTAGGTCATGAAGATCTTTTTTCTTCTGTCCTGTGTAGTCTTGCCACCTCTTCTTAATATCTTCTGCCTCTGTTATGTCCATACCATTTCTGTCCTTCTCTGTGCTCATCTTTGCATGAAATGTTCCCTTGATATCTCTAATTTTCTTGACGAGATCTCTAGTTTTTCCCATTCTGTTGCTTTCCTCTATTTCTTTGCATTGCTCACTGAAGAAATCTTTCTTATATCTTCTTACTATTTGTTGGAACTCTGCATTCAGATAGGTATATCTTTCCTTTCCTCCTTTGCCTTTAGTCTCTCTTCCCAGGTATTTTTAAGGCCTTTTCAGACAACCATTTTGCCTTTTTCCATTTCTTTTCTTGGGGATGGTCTTGATCACTGCCTACTATATGATGTCACAAACATCTATCCATAGTTCTTCAGGCACTCTATCTATCAGATCTAATCCCTTTTATCTATTTGTCACTTCCACTGTATAATTGCAAGTGATTTGAATTAGGTCTAAGATTGTTGTCATTCCTAAAGGGGCAGCTAGGTCAATAAGTAGGATATTGAACCATTCAGGAAATTTACAAACTAATCTGTAAATGTCACCCCAGAAGGAATTCATCATCATGATACTTTTTCTCCGATAACATTTTCCTAATGTTATTTTTCTCATCCTATTGGAAGCTCAGTTCCTTTGATCTTCCCTGTGGCCTTGAGAATGCCATGCTTCCTTTGATAGAACATTTTGTTTTTAAAATTGGAATGAGGAAGGAACCCTGAGTCTATCTTCTAGGTTAGTGTACACCATTAGCATTTCCATGAGGTATAGCTGTTATTACTTGTCTCAGTTGGATTATATATTCTGTTAAGTTTTGTGATGTTATTGGATCATTCAATTATAGTTCATAGTTTCAGATCAAAATAGGCTGATAATATGAACTACCTTGGAGAAGGAAATGGCAACCCACTACCATCTTCTTGCCTGGAAAGTCCCATGAGCACAGGAGCCTAGCGGTTACAGTTTATGGGGTTGCATACAGCGGGACATTGAGTGACTGAGGGCACACAGCACGCGAACAACTTACAGTAATTTAAATGTTGGATGATACTTCAAATCCCTCCTGAAAGTAGAACTACTAGTGTCAGTTCTAATTTTACCATCAGCTTAATGAAAGGTAACATAAAAAATTACAAAAACATGTTAAAAATGCTGATACATTTAAAAGAACTTTGAAAATAGAGTATTTAGCTTAAATATTGATGTTTTAAATTTTGAATTGTATTTCAAGTTAATACTTGAAAATATCTTGTCATAACTTACTGAGTTAAGTGATACATTTACATTTTATTAACATAGACATTAGCTATAATACACCATGCCACAGCCTTGTTATAACAGTGTGTAATATAATATAGAAAAGGCTTTAATGTGGTCTATTCATGTTTCTAGTGATACATGCTACAAGAAATACCCAAAAGAAAATGATAGGATACACAATAAAATTTTTAAGTAGGTGTTAGCCATACTCAGTCCATAGACTGCCATGATTTATTAATTGAAGCAGTGTGATAATTTTTAATATTTAAATTCTGAAATATTAACATTTAATATGATTTTATGAACAATTCAATATATTGTCTAATGGCCAACTAAAAATTAGATACTTTGAATTATAAAGTGATCAGTTCAGTTCAGTTCAGTCACTCAGTCATGTCTGAATCTTTGCAATCCCGTGAATTGCAGCATGCCAGGCCTCCCTGTCCATCACCAGTTCCCGGAGTTTACACAAACCCATGTCCATCAAGTCGGTGATGCCATCCAGCCATCTCATCTTCTGTTGTCCCCTTCTCCTCCTGCCTCCCAATCCTTCCCAGCATCAGGGTGTTTTCTAATGAGTCAGCTCTTCGCATCAGATGGCCAAAGTACTGGAATTTCAGATTCAACATCAGTCCTTCCAATGAACACCTAGGACTGATCTCCTTTAGTATTGACTGGTTGGATATCCTCGCAGTCCAAGGGACTCTAAAAAGTCTTTACCAATACCACAATTCAAAAGCATCAATTCTTGGGCACTCAGCTTGCTTCACAGTCCAACTCTCGCATCCATACATGACTACTGGAAAAACCATAGCCTTGACAGAAGCAGAAGATATCAAGAAGTGGTGGCAAAGATACATAGAAGACCTGTACAAAAAAGATCTTCACAACTCACATAATCACAATGGTGTGATCACTCACCTAGAGCCAGACATCCTGGAATGTGAAGTCAAGTGGGCCTTAGGAAGCATCACTATGAACAAAGCTAGTGGAGGTGATGGAATTACAGTTGAGCTATTTCAAATACTGAAAGATGATGCTATGAAAGTGTTGCACTCAATATACCAGCAAATTTGGAAAACTCAACAGTGGCAACAGGACTGGAAAAGATCAGTTTTTATCCCAATCCCAAAGAAAGGCAATGCCACAGAATGCTCAAACTACCGCACAATTGCACTCATCTCACCTAGTAAAGTAATGCTCAAAGTTCTCCAAGCCAGGCTTCAGCAGTGCATGAACCATGAACTTCCAGATGTTCAACCTGGTTTTAGAAAATGCAGAGGAACCAGAGATCAAATTGCCAACATCCACTGGATCATTGAAAAAGCAAGAGAGTTCCAGAAAAATATCTACTTCTGCTTTTTTGACTATGCCTAAGCCTTTGACTGTGTGGATCACAACTATCTGTGGAAAATTCTGAAAGAAATTGGAATGCCAGACCACCTGCCCTGCCTCCTGAGAAATTTGTATGCAGGTCAAGAAGCAGCAATTATAATTGTACATGGAACAGCAGACTGGTTCCAAATAGGAAAAGGAGTACGTCAAGGCAGTATATTGTCAACCTGTTTATTTAACGTATATGCAGAGCACATCATGAGAAACTCTGGGCTGGATGAAACACAAGCTGGAATCAAGATTGCCAGGAGAAATATCAATAACCTCAAATATGCAAATGACACCACCTTTATGGCAGAACGTGAAGAGGAACTAAAAATCTTCTTGATGAAAGTGAGAGAGGAGAGTGTAAAGTAGGCTTACGGCTCAACATATAGAAAACTAAGATCATGACATCTGGTTCCATCACTTCATGGGGAATGGATGAGGAAACAGTGGAAACAGTGGCAGACTTCATTTTGTGGGGCTCTAAAATCACTGCAGATAGTGATTGCAACCATGAAATTAAAAGATGCTTTCTCCTTGGAAGGGAAGTTATAACCAAACTAGATAGAATATTAAAAAGCAGAGACATTACTTTGCCAACAAAGGTCCACCACCTCTTCTTCTTATTTTCTACTTCTTTTAGGTCCATACCAGTTCTGTCCTTTATCGAGCCCATCTTTGCATGAAGGGTTCCCTTGGTATGTGTAATTTTCTTGACGAGATCTCTAGTATTTCCCATTCTGTTGTTTTTTTCTATATCTTTGCATTGATCGCTGAGGAAGGCTTTCTTATCTCTCCTTGCTATTCTTTGGAACTCTGCCTTCAAATAGGGATATATTTCCTTTCCTCCTTTGCTTTTTGTTTCTCTTCTTTTCACAGCTATTTGTAAGGCCTCCTCAGGCAGCCATTTTGATTTTTTGCATTTCTTTTTCACGGGGATAGTCTTGATCCCTTTGTCCCATACAATGTCATGAACTTCCATCCATAGTTCATCAGGAACTCTGTCTATCAGATCTAGTCCCTTAAATCTATTTCTCAGTTCCACTGTATAATCATAAGGGATTTGATTTAGGTCATACCTGAATGGTCAATTTGTTTCCCTACTTTCTTCAATTTAAGTCTGAATTTGGCAATAAGAAGTTCATGATCAAATCCACTGTCAGCTCCTGGTCTTGTTTTTGCTGACTGTATAGTACTTTTCTGTCTTTGGCCTCAAGAATATAATCAATCTGATTTCAGTGTTGACCATCTGGTGATGTCCATGTGTAGAGTCTTCTCTTGTGTTGTTGGAAGAGTGTTTTTGTTATGACCAGTGCGTTCTCCTGGCAAAACTCTATTAGCCTTTGCCCTGCTTCATTCTGTACTCCAAGGCCAAATTTGCCTGTTACTCCAGGTGTTTCTTGACTTCCTACTTTTGCATTCCAATCCCCTATGATGAAAAGGACATCTTTTTTGGATGTTAGTTCTAAAAGGTCTTGTAGATCTTCATATAACTGTTCAACTTCAGCTTCTTCAGTGTCACTGGATGGGGCATAGACTTGGATTACCATAATATTGAATCGTTTGCCTTGGAAACAAACAGAGATCATTCTGTCGTTTTTGAGACTGCATCCAAGTACTGTATTTCAGACTCTTTTGTTGACCATGATGGCTACTCCATTTCTTCTAAGGGATTCCTGCCCACAGTAGTAGATATAATGGTCATCTGAGTTAAATTCACCCATTCCAGTCCTTTTTAGTTTGCTTATTCCTAAAGTAATAGCTTGTTAAGAAAATATTTATGACTTGAAAATAGAAAATTGAACATTGCCTGTCTCTCAACCCTAAGTACACATTGTAGTATTAATACATGGATGGGGATGGGGAAGCACAAGATGGTGGAAGAGTAGGTGGACATGGAGTACATCTCTCTCCACAGATACATCAGGAATACACCTTCTGACATAGAAGAGAATGCATAACACCAGCTGAAAGTGGACAGGAATACCTGACCAGCAGAAAAGAATATATAGACCCACACAAAACTCAGTAGGATGAACAGAACAAGGGGGATAAACAGGAGTTTTAACAGGACTGGACCTGCCCTCAGCAGGTGGGGGAACTGAAGTAGGGGTCCGATCCCCACATCAGGGCAATTGTCTGAGTCAGAGGAGAAACAGTTAAGGCTGAGAGTGGAACAACTGATCTGTGGTAGCCTAAATGGAATGGGAAACAGACAGTCCTTGCTGCAGCCGTATATACCACAGATGGAGAAGAGGCTGGGAGCTGAAGTTTAGGAGTTGTGGAACTATCCCTGAGTGAAGGCTGCTGTTGACTGCGGAAAAACAGATTGAGAGGTTGTGAGGGAGGAGACTGTGGTGAGAAATGCCTCTGGAGGAAAGCTGGGCAGCCATGGAAGCAAGGCAATACTGCTGAGTCATGCGTAGGGGGTGGAGCCATCATCATAGCCTCTCTCCCCCTACATACCAGCATTGGCAGCTGAACAGTAGAGAGGCAGGCCCATCAAATGCCTGATGCACTGAACTACAGAGTAGGATCCTACCCAAGGTGCCCCTTTAAGTGCCTGATGTGCCAATCTATAGAGTAGGACCCCAGCCAGGGGCCCCCTCTATGGGCCTGATGCTGAACAACAGTGAAGTATCATAGGCAAGGAAGCTCTGTAAAGGCCCAAATGGGCAGAACTACAGAGAAAGACTGGCCAAAGAGGCCTTCTGATTGCCAGCCACAAGAGTTTTGGAATAAGATTCTGACAGGGCCATAATTCCTGTAGTGAAAGCAGTCCATGTCCCTGCACAGTTGGTGCCACTAGGGTCCCCAAGGCCAAGCATCTGCACAACCTTCATGCTCAACTCTCACTGGGGCAGAGCTGCCACAGACAAAAAGGTCTTGTGCCTCTATGTATTGAGTCACTTTGGTAGTGTCTGACTCTTTGCAGCCCTGTAGACTGTGGCCTGCCAGGCTTCTCTGTCAGGGAGGGAGTTTCTCCAGGCAAGAATACTGGAGCATATTGGCCAATACTGGTTGCCTTACCCTTCTAGAGCACTTATTTCCTGTTGCCCTAGCCGCCAACTCCCCTGAGCACATGGTGCTGCCAGAACCCCTGTGACCCAAGCAGCTGTACCACCTCCACACCTGGCCCTCACAGGGGCAAACCCAAGTCCTCCAGGGCAGCCTCAGGAGCAAACTCCAATGGATGATCCACATGTAGAGGTAGAAATAAAACCACCATTGAAACCCAGAGGTAGTGTGACGAAGAAGGAAGACCCCAAACCCTCCTAACAGCTGTACAAGCTGCAGATTAAATCCACACAATTAACTAGGTAGACTTTATGTCTATGGACTATATAAAGGTCATTGAGAGCACCCACAAAAGAAAACATACTAGTTCTGATAGCTGTGGATATTGGAGGCAAGAATATGAGAAGTAGGACCAGATTAGAATCTGAGCTGCCTCCACAGCAGGTTCAGAGATCAGCAGTGTTGGAGGACATCCTAGGGAGGTAAGGTGGACTGTGACTCTTAGTGATGGAAAGGACACTGACAGAAGTGACTCAAGATAAGCATTTATTATTCTTATGTTTTGACTTGTTCTGTAGATTCTTTTGGATTTTTTAAAAAAATTTCCCCCCTTCTGTCCCCTCTCTGTTGTAGTTGTTAATTTTAATGGCAAAATGAAATCTAATTAAGCTTTTGAGCTTTTCTTTTCTTCAGTCACAATTTTTAATGTTGTTATAAACCTCTGCCTCTACGTTGGGCTTTTGTAGTTCTGAGGAGTTTTCTTTTCTCTCTCTCTTTTTAAAATTTTAGTTTTTAATTTTTTTAAACCTATTGTTATTTTCTACATTTATTTCTTTGTTTTCTCTTCCTGCTGTTCTTTTCCCCTTACAGTTAATTATTAATATATATAGATCTTCTTTATCTACCTCTATTTAACTTTGCATATCTATTATTTCTTTCCTTTCCTCTCAACATATTTGTTAGTTTTATTTTCATTGCTTTAGTCCCCAGTTGGAACCTTGTTTAGTTTTGTTTTACAGTTTATACTTTAGTTACTTTTGTTCTGGTAGACATGATTTTTGGTTCCCTTTGTTTACCAGGTCAATCTATTGCAATGTATTTTTGCTGCAATGTTTTGATCTTGCTTATGGATTTAAGCACACTTTTTATTGTTGTTCAGTCACACTTTTTATTGTTGTTATAATCCTCTGCCTCTACATTGGGCTTTGCGGTTCTGTGGAATTTTCCTTCTTTTCTTTTCTTCTTTCTTCTTCCATTTCTTTTCTCTTTTTATAATTTTAATTTTTTTAAGCCTATCACATTTTTTCTGCATTTACTCATTTGTTTGCCTTTCTTACTGTTTTTTACCCCTTGAAGTTAATCTTTAATGTATATAAATCTCGTTCATCAGCCTCTATTTAACTTTGCATATCTATTTATTCTTTTCTTTCTTTTCTTTCCCCTCAATATATTTGTTAGCTTTATTTTCATTGCTTTATTCCAAAATTGGCACCTTGCTTTAGTTCTGTTTTCCCATTTGTGCTTAAGTTAGTTTTGTTCTAGTAGATATAATTTTTGCTTTTCTTTGTTTCTGGGTCAATTTATTGTACTTTATTTTTGTTGGACTATTATGATTTTGCTTTTGGGTGTATGTGTATATTCAGTCACACTTTTTATTCTTATTATAAACCTCTGCCTCTACATTGGGCTTTTGTAGTTCTGTGGAATTTTCCTTTATTTTTTTCTTCTCCTCCACCACTTTTTTTTCTTTTTTATAATTTTATTTTTTTAAAACCTATTATATTTTTTCTACATCTATTCCTTTGTTTCCCTTTCTTACTGCTCTTTTCCCCTTGCAGTTAACTTTTAATATATATAAATTTTCTTCATCTACCTCTATTTAACTTTACATATCTATTCTTTCTTTCTTTTCTTTCCTCTCAATGTATTTGTTAGTTTTGTTTTCATTGCTTTATTTCCCACTTGGCACCTTGCTTAGTTTTGTTTTCCAGTTTGATTTAGTTAGTTTTGTCCTTAACTGGTAATATAATTTTTGATTTCCTTTGTTCACTTGGGTCAATCTACTGTACTTTATTTTTGTTGGAGTGTTTTGACTTTGGTCGTGGGTGTATAGGTGTATGTGTATACTTCATTTAATTATTATTTTCCTGATTTTGTAACTGTCATTGGTCTGGGGTTCATCTTTGGTTTCTCATTTTTGGATATTTGTTTTAATCTCACTTAATGCCATAACAAATGACTTGTGGAATCTTCATTCCTGACCAGAGATAAAGCCCTGAACCTTTGGAGTGGGAGCACTGACTCCAAGACCCTATCCTACCAAAGACATACTGATGGCTAACAAATGCATGAGAAGATGCTCAATATCACTCTTTATTAGAGAAATGCAAATCAAAACCACAATGAGATATCACCTCACACCAGTCAGAATGGCCATATTCAAAAAGTCTACAAACAATAAATGCTGGAAAGAGTGTGGAGAAAAGGGAATACTCTTACACTGTTGGTGGGAATGTAAAGTGAAACAGCCACTACAGTATGGAGATTCCTTAAAAAGCTAGGAATAAAACCACTGCCTGACTCAGCAATCCCACTCCTAGGTATATACCCTGAGGAAACCAAAACTGAAAAATACACATGTATCCCATTATTCATTGAAGCACTATTTACAATAGCTAGAACATGGAATCAACCTAGATGTCCATTGATGGATGAATGGATAAGGAAGTTGTGGTACATATACACACTGGATTATTATTCAGGCATAAAAAAGGAATGTATTTGAGTCAGTTCTGATAATATGGATGAATCTAGATCCTGTTATACAGAGTGAAGTGAGCCAGAAAGAGAAAGATACATATCGTATTCTAACACACGTATATAGACTCTAGAAAAATGGTACTGAAGAATTTATTTACAGGGCAGCAATAGGGAAACAGACATAGAGAACAGAGTCGTGGACATGGGGAGAGTGGAGGAGAGGGTGAGATAGATGCATGCAAAGAGTAACATGGAAACTCACATTGCCGTACGTTAAATAGATAGCCAAAGAAATTTGCTATATGGCTCAGGAAACTCAAACAGGGGCTCTGCATCAACCTAGAGAATTGGGATGGAGAGGGAGATGCAAGGGAGGTTCAAATGGGAGGGGATATATATATACCTATGACTGATTCATGTTGAGGTTTGACAGAAAACAACAAAATTTTGTAAAGCAATTATCCTTCAATAAAAGAAAGAAAGAAAGGAAAAATAGAGCGGTGGGTGCCTTCAGAGTCCAGTTGATAATATCTGGGGACTGGTGCCCATGATTAACACTTTGTTAAGCCTCCACCAGTGTGTATCCAGGCTTAGCAATCTTAGATTTAGAGAAACACGGCTTACTTTTTCAGCAAAGCTTTCAATGAACTAGAGATTTTCCTGCTGATTTTTTTTCCTTGCTAAAGAAAATAGATTGACTTCAGTTGCAAATGAGCTAATTTCAGAGATAACCCCTTCTCTCAGTAGCCACAGAATTTAAATTATTAAATTTTCTGTGCCTCCTATTCTTGATCTGCAAAAGATTTTCTAAAGTGAAATATTAAATCTTTTCAGCTTTGAATTTCTAGATTTTAAAGCCATTAAAGGAAGAAGGTACTCTTTAATTTGGAACTGATTAATCTGTGTAATCAAGATTAATTAATTAATTAATCTGTGTAATCACTTACTACCTCATCAGTAAGTGAAATTATTGTAGCATTACTATTCTATCAGATAAACGTGTCTTCTGCGTATATGTTTTTGTTATGTTAAAAAATATCAAAAAGAAAACTAAAGTAAAAATATTATTACCTAGAAGATTCAGATCAAAATCATTAACATTCCCCCAAATTTCCAAAAATAAAACTTTAATTCCCCTTTGAATATCTGCAATCTCTTTAAAATGTCGCTTTCTCATTTTGTCATACTTGTGAAGCCTGCCTATAAAAGCAAGATAGGGACAAATTTCACTATAGATATGTGTTCCTTGTATAATGGAGCAAATTCAATCTTGATCCTGTTATTAAAAAAAAAAAGAAAAAAGAAATCTATGTCAAAAACCCTCTAATAGACCTTCAAAAATATATGTACAAAATCATTCTTTAACAAATATCTGTATTGCATGCTGTTGGCACTGAGGATGGAGAAGAGAATGTAGTAATGTGGTACCATTTCTCAAGCCATAAAAGACACAGAAAATTGTACATATTTATGTAACTCCAACAGAGATATTAACAATATGATTTAGAAGAACAGTGGATGTAATGACAAACAGACTCTGAGTTAGAGAAGATAAAGAAGAAGCAATTTAGCAGGAAAAAAAACCACACACGCATTGTGGACAGAAGGAAGTAATTGTATAAGGAATGAAGATTTCAACAGATCTAAGCAAGCCTGCTAGGTTTAAATAAGCCAGATGGTAGGGTCACTTGGTGCTTGTATGAAAAGAAATAGATTGTCCTTCTCATGTTTCTAATATTGCTTGTTTTCCCCACAGATATTGAGATGAGGTTTCTTACTTCTCTTTTGCCTCTTTTATACCTAAAGTAGAAAACTTGATGGTCACTTTCTCTAGTGTCAGAAGCAACAAATGTTCTGATTTACTCTCAGCATATATTAGTTTTGCTTTACTAGAACTTCATTCAAGTGAAATCTTGCATTGCAAGAACAATACATGTTCTTGGTATTTGTTGTCCTGTGCTCAGCATGCTATTCCTGAGATGCATCCATGTTGTTGCATGGAGTTCGTTCCCTTTTATTGCTGCCTGGTGCTCTGCAAATGAAGGTGTATGATTATATCAGTGTTTTCTTAAATCCATTTCCTATTGCTGGGCACATAGAATAACAGGGCTAATTTTCACATTGGGGCTACTATGAGTGCATTTATAAATACTGGTATACATGTATATTTCTTGAATGCTTTGTTTAGGAAAATATCAGTAAACTGAATTTCTGAGCCATAAGGTAAGATTATTTTAGTTTTATAAGAAGCTACTAGACATTTTCCAAATGGGTATATAATTTTAGATTTCCATCAATAACATAAGTTATTTATCTACAACTGCACATTACTCAGTGTGATTTTAATAGCTTGCTTCTTATTTTGTGCTGTTATATATTTCACTTCTACAGATGTCAAAAGCTCATTGAGCTTATGAAAATACATTGTTATTCTTTTTGATTTAAATGATTATCTTTCAAAGAAATACTTAAAAGGGAGAGAAAGCTGTTACATATTTGCTCACATAATTGCCATTTCTGGAAACCTTCATTTCTTTGTGCAAGTTTCCGTCTGGGATCATTTGCCTTCATCCCAAGGAGATTTTAACATATGATAGAGGTTTGATGGTGAAAAATCCTCTTTTTGTTTGTCTGCAAAGGTCTTAGTTCACGTTCATTTGTGAAGGATATTTTTATTGGACATAGAAATTTTTCCTCCCAGTTTGCAAGTTTCTGCTAAGAAGTCTGGCATCATCTTATATTTGTTTCTCTGTGCCTAATTTATCTCTTTTGTCTAAATGATTTTCCAATAATTTTTTAATTGTTTTTCTGTAGTTTGATTATGATATTATGATCTGCTTTGGTTTTCATTTTACTTATCCTATTTGTGGCTTTATAATTTACTTGGATTCTTAGTTCATGAGTTTCATCAGTGTTGACAAAATTTTTGGCATCATTTTTCCAAATATTTTTCTCTCCTCTTTCAGGGAAATCTAAATACTCACATATTTAACCACTTGATTCTGTCCCATAAGGTTTTGTTTATTTGTTCTCAGTTTTTAAAGGCTTCTCTGTGTATTAGTAACAACCTTCCAGAAATCTGATCTCTGGATCCTTAAGTTGGTAGCAGCCTTCCTCCTCTTAGTGTTCATTCTCTTACCTGGTGAACCTTGCTGGCAGTTCCCTCCATGTGGAAAACTTTGGGAAGCCATTGGCTATATCATTATATTTCACCAACTCTCAAAGGTTATGATCCTTCATTGAATGCTGGAAAACTGTTGTTTCATATATTTTGTCCTATTTTCCAGTATTTACAGCATGAGGGTACATCCTGGTAACCATATCAGAAGTGAAAATCTATTTTAGTTTACATGGTTTGAAATTATATCAAATGTATTTTAGGGAAAAAAAAGAAGATAAAGATATTATAAAAGTTATTTAGTGATTTGCAAGATAATAGAAAAATATAGTTTGATCTCTGCCCTCAGCTCTTGGTAGAGAATTCTTAAAGCCCTTGTAATCAGCTATGGGATAAGAGTAGTAGGAGCATCTTTTGTCCTAATATTTGCTCTTTGACATGGAGTTCCTAAATCCCTCAAAATTTCCTGAGTGATAGCAGTGTTATTGTTCTAATGATGTGACTCTTGGTGGGCTCCTGAACGGAGGCTGATCACCAGAAAGACCGAGCCATGATTAGAGCCCTGGAACTGTCCTCCCTCCCGCCCACCCTTCTCCAGAGCTGGAAATGGAGTTATCAATTTATCAAGCCTATTTGATGAAGCTTTCACACAAATTTCAATAGTATAGGATTTGGAGAGCATAACAAGTTGGTGTACACATACATGTACACCATGTGTACAAGTGGATGCACCAACTGCACTGGGGCAGAAGCTCCTGCACTTGGGACGCTCCCAGACCTCACCCTTTGTGTGTCTTTGTCTGGATGTTTATCTGTATTCTTGATCATATCCAATATTATATAATAAGCTGGTAGTATAAGTAAATTTTTCATAGGTTCCATGAACTGTTTAGCAAATAAATCTATATGGGAAGAGTTCCTAGAAACCTCTGATTTATAGGCCAGTTAGACAGCTGTGGGTAAGCTTGGGACCTGCTACTTGTGATTGGCTTCTTAAGTGAAGACAGTCTTGTGGGACTGAGCCTTTAACCTGTCAAACCTGACCCTAGCTCCAAGAAGATAGTGTCAGAATTGAGTTAAAGTTGAGGACATCCAGCTGATGTCACCAAGAATGGCTTAGTATCAGAAATGTTCTGAGTGTGTAGTAGTGTGAAAGTAAAGGAGGAACACAGGAGACTAAGCTTTCCCTATTCAAAATCACACTGTCCCTCTGTGTTTATAACTCATGTGGGACTAAATGTAAATTTACATTAAGGTTAAGAACTTCTCAGATGAAGAAACAACCTTCAGCTTTGACCAAGCAAATGGGAGGATTCCTGAGTTGACAATTATAATTTAAAATGTTGGGTAGCATCTGAAATAGGCATAGAAGACCACTTGCATAAGACATATCAAGGATGAATTAAAAAATTAGACAAAAATATAAAATGGGAAATATCTTCAGCCATTTAAAGCAGGTCAAAGAAGTTGATTGAACTGCAAGAGAATAGTGTTAAGCTAATAAATTCAATTATAATAATACTACTAATAAGAAATTGATACAGAATTCTTTCCCCACTGAGCCATTGGGGAAGCTCACATTAATAAATAAATTGATATATACTTGTGTACTGTTTGTAGATTATAAAAAAAGTTTTAAATTCATAGCCTTATTTTATTCAAATAATCTATGAGGGAGGTAAGACAAAATTATCTTCAATTTCAGGATAAAATTTGTGATAGTTAATGGTAGACTTAGGCATACAGGAGAAAAAACATATACTTTGCTTTAAACAAAACTGTATTCATATTTATGCTATGGCAGTTTCTGTATAAACTTCAATTTCGCTATCTGAAAAAATGAAATTAAAACAGCTATAAAGCAAGACGTTTTGATCCAACTGTTTTAACTTGACATTTTGACTGAGTCCAAGATAAAATTTATTATGGATAAAAAGCTAAATGAAGAAATACATCTTGCTGGCATAACAGAAACTTGAAGGCATTTATTTGGGTAAAATTAGATATCATAAAACAAATAAGCCCAGAACAACATGGGAGCTTAAAATACAGGCTGTAATGGAAGCATATTGAAAAATTCAATTGTCTTTTAAAAAATTTAGATTAGCAAAAATTTACAAGAGAAAAAGTACACTTGAGAGAAATAGTAGCCAGAATAATTTAAAATAGGAGTTATGGTAGGTAAGATTAGTATGAACCAAAATTTATTTACAATCATAGGCATTATTGTGATATTCCTTATTAGAATAGCAAAAATAGACAATAAATTGTGATTTATGTTTGCTGACTGAATATAGTACATTAACTAATTTAGCATATCACTGTTTGCTCTGGACAATTGTTTCTAAATAAAAGGTCATCAGTATTATAATTGTCACTATATTTTATCTATTCATAAGTATAAAGTTAAAAAAAATTAAAAATCAGCTTCACCACAGTAGATCAAAGTTTTATACCCTAAAACCTTCTATATGGAAGTATTATGAATAAATAAGTATAATATCTGTAAAGCATATTATGTATACTTTAGTGCTTGGGAAAAGAGGCAAAAAATAAATGTGATTTTTAGATTAGAATATCTAGTGTATGTCTGACTTAACCGTGTCTATTCTGCTTGTGAACAAATTGATTAACATGTTCAAGTGTTCCCCACAATAAAATGGGAATAATTTTAATAGTGGTTTTGTAAGAAGGAGTGCAGTAGATAGTGCATATATACATATTTTTAACTGAAGTACAGTTGAATTACAACGTTGTGTTATTTCTAGTGTACATCAAAGTGATTCAGTTATATATCTATTGTTTTCCATTATGATTTATTACACAACATTGAATATATTTACAGTGCTATACAGTGGCACCTTATTGTTTATCCAGTTAGTGGTTTCTATCTGGTAATCCTCAAGCTCCAAATTTATCCTTCCTTCCTTCTTTTCCCCTTTGGGAGCCATAAATTTGTTTTCTATATGAGTCTGTTTCTGTTTTGTAAGTAAGTTCATTTGTATCATATTTTAGATTCCACATATGTAGTATCATACAGTATCTGTCTGGTTTTTAATTTCTTTACTTACTATGACAATCTCTAGGTCAATAGAGTTCAGTTCAGTTGCTCTTTGTGGCCCTGTGGACTATAGCATGTGAGGCTTCCCTGTCCATTACCAACTCCTGGAGTTTACTCAAATTCATGTCCATCAAATTGGTGAAGCCATCCAACCATCTCATCCTCTTGCCTGGAAAATCACATGGACTGGGGAGCCTGGCAGGCTACAGTCCATGTGGTCACAGAAAGTTGGACACGGCTGAGTGACTAACAATAAATGAAATAGTAGTTGTCAATAAATCAAACAGGTAGTAAGAAGGTAGTAAGTTACCTTGAAAAATTATAATTTTTCAAATTTACATGACATGAATAACTTTAGAAAAACATAATATTAAAAATATGTGCAAGAAAGAACTAGTAAAATCAAATAGTCCACAGTCTATAAAAGAAATTAAACTTACAATTTCAAACTTTCCTACAAAGAAAACTCTGTGCCCCCATGGCCTTATTGGCAAATTCTACAAAGAAATAGAGAAATAATGTCAATATTACACAAAATTTCAGTATATTAGAAAATGATAATACATTTTCAATCTCATTGTTGTGGCTAATTTAACCTTGATTCCAAACTTAACAAGCATACTACAAGAAAGAAATGTATAACCTAAACTCATTAATGACAGTAGATGTAAAAATTCTAAACAAAATTTTAAGAATCAAAATCTACAGTAAACTAAATACTCTAAACAAAGAAGAGTTTATTCAATACACTATTAGGTTAACATCAAATATAAATTATTCCAGTTAGTTTGCCACTTAATAGGAGAAGACAAAGCATATGTTCAATATTATAATGAGAAATAGTATTTGATGCTAGCAATATAGGAAAGACAGAAATTTCCTCAATAAGATGAAGGCTACAGCTATAGCTCTAAAATCGAATGTAATTATTTCTCATTATAATATTGACCATATGCTTTGTCTCCTTCTACCAAGTGGCAAACTAACTAGGTAAAACACTGAAAATCCTAGATTTTTTTGTCTAGGTTATAGTTTATTTATGCCTTCAGCCACCCTCCAATCCTTTTAAAAATCATTCTGTCAGATTTTTAGTATTTATTTTTAGCCTTCTCAAAGTATTAACCATTTAATGTATTATCTCAATTATATCTTTTCAATTTATTATTTCAGATTTTTCTGTATTATCTCTTCTTTTGCCTTTTAGAGTTCCAACTTCTTTTGCTGTTCCAACTTCTTGAGACAAATGCTTCCCTCTTGATAATAAATAACCTTCCTTATTTCCTATTACCTTTAAATCTATAAATTTTCCTCTATTACTATTTTGATTATATTCTCAGATTTTCACATGTATATTCTTGTTTTCAATAAGTTCAAAACATTTTTAATCTCTATTATTTGTTCATTTAGTCAGGTTTAAATAGGACTTAGAAACTATCAGAGCTTTTCAAGTTGTCATTTGTTATAGCTGTCCAGTTAATTACTAGGTAGTAAATTACTCTGTTGTCAGAGAACATATTCTGCATTTTATCAATTCTTTAAAAATTGTAGAGTTTTTTTTTTTAATGAATGAAAACATTGTAAATTTTGTAAACCTTACTTACTTCCTTGACAGTAGAGCATGTCCTTAACTTGTGGTATGTCATGTTCCTACATAAACTTATTAGTTCAATGTTGTCAATTGTATATTTTAGCATGAAAGCATATTTTTATGATATTTTCAAAAACAAAAGAAGAGAAAAAAGTAGCATCATTTTACATTTTTTTAAAACTCTTTCATGTCTCTTTGAATTTAAAGTCTCATGTCTGTTTCTATATTCAGTCTGTTGCAATGTGTTGTTTTCGTTAAAGTGTATGAAGAAAATCTGGCCTCATACAGATATGCATTTGGAAAACAGAGGAAGTTGTGGCTACACTGAAAAGTCTTAGAACTACCAGGGATTGTCATACCACATTTTGATAAACCTTGACCTAGTTCAGTTATCTTGGTGGATATTGTAAAACAGGGATTTTCTAATTTTTTTTTCAGTGTTGAAGAGTACTTTGTATTTTCTTTTAATGTCTGATTTCTTTCATTTTGGATTGTCCATATCTGTTTCAACACTAGAATCTACTATCATGTCTAGTGCCTCTTGTTAACCTAATCTATCCTTTTTAGGTTATTATCTTTTTTCAAATTATTTCTTGAGCTCATTTAGCTCTCTTTCATGTTCTTCTCATTTCTAACTTTATCCCAATCTTGATTGATTTTTATTCCACCATTGATTCTATTTTTCCCCATAATCTCAGTTTACTTTGGCTTCTCTTATGGCTAAGGATCCATCTGCCAGTCCAGGAAACATGGGGAAGGAATAGTTACCCACTTCAGTATTCTTGCCTGAAGAATTCCGTGGACGAGGAACCTGGTGGGCTATAGTACATGAGGTCCCCCAAAGAGTTGGACATGACTGATTGACTAGTACTTTCACTTTTACATGCTAAACTCTATCTTATGAATGTCCATTGTGTTACAACTTAACACTGAAAAATTGGTCGTTTATTTTTAACTCCAGAATTTCTGACACCTGTTTTCTCTTGTTCTCTCCTCAGGCAGCATTAGAATTTTTCTTTCTTATACCCCCAGTTTGTTATATTTTATTTGTGTCTTACTTCCAGTTGATTCATCCTAGTGTGGTTTATTCTTTTCATTGAATATTTCAGTAGCTATCCTGTCCAAGATCAAAGTCATGCTCAGTCCTTCCCAAAGACCCAGTGAATTCACTTGTTAATTTTAATTGTTGCTCTGAGATCCGCCTGTCAAGTTCTTTACTCCAAGTGGGGTGATCCTGTTTGCAGTGGGAAGTACTTCTTGGCTGGGTTTCCCAGCCCTTAGGTTACTGGCTCTTGTCTCCATTTGGTCACATGTGGCTGCTGTGCTGCTGGTTTGACCCAGTATTATTACATATTCAGGATAGAGCTGCAGATTCACCTGGTCTTACTTGGACATATTATTTTCAGCTTTTTTTCTGCTATCTTAGTTTCTATATCTTTTTTTAAGAAGGTTTGAAGAGATCTTTTAAACTATGCTGTTGTTAACATCTTTAAATTTATCAGAAGGTGATGGTTTTGGTAATTTTCAAATATGAGCATGCCTTAGGAAGTTTCCTTTACTTCCTTTTCTTTATCTTTTCACTGATCTCTCCACTTCAGACCTCCTCTTTAAAAAAGAACAAAAACAACTTTTATTATAGTATAGTTGTTTTACAATATTTGTGTTAGTTTCTGCTGTACAGCAATATGAATCATCTATGCATATACATGTATCTCCTCTTTTTTGGATTTCCTTTCCACCTAGGTCACCACAGAGCACTGAGTAGAGTTCCCTCTACTATACCGTCCATTCCCATTAGTTATAGTATCAATAGGGTATATATGTTAACCCCAATCTGCCAATTCATCCCACCTCAACTTCCCCACTTTGGCATCCACACATTTGTTCTCAATAGCTGTGTCTCTGTTTCTGCTTTGCAAATAGGTTCATCTATACCACTTTTTCTAGATTCCACATACACCCATTAATATATGTTATTTGTTTTTCTCTTTCTGGCTTACTTAAGTCTGTGTGAGTGTCTAGGTCCATCTACATGTCTGCAAATCCTTTTTATGGATGAGTAATATTCTATTGTATATATTTGTCATATTTTCTTCATCCATTCCTCTGTTGATAGACATTTGGGTTAATTCCATGTCCTCACTATTGTAAATAGGGCTGCAGTAAACACTGCGGTGCATGCATCTTTGGGAATTTTGGTTTTTCTCTGGATATATGCCCAGTAATGGGACTGCTGGATCATATCGTTTTCCATAAAGGCTGTGTCAATTTATATTAACAATGTAGGAGGGTTCCCTTTTCTCCACAACCGCTCCAGCATTTATTGTTTGTAAAATAAGGCTTACTCTTACTCATAGCTTTGTTTTCATTTAGATAAGACCCCCTCGTCCGTCACAGCTGTTCTAACACTTATCTCCTCATTCTTTCCAGCTGGTCTCCATGGTACTTATTTATTTGCTTAGCTAATCCATACATTTAATTTGGATGAAATTTTTTCCCCATTCACTTCATGTCTTGTTTAATTTCCTGGAAGAAATGTATATAGTCATACTTCTGATCACTCAGGCTTCTAAAATTTAGAGGCAGAATCCAATACTTATTTGGCATCATTCTTTCACCTCTTTCTTTCACTGTGGGTGACTGGAAATTGTCTGGTATTTCATTCTGCCATTCAGCATTTAAACTTCTTCTCTTACAGCATTTACAAAACAATTTGAAATTCTAAGTTGGTAAGTAACTAATATGAATTGTCCTTACTCACACAAAGCATTGGAAGCTGGAGGTCCTAGAGAGAAGGACAGGAGTGGATTTCATTAGTGTAACCTGATCACCTCCTTTCCCAGTTTAAGTCTGACTGCCAAAAACCAGGACAGAGCTCCAATTTAATCTCCCAAGGGAAACAAACGTTTCATCATATGATTTATATCAAGGTTCAGAAGCACTTACCTGATCAAGTGCTACATGTAAGTCTTATTTATGATTTTCTAAAAGAGGATACCTCTGTGAAATGAGCACTGTCTGTAAAATGTACAAACATCATCCCATTTTTAGACATTTGAAATGTATTAAATATACTTTGTGTATGTAACACAAATATATGTGTAATATGTGATTTTCTAAAATAAAATTAAAGTCTCTTTTGTATTCACAATGCTACTCAAAAAAAAAAAATTGCTGAGAGCCTTGAGATCCAATATTACCCTACAGAACCATGTTCTCCAGTCTCCCTTTAGAGATGGTCACATACTCTAAAATTCAGCAATTACAAACCTAGCTATGTTCCCTACAGAAAATTTTATATGTGTAAAAGGAGAATGGAAGATATACATTTTATATTTAATAGATAATTCAAGATGCTTTTCCAAAGTGCTTTAAAAAATCTGTGCTGTTGCCAGCAATGTATATCTTTGCTTGTACTTGGTATTTTTTTTATATTTTTTTTCTTCATTGTTAAATTAGCATTTTACTAAGTATTAATGACTATGTACTTTTTACTGTGATGGCTGGCCATTTGTTTTAGTGAGCCAGCTAGAAGTAAATCATCAGGTTTAAGGCACACAGTGGTGGAGATGGGTAACACTGGGGGCTCCATGGTGGGCCTTACAAGGAGCAAAGCAGTCCACTCACATATGAACTATATTCTCTTGGAGTCCTTCTCCCACCCCATAGTATAATTTTGAATTCACTACAGCTTTCACTTCATGTGTAAACTTTCTTGGGTTTTCCTCAATTTGTTCTATTCTGACATCTTACTAGAGTGATTGATATTTCCAACCTAAGGGTCCTCTGATATCCTTTATCCTTTTTTGATTTGGACAGTTTCAGTCACTACCCCATAACAAGCTAGAAGTTTTATTTTAAATGCACTTTAATGAATAGATATATCAGGCACATTTCCAGACCAAAACCTAAGGAGTTTCTTCTGAGTACCATTCTTAGTTTCTGCCAAAAGTTCCAGTCTGTGTATATTTATTTTCCAATACTGGTCAGATTATCTGAGCCATCAGATACCAAAAGCTTAGCAGGATTGCCTGTGCTCTGGAACTCTGGAAAATTTGAAGCATGCTACTGAACAGGCATCCTCCCATTCAAATTCAGATTCTTTTTGGTGACTTTGTTATTTGGGCCAAAAGATCCCTAGATAAGGGATATGCTTTCACCAAAACCCTCCAAACCTATCTGTCTCTCAGTTTCTTGATTCCCACCTTGGTCTCTGAGAAACAGTAGCTTATTTCTCACAACTTAGTAAATGGTTTTTAATACTCGAGCTCATGCAGTCCTCTGGGTTGTCAAATACAGTTGCATCCTGAATTTTAACTGGAGTATTAGCCACATAAAGATGTCTAGTCATAAGTCCTTTTGTACGTCTTTTCCCAAGTCAGCTATCACGACATCAATGATGTAGAGCCCTCACTTGCTTTTAATTTTTATCAATCCAATTTTGCCTTGCTAAGTAGTGGCAAAATAAGTTGATGGCATCAAATATCAGAAGAAATAAATTAACACTAAAGATGGTCACCTTATTTGAACACCACTACACCAAATAAGGCATACTATTGCAAATAAGTACATAGAAAGATGCTCAACATCATTAGTTTTTACAAGAGTTCAGATTAAAATCACTATAAAATATTATCATGTTCCTATTTAACTGGTTAAAAAATAAAATTGTGATCATTTCTATTCTGATAAGAAAATGAATTAAGTATAACTTTCATACACTATGAGTTGGAATGAAAAATAATGCAACCACTTTGTTAGTGAGTTTAGCATTTTCTTTAAAAATACATATTCTACTACTGTTGTGGTTCAGTCAGTCACTATGTCGTGTCTGACTCTTTGTGACCCCAGGGACTGCAGCCTGCCAGTCTCCCCTGTCCTTCACTATCTCAGGGAGTTTGTTCAGATTCATGTGCACTGAGGCAGTGATACTATGTAACCAACGCATTCTCTGCTGCCTCCTTCTCCTTTTGCCTTTACTCTTTCCCTGAATCAGGGGCTTTTCCAATGAGTCAGCCCTTCACATCAGATAGCCAAAGTATTGGTGCTTCAGTTTCAGTATCAGTCCTCCCAATGAATATTCAGGGTTGATTTCCTTTAGGATTGACTGGTTTGATCTCCCTACAGTCCACGCAACTCTCAGGAGTCTTCTCCAATGCCACAATTCAAAAGCATCGATTCTTCAGCACTCAGCCTTCTTTATGCTCCAACTCTCACAGGCATACACAACTACTAGGAAAACCATAGCTTTGACTATATGGACCTTTGCCAGCAAAGTGATATCTCTGCTTTTTAATATGCGTCTATGTTGGTCATAGCTTTCTTTCCAAGGAGAAAGCATCTCTTAATTTCACGGCTGCATTCACTGTCCACAGTGATTTTGGAGCCAAAGAAAATAAAATCTGTTACTGTAACTGCATAATGAAATATCACAAAAAATATTTTAATGAAATTTTGATAGATGCTGTAATATGAATTTAAAATAATTATGTTGAGTGAATGTAGCCAACCATACAAAAAGTCTTTTGTAGGATTTCATTCACATAAAATTCTAGAAAATGCAAACTAATCTATAATGGATGGAAGGTCATTGGTTGCTACTTTTGTGGGTTCAGGGAGAAATGAAAGAGAGGGATTCCCAATGAGGAAACTTTGCAAAGTGATGATTATTTTCACCCCTTGATTATAGCAACTATTTTTCATTTGTATACATATGTGGTATTTATAAAATCGTACACTGTAAATAAGCACAGTTTATTGTATTTCAATTATACTCAACAAACTTCTTTTTAAAACATTCCACAGCAACCATTCTTTAGTCAGAACATCGATGTCTAATTTCTCTGCTGTAATTGTAATTTCTCTCCTGTATAACTCAATCTGTGGTATCAAAGAAGGCTTGAGCATTTAGCATGGCTGATTAAAACTGAGTGAATGGTGAATTTAGATAATATACCCTTTGAAATGGTAAGGGCAGAGTGCTTCATTCACATATTCATCCTTATGTGTATTCAGGTGATAATAGATAAGTTATTCCTCTGTTAATTCACACCTCCTGCATCCTTTTATCACACAGTCTTACTTTCAGGACCTTCAGATAAGCATCATCAATTCCTATGGTGCACACACTAAGAGGTAGACCATAAGCACTCTATGAAGCAACTTTGAAAATATATTGCAACCACCCCTAAAACTAGAAGTTTTGAAGTCAATTTTGAAATCAACAATAATATATTCATCTTATGTTGATGGATAATTTTAGAATTAACAATATGCTTTTACATATATGTTTTAAAAACCCAAGACTGGAGTATGATATTTTAGTATTTTGGCTATTTTTGAATGCAGAGATTCTTTCTTCTATGTTGATAGCTATGGAGATTGATATATCTGAATCAAGGTAGGAAAACTTTTCTGTTTGCTAAACACTAAACCAATTGTAGGTGGCACTAGAGGTAAGGAAACCACCTGCCAATGAGGAGGCACAAGAAATGTGGGTTCAATACTTGGGTCAGGAAGATCCCCTGAAGGAGGGCATGGCAACTCACTCTAGTTTTCTTGTCTGGAGAATTCCGTGGATAGAGGAACCTGGCCTGCTACAGTTCATGCAATCACAGTCAGATATGACAAGCAAAGCAAGCAAAAAGTGACAAACACTAAACCAACTGTAGTAAAATTGTTTTTATTTTTAAAAATAAATGGTAAAATTCACATAACATAATGACCATATAGACTATTTTAATGTATAGTTTAGTAGTATAAAGTATATTCACATTATTGTGCAACCAATCTCTGGAACTCTTCATCTTGTAAAAGTTAAACACTGTACCCATTAAAGAACTCTCTATTCCTCCTTCCACTCAGCCTCTGGCAACCACCATTCTAATCTATCTCTATGAAATCGAGTACTCTAGATATCATATATAAATAGAATCATATCGTATTTGTTGGTTTACTACTAGTTTATTTCACTTAACCTAATGTCCTCAAGTTTCATTCATGTTAAAGCATGTAGTAATTCTGGAAACGGATGAGATAAAGCATTTTTCACACATTGTACTGTTTCAGTTAACAATTTTTCGGCTGATAGCTTCTCAAAAGAAGAGTATATTTTTTTTCATAAAGAGAATATGTTCTAAGTGACTTAATAGTACAATGTGTGTGAAAATAGGTTGATTTTTTTTCATGATGTTTTGTTTATATTGTCCTATGATAGGAGAAAATAGGAAATAGGAATAGCTGCTTGTGGTCATTTTAAAGATGAATTTATACTTAGTACTTGAGAACAATCTAAGGTCTTGGAGATGGTTATACATTGTTATGAGTTTTGTCACAGCAAAGCTAATGTTTCAAATTGAGTATATTTTAAACCTCGACAATTCCTATTCTGAATTATAGCACAGACTGAACCACTTTGTAATCCACACATTTGATATTCTTGGAATCACCAGCTGAAGGCTTAATAGCATACGTACTCACTCTCACATGACTTGAAATCTTTAAGTTGGGGTCCTGACTATAAAGCACAGCATCCTTCTGATATTTCATATTCCGTCAGTTGACTGAAAGACTGGTTTAAGGCAGAGATTATTTTGTTTTTAATGAAACTGTACTACCCAAACCTAAGTCTGAAGTATGCAAATAAAGCATGATATATTCCCCATAAAAGATCAATTTTCTTATGTCACAATGCCACTGATAAATGTTTAGGTTTATTTTCTTTAAGTAAATTATTCATTATAAAAAGATGTTTAAAGCTCAAGATTTTCACCTAGCAATTTTCAAAGTGAGTTCTCTGAAGGATTTATTATTTTATTTTACATGTATGTGCACACCATCATATTTAATATCTATGTCTCCATTAATTTTTGTGATATAATTTCATATCTTATAAATACAACACTATCTCCTAATAAAAATATTAAAATTCACAGCCTGCAGAAAATAAAAATACAGTGTTAAAAATCATAAGCAAGATATTATGCCTTGAACAAACCATCCAGATAAAACCTAGGCTATTTTATTCAAGATAATAAATAACCTAATGCCTTCATTAACCTTTATTCTTTTTTATTAGCAGTCTTGGAACCTTGGCTCTGAGCTGAGCCCAGCAGGCTCCCCATGAGGTGACATTTTAGAGATTGGCAAACAGGGCCCTCAATGTCAGGGTACACTATCTTGAGGTTTTGTCTTTCACAGCAGGAGAAAGCCTCTCTCTGGATCCCTTTGTCCTTTCGACAATAAGCTTGAATGTGTGTACATGTAAATGCACGAATGTAAGAAATTTTTACCAATGTGAAAAACACTTACCCACTTGTTAGTTTAAGATACAAGACTGAGTATGTCAGGTGGTTGAAAAAATATCTTAAACCAAATTCAACCAAAGAAAGAACTTAAAATACAAATCTTTGAGACTTCCTTAGAGTGCATTTCATTCCATAAAAATGGAAAAGGTATGTAAGTAAAACTTTTCCTGGTTTGTCATTTGTTCTAATAATGTAAAGGGTTGTTTATAGAAAATAGATAAGCTAGATGTGGTAGTTACTAAAGCAAAAGTATTAAGTGGTACTTGGAAGTGATAAAGATGTACACATAACAACAAGTTCATATCTTAATAACATACAAATGAATTAAAGAAAGGAAGAGAGATTTACATGCATAACAAAATAACACACATGTTAATTAACAAACATCCATTCAAAATAACAATACACATGTTTAGAAAGGCATAGAATAAAACAACATATAATAAACAGTTTAGAATTGTTACCTAAGTTGAAAGGCAGATAAAAGCAGATGGCTGGCTGGCTGGCTGGATAGATAGGTAGGCAGATAAACAAAACAAGAGAAGAATCTTTATGGCATTATGTGCCATAATGCAAAAATTTTAATTAATTCATATGTCTTCCTATGAAATCCAAAGAAAAAATTCCAGTGTAAATTGAGTTTCAAAAGTATTTGAAGCCGTCTTCCTTTCTTTCCTTCTCTAAAACTACTGATGTATTAATAAATAAATAAACCACTTCTTATAGGTAAAATTATAAAATAAAAAACTATTATTTCTGAAGTCATCTCTTTGAACATTTTCTTCACTTCTATGAATTTAGGGTTAAGAGCATGTGTCTGGTTCTCTTCCCAGATGCCATAATTCAGTAAACTCTTTAGGATTTTTTACCCTCCGAACCACCAGGGAAACCATCTTTTTTCCATAGATGTCATTACGTAATATTGAATGGAGTCTCCTGTGCCATACAGAAGGTCCTAGTTAGTTATCTATTTTGTATGTAGTAGTAGGTATATGTCAATCCCAAATATTCCAATTTATCCCTCTTCTCCTTTCCCACTGGTAAGTTTGGTTTGCACATCTGTGACTCTGTTTCTGTAAACAAGTTGATTTTACATTTTTTTGGGGGGGGATTTCACATGCAAATGATATCATATATTTATCTTTATCTGTCTGACTTACTTCACTCTTCTAAGTTCCTTTACTGTGAGGGAAAGGGGAGTCCTTTAAGCTTTCTCCTTCTCAGTATTTCTGGTTGGAAAGGGGCAGTATCACCTCTAATCTTGTATATGAACATTTTCAGGAGGTTCTAGCATCATTCCCTTTCCCTTAAAGTTAATAAGGAAGGCAGGATATGTGACTTATCCTGTTTCTAACCACTGTTAACAATTTTTCTTCCACTTTGTTTCCTTCTGCCACTTGGAAAATCTTCAGTCAGAAGGGCATTGGAAGAACCACTTCAGTAAATAATCCTTCTGTCTTGTTTTATTATCAGCTTTAACTTGAGAGCTGAGCAATTATGTATTAATTCTTTGGTGGTAATGCTCTCTGGAGGACAGAGCCCCTCAGGGCTGAGCAAAAGGACTTGAGAAAAAAGTGAAGCTTGAAAAGTGGATAAGTGAATATTTCACAGAGTTTTCAAGGTGCAAATTTTAAAGAGCCTCAAACCCTCAGGTCATGAAATGTACAAACTTCCATAGAAAATATATAAAATATTATCCAGTGAAGATCTGTTTCTACAAATAGACATTTCTGTGAAGCCAGGAAGAAAGCAAGACAAAATCTAAGGCTGTGAGTGCTGCAGGAGAATGCAAGTAGCAAAGAGCAGGGAATGGTTGGCCAAGTCTTAGGTCTATTCAGGAGGAGAGTCAGCTTAGCAAACCCTCCACCTAAAGCTGGGCCTGGGAAAAGGGTGAGTTGGCACAAACCCCACTATGCTTGCAATAAGGTAATACCATTTTTCCAAGTCCTTGTTCATTTGGGGATTAAAATACAATAAAGGTATTTAGGTGTCTTTGGGTCTGAGTTATGCTACATGCATTGTCTGAATATTTGTACCCACATACCTATAAAAGTAATTGCATTGGTAACACCATTCTGTCTCTGATTAGAGCAAATGGAAACCTGATAAAGCATCCTCAAGCCCCAAAGGAAAGTATACAATGAGTAAATAAAATGAATAGGAAAAAAAAAGTATATATGGGTAAATTTGATAAAACTTACTATCTAGAAAAAGTTGACTATCTAGAAAAAGCAATAATAACATATAAATTGTAGAGATTTTTAAAAGGTCACAATTAAATGGCAAGACAATAATAGCATGTAAGCTCGAAGAGGTTAAAGAGTTTAGGATCCTTAAGTTGTTTAGAAAGCAGATAAAGAAACTGTTCATATTTAATCTTTTAAGTTAGGCTTGCCTGTTAAAATTTCAAGGCTAATGATACACACACATGCACATGCATAAACAGAACTATTTTTCTAATTATTTAAAAAGTTGTTTGAGAGAGAGGATAAAAGTAGAAGTAGAGATAAAACAGTTTTGTACTAACACAAAATAAAATATGAGTTACAAGGAAAAAGAAATGAGGAAATCAATAAATAGACAGCAAGAGTACTGTAAAAATAAATCTAAATATATCTATACATATATAAATAAATATATTTAGACATTGAGTTTTTAAACCTTCAATTACTTTTTAGTAGAATACTCCTGAAATACAAAGACTGATAAAAGTACAAAGTGAATATTTGGGAAAAGAAATTATTACCAGATAAGAAGGGGATAATAGAACTTAAAGCTGGTATGAATTAGTGATACCATTTACATAATGCAGAAATCAAAGAAAAAAATGAACACACATTTGTATTTTTACTGAAAGAATATAATTGCGTATTTTGTGATTTAAGACTACTGATATCACCTTTGGACACAAATCAAAGCCACTAGATATGTCTTCCCTCAACTAAAATTGTTTACTTTAATAAAAGCTAATTGTATTCCAGGTCCATGTTTATTATCATTGATAGGCAGTGCTACATGTCCACTTCACCTCTTGCTCATAATATGATTTTTAAACAGGCATAAATAATGTTCAGTTCCTCAGATCATCCAGAGCAGTAATCTTGCCTCTAATATTAATTAATTGGTGGCTTGTAAAGTTAAGAGGCACACTCGTTTATGTAAATATTCTGTTTCAATTACTCTGTTATAGTTGAACTGTGAATAGCTGAGTTATAAAAAGAAAACAAGATACACTTTAATTAGTACATTCAGGTCTAACTATGTCCAGCTTCCCTGATGGCTCAGTGGTAAAGAATCAGCCTGCCAATGCAGGAGATATGGATTGAATCCCTGGGTTGGGAAGATCACCAGAGGAGGAAATGGCAAACCACTCCAGTATTCTTGCCTGGGAAAGCCCATGGATGGAGGAGCCTAGTGGGCTACAGTCCATGTAGTCACAAGAGTTGGATACAACTTAGTGACCAACAACAACAAAAGGCAAATATATTTGAGCCATAGATGTTGATCTCTCCAAGGTTTAAGAAGCTCTTCATTTGATTAAAAGAAGTTAATGGCATAATCAATATACTGGTTGGATATCTGGGCCAACCCTAATTCAAGGGTTGTAAATCATTTAACTTATATGCAGAGTACATCATGAGAAATGCTGGTCTGGAAGAAGCACAAGCTGGAGTCAAGATTGCTGGGAGAAATGTCAATAACCTCAGATATGCAGATGACACCACCCTTATGGCAGAAAGTGAAGAGGAACTAAAGAGCCTCTTGTGAAAGTGAAAGAGGAGAGTGAAAAAATTGGCTTAAAGCTCAACATTCAGACAACTAAGATCATGGCATCTGGTCCCATCACTTCATGGCAAATAGATGGGGAAACAGTGTCAGACTTTATTTTGGGGGGCTCCAAATCACTGCAGATGGTGACCACAGCCATGAAATTAAAAGATGCTTACTCCTTGGAAGGAAAGTTATGACCAACCTAGACAGCATATTAAAAAAAAAAAAAGAAAGAAAAGCAGAGACATCACTTTGCCAACAAAGGTCTATCTAGTCAAGGCTATGGTTTTTCCAGTGGTCATGTATGGATGTGAGAGTTGGATGGTGAAGAAAGCTGAGTACTGAAGAATTTATGCTTTTGAACTGTGCTGTTGAAGAAAACTCTTGAGAGTCCCTTGGACTGCAAGGAGAGCCAACCAGTGTATCCTAAAAGAGATCAGTCCTGGGTGTTCATTGGAAGGACTGATGTTGAAGCTGAAACTCTAATACTTTGGCCACCTCATGCAAAGAGCTGACTCATTGGAAAAGACGTTGATGCCAGGAAGGATTGGGGGCAGGAGGAGAAAGGGATGGCAGAGGATGAGATGGCTGGATGGCCATGGACATGGGTTTTGGTAGACTCTGGGCGTTGGTGATAGACAGGGAGGCCTGGCATGCAGTGATTCATGGGGTTGCAAAGAGTCGGACACAACTGAGTGATTGAACTGAACTGAAATGAACTGAACTGAAATCATTTATAGAAAATGAGGTAAGGTATGGCTAGAACTTCCCAGAATCGGATGGGAATGGGATATTTCTTCATTTGATTACCTGTTTGATTTCATTCATCAGATATTGGTGGGTTTTGTCAAATAGCTCTTTTGCATATTTTGGTAGTTTATTAGGTTACTATATTAGATTATACATAAGTATTCCATTTTGATGAGTCCTGATATAAATGGTATTATTTTAATTTTCAAACTCCATTTGTCCATTGTCGGTATAATGATTCTGTTCTGCTGCTCAGTTGCTTTAGTCATAGCTGACTCTGTGACCCTATGGATTCTAGCCCAGCAGGCTTCTCTGCCTGCTGCAAGTAGGCAAGAATACTGGAGTGGGTTGCCATGCCCTTCTCCAGGGGATCTTCCTGACCCAGGGATCGAGTCAGGGTCTCTTACATCGCCTGCATTTCAGGAAAGAGATTGATTTTTGTATATTAACCTTTTTTCCAGAACCTTGCTATAATCGCTTGTTAGTTGCAGTAGGTTTTTTTTTTTTTTTGTCAGTTCTTATGGATTTTCTACATAGATGAACATATCATCTGTGAACATAGACAATTTTATTTCCTTCTTATCAATCTATATCCCTTCCTTCCCTCCCTTTAACTCCCCACTCCCTTCTTCCCTACCTTTCTCCCCCTTCCCTCCTCTCTTCTCTCTTCTTCCCTTTCCTTTCTTTAGTGTATTAGCTAGTACTTCTAATGCTAAGTTGGAAAAAGTCCTAAGAGGGGACATTCTTACCTTGTTTCTTATCTTAGTGGAAAAACGTCATGTTCCTCACAATTAGGAATTTTACTTGTAGGTATTTTGTAAACAGTCTCTATTAAGTTAAGTTTTCCTCTATTGTTGATTTACTCAGAATTTTTACCAAGAATGAATGCTCTCTTTGTCAAATGCTTTTTTTTTCATTTATTGCTATGATTATGTAATTTTTTCTTTTTTAGTCTGTTGATGGGATGGATTACTTTAATTGACTTTTGAATATTAAAATGGCCTTGAATTCTTGCGATAAATCCCACTGGGTTTTGATGTATAATTTTTTATACTTTTTGGATTTAATTTGTTTATATTTTGTTGAGAATTTTTATGTTTATTTTCATGAGAGATATCGGTTTTCAGTTTTTATTTATTTATTTATTTATTTTACTTGTTTTTGCCATACAATGTCATGATATCACCATGGGTTTACATATGCTTCCCCTCCGGAACCCCCCCTCCCTCCTCCCTCCCCCCCGGGAAATCTCGCTGCACCAGTCCCGAGCATCAATCCTGGGCTGGCGATTGATTAGACACATGACAATTAACATGCTTCAATGCCCTTCTCCCATAACATCCCACCCTTACCCTCATCCACAAAGTCCACGAGTCTATTCTATACATCTGCGTTCCTTTTGCTGTTTTTTTTTTTTTCCTTTCAATTGTTTCAAATGAAGCGGATAGTTCTTTCTAGATCTTGTCTGGAAATAGAATAACAAGAATTATTTTCTCTTATGAAAGTCAGAGGAAAACAATGATTTGGAGAGAGGAAGACATGTTTGTTCATGAGTAATCTTTGCTAGGTTTAACTGAATGCAATAAAACTTTGGTCAGATATTAACATTGATGTATATCAATAAAAATTGATGCAAGCAATTTTTTTTAATTTACAATTTTAATCCAATAATTGGGTCACCTTTATGAATTTCAACATAGATCATCTTTTTGTACTTTGAATAAATGCTTTATCTTATATTGTCATCCTGGAGAAAGAAATGCAACTCACTCCAGAGTCTTGCCTGGAAAATCCCATGGTCAGTGGAGCCTAGCAGGCTATAGTCCATGGGGTTGCAAAGATGTGGACATGACAGTGACTGAGCATATACTGTCATTGCTCTTCAACCAAAGACACTGAAAATACACTTACAGTTGAGTAAATTTATTTTGTTTCTCCCGAAAAGTAGGGAGAGACACACAACGGGAAAGTGTCTCAGTGAGAGGCTGTAATTACTTTGCTAAAGACTCAAGGAAGAAAGGCTTTGTTTGAGTAATATATATCATCTTTGAAGCAGGAGAAATACATTGAGGTTAAATTTGTAATTGGTAAGAGATAGCACTCATAATTGTCAGGGTTGGGATATTTGGTCTCTTTTTGTGGCAAAGATAATGATTATTACATTATTATGATTATCAACCATGAGTTTGAAATGCTTTTGTTTTTGCCTTAATTTATCAGCATAACAGATTTTACCTTGTCTGATGTTGATGTTCTTTGAAAGTATGTATGTTCAATAGAAGAAAACCAGTGTCTAGCTGTGAGTGTCAGGCCAGTAACCAGATGTTGAAGGTTGTTTTGCTCTTTCTCATTGTCATGCTGTGAAAGGCAGCATGGTAGAGTGGCAAGATCCTGCATTGGTATCCATAGTATTAGCATTACCATCACTCTTCTTTTGTCATCATATTGTCCTTGGACATGTAAACTAAAATTTCTGTGTCTTAGTGTCTAGTTTCCCTTAGGCAAAATTTCTGGGTCTAACTCTATAATATTAGAGAGTTAGATTTAATGATTCCTAAAGCTGTTTTCATTTCTTGTATTCTATAAATGAGACTTTTTACAAAAGCTAACAGAATTCCATTGTGAAATGCTGAATAAAAGAAAACTATCAGGGAGTTTTATTTACTATTTCCTTAGATATAAGCTTTAGATAAAAGGTCTCTATGCTCTGTTTATAGCTTCCTGATCTCAGGAAATAAGTCAATGAATAAAGCTGTCCCTTATTTCACCCTTCCCTACAATGCCAATAGTTATACTTCATTTCATTCAGTGACTCTGAAAATAATAAAATTCATTTTTTCCTTTTAATGGGAAACAGTATATTACAAATAAATCTTTTCATTTCTTTTCCCTACAATCTCAAATCAATGTCTTATGCGTAAGTATAGTATGTTTTATGGCTGAGTTTATAAATAAGACAGAAAATGTTCAGAATTTTAGAATTATAGTCATCACTAGGATCTATATTTTTGCCTTTTTCTTCTGTGTGACTAGTCATTGCTGGTAGAGCCTCACATTTTAGTAATGAGTCCTTTAGAAATGCTCCACAATTAGGTAATACAAAAGGAGAGAAGGCATTTGGTTTGTTTGTTCTCACACTGGTTTTCCATGATGGTTCTGCTCTTTGTTGAAAGTCACTGGAATATCTCTTATCTGTCTCTTAACTGGTATTTTGCTATAGTGTGGTGTGAAATATTGCTAATAGACAATGTCTCTTTATGTGTGGTAGAGTCTTCTTCGTGTGATTCTCTAAATATATAACCCAAGCTGCTAAGTCAAAGTATGTTTTTTTTTTTACATGTATAAATCCTCTATAAATGGATCAGTCTGTGACTAGTGCAAGTGCTACCTGTCTGTCTGGTATGGATCTTTTGTAGATTGACACATGACCTTGCTTCATCTGTCTGCTCCTAGGAGAATTATAGGCTTGATGTACAAGGATACAATGAGAGTCTGACCTATTAAGTAACCAGTTAGAATCTGCTTAGATGTATCTTTTAACATAAATAGTAACAAAATGAGCTAAGATTTACATAGAGTTCTTTAATGAAAGAAACACATGGGCATGTGATAACTTAGCTATAAATATATTAGAGAAATAAATATAAAGTTTAGCATATGATTTATTAAGTCCAAATAAATATACATTTTTTTCAGCATTCTTGGCTTTATTGTTCTCTCTTTTTTAGAACAGATTAGCAATAAAATATGGAATGCCAGGACAAGATGTGGTGACATTTATGCTTTGAAATTTATAGTTTGTTTCATAGAAAATGGGCTTTCCTTGTGGCTCAGAGGTTAAAGCATCTGCCTGCAATGTGGGAGACCCAGGTTTGATCCCTGGGTTATGAAGATCCTCTGGAGAAGAAAATGGCAACCCACTCCAGTATTCTTGCCTGGAGAATCCCATGGTTGGAGGAGCCTGGTAGGCTACAGTCCACGGGGTTGCAAAGACTGGGACATGACTGAGTGACTTCACTTTCGCTTTTCATAGAAAAAAGATTCCGCATTGTTTTTAACCTCAAGTGTATTATTATCTCAACAGTGATCTTAGTATTCCAGGGAATCAACATATAGATGAAGGTCCCTTCAAAGAGCTAACAACATAGCTATAATGTATAAGATGTTAAATATTAAAATTATGAAAAACTAAGAATTTCTAAAAGGAAACAATCAAGCATCATCATACCATAATAAAATACGGATTTTCTGAGATACTTCTTTTCAGAATTTTATTCCTTTCTTAAATTGTTATATTATGTTTATAATTCAATATCTATGTCTTTGCAGTGCTTTTTAAAAATTTATTTTAATATTTATATAATATAAAGTATAGCTGACTAACAATGATATACAGTTATAGGTGTGCAATGTAATGATTTCATTATACCTCTACAAGTATAAATTCTTTTTTTTAATTCTTTTCCCATTTAGGTTATTATAGAATATTGAGCTGTGTTCCTGTGCTATAAGTATGTCCTTGTGGTTATCTACTTTATTTTTTTGTTGTTGTTGAGGTTATCTACTTTAAATGTAGCAGTGTATACATATGAATCTCAGACTCTTCATATATCCCCTCTCTTCTCCTCTGGTAACCAAATATTCATTCTCTACGTCTGTGAGTGCTTCTGTTTTGTAAATAAGATCATTTTTATATATATATATATATTTTTTTTTTTTTTAGATTATGCATACAAGTTATATCATGTGATATTTGTCTTTGTCTGACTTACTTCACTTAGTATGATAAGGTCCACCCATGTTGGTGCAAATGACATTATTTCATTATGTTTAATGGCTGAATAACATTCCATTGTATATATGAATCACATCGTATTGTAAAAATCTAAATATGTGACTGATTTCTCTATTTTAGACTGTGGTTACACACAAATGCAGGAAGCCATAGTCATAGGTAAACATGTCCATACATAAATGAATTCACAGAGGAGGTGAAATCTGAAGTGCATTTTAAATGATGAAGATGAAAGTAAGAAAGGGAAAACATAGAGCTTTTTGAGGGAGAAGGACTTTATAAATGAAAGCATAGAATTAGGAGATTTTGCCTTGAATATGGAGGATGGTGAAAAATGTAACCTAGAGGGAGCAAAGGTATTATATATGGGGGAGAGACAGGAAATAAAGTTGAATAGCTGAAACAATGCTAATGTTTGAAGGCTCTTCAAAGCTGAGTTTAATCTTACAGAATAAATATTACATTGTTATCTCTACTCCATGAGCAAAATACATTTACTGTGAGGAAAAATGTCTTTCCTCAACTGCCAGGGGAAATATGGGTTGTACAAATTCAGGTACACAAGGAGGAAACCAGCATGACAAAGTAGGCACAGGGCAATATTTTGAGATTTTTAGTTTAAGCTATCATGAGAAATTTACTTAAAGCACTCTCAGATTCAACTTTCTCATCTATAAAATCTAGGTTATCATAGTGATATTACTTTCTTCATGATAGAATGTTCAAATCTGAGAAGTATATGTTTAAAAATACTTTGTAAAAGAATACTTTTTATTATTCTGCTTTAGCTATTTATTTTTCAATTAAAAACACTAAAAAATCTAGATGTGGTTTGATAATGGCCTGACATGAGGTGACACACAAAAGAACTGCTTGAATCTGAAGAAATATGATTTTCCTTTGTTATGGTGGATAACTTCCAATCCCTTTCCAGTTCTTTCAGTTCTCCCAGCAGCAAAGTGCCTAGGGATATTCAGCTGTGAAAGCCCATTCGCCAAAGCTATGCCTCTCTCTTTAACTGCAGTTTAGGGAGGCCTTCAGTGTAAGTTTAGGACTTGGTAACTGAAGGGCATGAGGGAAAGAAAAGCACCAAAACTAGCTCTTTTCTTATTTTAAATTCCAGAAGAATAAGGCTGCTTTTGCAAAAAAAATAAAGAATAGAAATAAAAATGTTGTAGGACAGAGAAACAGTTTGTGCAATAAAAATGAGGGTGTTCAGTTTTAAATAAGACATGCTCCATTGTGGACATGTTGAGAGTTGCTAGTGGGCCATCTAAGTGAAGATGGTCTATAGCTCATTCTACACACAGAGTGGGCTGGCCTGCACACAGATTTTGAAGGAAGAAGAAGTAGAATAAATTAAAGATGGGAAAGGATATGGAGAATGATGAAAACAAGAACAAAACAAAAAATGCAATCTAAAAAATTTTTTTACACATGTGTATTTTACTTTTCATTGAAGTATAGTTGATTTATAATATTTCAAGTGTACAATGAAATGTTTCAGTGTTATGTGTATTCATGTATGTATTTTTTTAAAAGAGTAAGTAGTCAATGGAGTTATATAACAGAGAGTTCAAGAAAGATGAAGATATTTAGTTAGAAATAGTTTCATTTGGTTAGAAAAAATTAATCTTAAAAAAGCAATCTCACTGCAGAAGAGGATTAGGGATGGGAGATTCATAAAAATAGAACAACAAAAACAAGGAAAACAACACTAGAATGGTTCAAAAACTGGCCCAGGAATCAAGGAAAATCTGTGTTGCATGGAGAACTTCTTATAAAAGCGTGTTTGTGTCACAAACAGAGAGTGGGGAAGTTAATTGTGATTGAAGGCCTCAGGAAAAACAAAGTTGCATACTTGATGGAGGAATTTGGAGACAGAAAACAGGTAAGAAACAAGGATCTCAGGAGAAATTCAGTGTTAGGTGGTATGTTAGTCACTCAGTCATCCGTTTGCAGCCCAAGGACTGTAACCCACCAGGCTCCTCTGTCTGGGATTTTCCAGGCAAGAATACTGGAGTGAGTTGCCATTTCCTCCTCCA
Organism: Antilocapra americana; assembly: GCA_007570785.1. NCBI lineage: Eukaryota > Metazoa > Chordata > Mammalia > Artiodactyla > Antilocapridae > Antilocapra > Antilocapra americana. Next base: position 13,019,654 of record ML664161.1, on the reverse strand, counting down.
GGGGATCTTCCCAACCCAGGGTTGAGCCTGCATCTCCTGTGTCTCCGGCATTGCAGGTGGATTCTTTACCCACATGTTGTGAAGTAAAATCCTCTGATTCTCAACAGAGATGTGGTCTTGCCCACTTTAAGGCAACAGATTTAGTATTTCAAAAGTAGTTTTTTGAGCTCCCACCTAGCCCTCAAATTTCCAGAATGTTCCTGAAGACAGTGTGCACTACAATAGAAAAATTAATTCATCTAATTTTTGAAAAATTCTAGCAGGGAATCTGTGGTGCCTATGAAACATGGAGAGAAATAAACAGTTTTGAGGATCCACTAGAAAATCAGTATGTTTAATATCTCTGAGATCAAATCAATGAACCAATACCAACATGGAAATTTTTGTTGCAGAAAGGCAATATGATACAGCAAAATAATTCTGAGATTAGAAAGACCAGAATTGAATTCTGGCTTTGCTATCTGGAGAGTATTTCAAAGTTCACTTATTTCTTCAGCTCTTAAAGGATGTATTAATTCATAACAAGGATCTTCTGAGGATTTAACATGACAATACCTGTCCGAATGCTTTATGAATGCTAAAGCACTGTACAATTTAAAAGTGTTGGAATTACTGATATTATTATTATCATCTAGATGATAGTAGATAAATATTTGACTCCTATTTAAAGACTTTAGTATTTAAAAAGTAAGTCACTAGTAGTAATGTCAAGGAGAGTTGAAATGAACACATTTGGAGAAGACACAAGGATTATTGATCAGGAAATTCTTCCTCTGAGCAAGCAGAGGCGTTCATCTCCCTGCCACTGAACAGAAAGAAACCCAGCATCCACTTGAGCAGAAATGATGGCCTATAATATTTCATTGAAGATCCTTATTTGCTTTAGAACATGCAACTAGAAATAAAAAGAGTAAGGATTTAATAAGTTTGTGTATGTGCTAAGTTGCTTTAGTCATGTCCGACTCTTTGTGATCCTGTGGACTATAGCTAACCAGGCTCCTCTGTCCATGAGATTCTCCAGGCAAGAATACTGGAGTGGGTTGCCATGCTCCCCTCCAGGGGATCTTGCCAGCCCAGGGATCAAGCCCCACATCTCTTGTGTCTCATGCATTGGCAGGTGGTCTTTACTACTAGTGCCATCTGGGAAATCCCTTAATAAGTATATCTGCATCATTTTACATATATTCCTATATTTAATACATTAAAATACTATGAAATATTGATACCACACAGAAGATAGCCAACATACTCAAAATAATCCAAATCAAGTGTTGAAAATCATTTGTACTAGCTCGATTATGTTCATTGCTTTGATATTTGGGTTCCATACAAATTAAGTGGGGGGGAAAAAAGGCCTTCTTGACTATGTTTTCACACATGATTCTCTAACAAAAAATTTCTGTATTAAAAAAAAATTGTGAAGGGCAATGAAAAATGGATACTGTATAATAATGTGGAATGGAAGAGATCCTGGGGCAAGTGAAATGAACCACCACCAAACACAGCAAAGGTTGGTCTTTATCCAAAGAAGGTGACGTTGTGTAGACAATGGCAATGGAAGGAATTCCTCTTATGAATTCCTTCTGGAAAAACAAATAATTCAATTCCATAAGTACTGCTTTCAGTTAGGCCAACTGAAAAGCAACGCTTGATGAAAAGCACCTGGGATTAGTCAACAGAAAATGTATAATCTTCCGCCAGGATAATGTAAGACCATGACCGCATGTTTATTTGATACCAGGCAATAACTGTTACAGCTTAGCGGATACATTAGCTTTATTTACCAGTTATTGCACCTTCAGATTTCCATTTATTTTTGTCATTATATGAAATGCTCTTAATGGAAAAAAGCTTCCTTTCCCTGGAAGACTGTAAAAGGCACATGAAACAGTTGTTTGCTCGAGACAATAAAATATTTTAGGAAGATGAAATTATGAAGCTGCCTGAAAAATGGCAGAAGGTAATGGAACAGAGCAGTGAACACATTGTTCAATAAAGTTCTTGGTGAAAATGAAAAATGTCTTTTATTTTTACTTAAAAACCTGAAGGAACTTTTGGGCCAACCGAATAATGCTATTATTATCTCCATTTTACACATGAAGAAACTGAGGGGAAAATACTTTTTAAAAATGGTCCTAGTTTTTCAAAGAAGTAGTATAATAAAATTTCCTAATTCCAATCTACTTTTCTTAGAAAAGAAAGCTTATAATCTTTCCAGTATTCCTAGGAAGTTTAAAGTGATTTCCTTTAGCACTGTCCTTAAAGTGCTTTCACTTTTTTGGTGAGGGCGGATGGTAGCTCACAGGAAACCTTTCTATTAGAAGGGGCAAGAACCCATCTTTTATTTCTTTGAGAAATGAGTGAAGCAAAGATTGCAGCTGACTGAAACACTACTGGAAATTGAGAACTTGTCTTATTTCCTCTTCCTCCTTCTCCTTCTGATTTTTCTTCCTCAACTATTGATACTAGCTTCTCTTTGGAAATCTATGTGCTAGAGACCCATTCATTCTCATTACCTGCCTCCACCCACCACCACACACACAAGAGACCATATCCTAGTCACTCTATGAATTTTAGAAAGTGTCTACCTCATTACAGTATATAAGGCAAGATCATACTCTCCTACAGATATGTAGTATAAGCTGTGGTGTAGGAATTTTTTATTGCTGTTGTTGGGGAGAACTCGTAATAAACATGTTACAGCCCCCAAAATTATAAATAATAGCCTAAATTCTACAGCACAGAACTGAGGTTTTTAAATACTTTTCTGATGTTTGCTTTAAGTTGTTATCCTTCAAATATGTGTCTCATATAATTCTGGATTTATTTAAACACATGAGATTTTCCTATGCTCAGGACATCCTGATAATTCATATATATAAAACTTTCTTTCTCCTTAAATGGTTCTGTTTTAAAAAGAAATTGTATTGGAGAATAGTTGATTTAAAATGCTGTGTTAGTTTTTGTTGTACAGCAAAGTGAGTCACTTATAAACTTACATATATTTACTCTTTTTTTAGATTCCTTTCCTATATAGGTCATTATAGAGTACCAAGTAGAGTTCCCTGTACTATACAATAAATTCTTATTAATTATCTATTTTATATAGAGTAGCGTGTATACATCAATGCCAAGCTCTAAATTTATTCCCCCTTCTCCCATTAACCATAACGTTTGCTTTTTTATCTGTGACTTTTCTTTTTGTAAATAAGTTCATTTGTACCACTTTTTAGATTCTGCATGTAAGTGATAGCATATGATATTTGTCCTTTTCTGTCTGTTTTCAGTGGGACAGTCTCTAGGTCCATCCATGTTGCTGCTGATGGCCTTATTCTATTCTTTTCTGTGACTGGGTAATATTCCATCATACACATACACACGTACATACATACATACATACATACATACATACACTCACACACATCTTCTTTATTCATTCCTCTATCAATGGGCATTAAGGTTTCTTCCATGTCCTAGGAATGTAAATTGATACAAATGTTATGGAGAAAGAGGAGAACAGTATGGAAGTTCCTTAAAAAACTAAAAATGGAGCTACCGTATGATCCAGTAATCCCACTCCTGGCATATACCCAGAGAAAGCCATAATTTGAAAATATACATGCACCCTGATGTTCACTGTAGCACTATTTACAGTGATCTTAAATGGTCTTGACTGAATATACTAAATATATTATTGCATCCTCCTGTGGCCTCTGGAAGTAAGAGTTGAGGAAAGAAGAAAAGTAGCAAGATTTCCCTCTTTTATCTGTATATTTGATAAGGACACTCTGATATTCTGGAACAGAATATCTATAAGCCAAGAAAAAAGTTATTTAAAGTTTGAACACTTATTAACCTTTGGAAAGGAGTCCAAGGGAAAAAAATGCAAATGATCTTTCAACTTCATCCAGACAACTTCCTAGCCAGTAATAACAGAGTTGAATAAAAAGATAATAGTGGGTAACAGCATCATATATACTAAAATATAGTATCTGAGAGTCCAAACAAGTTGTATAGACAGATTTCATAAGTATTTATTCAAAGGAATTAAATTTGTATTTCTGTGTATTAAAATCATTTGGTAACTAATTCAGTTAAGATGAAAACATTTCAAAACATTTTTAGTTCTAATGAAAATATCTCATTCTCACCAAGATTTTAGATATATTTATATCATCACTAATATTCTTAAACAGTTTTATTGCATATTTGCTTCATATTTACTCGGTAGTAGATCTATCAGGAATTTCCATAATTGAGTTTTACCTTGCAAAATTCACTTTTAATTTGTGCTAACTCAGAAATAAGTGAATGAGTTACAGAAGAATATGCCTTTGCAGGTAGGAAGCAATATTGTTAATTTCTCCTAGAGGAACAGTCAACTATGCCAGAAATGGCTAAATAATTAGAATTAAAAGATAAAGAATTCACACACCTGTTGTAAGTAATATATCAAGTGAGTTTTATTATCAAAAGCTGTTTCCTTGGAATTAACACAAAGAAGACTGGCGGCTGTTTATGAAGATAAAATTTGGATGAACAGTCAAGTAACCAAATATAAAAAACATGTACTGTGTATGTTTTATATATCTACTAGACTGTTTTTTAGGTTCAAGTGACAAATAGCCTCTCTGGTTCCTCCCCTTTTCCAAAAATATAGAGAAAAGATTTTAAAGCTTTCTTTATAAATCTCAATCAAATTATCCACCAAAGTATTAACTGATCATCTACTAAGGAACTGATAGTCCTGAAGGAATTTCAGACTTTTTTCAAACAGCCTCTGGTTCTAAATTCTACTAATTAATTTGTGTTTACTAATGATCTTTGGTAATAATTCAGAAATATAAAAGAACTAATTTGTCATTGACTTGCTTTATTTTTAGTGATATATATATATATATATATATATATATATATATAAATGTAATATGTTAAACATTAACATTATTGAGACTACTATATTATTTAAAATGTTATGTTATACAATACAAATACATATTTATGTACATATGATTGCATATGCTGAAGAAGGAAATGGCAAGCTATTCCAGTATTCTTGCCTGGAAAATCCCATGGAGAGAGGAGCCTGCAGGGCTGCAGTTCATGGAGTCACAAAGAGTCAGATAAGTCTTAGAGACTAAACAACTACTTACATGTGTACACATAATTCTAAGTGCTATTCCTAACTAAAGAAATGTATGGAGTTCCTAATGCTTCAGAACTATTGTGATTGTTGTTATCAATTTGCACAGAAACCTCATGAAAGAAGTACAGCCCCAGCATAAAAAGAAGGGCCAAATATGGATCCTCTTTTCTCCCAACTGGTCATCTTCTCAAACTATGCTTTTGCTGACCTTAGGCAAATAGATTGCCAGATATGCCTCCAGCAAAGATGAGTTAATTCAGAATCAGCAGAAAATTACAGTTCAGGATCTGCAACCATGACAAGCTATGTGCAAATCCCTTCACATCAAGCGAGGGAGTCACTTTTTATGGAAAGTTGAGAGGATATACTAAACAAAACTTAGTGGCTTTTCATGAGTCTTTCTTCTTTCCATTGGGATCACCTATGTCTGTCTCAAGGCATGAAAACTCCTCTTTTGGTCATCCAGCTTTATTTAATGTGAGGTTAATGCTTTTATACTTCCTTTCTCCTGCTTTCAGCTATTATCATCTGTAGATGTGAGATTCAATTTTTGTTTTTTTCTATTGCTCTGCTCAAAAGTAGGTGGATGCAGAATAGGGAAGCTACAAGTTCCCTCCACCTTTCTAATTTGTAATACACAGTAACTGCCTCCTCTGCCTAACATGCCTACAAATGCATGAAAGCACATTTTATAACAGAATCTCAGAAGGAAAAAAAAATGTGTGTAACTCTCAGAAATGTGATAAATCATGAACTTTTGTGGTATATGGGAAAAGACTAAATAAAATTTGAGATATGGTGCAGTTTCTTCTATAACATCAACACCAGATTTTACAGTTGTTGAGGTAGAAAGGGAAAAAACAAAAAAAGGTAAGCTATGTATAATTTACAAGGGCTGATCGTGTGCTTGGGTCCCCGACTCTGAAGCTATTTGAATAACTCTAGATACCATCTCCACCTAATTGCCAACATGTCACATTCTCATAGCAACACTCTTCCGCTCCCCACATATCCGCTGACTGGCTCTGTAGTTTTTTTAACCTGTGAGAATAATGCTCACTTCTCCAAAAGAATTGCCTTTTTTTGGTCTCTTTATCACAATGAATATGCCTTCACAGAATCTGTTCAGTTCAGTTCAGTCACTCAGTCATGTCCGACTTTTTGTGAACCCATAAACTGTAGCACGCCAGGCTTCCCTGTCCGTCACTAACTCCTGGAGCTTGCTCAAACTTAGATTCGTTGAGTTGGTGATGCCATCCAACCATCTCATCCTCTGTTATCCCCTTATTCTCCTGCCTTCAATCTTTCCCAACATCAGGGTCTTTTCTAATGAGTCAGTTCTTCGCATCAGATGGCAAAAGTATTGGAGTTTCAGCTTCATCATCAATCTTTCCAATGAATATTCAGGACTGCTTTCCTTCAGGATGGACTGGTTTGATCTCCTTGCAGTCCAAGGGACTCTCAAGAGTCTTCTCAAATACCACAGTACAAAAGCATCAATTCTTCAACACTCAACTTTCTCTATAGTCCAACTCTCACATCCATACAGGACTACTGGAAAACCATAGCTTTGACTCTATAGACCTTTGTTGGCAAAGTAATGTCTCTGCTTTTTAATATGCTGTCTAGGTTGGTCATAGCTTTTCTTCCAAGCACTAAGCATCTTTTAATTTCATGGCTGCAGAATAGCCTACCACATATCCAAAGAGAAAATGTGTAAATATTTTTCAGTTAGGGCATATCACCAGGTTAAGATCTAGTTCCTCAGGCATGGTTTATTCATGTATCTCTACTATGTAACATAGTACTCTTGCTTTATTTAATGATTCTTCTCCCAAGCTATTCAACATGTACCTATAAAAACAATGTAAGCCTCAGTATTTTAAGATGATTGAGCTGCATATAAAATTCAACCTAAAATTATATAATTTCACTTCAGTATGTGTTACTACTAGGAAGTAACTAGTTATTCTAAAAAAAAAACAAGACAAAATCAAAGCTAATTTGGTATTAGTGAATTAATAAACTGAACAGCACTCTTTAGCCTATTTACCATTCCATTGTGTAGTTTCACTTAGTGTCTGGTTAATTTCATATCTTCATGCAAAATGTAGTATATACATGTATTCAGTCAAAAAGTATACATGATATTTTAATACCTGAAACTAAGATTAATTTTAATGTTAAAAAGACTAAATATTAATTTAAGTAATTTTATATTTTATTTTAATCATTATTATAAACAGCTTAATTATTTAAATAGCAAATATATATTTGAATAATGTTCCTTAAAGGGCATTTTAGGTTAATGAATATTAAAAATGACTAAGATGATAGTTTGAATGAAGCTTAAAAGTCTTTAGGTAATTTAGCTTTGAAAATGTATCTCTCTAACTTATTCCAAAAGAGGAAAAGGATACCAGCTTTTTCTTCTAGAAAGGGTAATTATTCAAATAGAGCAAAATACAATTCTTCACCAGAAATTCGAACTTTTTAATTTATGCAAAGCTGTGAATCTCCACAATCCATTTAGTAAAAATAAAGATTATATTAAACACTATTGAACTTAATTGTTCCTACCCACTATGCAAAGAAAACTAGAGAATTTAATTAGCACTAATACTCTATTTGGAGAAGTAAATGGCAACCTACTCCAGTATTCTTGCCAGCAGAATCCCATCGATGGAGGAGCCTGGTGGGCTACAGTCCATGGGGACACAAAGAGTTGGACATAATTGAGGGACTGAGTGAGTGTGAATACTCTTAATTGCAGAATAAGGAAAGCAAACTAATATTTGTTGATCTTTTTCTAGGTGCTCACACTTAATTTTTCATCTGCTTAAAACAAATTTGTAAAGTACATATTACTTTCCAAATAAAAATAAAGTATCTGAGATTCAGAAAGAGTATATGATTTGCCTGATATTACAAAGCAATTATATAGCAAAACTATTATCAAACTATGTCTGCCTGTAACCCTGTAAACCCTGATTCATTCCTAATGTACTACCTCATTTTTAGTGTAATTAATCATGTACTACCTTGAAATTTTATTCAGCTTTCTAGTGCAGGTTGTCATTTTAGGTGGGCTATTAGATTCTTAAGGGCATGAGCATGGAATTCCAAAATAATTAACTTTGAAGTATGGGGTCGAATTTTAATTGTCAGTTACTGACAAGTAGCAGATTTCTATGAACCTCATTTTACGGTTCCCTAAATTGGAATCCTGATCCCTAAAATGGAATTATGGTCTTTATCCTGATGAATTTGTCAGTTTAGTTGGTTCTCTTTATCTGTGGGGTCCACAACCACAGATTCAATTAATCTCTTGTTGAGTTGGTTGAACTTTGAGATTCAGAATCCTTGGTTATGAAGGGCCAGCACAAATGCATCATTTTATGTTAGGGATTTCAGCATCCCTGTATTTTTATATCCACAAGGGATCTGGAATCTATCCCTTGATGATACCTCGGGAAGACTATATTAGTGAATATGAATACTTCACTTCCTATTTAACAAATATTCACTGACAATAAGACCAATTCCATTCTTATTTCTTATGCATGTTTGACTTTACTTTTATTTCTCATTGAATCTATCTCCTGTCCCAAGGTTTATTCCACTTCTCTTCTAGAACTTTATATTTCCTCTAGGTGTTTGATCTTACCTCATAGTTTTAGAGACATTTCTAGATTATCTGAGTTCCATATTTCATGTATTAAACTGCCTACTTGAAATTTCCATTTGAATAACTAATGTATTAAAATCAACACATCTGGCATACAGTTCTTCATTTCGGAGTCTGTAATTAATTTTACCCTAGCCTTTGCCAACGTTAACAAATTATACTTATATGTACCTATCTGTTCAAGGCAAGAACCTAGGAGTCATCATGATTCCTTCCTTTAACTCACAATCCCACACATCCTACCCAACAGCAAGTCTTATTTGCCTACTGACAAAGTATATCTCAATTCATTCAATTCTCTCAACTTCTATGAACATTAGAATTGATCACTTCTGGTCTGTATGACCAAAGTAGCTTCTTGACAGGTCTGTTCTTCCCACTTGCATACTTTTACTAGTTGACTATACTCACAAGCCAGAAGGATCCTGTAAAGATGTAAAGTGTATGACCTTAATCTACAAGAAGAAAAGGCCAAACTTCTCAGCCTACCCTACTTGGATCTGAAGACATGGTCTCTGCTTATTTTATCCCTTACTATATTTCAGTCACACTGTTTTCTAAGCTGTTTCTTGAGTAACCAAACTCATTTCTACCATCAAAATTTGACATTTGCAACTGTCTTTAACTTGAACATTCTCTTGCAGATTCTCTGCAGCTCTTTATAGAGCAAGGTTTCTTCTTACATTGTATGTCTCAACTCCATATTAACTCTAGCAAGTCCTTTTTCCATGATCCCATCAAATATATGACTTACCTGAGACCATTTCTCATAGCACCCTTCTTTATTTCATTCCTAATATTTATTACTATTGGGGTATCCATTTTCTGCTTGTATATGTTATTTGAATATAAAATAATACAGTTTTTGAGAGCAAAGGTTTTATGGCATTATTTGCTGGCATATTGCCAAGTGCCTAGAATATTTCTTGGTGTATACTGGTTATCAATGAATATTTATTGAACAAATGAATGGATGGGTAAAGAGATGGTGTATTTATTCATAGATGATTTAAAAAAAAGGCTAAAGGAGTTTAAAAAACCCTAACCAGAAAAATTAAGAATAAAGGGTTAATGGAAATAGGTGACTACAAATTGTGTATGGCATATATTTATCAAAAGTTGACACATAAGCATGGATTTATAAAATATACCTTAAGGAATTCTTCAGAGTGAATGTTTCTCACCCATCAAGGTATTTTTGAGGACTGGTAGCATCAACTTGTATTGAAATAGAGTTAGGGTTAGGGTTATATCTTTACTCAAGTAATCATGAAATTAACTAATATACAAAATTTCTTTCCACAAAATTTCAATATGAAATTCAAATCTGTAATCAAATATTACTAACCTATTCTTTAGAGTTGTTATGTTGTAGTATTACCTGACAGTATGGCAATTAAGCGCCACCAAAATAGCCATCATGATATTCCATTCTTTGTAATGTAAACATGTCACCCCAGTTGGAATAGATACAGGCAAGTTTGCTACATCTCTCAGCTTCAAAGGTGTCTTGTATTCTCTACCTTCTGATGGTATGTAATGAGATAGCTCTGGCAATGATTAGAGTCTCATCTTGACCACAGTACATTAATTAATTTGCATTTTTTCCAACTCTACTTTCCAAAATACCTGCTCAATAGTCACACATTAAATATCATTGTTATTAGTAGGCATAATTAATTGTAATATTGTATTTCATGTAGTAGGGAGGACACAGTAAAGACTTCCCTGATGGCTCAGATGGTAAGGAGTATGCCTGCAATGCAGGAGATCCAGGTTCAATACCTGGTTTGGGAAGATCCCCTGGAGAAGGAAACTACAACCCACTCCAGTATTCTTACCTGGAAAATCCCATGGACAGAGGAGACAGGAGGGTTATAGTCCATGGGGTTGCAAAGAATCAGACACAACTGAGTTACTTTCACTTCACAACGTGTTTCATGAAGAAGCATACCATTAAGATTCCAGAATTGAAACAGGCAGATTTTTTAAATTGATTTTTATTGGAACATAGTTGATTTACAGTGTCCCATTAGTTTTGATGTACAGCAAAGTGAATCAGTTATATATATATGCACTCTTTTTTAGATCCTATTCCCATATAGGTCATTATAGAGTATTGAGTAGAGTTCTCTGTGTTATACAGTAGGTTCTTATTAATTACTTGTGTTAGATATAGTAGTGTATATTAGCCAATCTGAATATCTGAATTTATCCCTCTTTGGTAGCCATAAGTTTGTTTTCTACATCTGTGATTCTATTTATGATTTGTAAATAGCTTATCTGTATCTTACTTTTTAGGTTTTACATATCAGTGATATCATGTGATATTTGTCTTTTTCTCTTACTCACTTCACTCAGTATGACAGTTTCTAGGTCATGTTGCTGAAAATGGCATTATTTCATTATTTCTATGGCTGAGTAATATTCCATTGTATAATATATTAAATATCAGAAAAAAGAAAATAAAAAACTGCAATGAGGTATCACCTCACACAAGTCAGAATGGCCATCATAAAACATCTACAAATAATAAATGCTGGAGAGGGTGTAGAGAAAAGGGAACCCTCCTACACTGTGGGTGGGAATGTAAATTGGTATAGCCACTATGGGAAGCAATATGGAGGTTCCTTAAAAAAATAAAAACAGAGGTACCATATGATCCAACAACCCCACTCCTGGTCATGTATCTGGAGAAAACCATAAATCAAAGAGATACATGTACTTCAGTGTTCATTGTAGCAATATTTACAATTGCCAGGACATGGAAGCAACCTAAATGTCTATTGATAGAACAGATAAAGAAGATGTATAGCAGAATTTTGAGGTGAAAGCATTTAATTCTGTAGAAGAAAAGTTTCCAAATGACAGATGAGGCAGAATGGAAGTTGAGTTAATATCTAAGATGACTTTCATTTCATCTTTAAGGAACTACCCCCAAATAGCTATGCAGTATTACATAAATTCTGCTTGAGCCAGAGAGAAGAAAGGAGAGAGATAGCATATTCTTTGAGATTAATTCTTTGAGCTTTGCCTCACTTCACTATTTCCCGCTGGAATCAACCTCTTTCTGAACTCCAAAGGCCATTATCTTGTACCTTTTTATAGCACAACTTATCACATTTCAGATTGCAATACAATCAACTGTACCCATGTCTTCTGTCTCACTCTAGCTTAAAACCTCCTCAAGGGAAAGATCTGAGCTTTCTTTTTCTATTACTCATGAATGCTAATAACATGCCATATACTACTTCGCTTCCAAAGTTTTTTAAATCAGTAACTAAAAATGCTCTTTTTAAGTGTTCATGAGACATTTATTAAGTAAGTTGCAAACATGATCTGTTGGCAGAAAAATGAAAAGAGAGGAAGCAAAGCAAAAAGGAAGGAAGGAGATGAAAAAGGAAGGAATAACCCTAATTGAAGTTACTTTTTAGACAGGAAGGCTTTTATCTAAGAGGTTTGGCTAAGAAGTAAACTTTCTTCTCAAATTTTCAAACCTTTAGGTCCACTGGTGGTTGCAACACCAAATATCCAAACACCAAGTAACAACTTTCATCAACAAGATGACAGTTTGCTCCTAATGTTTAGGCAGTTAAAAGATCTATTTGGGAGGCACCACTCTTGCCAACATGAAAGTCTTCTACCTTGGTGACTCTACCACACATTCCAATCCCCCAACATGTGTCCCACTGATCTCTTAAGAGAGTGGAAATTAATTCCAGGTGTCTCTTTGGGCAAAGCATATTCATGGCTCATTTGTAAAATTGCATGTCTTCTAACAAGTCTCTGCCTTCCACATTCAAAGGAAGTTTGTTTACCTCTTCATGATGTGGTGTGCTCTGAGTTCAAGTTTTCTCCAGCAAATGTTTGCTACATATCTCCAGTGTCTCTCAGGGCTTACCTGTATGACCTCAGACAAATCTTTCAACCTCAATTCTCTCTCTTTTAAATGTGAATAGTAATCATATAACTAAATGCTTACCTGAATAATGCTGCAGGGAAGGTGAAAGAAGTAAAATAAAATACTGCAAAAATCAGAAATAAAGATATAAGGTCCTAAAAGAAAGAGAAGGAAATGGCAGCCCACTCCAGTACTCTTGCCTGGAGAATCCTGTGGATGGAGGAGCCTGGTGGGCTGCTGTCCATAGGGTCACACAGAGTTGGACATGACTGAGGCAACTTAGCATGCATGCATGCATTGGAGAAGGAAATGGCAACACACTCCAGATTCTGGAGAATCCCAGGGATGGAGGAGCCTGGTGGGCTGCTGTCTATAGGGTCTCATGGAGTTGGACATGACTGAAGCAACTTAGCAGCAGCAGCAGAAGAAGAAAGAAATGGCAGATAGGTAGGCTCCTTCAGGGACACGGCATTTTATTGAAAAACACTCAATATGGTATCATGTGCAGAGCCAGGATCTTTGCCTAAATGGTTTGAAGAGAGATGAATAAAGTATCTAGGTGAAAATATAAAGTACAAAAAAATTATTTCCATTATTTTCTCCCTCTCAAGATTAGAGGCAAAGTACAAATTTTCCATATCATTAGTGTGAGCTATAGTAAAGTGCAAAATGTATTAAGAGCAACTCAGTTTAAATAGGAAGGAATGAAGAAAGGGAAGGAGGCAGGGTGGGAGGCAAAGAAAGAGAAAGGGAAAGGAAAGAGAAGGGAAGAAATTCTTAAGTATATTCTATAATTGCTTTTATTTTCTTTATTTTCCTATCACAATTTTTATACAGTAATTATTACCAAGAACAATTATTTAGCTAAGAGCAAAAAAGCAAAGGAAAACATATTTCTTGGTTGTGAAATAGATTTAATGACAATAATGTAGACTTCTAATGTGTATACTTTCTCTAATCTGTTGAATACCTGAAAAGTCTCTTGTATCATTTCTTGTTCAATTTTGGCCCAAAGAAAATAATATATCTTTATATGATGTTTTTCTAATTAATAAGAATCTCAAGGAATTAGAAGTTGTTGTAACATATGAGAAATTTTCACATGCAAGATTTAAAAAGTCTCTGGTTTAATGTCTAGAAAATGAACTAAACTACCTAATTTACCCCAATGTTTTATTATTTCACTTGTTAGATTTGCTAGCTGAATAGGTAGAAGAGCAACAAGGTTGCAATAAGGAAGAATACTTCTAAATTCTTAACTTCTATTACATATTACTTTAGTATGAAAAGATAATTCATTTTCATCTTCAATAATTTGCTTCATTTCACATTTTTATTGCAGTGATTTTGATTTTAGGCAATATTAATTATAAGAATGGAACTTGATAACTTGGATCTAATGGGATTTTTAAAGTGATTTTGATTTTTTCTATGGTACAGGAAATTATATTCCCCCCAATGATTATCTTTTCCAGTTTATCATTACAAGTATCTATATAACTTCAAAGGAAAAAAAATATATACCTCCAATTAAGAAACTAAATTTGTACAACTAAACATCAGTACTTTCTTAGGAAATTTTTGTAACTAATAGAACAAAAAAATATGGATTAATAATAATAATGCCCAGAAAGAATTTTTAAAAGATAAACTAACATGTCTATAATGGTAAACTTAATTGCGAACCTAGTTAATTTGAATTCAACCATTTAAAGCATATTCTCAGAGGGAAAATAAATCCATATATTCAACTCTCTAGAATAAGGTACTATATTCTGAGACTTAATATTCCTAGTTCTCCCAGGTCCTGGCTAAATGATCTATTTTCTGTGATTTAAAATCTTATACTTTGCCTCTTATTACCCTTTACATTTCAGGTTATATCTTTAAAGGAAAATGACAAATCCTTTTTGGTCTCAGGCTACATCAAAACTAATGACTTCCCACCTCAGAGTGGGGTGATATCCAACTTAGAAGGCAAGTGGTATGACAGAAACAAGAGGTGACACCTTTGGTATGAATTTTTAAGCACTTTCTAGTTGAGAAGGATGCTAATGGGATAAAAACACTGAAAAAACCCAGAAGTTAAGTTCAGAAAGAAGACAAAAAGATATTCTTAAAATCAGCATTTTCTTTGAGTAACATGAAGTAGAATGTTAATTTTAATTACTGTATATTATTAAATAGCAAGTATACAGTAAAAGAATGTTCAAACTACCGAACAATTGCACTCATTTCACACACTAGAAAAGGAATGCTCAAAATTCTACAAGCTAGGCTTCAATGGTACATGAATCGAGAACTTCCAGATGTTCAAGCTGGATTTAGAAAAGGCAGAGGAGCCAGAGATCAAATTTCCAACATCCACTGGATCATAGAAAAAGCAAGAGAATTCTAGAAAAAACATTTACATCTGCTTCATTGACTCTGCCAAAGCCTTTGACTGTGTGAATCACAACAAACTGTGGGAAATTCTTCAAGAGATGGGAATACCAGACAACCTGACCTGCTTCCTGAGAAATCTGTGTGTAGCTAAAGTAGTAACAGATAGACCTAGATATGAAACAACAGACTGGTTCCAAATTGAGAAAGGAGTATATCAAGGTTGTATATTGTCACCTTGTTTATTTAACTTATGTGTAGAGTACATTATGAAATGCCAGGCTAGATGAAGCACAGGAGGAATCAAGATTTCTGGGAGAAATATTAATAACCTCAGATATGCAGATGATACCACCCTTATGGCAGAAAGAAAGAGGAACTAAAAAGCCTCTTGATGAAAGTGAAAGAGGAGTGTGAAAAAGCTGGGTTAAAACTCAACATTCAGAAAACTAAGATTATGGCATCTGGCCCCATCACACCATGGGAAATAGATGGGGAAACAGTGAAAACAGTGGCTGACTTTATTTTTCTGGGCTCCAAAATCACTGCAGATGGTGACTACAGTCAGAAAATTAAAAGACACTTGCTCCTTGGAAGAAAAGCTATGACCTACCTAGACAGCATATTAAAAATCAGAGACATTACTTTGCCAACAAAGTAGATGCAGATGTATGGCAATTAAGCCAAAAGGGGGTTAAATACTGTAGTAGTATTGTGTAGCAATCATGATGGACGCACAGGAGAGAAGGTAACCTGTCTTCCAACAGGTGCAGAGAATAGTAGAAAAAGGTTTATTAGGCCTTGAAAGAAAAGTAGATGATTCCAAGTAAAGAGAGGATATAGGATAAAGGGAAAAAGCTAAGAAAAGTGAGAACTAAGAAGAAATAAAAGGTCAGATGGAGCATGACGTGGCTAGGCCTGTCTGAGAATAGCAGGGACTTCAATTTGCTGGCACATGGAAGATGGGGTGGATGTCTATTTCAGTGTACAGCCTTAGCCTTTGGAAAAGAGGCTCATTAAAGGAAAGTGATGAAATGCTGTTTACTTTCCTCAGTGAAAATCTTCAGCCAATCACAAACTATTTTTATAGAAAGAAGTAAAGTAAAGTGAAATCGCTCAGTCTTGTCTGACTCTTTGCCACCCCATGGACTGTTTCCTACCAGGCTTCTCCATCCATGGGATTTTCCAGACAAGGGTACTGGAGTGGCTTGCCATTTCCTTCTCCAGGGGATCTTCCTGACCCAGGAATTGAAACCGGGTCTCCTGTATTGCAGACAGATGCTTTATGGCGTTTGTCAAAACATTAGTTCTTAGTAATAGCCATTACTGTGGATCACCCTCTATATTTTATTCAACCATTTATTCATTCAGTCACTCATTTAGTCTTTTCAAGCCACTTGGGATCACCTGTTAAGCTCAAGGCAGTCTTTCTTCTATTAGTGCCCAGTTGTGCCTCCCTAGGTTGTAGAGCAAATTATCACACCTTGGTCACCATGTAGAGAATAACTATTTATCCTTGGAAGTCAAATATAATTACCATCTCAGTATTTTCTATAAAGGCTTCTAACCAGCCAATGCCCCCTCAAGGTCAACTTGAGTGACTCCTTTTTCATATACTCATGACATGTCCTCCACCCCTTTCATAGTGCTTATCATGTTGTGTCAGGGTCAATTTTTGTGCATTTTCTCCTACTGTTTTGTGATTTCATAAGACAGAGCAGTATATACTCTGAATCCTTGCATCCAAAACATGGAATAGTGCTTTGACATATATCTGGCATCCAATAACTGTGTGATGGATTGAATCAAATTGAATCAAACTAAATTGATATTCCCATAGGTAGACGGTTTAAGTGTTTGGCACATCATAGGCACAATTAGTTTTTTAAATTGGTATTTTGAGTATAATTACTTATATTTTTAACCACATTATCTAAGCTGGAAACGAATCATTTGAGACAGTAGATAGGGGAAATTCAGGCTACAGAAATTACCTAATGGATTTTGCTGATAACATTAGAGGCTAGCAGTTCCATTTCATAATTATATGATGCTTAGAACGGAGTTGAATAAATACAGGGAATCACGACCTTAGTATGCATAAGAAAATAAGCCAAGAGTCTGATAGAGAAATATATGTAATTATGTTTTTAAAAAGAAACTGATACACTGAGAATCAAACCAAAGAAATGAAAAGCTTACTTCCAATTAGTAATATAACTCAATTTTCTGCATTTCCTAAGGACTTTGGGGTTAAGGGTAGGAAATTCTTAGAATGACTTAGCAATATTATAGTGTCACATAAATTAATTGAAGAAAGTGAAAGTAGAGTCTAGGGAAGAGGACGTAATCCTAGCAGTATATTAAAATGCTAGACATTATACTCAAAATTATACAAGGCCTAAAGGCTAATATATGGGCTTCCCTGGTGGCTCCAGTGGTAAAGAATCTGCCTACCAATGCAGGAGACGTGTGTTCAATTCCTGGGTCAGGAAGATCCCCTGAAGAAATAATTCTCTAGTACTCTTGTATGGAAAATCCCAAGGGCAGAGAAGCCAGGTGGGATATAGTCCAGGGGGATCACAGAAGAGTGAGACATGACTTAGTGACTAAAAGACAACAACAAAGGCTGATATATTTGAGCCATGGGTGTTGATATCTTCAAGATTTAAGGAACTTTTCATTAAAAGTAAAAGAAAAAATGGCAAATTCAGTATACTACTTGAATACCTGGACCAATCCTAACTCAAGTGTTGTAAACAATTTATAGCAAATTAAGTAAGGTATGGCTAGAACTTCCTAGAATATTGTCACTCTTCATCCTCTAAATGTCAGATAATGGCTTCCCCAGATTTCTTTTGAAAGTCCAATAGATCCAGTTAGTATCAACATAACATTTGCTAAGTGGAATATTCTAAACATGCGTGTTACTTTTCTCAGGATTTTCTCTATAATTTGATCCTGGAATGAAGAGAGGCTCCTGCTTATGCTGATCCTGCACTTAGACAGCAACAGGGGCTCTGGGTGCAGTAGACCTGAGTATGGCATAAGCCCTCTTGGAGGAGGTTACCACTAACCCACCAGAGAGCCACCAGAACTTACACACGACTGGGGATATATACTCTGGGAGGGCACAAACAGAACCTTGTGTGCACCAGGACTCAGGAGAAAGGAGCAGTGATCCCACAGAAACTGACTCAGACTTGCCAATGAGTATCTAGGAGTCCTTGGCAGAGACATGCGTCAGTGGTAGCCTGCTGCAGGGTTGGGGGCACTGAGTGTAGCAGTGTGTACATGGGACCTTTTGAAGGAGGTGACCATTATCTTCATTACCTCCACCATAGTTTGGCCTCAGGTCAAATAACAGGGAGGGAACACAGCCCTGCCCTTCAATAGAAAACAGTATTAAAGATGCATTGAGTATGGCCCCATCCATCAGAACAAGACCCAGTTTCCCCCTCAGTCAGTCTCTCCCATCAGGAAGCTTCCATGAGACTCTGATCCTTCTCCATCAGAGGGCAGACAGATTGAAAACCACAATCATGGAAAACTAGCCAATCTGATCACATGGACCACAGCCTTATCTAACTTAATGAAACTATGAGCCATGCTGTGTAGGGCCACCTAAGATGGATGGGTCATGGTGGAGAGTTCTGATGAAACATGGTCCACTGGAGAAGGGAATGGCAAACCACTTCAGTACTCTTGCCTTGAGAAGCCCATGAACAGTATGAAAAAGCAAAAAGATAGGGCACTGAAAGATGAACTCCCCAGGTTGATAGGTAACCAATATGTTAATGGAGATCAGTGGAGAACTAACTCCAGAAAGAATGAAGAGACAGAACCAAAGTAAAAACAACACTAAATTGTGGATGTGACTGGTGATGGAAGTCAAGTCTGATGCTGTAAGAGCAACATTGCATAGGAACCTGGAATGTTAGGTCCATGAATCAAGCCAAATTGGAAGTAGTCAGACAGGAGATGACAGGAATTAATGTCGACATTTTAGAAATCAGTGAACTAAAATGGACTGGAATGGGTGAATTTACCTCAGATTACCACTATATCTACTATTGTGGGCAAGAACCCTTAGAACAAATGGAGTAGCCATATTAGTCAACAAAAGAGTCTGAAATGCAGTACTTGGATTCACTTTCAAAAACAACAGAACTATCTCTGTTCATTTCCAAGGCAAGCCATTTGATACCACAGTAATCTAAGTTCATGTCCCAACCAATAATGCTGAAGAAGCTGAAGCTGAATTGTTCTTTGAGGACCTTCTAGAACTACCATGCAAAAAAGATGTCCTTTTCATTACAAAGGACTGGAATGCAAAAGTAGGAAGTCAAGAAATAACCTGGAGTAAATTTGGCCTTGGAGTACAGAATGAAGCAGGGCAAAGACTAACAGAGTTTTGCCAAGAGAATGCACTGGTCATAGCAAACACCCTCTTCCAACAACACAAGAGAAGATTCTACACATGGACATCACCAGAAGGTCAGATTGATTATATTCTTTGAAGCTAAAGATGGAGAAGCTCTATACAGTCACCAAAACAAGACTGGGAGCTGACTGTGGCTCAGATCATGAACCCCTTATTGCCAAATTCAGACTTAAATTGAAGGAAGTAGGGGAAACCGCTAGACTGTTGGGTTATGACCTAAAACAAATCCCTTATGACTATACAGTGCAAGTGAGAAATAGAGTCAAGGGATTAGATCTGATAGACTGAGTGCCTGAAGAATTATGGATGGAGGTTCCTGACATTGTACAGGAGGCAGTGATCAATAAAAAGAAATGCAAAAAGGCAAAATAGTTGTCTGAGGAGGCCTTACAAATAGTTGAGAAAAGAAGACAAGCTAAAGGTAAAGGACAAAAGGAAAGATATATTCATTTGAATGCAGAGTTCCAAAGAATAGCACAGAGAGATAAAGCTTTCAACAATGATCAATGCAAAGAAATAGAGGAAAGGAATAAAAATGGGAAAGACTAGAGATCTCTTTAAGAAAATCAGAGCTACCAAGGGAGCTTTTCATGCAAAGATGGCCACAATAAAGGACAGAAAAGGTAGGGACCTAACAGAAGCAGAAGATAATAAGAAGAGGTGGCAAGAATACACAGAAAAACTATACAAAAAAAGATCTTCATGACCCAGATGATCATGATGGTGTGACCACTCACCTAGAGCCAGACATCCTGGAAAGGGAAGTCAAATGGGCCTTAAGAAGCATCACTA
This sequence comes from Antilocapra americana, assembly GCA_007570785.1. Classification (NCBI taxonomy): domain Eukaryota; kingdom Metazoa; phylum Chordata; class Mammalia; order Artiodactyla; family Antilocapridae; genus Antilocapra; species Antilocapra americana. Next base: position 12,999,301 of record ML664161.1, on the reverse strand, counting down.
CAAACAAAGCTAGTGGAGGTGATGGAATTCCTATTGAGCTATATCAAATCCTAAAAGACGACGCTGTGAAAGTGCTGCACTTAAAATGCCAGCAAACTTGGAAAACTCAGCAGTGGCCACAGGCCTGGAAAAGGTCAGTTTTTATTGCAATCCCAAAGAAAGGCAATGCCAAAGAATGCTCAAACTACCATGCAATTGTATGCATCTCACATGCTAGCAAAGCAATGCTCAAAATTCTCCAAGCCAGGCTTCCACTGTACATGAAGTGAGAACTTCTGGATATTCAAGCTGGTTTTAGAAAAGGCAGAGGAACCAGAGATCAAATTGCCAACATCCATTGGATCATCAAAAAAGCAAGAGAGTTCTAGAAAATCATCTACTTCTGCTTTGTTTACTATAACAAAGCCTTTGACTGGGTGGATCACAATAAACTATGGAAAATTCTGAAAGAGATGGGAATACCAGACCACCTGTCCTGCCTCCTGAGAAATCTGCATGTAGGTCAAGAGGCAACAGTTAGAACTGGACATGGAACAAGGGACTGGTTCCAAATTAGGAAAGGAGAAGATCAAGGCTGTATATTGTCACCCTGCTTATTTAACTTATATGCAGAGTACATCATGAGAAATGCTGGGTTGAGTGAAACACAAGCTGGAATCAACTTTACTGGGAGAAATATCAATAACCTCATATATGCAAATGACACCACCCTTATGGCAGAAAGTGAAGAACTAAAGAGTCTCTTGGTGAAAGTGAAAAAGGAAAGTGAAAATGTTGCCTTAAAACTCAACATTCAGAAAACTAAGATCATGGAATCTGACCCCATCACTTCATGGCAAATAGATGGAGAAACAGTGGAAACAATGAGAGACTTTATTTTCTTGGGCTCCAAAATCACCGCAGATTGTGACTGCAGCCTTGAAATTAAAAGACGGTTACTCTTTGGAAGAAAAGTTATGACCAATCTAGACAGCTTATTGAAAAGCAGAGACATTACTTTGCCAATAAAGGTTCCTCTAGTCAAAGATGGTTTTTCCAGTTGTCCTTGTGTGGATGTGAGAGTTGGGCTCTAAAGAAAGCTGAGCACTGAAGAATTGATCCTTTTGAAATGTGGTGTTGGAGAAGACTCTTGAGAGTCCCTTGGACAGCAAGGAGATTCAACCAGTCCATTGCAAAGGAAATCAGTCCTGAATATTCATTGGAAGGACTGATGCTGAAGCTGAAACTCCAATACTTTGGTGACCTGATGTAAAGAACTGACTCATTTGAAAAGATCCTTATGCCTGAAATGATTGAAGGGTGGAAGAGAAGGGGATGACAGAGGATGAGAGGATTGGATGGCATCACTGAATCAATGGACATGAGTTTGAGTAAACTCCAGGAGTTGGTGATGAACAGTGAGGCCTGGCGTGCTTCAGTCCATGGGACTACAAAGAGTTGGACATGACTGAGCAATTGAACTGAACTGAGCTTGGACATACACTTCTCAGTCCTGCAACTTGCTCGATCTTTCATCTTGTGCAAGTTTTAAAAGTAGCTAAATATCAGCTTTCTTATAGGAAAAAGAATGATGATAATGTCTTATACTGTAGTTATTAATGGATATCTGATATCTTAGTTTGAATATCAATTAAGCCTCATATTCTGGTATGTAGTGGGTGCTTCAGATACATCTGATCTTTTTCCCTTTCTTACATGAAGGAACTGTCCTGAGATTGGAATTTACTATTAAAATTCAAGGTTTATAAAGATGCTAGTCTCAAATGCTTAGGGTGACCCTGCTCCCACATTTTCTATGCATATTAGGGCTGAGTTATCTTTTGTTACATTTCTTTTTGTACTTATCATTTGGGAATGATGGAGTGAGTCTTAGGAAAATTCTCTCATTTTGTTAAACTTTCTTTCTGAATGATTGAATGTGTTAGCTGTTTAGTCATGTCCAATTCTTTGCAATCCCATGGACTGTAATCTGCAAGGCTACCCTGTCAATGGAAATCTCCCAGCAAGAATATTGGAGTGGGTAGCCATTCCCTTCTTCGGGGGATATTCCCAACCCAGTCATTGAACCCAGGTTTCCTGCATTGCAGGTGGATTCTTTACAGACTGACTCACCAGGGAAGCTGAATGATTTGCAGATGCTATTAAAAATTAAAACTGGGTCACACTATTTTCAGTTTGCAGTGGGGGCTGGGTCCTATAATTGGCAGCTAAGTTAAAACAAGAAAGTCTCTATGTTCTATTTTTATTTCTCTCTAGATCTGTATCTTGCTACTAAACCTGTGATGTTTTTAGAAAATAGAAACAACAAAATCTCTCTAACTGCTACAAAATTTGACACTGGGAGTATGATTCTCACCTGTACTAGTGACCTAGAAGTGACAATTTTGTGTATGCCAAGAATTCTTTTTCTGTCATCAAACAGAAAATAAAATAATTCTACAGGTACGGATTCTTCTGTATTTGTTTTGTTACCCATCAAGGAACAGAAGATATAGAGGATAAATAGTGTGATTTGTTTCTTAGTTTTAAAAACACTGCAAAGAATATTAATTTTAATTTTTAATTTAATTAAAAAAATCATTTTTAGGAACAGATAAATGATTATGCATTCATTTATCTATCACTGAATTGCTTTACTTAAGACATAAAATTCTTCACATTTAAAAAATTCAATTTCTTAACATGCCATTATGTTTAATCAGCTCTGGCTTTATTAACAATTTTAATAGTATGTCAAATAAATTTAAATTAAAAATTAATGATAAATTAATTGGAATTATTTTCATGAGCAAGGTTTCTGTCACATTCCTGAATGAAAAAGAAGAGTGTGAGAATTATCTCACTTTACTTGGCAGCATAAAAATTATACAAGGAGCAGTCAGTTTAAATGAAGAAGACCTTAGTTCTTCCGCCTCCACCATTACTGTCTGTTTGTTATTGGTCAAGTCATTTAAATGTTATAAAAGCAGCAATGTTAATTTCAGTGTTCTCTACCTCATAGGATTTCTTATAAATACAAAATATGATCTATGGGAATACATTTTAATTTGTTTTCATCTTTGCGTCCCCTTGGACTGTAGTCCACTAGTCTACTCTGTCTATGGGATTGTCCAGGCAAGAGTACTGGAGTGGGTTGCCATTTCCTTCTCCAGGGGATATTCCCAACCCGGGGATCAAACCCAGATCTCCTACATTGCAGGCAGATTCTTTACCATCTGAGCAAACAGGGAAGTCCCTTTAATTTGCAATTGTATGTAAATGTTAAGTAATTACTTTTGTGATTGTTTCCAAGTATAGACTCAAATTACCTTTGTTATTATGTATTTTAACAAGTGAATTTTTATTTCACAAATGGAAATCAAATCGGTTATCTGCAGAGCATGATAGACTCATGAGCTCATTTGGTATATACATTAGATTTATCTGTATCAATGTACTCTTCATAGGGGTCATTAGTACTGTTTGCTGAAAGAGAAGAGACTATGAAATGTTATATAAAACATAGCCAACATTTTGTATCTATTGCTTTATTTTTCCTTTCTATTATTTATTTAACATTTACCTCTATTATGTGTAAATGTAGTATTAATGATAGTATATAATACTGTATAATACAGTATTATACCTCCTAGAGTTAATGGAATGGTGTGAAGAAAAAATATTAAACCTTTCAAATGTCATACAGTATAGTAACACTACTATACTAAGAGGAAGACACATTCAACAAACAATATTATAGCATATAAAGTACTTGAATTTGGATTTTATAATCACTCAAAATGGGGAAACTGATACACAGAGAAGTTGTATCAATTACGTAGGGTCAATCAGTCAATTATTTGATAGGAATAGATTGATCATTTTTTAGTTTTTTAGGAATAGTAATGTAGCCACGTGTTCTGGGAAACAAAGTCACTCAGAAGGACAATGCAGAAAGTGGGGTGCAGTTTATTTTTTTATTTTATTTTTTTTTCATTTTCTTCTTATTTTTTTTTTATTGTTTTTGCCATACATCGTCATGATATCACCACGGGTTTACATATGCTTCCCCTCCGGATCCCCCCTCCCTCCTCCCTCCCCCGAGGGCAATCTCGCTGCACCAGTCCCGAGCATCAATCCTGGGCTGGCGATTGATTAGACACATGACAATTAACATGCTTCAATGCCCTTCTTCCATATCATCCCACCCTTACCCTCATCCACAAAGTCCACGAGTCTATTCTATACATCTGCGTTCCTTTTGTTGTCTCCCATGTTGGGTTCTCGTTACTGTCTTTCTAAATTCCATATATATGCGTTAATATACTGTATTGTTGTTTTTGCTTCTGGCTTACTTCACTCTGGATAATGGGCTCCAGTTTCGTCCATCTGAGTAGAATTGCTTCAAATGAATTTTTTTTTAATGCTGAGTAATATTCCATTGTGTATATGTACCACAGCTTTCTTATCCATTCATCAGTTGATGGGCATCTAGGTTGTTTCCATGTCTTAGCTATTGTAAACAATGCAGCGATGAACATTGGGGTACACGTGGCTCTTTCAATTCTGGTTTCCTCGGTGTATATGCCCAGCAGTGGGATTGCCGGGTCATATGGCAGGTCTATTTGCAGCTTTTTAAGGAACCTCCACACTGTTTTCCATAGTGGCTGTACTAGTTTGCATTCCCACCAACAGTGTAAGAGGGTTCCCTTTTCTCCACATCCTCTCCAGCATTTATTGCTTGTAGACTTTTGGATGCAGCCATTCTGACTGGTGTAAAGTGGTACCTCATTGTGGTTTTGATTTGCATTTCTCTGATAATGAGTGATGTTGAGCATCTTTTCATGTGTTTGTTAGCCATTTTTATATCTTCTTTGGAGAAATGTCTGTTAAGTTCTTTGGCCCACTTTTTAATTGGGTTGTTTATTTTTCTAGAATGGAGCTGCAGGAGTTGTTTGTAAATTTTTGAGATTAATTGTTTGTCTGTTGCTTCATTGGCTATTATTTTCTCCCATTCTGAAGGCTGTCTTTTCACCTTGCTTATAGTTTCCTTTGTTGTGCAAAAGCTTTTAATTTTAATTAGGTCCCATTTGTTTATTCGTATTTTTATTTCCAGTATTCTGGGAGGTGAGTCATGGAGTATCCCGCTTTGGATTATAGCAGAGAGTGTTTTGCCTATGTTATCCTCTAGGAGTTTTATAGTTTCTGGTCTTATGCTTAGATCTTTGATCCATTTTGAGGCTGTCCAGTTTTCCCAGCACCACTTGTTAAAGAGGTTGTCTTTTCTCCATTGTATATTCTTGCCTCCTTTGTCAAAGATAAGGTGTCCATAGATGCGTGGATTTATCTCTGGGCTTTCTATTCTGTTCCATTGATCTATTTTTCTGTCTTTGTGCCAGTACCATACTGTCTTAATGACTGTGGATTTGTAGTATAGCCTAAAGTCAGGTAGGTTGATTCCGCCAGTTCCATTCTTCTTTCTCAAGATTGCTTTGGCTATATGAGGTTTTTTGTATTTCCATACAAATTGAGAAATTATTAGTTCTAATTCTTTGAAAAAGGCCTCTGGTAGCTTGATAGGAATTGCATTGAATCTATAGATTGCTTTAGGTAGTATACTCATTTTCACTATATTGATTCTTGCAATCCACGAACACGGCACATTTCTCCATCTGTTTGTGTCCTCCTTGATTTCTTTCATCAGTGTTCTATAGTTTTCTATAAACAAGTCTTTTGATTCTTTAGGTAGAAATACTCCTAATTATTTTATTCTTTTTGTTTCGATGGTGAATGGAATTGTTTCCTTAAATTCTCTTTCTGATTTCTCACTGTTAGTGTATAGGAATGCCAGGGATTTCTGTGTGTTGATTTTGTATCCTGAAACTTTGCTATATTCACTGATTAGCTCTAGTAATTTTCTTGTAGAGTCTTTAGGGTTTTCAATATAGAGGATCATGTCATCAGCAAACAGAGAGAGTTTTACTTCTTCTTTTCCAATCTGTATTCCTTTGATTTCTTTATCTGCTCTGATTGCTGTGGCCAAAACTTCCAAAACTATGTTGAATAGTAGTGGTGAGAGTGGGCACCCTTGTCTTGTCCCTGATTTCAGGGGGAATGCTTCCAGTTTTTCACCATTGAGGATAATGTTTGCTGTGGGTTTGTCATATATAGCTTTTATTATGTTGAGGTATGTTCCTTCTATTCCTACTTTTTGGAGGGTTTTTATCATAAATGGATGTTGAATTTTGTCAAAGGCTTTCTCTGCATATATTGAGATAATCATGTGATTTTTATTTTTCAATTTGTTAATGTGGTGTATTACATTGATTGATTTATGAATATTGAAGAATCCTTGCATCCCTGGGATAAAGCCTACTTGATCATGATGTATGATCTTTTTGATGTGTTGTTGGATTCTATTTGCTAGAATTTTGTTGAGGATTTTTGCGTCTAAGTTCATCAGTGATATTGGCCTGTAGTTTTCTTTTTTTGTGGCATCTTTGCCAGGTTTTGGAATTAGGGAGATGGAGGCCTCATAGAATGAGTTTGGAAGTTTACCTTCGTCTGCAATTTTCTGGAAGAGTTTGAGTAGAATAGGTGTTAGCTCTTCTCTAAATTTTTGGTAGAATTCAGCTGTGAAGCCATCTGGTCCTGGGCTTTTGTTTTTTGGAAGATTTCTGATTACGGTTTCAATTTCCGTGCTTGTGATGGGTCTATTAATATTATCTATCTCTTCCTGGTTTAGTCTTGGAAAGTTATACTTTTCTAGGAATTTGTCCATTTCATCCAAATTGTCCAGCTTATTTGCATATAGTTGCTGCTAATAGTCTCTTATGATCCTTTGTATTTCTGTGTTTTCTGTTGTGATCTCTCCGTTTTCATTTCTAATTCTGTTGATTTGGTTCTTCTCCCTTTGTTTCTTGATGAGTCTGGCTAATGGTTTGTCAATTTTATTTATCTTCTCAAAGAACCAGCTTTTGGCTTGGTTGATTTTTGCTATGGTCACTTTTGTTTCCTTTGCATTTATTTCTGCCCTGATCTTTAAGATTTCTTTCCTTCTACTAGACCTGGGCTTCTGCATCTCTTCCCTTTCTAGTTGCTTTTGGTGTAAAGTAAGGTCATTTATTTGATTTTTTTCTTGTTTCCTGAGGTGAGCTTGTATTACTATGAACTTTCCCCTTAGCATTGCTTTCACAGTGTCCCATAGGTTTTGGGCTGTTGTGTTTTCATTTTCATTTGTTTCCATGCATAAGTGAATTTCATTTTTAATTTCTTCTGTGATTTGTTGGTTATTCAGCAGTGTGTTGTTGAGCCTCCATATGTTGGAAGTTTTGAGAGGTTTTCTCCTGTAGTTGAAATCTAATCTCACTGCATTGTGGTCAGAAAAGATGCTTGGGATGATTTCAATATTTTTGAATTTATCAAGGTTAGATTTATGGCCCAGGATGTGATCTATCCTGGAGAAGGTCCCGTGTGCACTTGAGAAAAAGGTGAAATTCCTTGTTTTGGGGTGGAATGACCTGTAGATATCAATTAGGTCTAGTTGGTCTATTGTTTCATTTAAAGTTTGAAATTCCTTGTTACTTTTCTGTCTAGTTGATCTATCCATTGGTGTGAGTGGTGTATTAAAGTCTCCCACTATTATTGTGTTGTTGTTGATTTCCCCTTTCATATTTGTTAGCATTTGCCTTACATATTGTGGAGCTCCTATGTTAGGTGCATAAATATTTATAATTGTTATTTCTTCTTCCTCAATTGATCCTTTGATCATTATGTAATGTCCATCTTTATCTCTTTTCACTGCCTTTATTTTAAAGTCTACTTTATCAGATATGAGTATTGCCACTCCTGCTTTCTTTTGGTCCTTATTTGCATGGAATATCTTTTTCTAGCCTTTAACTTTCAGTCTATATGTGTCCCTAGGTTTGAGGTGGGTCTCTTGTAGACAACATATATAGGGGTCTTGTTTCTGTATCCAATCGGCCAATCTTTGTCTTTTGGTTAGGGCATTCAGCCCGTTTACATTTAAGGTAATTATTGATAAGTATGATCCTGCTGCCATTTATTTTATTGTTTTGGGTTCCAGATTATCTATCCCATCCGTGTTTCCTATCTAGGCAAGTTCCTTTAGCATTCGTTGGAGGGCTGGTTTGGTGTTGCTGAATTCTCTCAGTTTCTGCTTGTCTGAGAAAATTTTGAATTCTCCTTCAAATTTGAATGAGATCCTTGCTGGGTACAGTAGTCGGGGTTGTAGATTGTTTTCTTCCATGACTTTAAGTATGTTTTGCCATTCCCTTCTGGCCTGAAGCGTTTCTGTTGAGAGATCAGCTGTTATCCTTATGGGATTCCCCTTGTGAGTTATCTTTTGCTTCTCCCTTGCTGCTTTTAATATTTGGTCTTTGTATTTGATATTTGCCAGTTTGATTAATATGTGTCTTGGGGTGTCCCGCTTGGGGTTCATTCTATTTGGGATTCTCTGTGTTTCTTGGACCTGAGTGGCTATTTGCTTCCCCAATTTAGGGAAGTTTTCTACAATTATCTCTTCAAGAATTTTCTGATGGCCTTTCTTTTTGTCTTCTTCTTCTGGGACTCCTACGATTCGAATATTGGTGCGTTTAATATTGTCCCAGAGGTCTCTAAGATTGTCTTCATTTCTTTTAATTCTTTTTTCATTTTTCCTTTCTGTTTCATTTATTTCTGCCATTCTGTCTTCTACCTCACTTATTCTGTCTTCTATCTCTGTTATTCTACTGTTGGTTCCCTCCAGGGTGTTTTTGATCTCATTTATTGCATTATTCATTGTATTTTGTCTCTTTTTCATTTCTTCTAAGTCCTTGTTAAAGCTTACCTGCATCTTCTCAATCCTTGCCTGCAGGTTATTGAGCTGCAACTCCAACTTATTTTCCAGGTTTTGGATCATTTTCACTATCATTATTCAGAATTCTTTGTCAGGTAGACTTCCTATCTCTTCGTCTTTTGTTTGGTCTAGGGGGTATTTATCCTGTTCCTTTACTTGCTGGGTATTTCTCTGCCTTTTCATCTTGTTTATCTTGCTGTGTTGTCCCTTTATTGTGGGGATTCCTCTCTATGGGAGGGGTTGGATGTGTGGTTTGTCGAAGTTTCCTGGATGGAAAGGCTTGTGTGGTTTTCTGGTGGGTGAGTCTAGGTTTCCTCACTGTTACTCCTCACGTCGGCAATGGGTCGCCTCTCCAGATGCCCGATGTCCTCTGCCAGCATTCAGTTCCTGTTTTTTGGAGTTTGCTCGTCCTTTAAAAGTTCTTTTGGTATATTTATTAGGGAGAGAGTGTTCTTCCCGTCCTATTCCTCCGCCATCTTAGTTTTCCCCCGGGGTGCAGTTTATTACACCAGCAGGCCCAAGGCAGAGTCTTCTTAGTCAAGAACCCCAACCAATTTTTGTGAAAACCTTATATACTCTAAGTGTACAGTGGACAATTATCAATAGGCCCGTGGTCATACCCTAATAAGCATAATAGGATGTATGCTTCTATTTGGTTACACAGATAATTAGGGTATTCTTTTAGGTGATGGAGGGCCCTGAAGCTCTTCCTTCTAGGGGCTTGGTTTTCCAGTTGGTATGTTGTTTCCATAGACACTGGGCATATAGCTCAAAGTCCACAGTGCAGCTTAAGATGGAGTCCTGCTTCCCAGATAGAGCCTCTTCTGTTTCTTTCTTCAATAAAATCTCAAATATCCATTTATTCCTCTACTATAGACAGCCAATCTTAACTTGAGCTATTAACTTCATAAAAATCAGCCAATAAACTATACTACTAACTACAGGTAAATAACTTTTACTGAAAGGATGGGTTATTCATTAACAGTAGTAGCCTACCTTTTCAAGTCACATGTAGTACCATGTGGTACTTTGAAACTCATTGAGTTTCTCAATAAAAAATGTCTTGAGAACCTAGCAATTCACTAGTTTCTTGGGAAGACTTAAAGATAAGCTATCTATCCAATGTTGATTCAAAACAAGATAATTTGTTAAAACTGTTCGAATCATGATGGCATAATCAAAGTATCAAAATAAATTATTCAGAAAAAAATACCATAGGATGGCATAGGTAGAAGTCTTCATTCTTTTTTTCTGTCAGAAAGGAATATATTCTTGTATATACTTCTATCTGAGACTATAGCCAGATATTTTAACAAATTACATCTTGTATAAAGTATATAGAAATTCCAGAAAGCCACCTCTAATTCATTTCTAACTTTCTCTCTTTCATGATTCTTTATACACAAGTCCATCTGGATTCCATCAGTGGAAATCACTGCCCTAGGTACCTAGTCATGTAGAACAAAAAGTTTGGGAAAGTTTAATGAAGTATACAGGTTTCTTAGGTGGTGCTAGGTGGATAAAAAGCCCACCTGCCAATGCAGGAGGTATAAGAGACCAGGAAGATCTGCTGGAGGAGGGCAGGAGGCAGGCTATATATTATTTACATTTTAACTGAGTTGGAAACAGTGGGTGAGACATTCTGCATACAAGTTCAGGTTTGCAAAATTATATGAATAATGAGGGTAAGTGTTAACTTGCCAATATTGATTTCTTAAAGGATAACTCCCAAATGGACAGAGATGGCCTCACAAAGTGAAGAATATTTTGTGAGTTGAAAACATCTTATGAAAAATATACAAGTAAGTATATAGGGTAGTCCATTTGGTATTGATGGGTCACATCAGTGCTAAAAATTACTCATAAGTGTTTTAGTCACTCAGTCGTGTCTGACTCTTTGTGACCCATAGACTATAGCCCACCAGGCTCCTCTGTCCATGGAATTCTCCTGGGATGAATACTGGAGTGGGTAGCCATGCCATGTCAAGTAGCCACAATCACAAAGCTTGGACTGAAGACTTTGATCAAGCCAGAGAAGGGATTGTTTACCCCAGCCATAAATGGTGCTTTGGCAGAATAGTTATGGAGGTAGTGAAATGTTAGGAGAAGATTCCTTTCTAAATTCTGATTACCTCAGTGAAGGAGCTTGTTCTTCCCCTGGCACTCAACCTGGTTGAATCACTGTACACAGCCACAGAGTGAAATAGGCAATAGGAAACCACATACTGCTCCTATCTCCCAGAGTTTTCTCCTAATAAACATGCTTCTAGGACTATTGTCGGTATTGTCTGCAACACCAACATTGTTTGTTTAACCAATAATGATTACAATGGTACATTTCAAGAATGGATGGAAAATCTTTTTAGAGCAGAGACTTCCTATTTGATTGCATAGAGAGAGAACTTTACATATAAAGTGATGCAATAATCATTGTTTATTATGAATTTAGCCTGCAGATACATATAAGAATGTTCTTCTAGTGAACTCTCATGGTTGAACTTCACACACAACACACTTTATTCAACACCAAATTTTAAGATATGTAATTTTCCTTTCAGGACTTCCCAGGTGGCTCAGCAATAAAGAATCCACCTGCCAATGCAGGAGATGTGGGTTCAATCTGCGGGTTGGGAAGATCCCCTGGAGGAGAAAATGGCAACCCACTTCAGCATTCTTTCCTTGGAAGTCCCATGGAGAGAGGAGCCTGGTGGGCTATAGTCTATGGGGTCACAAAGAGTCAGACATAAGTTACCAACAAAACAGCAACAACACAGATTTTCCTTTCACTTGTAGGACTGGGGATGAAGGATATTTATGATGATATTCCACTTCATAAGAGGTATGATTTCGAAGTTACTAAGTAATGTGTGCCCTGGCCTTTTTCGTCTCTCCTACAAATTTTGATGTAGACTGATTAAAAATGCAGTTAATTAGAATATAGATATATGTGTATATATATATATATATATATATATATATATGTATATATATATCTGTCTATTTGGATAAATATACTTGTCCCTCATTGAATTTTTAATTTAAATCATACTTTACATTTTAAAATCTTATTTGGTTAGTTTTGCACAATTATTTATTTATTTTTATTATATTTGTATATTTTAATTGATTGATGATTGCTTTACAATATTGGATTCATTTCCATCATACATCAATATGAATTAACCCTGGTATATTTGTACACATGTACATATTGTACATATATAATAATTATACATATGTCTCCTCCCTCTTGATTATCCCTCCCACCTCCTGCCCATTCCAATTCCTCTAGGTTATTACAGAGACCCAATTTGAGTTTCCTGAGTCATACAGCAAATTCCAATTGACTCTTTCCATGTTAGTGTATATGCTTCCATGCTACTCTCTTCATTCAGTTTCCTATTTTCTGCTTATACTTTCAAGTTTGTATTCTATTTCTCTAAATCAGTTTAGTTCAGTTGCTCAGTCATGTCTGAGTCTTTGCAACCCCATGAATTGCAGCACTTCCTGCTTCTCTATCCATCACCAACTCTTCGAGCTTGCTCAAACTCTTGTCCATCAAGGTGGTAATGCCATCCAGCCATTTCATCCTCTGTTGTCCCCTTCTCTTCCTCCTTTCAATCTTTCCCAGCATCAGGGTCTTTTCTAATGAGTCAGCTCTTCGCATCAGATGGCCAAAGTATTGAAGCTTCAGTTTCAGCATCAGTTCTTCCAATGAATATTCAGATTGGTTTCCTTTAGGATTGACTGGTTTGATTTCCTTGCTATCCCAGGGACTCTCAAGAGTCTTCTCAAATACCACAATCCAAAAACATCAATTCTTTGGCACTCAGCTGGTGGCTTAGAAAGTAAAGTGTCTGCCTACAATGCAGGAGACCAGGGTTCAATCCTTGGGTTGGAAAGATCTCCTGGAGAAGGAAATGGCAACCCACTCCAGTATTCTTGCCTGGAAAATCCCATGGATGGTGGAACCTGGTAGGCTACAATCCATGGGGTCGCAAAGAGTCGGACACGACTGAGCAACTTTACTTTCTTTATAGTCCAACTCTCACATCCATACACTGCTACTGGAAAATTCATAACTTTTACTAGACAGACCTTTGTTGGGAAAGTAATATCTCTGCTTTTTAATATGCTATCTAGGTAGGCCATAGTTTTTCTTCCAAGGAGCAAGTGTCTTTTAATATTATGACCTCAGTCACCATCTGCAGTGATTTTGGCACCCAAGAAAACCAAGTCTGTCTGTTTCCATTGTTTCCCCATCTGTTTGCCAGAAAGTGGTGGGACTGGATGCCATTATCTTCGTTTTTTGAATGTTGAGCTTTAAGCCAACTTTTTCACTCTCCTCTTTCACTTTCATCAAGAAGCTTCTCATTTCCTCTTCACTTTCTGTCATAAGAGTGGTGTCATTGGCATATCTGAGGTTATTGACATTTCTCCCGGCATTCTTGATTCCTGCTTATGCTTCATCCAGCCTGGCATTTCACATGATGTACTCTGCATATAAGCTGAATAATGTTGATTTCCCTAAACAGTAGTAAGCATAGTTTTAAAAAATATTTGTCTTTGTTGGCCAGAAGACATTTGGCCATGTGAAAAATTCCTTGTGATTTGGTCCTACCCAAAATGTCCATGAGCATATTTAGTCTATGCCAAATGGCTTGAGATAGGACTGAATATTAAGGACCTTTTGACATAGACCAAATCTGTTATGAATGCTTTGGACAGGACCAAACACCTTTCAAGGCTTTGTAGTCTCTGTAGATCTAATACTGTGTTTATCTAGACAGAATTTGTTTTGTTTTTCCATGGTATTTTGGACATATCTGACCAAGAACCATATGAAAGTGTATTAACGATTTGAAAGTTTTGGGGATTCACAAATTTGTGAATTTGGATTGCAAACCTGTGAAAGAACTGGTTCTCAGAGGTAGGTCTTTCCACTATTGTCTTCTTTACCAACAAGGTATATATACATCTTTTAACTTCTTACTTATAAGTAAAAAATGAAAAGTTTGTAAACAAAGACAACTTATGCATGCTAAGTATTCCACTCATCTATATTGGCTTCGATCATTAAGATTTACAGAATTTATGGACTATTTACAAGTCAGGTAAATTTAGGTAAGATATTTTTTTCTATGCTTTATTTGGCCAAAGTTCAAAGAAATTGAGGTAAAATTGCAAGATATAATAATGAATAAGTTGGGTGGGAAACAAGCCATAGACACCTGAATTGTCAAGTTAGAGATTACAAATATTAATAAATTGGCTATGGAATATCATTAAAGCTTGTATCTTTTTGTTCGTTTGTTTGTTTGCTTGTTTTGTTTTACTATTAGAGCAAAATAAAAACTCTTTCTAAGATTATTCTACCAACAATGGATTCAAATGTTTTAATTATTTATGCAACTATGTAGACAAGTGGATCACCAGAGTTCTATCATGATAAGTCAGGTGAAAAAGAAAGAGTTTGAACCAAGATAGTAGTACCAAGAACAAATAGGAAGGGCCAGTCTGAGAATCATTGCAAGATTTGAATGAAAGGACTTGGCAAATGATAGGATCAGAAAAGGGTAGAGTTAGAGATATTATATTATAGTTAGCATCTATCATCAATAACAAACTGTGGCTTTAATTGCTAATTATCACCTGTACCATTAAAACGTCTTCATTATTGTAAGGTATAGTTAGCCAAGGCAGAAAAAAAGGAGAGATGACCTCAGTGGAAGTAGGTTACCTTTATTTAGGCAAGGAGGGGCGACAGTCGGCCTAACCACCAGGCTAAGAACAAGAGGGATCAGGGAAGCTTCATATTTAAAGAGAGGTTTGTGGAAGCAATAAGAGAAACAGTCAGGTGGGGAAATTTTGGGTATTCTTTAGCTGAGATGGCATTTGTAGTTGGGCAGGGAGTGATAAGTCCTCTGGACAGGGGGTGATAAGCCTCTGGCAGAAGTAGGTTGTGGAAGGTTTCTGGACAGGGGGTGATAAGTCCCCTGCGCAGGGGGTGATGAGTTCCAGATAGATACAACTGTCCTGGAGCATCAGGGTGGAACCCGAAGTTAGGTTTTGTTTTTTTTTCTCCCAAGTTAGATGATTCAGCAAGGGCCTTTGAGACTGTTGTCTTCTTTTTTAGGCCAAAGACTCCTTCAATTATCAAGATTAAAGGCAACTAGGAAAGACTAAGTGATAACAGAATAGCAGTTATTTTGAAGAAATTAATTGCTTTTAAAAGGCTTGGAGTAGAAAACATCAATATATATTTTCTGTTTTCCAATCTCACACAATATATTGTGTGTGTGTACATATATATATAATCAGCATGAAGATAAATGCAGTCCTTTAATTTGATGTTTATTCCTTTTACTTAATCACTAATTTGTTAGCAAGCGCCAAATGTATAAAAACATTATGAAATATAGGGTAAGGAACTAAATGTTGAAAGTCTGTCAAAACAAATTTCCTAAGTTGAATTTGAAAAATTTTGAATTATCATTATGATTTCTTCTACTTTCACTTTACCTGCAAAGATAAGATTTGGACATACCAAAAATTTGAACTTCTTAATATGGGGTAAAATGGGAGGAGAAAAATTAAAAACTCTATAAAATTTCTCCCTACCTAGTAAAACAGCTGCTGTTCCTGATTGCTTCAATTTATGGTTGAATGAAAAATTAAATACATGTTACCCTGAAGAAAATTTTTCAATTACATAAAATGAATAGACCATGATGACAGAATAAACTTCCAATACTAACCACACTGACACATAGACAAAATAAATTCTTTGTATTATTTTATTGTCTTCATTTATATTTTAAGACACAGCCCACATATCAGCAATATAAGAAGCTGAATATTTTTAATACCAAGTTTTAATTATGTGATAATCAAGTTAATCGGAGTGGTAATACACATATATCCTTAACATGACTGGAAGTAACAGACTGACTACATATTCAGACGTACGTACACACACACACATCCTCTGTGCCTTTGTTTTCTCTTTTGTGTTTAAGTATCATATGGCTTGTGACAACCTAGGAAAAGTGAAATGATTTTTCTTACTAACTGCAAAGACAGTAATATTTATTAAATGTGAATCAGATATATTTAATATTTGCATGTTATATTAAAACTCTTCTTTGCTCTACAACTTCAGCCTGTGACTTAACCTCTTATTTTCAAGTGTAGAATTCTGTCCTATTTAAAAAAATTCAGCCTAGCAGTTGTATGTCCTAATACTTTTGGTAAAATTACTGTTATGCTATTTTAATTACAATATGTCTTGGTGTGTTCCTCCTTGGTTTCATCCTGGATGGGACTTTCTGGGCTTCTTGGGCTTGGGTAATTGTTTTCTTTCCCAGGTTTAGGAAGTTTTCAGCTATTATTTTTTCTAATAAACCATGATAAATACATATACAACTTATTATGTAAACTGAGGTACTATTTCAAAGAAATATTTTCAGTATTTTAATAATTCTAGGGAAAGAGGTAATTTAAACCTGGCATTCTGGATAATTCCTTCAGTCAATTTGAAATTAATGGCATAAAGTCTTTCAGTGAAGCCTATATTGTCATCTTATATAAAACAAATGGTCAGCAGTGGGATTAGATGTTCATGAACCTCCTACAAAGGGATTTTTCTCACCTCTATCACAGTCCTGAGGCCCCTAATTTTAATGCCTTCTTGGATGTGCTCTAATTCCAGCATCAACCATTCTCCACATGCTACTCCTGATACCACCTCTAACACATAGAAAGATGAGAAATACAGGGTTTTTATAACTACCAAAAGCCACTCCAGTCTACTAATGGGTGTGGCCGTGTTTCTCACTCAGTTATCAGTTTGGCCAGAGGATCTCAGCACTAACACCTGCAGGCTGGTGGGCAGGGCTAGGCACCCACTTCTGGCTTCCAAATACGGCTGATTCCAGGGACATGGGTGCTGCCAGTATCTCTGTCCCTGGGTGAGCTGCAGCCTTTCCCCACCTCTATGAGAGACTCTCCAAAACCAGCAGGTGGGTCTGGCTCAGGCTTCTATCAAATTATTGCTTTATCCCTGGGTCCCAATGTGGTTGAGATTGTGTGTGCACCCTTTAAGAATGGGGCTTCTGTTTCCTGAAGATCCTCTGGGACTCCTTCAAAGCCAAATGCTCTTGGGGCTCATCTTCCTGGGCTCAAGAGCCTGACATAGGTTTCAAACTTGTACTCCTGTTATTCTCTAGTTTATGGGTCACTCACTCACCTGGAGATAGGAGACTTGGTTACATCACAAGTCCACCTCTCTTATCCATCTAATTGTGGCTCCTCTTTATGTTTTTCATAGTAGATTCTTCTGGTAGATATCGGTCTATTTTCATAAAGTGGTTATTCTGCAAGATAGTTATGATTTTGGTATACTCGTAAAAGGAAATGGGTTCAAAGTCATTCTTTGCCATCTTGTCCCAGTCTCTAGTTACTGTCCAATTTGTAATTTCAACCTCAGAATTTTCTCTCCTACTGGATATTTGCCTTGATTCTGTTGCTGTTTGCTTTGGTTTGCAAGCAAGTGCCTCTGCTTTCTTGAGTGAAGGCCTATCTAGGGAAAGAAAATTTGTGAAGCTAGATATTGTTTGGGTTCTTCCCACCCTTTGGTCTCAAGTATTGTTGGTATAAGCATGTTATCTGTGGGGTGACATTGAAGTAAGAGACTTGTTCAGTGTCTTTCTTCCATTTGGTACAAATAACAGTTGTCTGGGAATTTTGGCATACCTGACCCATGTGGTTTTCTTGGGCAGAACCCAATTTCACTTCACCAATCCGTAAAGGATCCACAGGAGACAAATGCATTTCCCTTCATCCCCTGCCAGTACTTCCCAGTGCCTCATCACCTTGCTGGCTGCAGTTATCAGACTTGGATAAATAAGCATCAAGACAAACCAAATGTTTCTTCCTCAACTGTGCACCCGCCCTTGAAGAGCCCACAGGATCCAGCTGAGCACTCCTGTGCAAACACCCATTTCAAAACTAGCACATAGGTGACTCCATAATTTTCCTTCTATGCAAAATATACTGGGACTTTTTCATAGTCAGCAAAGGGTAGTTTGGCAAGTTTCAAGCTTAAGAAATGTCTGGATGAGAAAACCGAGGACAAGGTCTACAGCTCTTCTTTCAGATTTCCCTAAATTGTCAGGGGATATATACTGAGTATCTTTCATTACATTGTATTGCAGAACTGAGAAACAGCTTAGATAGACATTGCATCTTAAACCACCAGGAAAGCTCATCTGTCTCATTGAACATTCTATGGTACCATTTTCACTGCAAACGGGTTGAAAACAATTCAGTTTTTCAGTATGATCAAATGCCACTGTTGTTAATGCTGTTCTTGTAGGAAACCTTCAATGATTTGATTGGTAAAGAGTGCGAAGAAAAAACAAAACAAAATTGGTGGTCTTATTTAACATGTAGCACCATGTTGCAAATGCTTTTGAAATCAGTATATATTCAGCTACATTTTGTCTTTATGTGATGTATGATTATGTTAAAATTATTCCCTGTTACCTTAATATATCATTACATTTCTGTGGTATAAATTATTACTATGATTTTTGAAAACCTGCACTTTATATTAGTTAAGAAGATATAGCCATCAATTGCCCAGCTTTCTTACTTAAACATATTTCAAAGTTCATTCTGGGTGCTGGCCAAGTTATTTTCAAGATTCTGATTATTAGCTCATGTTTGAATTTATATTACCCTTCAACTTGACCTTTGCCATAAGAAGCAGCTCTGATTTGGAAAAGTGTAGTTTGTTAAATCTCATTTTTTATTTAATATCTCAAATAGCTATTCTGTCTGCAAATTGCTGATCTTACCTTTGGAAAGAAATACAAAAGTTTCAAAGTCACTTTGGGAACTTTAAAAGAATAATTTTGTAATTTTCCATTTATAATTTAAAATACTCAAAGTTTGCACTGTGATATATATAATTTTTGTGTCACTTTGAAGCTCCTGTAAACATTTTGTCAAATTCATCATATATACCATAATAGATACATATGTAGCTTAATATATTAATCAATTAAATCAGTAATTCAGAGAAATATTTTTGATACTTTAATTTTAACATTTAATCAATACAAAATTAATATAATAAGATTTGTCATTTAAAAAATATGTATTGTTATCTTATGTAAAACAAATGACCAAGAATGGAATTAGCTGCTCATGTATTTCTTACAAGGGCATTTTTTCCCACCTCTGTGGCAGCCCTGAAGTCCTTGATTTAAATACCTCCATAACTCCAATTCCTAATCAGCCATCCTCCACGTGCAACTGCTGTTACCACCTCTGTCACATGACAAGATGAGAAATATGGAGTCTGTTTACTTTGATAGTCATAGAAACTTGGAGTTTAGGTCTTATCAATGAAATGAAGGTGAAATTGAAAGTTATTCAGTCATGCCCAACTCTTTGTGACCCCGTGGGCTATACAGGCCATGGAATTCTCCAGGCCAGAATACTGGAGTGGGTAACCTTTCCTTCTCCAGGGGATCTTCCCAACCCAGGGATCAAATCCAGGCCTCCCGCATTGCAGGTGGATTTTTTACCAGTTGAGCCACAAGGGAAGCCCAAGAATACTGGAGTGGGTAGCCTATTCCTTCTCCAGTAGATCTTCCCAACCTAGGAATGGAACTGGAGTCTCCTGCATTGCAGGAAGATTCTTTACCAGCTGAGCCACCAGGTTTTATCAATATTGGCTGTAAATCAGAATTATAGTGCACTGTCTGAAAAATCATCTGAAATTGTAAAATAAGGCAAAAAGTGAATGATATGTCATATCAAAGTTATACTAAGGCAAAGAGACTGAAAATAATTTAGGGGAATATCCCTTGGAGGAGGGCATGGCAACTCACTCCTGTATTCTTGCCAGGAGAATCCCATGTTCAGAGGAGCCTGGTGGGCTACGGTCCATTGGGAGGCAAAGAGCTGGATATGACTGAAACGATTTAGTACTGGTACTACTTAATTTTATTCATCATTTACCACTGATTAAACTATCAGACATGTTGAAGTTCCAAGTTAGCTTGTAGACTTTTGTCCAGTAGAGATATAAATAATTTCTGTTCTGTAGAATACCACAACTACAAAGATTTTATTTCATATCCCTGCTGGATAGTAACTAACTGTGTAACCTACTCAGTGAACTTAACATCCTGTAAATAGACTAGCCTCTCAGATACTTTTTGAGTCAGTCATATTGTCATTTTACTGAAACTGTCATGAATTAATCAGTTAAATAATATTTTAGCATTTTTTCTATATTTACTTGAGAATTGTTAGGTTAAGCAATTAAAAATATATAGTTTAAGGAATTTTCAATATGTAGTTTAAGCTATTTTAAATATGAAGCTTTTGATATATGTGGATATCTGAGCCATATTTCAAGTTTCCCTGTTTGGAGATTAGTACTCCAGAGTTCATATATTTTCTAGGGAAATATTAAGGAAAACTCATCAATGTGACAAAGTCTATACAGGTTGTGTTCTGTGTTCCACCAGTACCTAGTTGATGCTTCAGCCTTGTTAAAGGCTCCAGGTAGTATGCCTTTCCTCATCTTAGAGACCATCCAAAGACTACTTCCTGTTAGTCTTCTCTTATGCCCAGAAACTGCAGCTCAGAAAGTACTAGTTACTTTCCTCTTGCAATCTGATATTTTATTTATATTTGTATTATATTGCAAATTTAGTTCATGTCTCACTTTCATTAAACTAACATCACTCTGACAGAGGACCTATCTTAGTCATTTGTGTTTAGATGTCTCCTAATTCACTGGCAAGAAGAGAATGTGTACGCAATGAAAGTATACTAACACAGTAACCCAAAAATGAATGAAAAATGAAAGAGCACCTTAACAATGGAAGGGAAATTATCATACTAGCACTAAAGCAAATAAAACAACCTGATATAAAGAAAGTAGAGGTTGTGTTGTAAGCACATAGGATAGAAAGGAGTAACTCAATGATTGGACAAATCAGGAATGGCTTTGCATATAGGATTATTGAAATTTTTCACTTAGAAGAACTGACTTTAGTATCTTTATGTAAGTTCCAAATGCTTCACTATATGAAAATATAAAAGCTTTAATCCAAGTAAATTGTTTAATGGCCTAAAACTTCACCCAAGTCAACATACTATATACTGTTTTGCTGCCTAACATTATCTACAAACCTTAAAACATGTGCAAATGAACAGCAAATATGCTCCTTCTTACCTTTTGAGATTGATTGAGAAAATAATTTCAAGCTATACTACCGTTTGGATTGTATGAAGAATTTTATTTCTCAGTTTAACTCCTAATATGAAATAAAATGTTTTTTTTTTTCAATCCCTCCCTTGAGGGAATACTTCAGATTCACTGAAGAAGTCAGAGATAAAAGAAGCAGACAAACTTTTTGTAGAATTTTTTCAAAGGGAAATTTATTTTTGAAAGTATGAGGACTTTTTGTTCTTTAAGTTCATGTGAATTGTATTCCCTTTCTGTGTCAGAACCCTGACCTGCTCCTGTGTTGTGCCTTACTTTTTTTCCCCAGCCCTTTCTGCTTTCCTTTCATCTTTCTCCTTGTTAAGCTGTGTCTTCTGTGCAGGATTAGACCTGAAGATTTAACATTTTATTTTAGTTTTTCTTAAATCAAGTGGAGTTGCAATCAGGTACCTGTTTGGAGAGGTAAGGAATAAAAGAAAGGAGTAAAGGGAAGGACATGCTGGGAAGAAAGACCAAAATAGGAGCAAAGAGAAGGCAAAGCCCTGATAGCAATTAATACAGTGTGTCCTTTTCACTTTAGGATCTAGAGAAATATTTGGTGAAATAAAGGAAATGACTCATAAGCTACCTCTGGACTTTCTATTCACCTACTTTTTCTTTCTTTCTTTTTTTTTGCATGAAAATTATCTCACTTAATGGGATGACTACATTTTGAGATTTGAACTCTACTTTAGAAGTAATAAAGGCCTAGACCAAAGCTTTTAGAAATAACTGGAAAGAACAATAGCAGGAACAACAACAACAAAAAACAACCGAACTTCTGGAAAATTCAATAGTGAGCTCCAATTAGATAAATCTTCAAAAGTTTATTTCTCTAAACTGCTATAATAGACAAATAAATAAATATTCGTACTCCACACTGGATGTGCATCTTCATTTTCTTAGTTTTTTTCTCACTTATATTCTGTAATCCAAAACTGTTTGACTTAATTCAGTTCTTTTTTGTTTCTTTAATGAGAAAGGACATGCATCTTACCTTTGCTTTGCTTGCACCTTGAGCTGCTGACCCATTAAGCTCCCCTGTTTTCTTGAATTTTTGATTGGTGACTAGATCGCAACAATTCTTCAACTCTCCTCTTCAGAAGGATGTCATTTAGTTATTAATTAAAGAAAAATCTGATCCTGGTTTCACCTTGATAATCAAATACACTCTGGGAGGCCTATTAGAATTAGATTTCAGTTGGCTGATTAGGATACCATTGAGATAGGAGATTTAAAAATGCTATATTTAGAAATGGGTCAGGAGAAAAAAGGAAATATATTTCTATATTGAAGGAAACAAAAGAATCTTAATCAAGAGTTGTTATCCCTGATTCTTCCTGAATAATAACTAGGGAAATTCATCAGCAATTAAATATACTTGATTCTTTTTTTTAAAAACTTTTGTATATATGTTTGAAACCTAACTCTGAAAAGCTTGTGAAAACTACCATTATAGAAAACAGTGGTTTTGTGTTATATCACAGACGCTAGAGAACAAGCACCAAAATAGAGGAATCAGAATGGTTAGAAAGTTGGCAGGTTGTCTAGAACATTCCATCTTTCTCTGCTTAAGAAGGGAGTCGCTACCAGTTGTTAAACTGAACTGATTAGAGAGTATTTGTGTTTCCATTATCCCTGTCCTATTCCTCATTATTGTAGAAATGGTAGATCCTTTGAATAGGCTTATTGAAACACTTGGATACTCCAGATACAAGCTGAACTTTCATGATATGGGGTTTCTTGTCATAGTCCTGAGACAAACTTAGTCATGCATGTGGGCTAGCTTGTGCAAACTGGCAAGTGGAGAGCATCTGTGGCTCAGGGTGATGTCATTTTATTCTACCTGTTCTCTGCACAGTAACATGTTTAGTGGCAAAATTCTGTGGTTTTATGAGAAAATGGACTTCAAAAAAAAGCAATCTTTTTTTCTGTTTTTAAAAGTGAAATCTCACAGGAATAAAAAAAAGGATAATTTTTATTTAAGTAAAAGGTATTTTGGAAAACTAAAAAGTAGAATATTGAATTTGCTCTTGTTCTGATATGGAAATGACAGATATTCCATAAATTTTATAGGAAAACAAAAGAGAGGGGCAGTGAGGGAAAGAAATGATATTTAAAAATTACCTTTTACTTCAAACAACACAACTGTTTTCATCTGCTTAAAAAGGAACCACTGAAATTTGAAAACAAAAAATGGTTTTGTGAGATTTATAAATAATGTTATTTTATATATATGGAATATTTAATTATCTCAAAGGACCACTAAATATTTTCAGTTAAACTTCATATCTTAGATGAAGTAGTGTAACTTAAATAGTCTTAGTAGACTTGGGGCTTTAGCGAATTATATAACCTTTATGTACGCCAAGTATTTACTGTATTTTTGTATACATGCATGTATTTTTTTAATTAATTTTGAATTGAGGTATAAGTGATTAACTATGTTGTGGTAATTTCAGGTGAATAGCAGGTGAACAGCAAAGGGACTCAGCCATACATACACATGTATCCATCTCCTCAAATTCTCCTCCCATCCAGGCTGCCACCTAACACTGCATGCATATATTTTAATTGAAGATATTACAGCCTGTTGTTTTTCAGTAACTCAGTCATGTCCAACTCTTTGCAGCCCCATGGACTGCAGCAAACCAGGTCTCCCTGTCCATCATCAACTCCCAGAATTTACTTAAAATCGTGTCCATTGAGTCGGTGATACCATCCAACCTTCTCATCCTCTGTCATCCCCTTCTCCTTCCACCTTCAATCTTTCCCAGCATCAGGGTCTTTTCAAGTGAGTCAGTTCTTTGCATCAGGTGGCTAAAGTATTAGAGTTTCAGGTTCAGAATCAGTACTTCCAATGAATATTTAGGACTGATTTTCTTTAGGATGGACTGGTTTAATCTCCTTCCTATCCAAGGGACTCTCAAGAATGTTCTCCAATACCACAGTTCAAAAGCATCAGTTCTTTGGTGCTCAGCTTTCTTTATAGTCCAACTCTCACATCCATACATGACTACTGGAAAAACCATAGCCTTGACTAGATGGACCTTTGTTGGCAAACTAATGTCTCTGCTTTTTAATATACTGTCTAGTTTGATCACAACTTTTCTTCCAAGGAGTAACCATCTTTTAATTTCATGGTTGCAGTCACCATCTGCAGTGATTTTGGAGCCCCCCCAAATAAAGTCTGTCACTATTTCCACTGTTGCCATGAAGTGATGGGACCAGATGCCATGATCTTAGTTTTCTGTATGTTTAGCTTTAAGCCAACTTTTTCACTGTCCTCTTTCACTTTCATCAAGAGGCCCTTTAGTTCTTTGCTTTCTGCCATAATGGTGGTGTTATCTGCATATCTGAGGTTACTGAGATTTGTTTCAGCAATCTTGATTCCAGCTTGTGTAACAATAATGTTAACACCTTCATATTGCTTGATTGAGACATATGCAAGAGAACTCCACAATAAATTCAGCAGTTTTAAAATAAACTTACATTTGTATCATACTGGCAGATACATTGGCAAATAGTATATTGTTCAATAGTATATTAAGCTAAGGGTAACTTTGATCAACTTACAAAGCTGTGGCTCCCCCTGATAGTTGGTTAGGCCCCCAGATATCCATTGCTTTGGAAAATTATTATACCATTTTTGTTATTTGATTATTAAAATTGGTTGGCGATTTTATGTTACTTTGCCTGCATTCTAGTGAGGCAAGCCACCCTACTGAAGAGGAGTTGTGTGTTGGTGAAAACCTGTATTAAAGAACTCTAATGTCTATCACACAGTGAACTTCTGAAAGCTCTGAGAGGAGCTGATAAGTTTTCCAGCCACATTCTCAAAGATGTGAAAGTCCCTTACCCATCATGCCATTCATCATGAAATCTGGTTGAGTAGATTTCATCATCTCTACAAAGTTCTTGCTGCTGCAAAAGTGGTTAACTTGTGAACCCTGAATATTTAATATGGAATTTGCTCACATTCCCTTCAAGATTTTTGTGTATTAATACTACTTTTGTTTCAAAGTGAGTATGTTTTCTGTTCCAAGCTATTATCAAGTGAATAAATGACCAATATTTTTCTCTACATATTTATATCAATAACAATATATTTATTTATATTCATATACAAAAAGGAAAAATCTTGAACTAAATGCATGTTTTTTTCCAAATGCAACTCTTAAACTTTAGACTCAAAGATAATCTTGCATAATCTTATATAACAACATTATGAGCCCACTATGATACAAATCACTGCATTGCTAACTCACACAGGTAAAAACTTCATATGTATATGTCCCCATTGTGTTTGTACTCATTTTTACCTACTATTATAATACTGTAGAAGTTGCTGAATAAGGTACCACAATAAAATTATGCACTTTTAAATAACCAAAAAAAAAAATTACAAGAAATTCTTAGCAGTCCACAGGTCACCAGAATCTTTAACATGCCTTATTTAGTCACTGATTTTGATAACTAAATTGAATCAGTTTGCCTATAATATACTTTACAAAACTCAAGAATGGACCAAGTATAAGAATGAAAGTATTGATAAGACAAGAATGGCAAATGTTGACAATTTAAAAAATGATAGAAAGTACTTGGGGACTCATATGCTTCTGCTTATATTTTTTAATTTCCAAAATAAAAACTTTTCCCATCAACCAATTCTATACAGTTTTAGATGATAGTAATCTGTTTTGAAAGACAACATGGAATCATGGAGAAAATGTTTTATGTTTTCAGTACTAAACAGACCTCTATAAGGTTAGACATTCAGCAACACTTAAACCTGAACTAATAAACAAAAATGAAACTAATCTAGGAGAGCATAATGGAGATGATAGAAACTAAGTAATGGACACATCAGATAGCATTTTAGTAATTTATAGATAGTATATGAGAATATTAACATTTTCATTTGTTGATTTCTTTGATTCCCTGTATGACTGGCATGCTTAGCCCAAACTAGTTTCTGATAATACCACAAAATCTTAACTAAATTTGTATCATGTATGACTGTGAAATATGTCTAATTTTAAGTATAGATTATAGTGCTCAAAGGAAAGTTTATACATAGAAATTTTAAAGCAGGACAGGAAGATGCCAAGATAAATATAGCTAAAAATTATTCTGGTGAGTCTCACAGAATAGAAAGTTATATGAGATTATTTGCATAAAAATTAAGACAAAATCTTATGTAAAGAATGTTTATAGAGGGACAAATTTAACTCTTGAGAACTGTCTTATTTTCTTTCAGAAATTCACTCCATATTCAAATAATAATGTTGATATTAAATATTCATCAACAGATATTTTGTAAGATTGGGTTATTTATTCAAATAATATTATTTTACTTGTGAAACTGAAAACAGAAGTGTATTTATGGTAGTTGCACAGATTATAATTTTGTATCCATCTCCCATAGCTTTAACACAATATTAAAATTCTTTTGCCCCCCAAAGTTGCACATACAGATAATAGATCTGATTGTTTGTAAAACACTTACAGAACATTAATCATTGTTTACATGCTTGTGTTTGAAACACAAACTTGCTAACTAATTTAATTATTATAGTTAACCTGTAACCTAGCCATAGAGTTTGGATGTGAGTGAAGTGGACGTGACATGAACTGATCATAGCTATTATAGGCAATTATGGCACCTTTATTGTCATCATCTGAAGTTAGCCATCAGATGTGTTTATTTGATGACCTAGGACTTAACAACTATTGCTTCATCAACTCAATCCAATAGGTAAAGATCACATTAATTAAGCAAGGTATTGTTAGGTAGTTTTCCATTGTTCAGATGTACCATAGTAATAACTTCTTGTTGGTGAACAATTTCCAATCTCACTGAGGAGTAAACTCACTGAAACTCTTACCATGGCATATAAGCTGTTTAATCTGTCACTTTACTATTTTTCTAATCTTATCCCACTCTCCAAAGTACCCACTATGGAAGAAATGAATTTGGGAGTCATCAGTATAGATACTAGTGACTTAAGTTAACCTAGGAATGATTGCGGAAAGCATAGAGAAGAGATCCAAGTACTAAGTCCTGAGACCCTTAAACATTTGGAGATCAAGAAGATAAGAGACACCAGCAAAAATGGTTGAAAGATCATGACTTAAAAGAAAAGTAGGTTTGCTGGAAGCCAGAGGAAAAAATGTGTTTAAGGAGGAGAGTGACTAGTTGTGTTAAATGTTGCTGGTAAGTCATTTAAGATAAGAGTTAAAAATTAAACTCTGAATATAGCAATTTGGAGGATTTTGTTGGGCCTGCTAACAAAAGTGTCAGTGGAGAAGTGAGAAATATTGATTTGAATCAGTTTAATAGATAATGAATAAGAAATCTTTTGATATTGTAGTGGAAAGAGGGAAAATTGTTTAAGCATTGAAAGGGAGACAGATGGTGCTATCTTGGACACAGTTACAGAAGTTGACCTTAGTGAGTATAGGAATAGGGCATTCACAGTAATATAACAAAAGGTACAGATTATTTCACTCTGGATTACTTCTGGCTTACTCCCCAGAGTGAAGTAAGCCAGAAGCAAAAACAACAATACAGTATATTAACACATATATATGGAATTTAGAAAGACAGTAATGAGAACCCAACATGGGAGACAACAAAAGGAACGCAGATGTATAGAATAGACTTGTGGACTTTGTGGATGAGGGTAAGGGTGGGATGATATGGGAGAAGGGCATTGAAGCATGTTAATTGTCATGTGTCTAATCAATCGCCAGCCCAGGATTGATGCTCGGGACTGGTGCAGCGAGATTTCCCGGGGGGGAGGGAGGAGGGAGGGGGGACCCGGAGGGGAAGCATATGTAAACCCATGGTGATATCATGACAATGTATGGCAAAAACAATAATAAAAAAAAAAGGTACAGATTATGGGCACAGTTGAAGGTAAATGGGTAGACATGGTGTTATACCCCTCATAAAAGTCCTCCTGTTTTTCTAATGAAACTATTACTTTGTGATATTCTTTATTTTTTATAAAGTTATTATAGTTCCAGAATGGTAAGGAAGGAACGAGGATATATAGGGGGTTTGCTGAAAAAAACCCAAACATGTAGTCCAATATCAAAAGGTTACTGTAAGTCACAAAAAACAGACATCTCAAGTTAAAGATTTTACTGCTTTTGTATATAGGGGAAGGTGCAAGAATGCTTGTTTGTTGTTCAGTCACTAAGTCACCCAACTCTGCGACCCAGTGAACTATAGCACACCATGCTTTCCTGTTTCACTATCTCCTGAAGTTTGCTGAAACTTATGTCCATTGAGTCAGTGATACCATCCAACAATCTCATCCTCTGTTGCCTCCTTCTCCTCTTGCCCTCAATCATTCCCAGCATCAGGGTGTTTTCCAATGAGTTGGCTCTTCACATCAGCTGGCCAAAGTATTGGAGATTCAGCTTCAGCCTCAGTCCTTCCAATGAATATTTAAAGATGATTTCTCTTAGGATTGCCTGTTTGATTTCCTTGCTGTCCAAGGGATTTTCAAGAGTCTTCTTTAGCACCACAGTTTGAAATCATCAATTCTTTGGCACTCAGCCTTTTTAATTGTCCAACTCTGACATTGGTACATGACTACTGGAAAAACAGTGGCTTTGACTATGCAATCCTTTGTTGGCAAAGTTATGGCTTTGCTTTTCTTAATATGCTGTCTAGGTTTCTTACAGTTTTTCTTCCCAAGAGCAAGCGTCTTATAATTTTATGGCTTCAGTCACTATCCACAGCGATTTTGGAGCCCAATAAAATAAAATCTGTCCCTGTTTCCATTGTTTCCCCATTTATTTTCCATGAAGTGATGGGATTGGCTGCCATCATCCTAGTTTTCTGAGTGTTGAGTTTT
Organism: Antilocapra americana; assembly: GCA_007570785.1. Classification (NCBI taxonomy): domain Eukaryota; kingdom Metazoa; phylum Chordata; class Mammalia; order Artiodactyla; family Antilocapridae; genus Antilocapra; species Antilocapra americana. The sequence goes on along the minus strand of ML664161.1, from coordinate 12,970,305 downwards.
AATCCAGCTTTTTCACACTTCTATTTCACCTTCATCAATAGGCTCTTAGCTCCGCTCAGCTTTCTGCCACTAAAGTAGTATTATCTGCATATATGAGGTTGTTGATGAGTCTGGCCTCATTTAAATTATTCCTTTGAAATGTATCTTAACTATCTATGGCCAATGTCCTTTATATTCTCCATCCTGAATTCCCTTCAGGGAACACCCAGTAGGGGCAGCTGTAGCGTCTGATAGCTTGATGACCAGCAACATTCCTTGTTTTTGGAAAGGGAAGATGTCAGGCAAAAGATTATGTCCTCAGGTTAAACACACACACACATACACACACACACACACAACACACACACACACACACACACACACACACACACACACACACATGTTTCTCCTATGGCTTTTTAACATTCAGTTCTCTCTAAGTTTTAACTAGCATCAGGACTGAGGGTGTTTTGCTTAGAATAATGAACCTATAGGCTATAGGTCTAGAGTCCTATGGAAAGTTATTCAAATAAACCTAACAATTATAAGTAATTAAACAAGAATGCCTTAATTTTGTCAAAGTTTGAAAATAGTGCTTGAATACTATTATTGTTCTCTTCAGTTGTAATTAGTTTTTCTGTTGACACTGGGTTGCTTCTTCACAATGGAGCTTTGAAATGGAAAGATACTTGCATAAATGTGAGCTGATGGAAGAAAAACAGTAAGAGACTTTGTCCACAACTCAGACACTGAAAACGAGACCAGTCAAAGCAAAAATGACACTGAAAGGAAAAGCATGACCCATTCCAAAGTGGATCAGTAGCCGTTTGTATTTAACAGGAGCTAATCTATCACAAACTATACTGAGGATAATGATCAGGCCTAAAACAAAATTCAGAGAGAATTTCAACTTATCACACTTTTAATTCCTTCTATGGTATAGATTAATTTTATGTTTATTATTTTTATTTTTTCTTCTCTAAAAGGAAAGAAAAAAATAGAGGTTTCCTTTAGATAAAAAATCTAGATAAAAAATATGATTCTTTTTTATAACCACTTTTAAAGTTGAAGTATATTTAATATACAATGTTGTGTTAGTTTCAGGTATACAACAAAGTGATTCAGTTATATATATATATTATATATTCTTTTTTCAAGTAATTTTCCATCATATGTTATTATAAGACATTAATTTTAGTTCCCTGTGCTATATACAGTGTATTCTTATTTACCTATTTCATATATAATACTGTATATATGTTAATCTCAAACTCCTTATTTATCTCTCCTCCTCCCCTTGCTACACTCCTTGTTATTCAGTTATTCAGTTACTCAGTTGTGTTTGACTCTGCAGCCCCATGGACTGCAGCACACCAGGCTTCCCTGTCCTCCACTACTTCTCAAAGTTTGCTCAAACTCATGTCCATTGAATCGGTGATGCCATCCGATCATCTCAGCCTCTGTTGTCCCCTGGTCTTCCTGCCTTCAATCTTTCCCAGCATAAGAGTCTTTACAAATGAGTCAGTTCTTCGCATCAGGTGGCCAACATACCGGAGCTTCAGCTTCAGCATCAATTCTTCTAATGAATATTCAGGGTAGATTTCCTTTAGGAAGGACTGCTTGGATCTCCTTGCAGTCCACAAGACTCTCAAGAGTATTCTCCAACACCACAGTTCAAAAGCATCAATTCTTCGGCGCTGAGTCTTTTTTATGATCCAACTCTCACATCCATATGTGACTACCTGAAAAACCATACAGCTTTGACTGTATGGACCTTCGTTGGCAAAGTACTGTCCCTGCTTTTTAATAAGCTGTCTAGGTTGGTTGTAAACTTTTTTCAAGGAGGAAGCGTCTTTTAATTTCATGGCGGCAGTCACCATCTGCAGTGAGCCCCCCAAAATAAAGTCTGTTACTGTCTCCATTGTTTCCCCATCTATGTGCCATGAAGTGATGGGGCCATATCCCATGATCTTAGTTTTTTGAATGTTGAGTTTCAAGCCAGCTTTTTCACTCCCCTCTCTCACCTTCATTAAGAGGTTCTTAATTGCTCTATGCTGTCTGCCACTGACGTGGTGTCATCTGCATTTTTGAGTTTATTTATACTTCCCCCAGCAATCTTGATTCTAACTTGAGCTTCATTCAGGCATTTTGCCTGATGTATTCTGCATATAACTTAAATAAACAGGGTGAAAATATACAACCTTGACCTACTCCTTTCCTGATTTTCAACCAGTCTCTTGGTCTATGTCTGGTTCTAATTGTTTCTTCTTCACTTGCATACAGGTTTCTTAGAAGGCAGATAGGCGGTCTGATATTCCTGTCTCTAAGACTTTTCCACAGCTTACTGTGATCCACACAGTCAAAGGCTTTAGTGCAGTCAGTGAAGCAGAAGCAGATGTTTTTCTTGAATTATCTTGCTTCTCCTATGATCCACTGGATGTTTGCAGTTTGTCCTCTGCTTCCTCTGCCTTTTCTAAATCCATCTGGAAGTTCTCAGTTCACGTACTGTTGAAACCTATCTTGAAGGATTTTGAGGATTTCTCTTCTATATCTATGAGTCTGTTTCTGTTTTGTAAACAAGTTATTTTGTATCATATTTTTAGATTTCACATGTAGCTGATACCAGATATTTGCGTTTCTTTGACTTACTTCCCTTAATATGAATGTAGGTCCATCCATGTTGTTGCAAATGGCATTAGTTCATTCTTTTCTATGGCTTAGTAATATTCTAAATACACACACGCACACAATATCTTGATTCATCCATCTCTCACTGGACATTTAGATTGCTTCCATGTCTTGGCTATTGTAAATAGTACTATTATGAATATTGGGGTGCATGTATCTTTTGGATATTGAGTTTTTTCTAACTACATACCCAGGAGTGGGATTATTGGATCAGATGGTAGTTACATTTTTAGTTTTTTCAGCAATCTCCATACTATTCTCCATAATGGCTGTACCAACATTCCTACCAACAGTATAGGATGGTTTCTTTTTGTCCACCTCCTCTGGAGTATTTATTATTTTTAGATTTTTTATGATGGCCATTCTGACCAATGTGAGGTGATACCTTATTGTAGTTTTGATTTGCATTTCTCTAAAAATTGAGTTATATTGAACATCTTACCATGTGCCTATTGATCATCTGTATGTCTTCTTGGAGAAATATCTCTTTAGGTCTTATTCCAAATTTTACTTCTTAGAATTATTAAAAACTTTACATTAAAGATGATATTAAAGTAACAGTTTTTTAAAGGATATATTTTCAAAAAATGTGGTCATTTTGTATAGGACATATACTTCAAATAATTACCCACCTGATACCTCCATAGCACCCTTTAAGTGTTAGCTTTCTCTAATACCGAATATTAGCATCCTCTTGGGAATTTAGAAACAAAGCAAAACTTCTAGACAAGATTCTCATTTAATTGGTCTACCATAGGGACTAGACATTAGTATTTTTAAAACTCCTCCCCCAGCCCAGATGGTTCTGATGTACAGCATGAATTTGGAAAAAATCTGCTTCTAAATCCATCCATATCTCAGCTGCTCTTCATAATGCTCTAAATTGTTGGGCTTCTGCTTATTTAGTTTCTTGATATTGTCTTAAATTTCAAGGTTACCTCTTGTAAATGCCAAGCTTTCCTCAGCACCATGGTGATGTGTAGAAAGACTACTTTATCTATCCTTTTTTTTTCCCCAAAAAAACAAAGTGGATTTATTTGAAATTTCTAAAGGGAATTACCATGTAAAACAAGAAGAGTGTAATCTGTTCCTAGAAAGAAAGACAATGTATATACTGTTCAGAGATGATATGCTTATGGATGAACCTGAATTTCAAACTTTGCTTTCATGTGGTGATTTTATTCCCCTTTTTAACCAGATACTAGCTCTTGTCAGATTTCTGGAGCATAAATACTATCTGTTCCATTTGGATATTTTAATTCCCATCAGTGTTTTTTTTTTTCCTATGATTCATTCTCTTACTTCTTCCCAGGTAGTCCATAGTTTGCAATATTCTTCAGAAACATTATGCCTCATAATTAAATAACTCATGAATACAACCACAGGTGGCTGCAATATTTAGGAACAAGATTAGCTGAGTTACAGAAACCCAGAATATAAGTGCTTAAATAGTATCATCTTTCATTTCTTTCTCCTATAAATATATGGATATATGACAACTGGGCTTCCCTGGTAGCTCAGCTGGTAAAGAATCTGCCTGCAGTGCAGAAAGACCTGGGTTCGATCCCTGGACTGGTAAGATCCCCTGGAGGAGGGCATGGAAACCCACTCCAGTATTCTTGCCTGGAGAATCCACATGGACAGAGGAGTGTGGTGGGGCTACAGTCCATGGGGTTGCAAAGAATTGGACATGACTGAACAACAAAGCACCTTTGACAACTACAAGGTCTCTGGGAACCAAACTACTTGTCACTTTCTATCTTCTGTATTTAGGGAACAGCCTTCAATGCATGTTCCACAATGAAATTCTAGTCATTATATTCAGCAGGATAGAAGAAAAGAATACTTCTGCCTAATGGAACTTCTACTTGCCTTCAGTTTTCAAGTATTTGATTTCATGCCCACATCACAGCAAGAAAAGTTGTAAAATGTAGTCTTTATCGCAAATAATAAGACATCCAGACCAGAGAAAATAAGAATTCTTTGAGAAAGAAAATAGTTGCTAACATCAGCAGCTAGGGCTATTTGTCCCAGAAAATTCAGCATAGCAAGCTAAAGTAGGATTTGAAATTAAGGGTAAGCAAAAGACTTTAGAATAGATTTTGATTCTATGAAGCCAATCTCCTTCAAGGCATCTCCACCATAGTAGGGTGAAAGTGTACATGGAATATAGGATGGATGCCACTCAGGGACCCCTTTAGGATCCAGGAACTTACTTCCCCGAGTAGTAGGAATCTGTTGTCTATGGATTGATTGCAGCCAAGTCCTTCTTTGGGGCTTTTCTTTGGCTAAATGGAGTTGCCTCACCCACAGTTAGATCCCTGGTTCTGTTGACAGTGCATGTCTGATTAGTCATGGTCGAGGTAAAAAGATCTGCCAGATGCTTCAATTCTGGACAACTCTGACACATCATCCAGGATCCCAAGTTCCATGGTGGGGTGGACTGAGGCCACTGTTGCATTTTCATTTCAGTGAAGATTCCCCTTCTATATAATCCTGAATTTCTCACTTCCTCCTACGTGTTTTCTTTGAAAACACTCAGTAAACCTATGCATGTGACTCTTTGTAACAGAGATGTTTCCAAGAACCAAGTCAAGGAGAGTGGATACAAGGATTGGTCTTAGCTGGTTCATCAGCATGACAGGATCTCATGTGGACAGAAAGTGGAGTACTACTAGCCTGTGACGTGCTACATTGGTACCACTGAAATGATGCATTTCCTCTGAGAAGAACTGAAATGGCACATTCTTAGAAAGGAATGTACTGTAAAGTGTAATGTATCAGACTTTTGAGAAGCTTTGGGAAAGAAGAAATTTTAAGGACTGGAATCATTGACAGTCACTGGAAACTTATCCGTGTATTAGAGAAAAGACAGTAAAAATCTGAGGGCAGCTACCTATGGATTTAAGGTGATGTTAAAACTCACAGATTCTCCTTACTAGCATGTATAGAGTTTTTCAGCTTCTCTAGCAAGAAGACAGAACAATCTTAGGACCCAGCCGAGGACTTAAATATATAAGGAAATCAGAAATCCTATGAAATTCTAATTCTCACCTGTATCAGTTCTGTTATGCCAAGACCAGGTTCCTAATAAATCCTGAGTCTTGGGACAAATATATTTAGATCAATTCAGTTCACTTACTCAGTCGTGTCCAACTCTTTGCTGCCCCATGGACTGCAGCATGCCAGGCCTCCCTGTCCATTGCCAACTCCTGGAGTTTACTCAAACTAATGTCCATTGAGTCAGTGATGCCATCTGACCATCTCATCATATTTGGATAGATGAACTAAAAAATATCTTATAATTCCTGTTATCTCTAAACTCCCTAGACCAGTCAAAATTATTAACCTATATTAAAGATTAGTATTTCCCCTTGTTTGAAGACAGTACAGATGCCTCCTCAGCTTTCTATTTTCTGCCCCTGTGATATAGCCCTTCTCAACTCCTCACCTCATCTCCCAGGCATAATACAAATAACTGGGGTCAAGTTGAAATGTAACATGGCTGGATAAATGCTGATCTGTCAAGGGAATAAATGGAAAACTAAATACTATATACTAATACTAAATTTGCTAAATGTCCTAGCAAACACATATGATGAAAACCAGGAAAGTATGAATGAATCTGGATTGTGAAGAGTCTAGCTTAAGAGAGGTGAAACTTAAAGTTGAATAGGGAAGAGAGTGTTAAAATGAGAATACCCTTTCATGATATAAAATTTAATGATTTTATTTCCAAAGGACCTTAGGAAATGGTGCTAATATGTTACTAAGATATCTCTTGAAAGTTTTGTAAAAGAGATGACCCAACTTAAGTGAAATAGTGTTGTGTGATAGACAAAGATGAAAAGATCAAAAGGCTAAGAGTAGTGGGTAGGTTAGAGTTGATATACTGTTAAGGCTGGAGAAGTCATCATTGGCTTCGTATATCAGCGAAGAACCAAAGGATCCTTCATTTACCAATGTGATAAAAGAACGAGCACTGTTGAGATGCACGTGAGGAACTGTTCAGGTCAGAATTAACCATAAGAAATACTGTTACAGAACTGGGCTTTCTAATACAATGAGATTAATAGGATTTGGAAATAATAGATACCGTATTGAGTTGCTGAATCATCAGAAGCAATTCGATCATAATTACTGTAAAGGGTGACAAATGGCCTTGAGTGAAGGTACACTGACTTTCAGAGAACTGTGGATACAAATGTAATTAATAGGACACAGTGCTCTTAAGAGCAGAATAGATGGGCAGTCAATAAGAATATTGGGTGTTCAGAAAATACATAAAACTTTTTTCAGTTTCTTGACCTAATATGATTCTGTGACTCAGAGACCACTGTCCAAATAAGAGGCAGAATCCCCTTGAGAAAGGACTCTAGGATACCCCAAAGAATATATAATAATAATTCCCCAAGGCCTTTTCAAAGGACCTATGACAGTGCATGCAGATAACTATATAATAGAGGTCAAGGACTGATATGTACAGCATCTAAGTTGACATTAATACCTGGACTTGAGGCATCAGTATGATCTCCTTTTACCTCCATTAGAGTGAAGTTGGATGGAGTATAGATAATAAATGGAGTCCTGACTCTGGCCTGGCTCTCAGTGATTGTACTGGGGTCTGTGAACTCATGTGGAAGTAATTTTCCTGGGCTTCAAATATGTAATTCAGTGAATATACTTGGTAGTTGGCAGAACCCCTGCAATGGTCCATTAGCTTTTAAAAGTTGTTATAGTGTGATGAGCCAAGAGGAGGCAGCTGAAACAATACCTTTTCCTGGCCAAGATAGTACAGATCAATATCAATTTCCAGGGGACACAGTAGAGATTAGTTCCATCCTTAATTATATAAAAGATGCAAAGGGTTGGTCCTCATAATATTCTCATTCAACTCATAATCTAGCATCTACAGAAGAAAATGGATCTTGGCAAATGACAAGCTGATAGCTGACTATCACAAACTCCACAAAATAGTAGCCCTGGTTGTAGCTACTATGCCAAATATGGTACCTTTGTGAGAGACAATTAACTCAGGCATGCAGTCATGATCAAATAAAAATGTTTTATTCATCCTTTTCTAGAAAAATGATCAAAACAGTTTATATTTATGTGGAATAAACAAGAAATTGTATTTAACTTGTGTTCCAAGGTTATGTTAAGTCTTATGCTTTAACTCAGAAGAGGCCTGGACCATCTGGACATTTCTTAGAAGACAAAGCTGGTCTACTATTTTGATAACATTAAGTTAATTAAACAAGATGAGCAAGACATGGCAAATATATTAGAGATTTTGGTAAGTTGTGTGTATGCTCCAGCAGTGAGAGAACCCTATATTGTTTCAAAGGCCTGAAGTTTTTAGTCGTCTAGAGGCCAGGGGCACGCCAGGAAAACCTCCCCCTAAAAGGGCAAAATTATTGCAACTCATATTTCCCACACCTAACAGGGAAGCAAAACACTTGGAAGTCTTCATCAAATTCTGGAAGTAGCCTATGCCACTTCAGAATTTGAGAATATAGCTCCTCTCCTTCCCACCCCAGTCATGGCCATCAAACATGTCTTCAGACATGGCCCAATGTCTGCTGGAAGGCAGGATTTTCCCTGATTGAGAACTATAGCTCTAAAGATATCTGTAGTGAGGAAAAGCACTGTGTGGGTTTAGGGCAAACATCAAATCATAAGATACACCTGTGGGGGTAGAGTATGAAGATGTGCTGTCTGCAGCAGAGATATGCACTGTTTAAAAGAGACCCCTACTGAAAAAGACTCTAAGCAGTAAATATCATGATGATCAACATTCATGTTGATATATGACAGAAACAAACACAACACTGTAAAGAAATTATCTTTCAATTAAAAATAAATAAATTTTTAAAAATAATTTAAAAAAAGCAAAATCAAACCACCATGCACCCCAAACTTCTCTTGACCTGGGTGTGACATATCCACAAAATTATGAGATTTGACTGAGATAAGATATATGTGGGGTCAAAAGGCATTAGAACAGTGAGCTGCACGAATATTCCAAACCTTATGTTATCCACCACTATTCTTCTGTATCTCTTTCTCAGTTCATTCTATGGCCACAAGGGAAACTACTCATAACCAGCTGATGAAGGAGGAAGAAAGCAGAAATTGGTTAATAGATTAGTTGGTTCAGTAAATAAAAGGAGAAAGTGAATTGCTGGTGCACTCCAGTCCTACTTAGGAATAGGACTGAATAGAGCTAAAGTGGTCAATTCATATTTAACATAGTTACTAAAGCAATTTAATTTGAGAAAAAGGTTTTTCATCATCAGATACTCCAGGGAAACTATAACCATTACTTGATAACACATATAAAATTAACTCAAAATGAATCATAAACTTAAACATAAAACCTAGATCTACAAAATCTCTCAGGAAAATATGTGACATCCTTATAATCTTTAGGGAAGCAAGATTTCTTATATAAAACATAAAAAAACACAAATCATAAAATAAAATCAAACATTATAAACATTAAGAACATCTACTCTTTAAAATATTTAATCCTAAGATGAAAAGACAAGCAACAAAGACATATATTTACAACAGTTATATCTAACAAAGAATCTGATATCTGAATATAAAAAAAATGCTTGCAATTTGATAGTAAGAAAACAAGCTACAATAAATAAATGGGTAAAAGATTTAAACAAATCTTTCAAAAATAAAGATATACTTGTTGAATAAACATATAAAATATATAAGCATAATTTTTCATCAGAAAAATGCAAATTAGTTATCACAGCACATTCATCAGAATGGCTCAAATTAAAAGGCTGATGATGTCAAAAGTTGATAGGATGTGGAGCATTTGGAAGTACATTTTATACTGGGGAAGTTGTAAAGTAGTAAAAGTGCTTTCAAAAACACTTTGGAAATTTTGTTATACATACTTATAATAGAGCCACTAATTATCTTCTACTTGTTTAAACAAGAGAAGCAAAAACATATTTCAAACAAATACTTGTGCATGAATATTTATGACATTTTATTCTCAAAATCCAAAACTGAGAACAACGTAAATGTTCATTCAGTGACTGTATTAAGAATCTCTTAATGCAGTTAAATGTTACCCAGGGAAAAAGCAATTACTGGCATGTAAACAACACAGATGAATCTCAAAATCATTTTGCTTAGTAAAATGCGTCAGACATAAAACAGAAGATGTGATAGGGTTTCACTTATACAAAATCCTAGAGCACGACTTAAGATGGATAATTCATCTAGTGGTTAAATGTAAAAATACAATATTTCCAGAATAAAATATAAACAATAGTTATACAAATTCTATTTCTTGATTCTTCCTTGAGTGTTTCTATATGTATTTTTGATCTCTGTTAGTTGGTGAGTTTCTAGAGAACAGGAAGACTTAATGTGTACTTCTCTCATTGTCCACTGACTTGCCTAATATAATCCTATATGGATATTGATGATCACTAGATACTTTTAGTTGGGTTAATTTGCTTTACATACTATTATTATCCCCAAAATATTCCATGCTTCTTTTAACAGATGTTAATTTTCTTTCAATTTGGGAGTATTATTAAATGCAAAGAGGAGATTAACTGTTACATTAGCGACCATTTAGCAGGAGAGCAGAAGGTAGAAGTTAGGTGTTAGTGAGGTATAATTGTAGATCACAGTGTGAGTGATAATTGAATGTTATTGCTAATACCACAGTTATAACAGTAAACTCACTTGTTAAGTGTAGAAACAACGTGATTAGGAAATCAAAGTAGTGAATTAAAACAGGCAGGTAATGGAGGGTCTTGTTAATACACCATCTTTTTTTTTTCCCCAAAGAACTAAAATTGAATGTTCTAAGCCCCATGCGAGGAGGTAAAATATTTGTTGTGTTCAATTTAACTGTTTTAAACTTTACATTGCAAGAAAATATTGGAGTTAAATGAAGGATATAATATTAAATATTGAATGCATTTTCTCTCTGAAAGGCAATTACCACTCATATCTGTTGATTGAAATATTCTAGTACTTGATTAGTCTTGAAATTGTTGACTCAAGTTTATTTTTTGAAATGCTTGTTTTGATGGATCATCTCCTAGTGGAACAAGTTTATGTGAATGTAAAACCATGTAGATGAATATAGTTTTCATTCATGTTAACCCACACTTGTTGATAAAAATTGAGATAATACTCAATTTGAAATAATGGACACCATCATAAAATAGAAATTAAGATAAATGTAAATACTTTTCTCAGTGAATAAGAATTTTGAAATAAAATCCAGAAAACATGCCTTATTTATTTTACCAGTTACGTATGAAACCATGACGATTATATACACTTTCTGGTTTCTATTCTGCTCTCTCTGTTTCTGGATATAGGGTGTTAATAGTCTTTTCATATGTCATGTAGAAGTCAGAATTAGTCATGTTTTAGCATATGTGGGAGTCATATGTATGGTCATGCTTGAGGCACTTGCCTGCCAAAGCAAATGTGGAAAGTCAGTATTCTCTCTTTACAGTATAAGTATCATTTCAGTCACTCAGTCGTATCCAACTGTTTGCGACCCCATGAGGGCCAGGCACACCAGGCCTCCCTGTCCATCACCAACTCCAGAGTTTACCCAGATTCATGTCCATCGAGCTCGTGATGCCATCCAACCATCTCATCCTCTGTTGTCCCCTTCTCCTGCCCTCAATCTTTCCCAGCATCAGGGTCTTTTCAAATGAATCAACTCTTCGCATGAGATGGCCAAAGTATTGGAGTTTCAGCTTCAACATAAGTCCCTCCAATGAACACCTTTAAAGGGCTGATCTCCTTTAGGATGGGCTGGTTGGATCTCTTTGCAGTCCAAGGGACTCTCAAGAGTCTTCTCCAACACCACAGTTAAAAAGCATCAATTCTTCGGCACTCAGCATTTTTCACAGTCCAACTCTCATCCATACATGACTACTGGAAAAACCATAGCGTTGACTAGACGGACCTTTGCTGGCAAAGTAATATCTCTGTTTTTTAATATGCTGTCTAGGTTGGTCATAACTTTCCTTCCAAGGAGTAAGTGTCTTTTGATTTCATGGCTGCAATCACCATCTGCAGTGATTTTGGAGCCCCCCAAAATAAAGTCTGCCACTGTTTCTCCATCCGTTTGCCATGTAGTGATGAGACCAGATGCCATGATCTTAGTTTTCTGAATGTTGATCTTTAAGCCAACTTTTTCCACTATCCTTTTTCATTTTCATCAAGAGGCTTTTCAGTTCCTCTTCACTTTCTGCCATAAGGGTGTTTAGTTTAGTTTATTCACTGATAAATGCAAACCGAGTACTACATACAGATACTTAAAAGTTGTTGGATTCCTCCTGGAGGGAGAAGTACTTTTATGGTCTTAGGTATGGGTCTATTAGGAGGGGAAAAAGAAGAAAAGTAAGAAATTGAACAGTTGCATAATATATAGATATGTGTGTGAATCTATCTGTATATCTGCACATGTGTATTTAAACAATTTCTTGTTTGATATACCCATGATAGCAGACACTGTTAGTTGCCTACCCAATATCTATTCTCCCTATGTTCTACAGCTAACAAAAATAATTCTTTCAGAGGCCCAAGTTGTCTGAGGAAAAACAAAAACTTGCATTCCCAGAATGTCAGTTCTAACAAATAAGATAAAAAGAAGCATTATGGATGAACTATTATTATTAACTAAAAAAAAGATAAAGTCAGCCAGCATGTGCCTCTGTCCTGATTTTGCCTCCTGGTGGAATACCAGTCATTCTGCATGTGTGAGGGACAGAAGCCAAAGTAAAAAGACCCCTAATTCCTGAAGAAGCCAAAAATGGATCTAAAATTCTAGACCAGTACTGTTTACTTCTAGACTTACTTTATATGAAAAATATATACCCTAATTTGAATAAGAGATTAGGAAACATTTTTATAGCCTGCAGCTGAATGCAACCCATATGATACATCAGCCTCTGGTTCAGAAGAGACTTAAGAGCATACAGGTATGTAAAACTATAATATAAATAGTTTAAGGGTGTGAATGAAAATAATGACATGTGCAAAATGATGGGTTTCCACATAAAGTTATTTCAGGAGGGAACAAAATGGTCATAAAGCTTTGTTAGAAGCGGCTCACAAGTTTGACATTGAGTTTTCTAGGAGTCAGAACCAAAGTAGAAGCATGATCATAGCCCCATGGTTAAAGGAAATCCATTTTATAGCCAAAGTCCAGTTATTCCTGATGCTTTGGTTCTAAAGTACAACAGGTTGAGAAGGGGCTGATATACAGAAGGGCAGGATAGGGAGTAAACTGGTAGAGTGTTTAAGTAAGAGGGGTAATGATTACTTCTCAGTGAGAGAGTAATCATAGTGGTGATGGTCAGCCACTTTCCGCCCTGCTGTGTCAGAAATGTGAAATCAATTCTGAAGTTACCTGGTAGTGTATGGAAACTCACCCAACTATAAAACAGTAAATTGTTGGTTAAGGCTTTGATGTAAACCTACTTCTTAAATGGTGAAAACCATTTATATGTTATGGTGAGTGTAGGACCTCCCTGGGAGATTCATGGTCCATCTACGTATACGACTTTGATAGTGCCAAGTAATTTTTTGAGTCTTAAATAATTTTCAGACTTTTAAAAAATAATAAACCCACCAAACTAATGTAGCTTATACCAGCAAGCAGTGGGAGTCTTTGAGGCAATGCTTATCCTATTTTAGGAAAATTGCATGATAGCCACCTGATCAAATTCAGGTCAAAGATGTAAGATTTGGTGACAGAAAATGATATGAGACAGGGAAACACATTTGAAAGAAAACTTGGTAACCCCTTTCTCAGCACTTTCACATATTGTTAGACTGCAAGGGCACTGTGAAAAGGTAAGGTTCCTGTTCCTTCTGCATTTCAATACAATGCCTTACAGGTAGACCTGTATTATAGAATTTCTAGAGACTTCTACTTTTTCCTCCCTTCATTTTATTCCTTTTAAAAAAGTTTACCATGATGCATTGCACTAATTAAACTCAGTTAAGGTCTGATGGCTTGTCAGGATGAGAGAAATCTTTATGATAAAAACATGTAAAGCTATTTATATTAGACATGCCTTTTCTTCTAAATTCTTGGTGTTTGAATTATAACTGAGACAAGATAGTTTTGTTTTTCTCTCTGTTTTAATGAGTGCTCTACACCATTTGTAGTACACAGGATTGCACTGTTTCCCAATTAGGAAAGTATACAGGATGCAAGGCTTATCGTTATTCTGCACATAATTGAGCCATGCATCTTCTACAATCATCATGGTTTTATTCCCTCAGAGATGCTCATTATCATGTATAGCTTTGCTTTGGCAGACTCAAGAATGTCTTTTGGGGGTTGAACCTCAAAGTAACTTGACATCCTCTTTAACTTTTATGGCAACTAAAGCATTGAGATTCCTCACTCTGAGGAGTTGTGTCAAATTGTTAGCATTTCTTTCTTTCTCCATCCATTCATTAATACAATCTTAAATGTATTAGCATACCTGAAAAAGTGAGAAAAAAAAACAAAAGAAATCATCTAGGTTTTGAATATATTTTTAATGTGTGTCTACGTAAGAATAGATGTTTTTGAACTGTGGTGCTGAAGAAGACTCTTCAGAGTCCCTTGGACTGCAAGGAGATCCAACCAGTCAATTCTAAAGGAAATGAATCTTGAATATTCATTGGGAGAACTGATGTTGAAGCTGAAACTCCAATACTTTGGCCACCTGATGCAAAAAACTGACTCATTTGAAAAGACCCAGGAGAAGGGGACGACAGAGGATGAGATGGTTGGATGGCATCACTGACTTGATGGACATGAGTTTGAGTAAGCTCTGGGAGTTGGTGATGGACAGGGAAGCATGGTGTGCTGCAGTCCATGGGGTCGCAAATAGACATGACTAAGTGGCAAATGAACTGAAGTAGGAATAGCAATTTTTTTTTTTTCTCTCATGAACTAAGAGGTAGGCATTCTATTGCAACAAACCTTTAGTACTTCACTAAATAAAAAGTAAATAACCATTTAGTTTTGTTATTTCAGAGAATTTGAAGCCTGAAAGATGTGTTAGTGGTGACTGAGATTACATGTTTTATTTTTTAGATGAAGTCACAAGAACCAAAAGAGAGTTAAACACATCAAAATTATAAAAAAAAATTACAGACACTTTTATAGACTAACTGTGTCTAATATACATTACAGGGTGTTAAAATATTTTAAAATATGAATATTTAACACTGGATGGGCAGAGAGAATTATCCAGATTTCATCCCTTGGCAGACCATCCTTCAGATCATCTGAATATGGTTTTCCTCTGTTTCAAATGCTTGCTTATTCTTCATCACCTAAAGCATTATTTCACATACTAGTATGATCATCAGATTCCCATAGGACCTATCATATCATGCTCTTTATTCAATATTCAAACACATAGTGTCCGCTAATTGCCCACAGAATGTGTTTTCATTGGAAGACCACTGGGATGGATCTTTCTTCTTCTTTCTGGATTTATGTTGGAAAATCTCTGATCAGTCTTTTCCTACCAAAACATATCACTCCTCTTTTGTTTGGACTGGAAGTGTGCTGTCCTAAGTCATCTTATGAGATGTCCACTCAAGAAGAAGTGTGAACCATTCATTAGGACCAAAGGGTTACTTGGAGTGTATGGTACTGAATTAAGAAATGATTGTGACTTTTACCAGTGCCAGAGGTGGCCTTGAAGTGAAGTAATTGGTGGCCTGCTTGACTTAGAAAAAGTCTTTGTAAGCTAATTCATTTTAGCTAATCACATAGTTATGAATCGTTTATAGTTGTGGAATAGATACACAAGTGTACCTCTATATCCACTCAGATCTCCATTACATCTCTGGCAACTGGAGATCCATGTGTTCCAGTTCAGAGTAGTGTCGCACTTATTTAATCATAGGTTAGTCTCTGAAAGTAATATTAAAATAACTCAAAACCTTTACTTTTATTCTTGAATATGTTAAAAGAGGATTCAAAAGATACAATTAACATAGTTAAAACTTCATTTCTTTTCTCCTTGATTCTTTAGTTCCCTAAAGCCCTCTAAAATTCTTAATCCACAAGCAAATCTTCATATTCATGCCATTTTTTATTTTTCTCAGATGATTTCATTTTCTTGATCACTTTTGTCCCCATCAGAACACTTAATCATATCCATGACACATCCTCACAGCCACCATGATGTTAACTTATGAAGCTCTCAGCAGCTCATTTCTGGGAGAAGTAGACTTTCATGTTTGCTGCTTTTCTTACTAAAATGAGCCCTATCTACTTCCCTCCCCTTGTCTAATTCTGCAGAAGTTGGGAATACATGATTGTCATGTTAATAATTGTACACATAAATATATTTGTCCATATATTATTTAATATTTTTAATTTTAAGCATTTAGTATAAAAATACATACAATGAAACATAAAACAACATACATTACTACTAGCCAATGCTAAATACAATTACTGGATCATTGTGCCTTTTTTTCCAGTCATATATCGATATATTTCTTCAATACATATGATCCAATAACAGGATTTGGATTATGTTGCATGTAAAATTTTGTATTTACAGTTATTCTGTGACAATATTTTTCTAAGTACATTTTAAATGTCTCTGTAAAATGTTATTTTTAAAATATTAGTGTTATATTTTATTATTTGAATATACCATATTTTTTAAACCATTCTCAGTTATTTGAACGTATATGTGCATAATCCATATTCAGATGACATGAACCTCAGCAGTTTCCATTTTATAGAAAGAACAATCTGATTTCAATATCTGAGAGATTTACAAATACTTTTGAAAACTGTTTAGAACCTTCAAAGAACCAAAGATACTTTCAACTTCAAAAGAAAATGTTTGGTGTAGAATGAAACTGGTTTGGGTCCAGTTAAATATCCTTTTAAGTCACTTAGAGTAAGTCAAGATGTCACTTCCTCTATCCCAGTGGAGGAAATATAAAGTTATTAATTTCAGTTTTTTAAAATTACATTTTAGGTTCAACTTGCACAGTTCTTTTTAAAATTTTGTTTTTGTGATAACCAAAAGTATATGCTCATCAGAAGATATTTTATGCTCACTGTAATCATTCAATTACTTCATCAATCTAATGCAGACAGTACTTACTTTTCATGGTAATTTTATTCAGTATTTTGCAGTCCAGACCCACTAAAAACACATTTTTTTTAAACAAATGAAATTGAAACAGGCAGTGAAAAGAGGCTAAATCTGATGAAATTTTTAAGTAAATTCTGACTTTGGTATCCAGTTTATTTATTCAACAAGAAGGGAACTGACAGGTGAAAAGAAAAATGATGTTTTAATCAGATTCTAAATTCATAGCTTAGCTCTGTGACAGAAGATACCAAATAGTGCAGAATGATATTTTTCCTTCTCTGAGCCTCTTAGTGAAGAAGTATGAAAAATTGCAACTGTTTACCTTCCTTGTAACCTTGTAAAATTGGCACAATCCACACTTTTCAGCTAAAGGAGCTAAACAACCAAGAGGTTAAAATCATAGTGTAAAGAAAAATGACAGCTTAGCAAGCATAGCCAAGATAAATTTTATACTATCTGATGCCAGTCTTAGCAAAGAAATAATGCTATTTTGATAATGAAGACAATGATGGTGTTTAAGGTCAACAGCGGTAGCTAATATTGTTCCTCTAATAATGATGATAACAGCAAAAGCACTCAAGACAAAAGATTATCATGAATAGGAAAGTTTGAGTTTCAGAATTCATCACCATCAATAATTAAAATGTTGGAGCCTACTCAAGCAACACCTCAGAAGCAGCCCAAATATCTGACTGTGGCTGCTCCATCATAGCTCCACCCCAGTGCATGCCAAGAATCCATGTGGGGTATACCTGCCTGTCGAGTGATTCCACAGTAGAGCAGGGGCAGCAGAAGCTGAGGGCAAGAATTGACATTAAGAAACAACAGGAAATTGCACCCAAGCATGTGTTGGAGTAGAGTCACGGATGCCTGCCTGCACCAGCAGTGTATCGGACCTCTGTCTGTGGCTCTCATGAACCCCAGTAGTGGAGGTTCTTCAGCACTCTCTCATAGTGGAGCAAGGATTCTGGTGTGGGTAGAGGTAATACACACACTCAAAGGGAGCAAAGCCTGCTCAGGCTGATCCTCAGGACTTCTGCTCCTTGCCTGTTAGTTGGGGGACAGCAACTAAGAGGAGGGGAAGTCCTACCTCACACCCAGTGCCTCATTTAGGCCATTTATCTCACCTGGTAGACTCCACCTACCAAGCTGAGAGCTGCCAGTGCACCCTGGGAAAGATGTGACTTGCCTCCACTTCTAATCCAGTTTTCTCACCAGAGGAAATGAAGACAGGAAATGTACAGGGATGCTTCCACATAAGGTCACCCTTTCAGGACTGCAATAAGCAACTTTTCACCTACATGCACAGAGGCAGAAAAAGTTAAAACAAGAAGGCTATTGTCAATTGAAAGAGCAAGAGAAAAGCTCTGGAATTAGAAAAAAAAATGTTGAGTCAGAAATAATTTACCAGATAAATAATTCAAAGCATTGTTAATAAATAGGTTAACTAAATTAGGAAGAAGAATTGATATACACAGTGAACATTTTAATAAGGAAGTAGAAAATATGAAAAAGACCCAGTCAGAAATGAATTATTCAATAACAGAAATAAAAATAACAAATGGAATGAATAAAAGTCTAAGCAATATGGAAGAACACATAAGTGTTCCTGATCTTAGAGAAAAGCTTTTATGTTTATACTGTTTGTATTATATTAGTTAACTGTGAGCTTGTCATATATGGCTTTTATTACAATGAGGTATGTTCATTTTAGGCTTTCCTGGTGGCTCAGTTGGTAAAGAATCTACCTGCGATGCAGGAGACCCTGGTTTGATTCCTGGGTCAGGAGGATCCACTAGAGAAGGGAAAGGCTACCTACTCCAGTGTTCTTGGGTTTCCCTGGTAACTCAGATGGCAAAAAATCTGCCTACTGTGTGGGAGACCTGGGCTTGGTCCCTGGGTTGTGAAGATTCCCTGGAGAAGGGAAAACATTAACCACTCCAATATTCTGGCCTGGAGAATTCCATGTAGTGTATACTACATATGGCCGCAAAGAGTCAGACATGACAGCGACTTTCACATGTTCATTTCGTGCCAAAAACTCAGCAGTGGCCACAGGACTGGAAAGCATCAGTTTTCATTCCAACCTCTAATAAAGGCAACACCAAAGAATGCTCAAACTGCTGCACAATTGTACTCATCTCACAGACTAGTAAAGTAATGCTGAAAATTCTCCAAGCTAGGCTTCAACAATATGTAAACTGTGAACTTCCAGATGTTCAAGCTGGTTTTAGAAAAGGCAGAGGAACCAGAGATCAAATTGCCAACATCCTGGGGATCATCAAAAAAGCACAAGAGTTCCAGAAAAACATCTTTTTCTACTTTAATGATTATGGCAAAGCCTTTGACTGTATGGATCACAACAAACTGTGGAAAATTCTTAAAGAGATGGGAATACCAGACCACCTGACCTACCTCTTGAGAAATCTGTATGCAGGTTAGGAAGCAACTGTTAGAACTGGACATAGAACAACAGACTGGTTAAATAGGAAAAGGAATACATCAAGGCTGTATATTGTCCCCTGCTTATTTAACTTATATGCAGAGTACATCATGAGAAATGCTGGGCTGGATGAAGCACAAGCTGGAATCAAGATTGCTGGGAGAAATATCAATAACCTCAGAGATGCAGATGACACCACCCTTATGGCAGGAAATGAAGAAGAACTAAAGATCCTCTTGCTGAAAGTGGAAGAGGAGAGTGAAAAAGTTGGCTTAAAGCACAACATTCAGAAAACTAAGATCATGGCATCCAGTCCCATCACTTCATGGGAAATAGATGGAGAAACAGTGGAAACAGTGGCAGACTTTATTTTGAGGTGCTCCAAAATCACTGCAGATGGTGACTGCAGCCATGAAGTTAAAAGATGCTTCCTCCTTGAAAGAAAATTTTTTAACCAACATAGACAGCATATTAAAAAGCAGAGACATTACTTTACCAACAAAGTTCCATCTAGTCAAGGCTATGGTTTTTCCAGTAGTCATGTATGGATGTGAAAGTTGGACTATAAAAAAGCTGAGCACGGAAGAATTGTTGCTTTTGAACTGTGGTGTTGGAGAAGATTCTTGAGAGTCCCTTGGACTGCAAGGAGATCAAACCAGTCCATCCTAAAGAAAATCAGTCCTATGTTCATTGGAAGGACTGATTTGAAGCTGAAGCTCCAATATGTTGGCCACCTGATGCGAAGAGCTGACTCATTTGAAATGACCCTGATGCTGGGAAAGATTGAAGGTGAGAGGAGAAGGACACACTAGAGAATGGGATGGTTATATGGCATCACCAACTCAATGGACATGAGTTTGGGTAAACTTTGGGAGTTGGTGATGGCCAGGGAGGCCCGGCATGCTGCACTCCATGGGGTCACAAACAGTTAGACATTACTGAGTGACTGAACTGAACTGAACTGTTGAGAGTTTTATCATAAAAGTATATCAAATCTTATTAAATATTTTTTTGCATCTATTCTGATGATGATATAATTTTTAGACTGTATTTTGTTAATGTGATATAACATCTATAAATCTGCATATGTTAAAATATCTTCACATGCTGGGAATAAATTTCTCTTGATCATGATGTATAATTCTTTAATGGGCTTTTGAATTCAGTTTGCTAGTATTTTGCTGAGAATTTTTGTATCTATATTAATTATAAATATTGATCTGTAGTTTTCTTCCCATTTGGATGATGCTGGATGCTCTGCTTCTAGGTTTAATAGGGTTTCTATCTCATCTCCTTGCCTGGATAAGGCCACAATCTGTGCTCAGCAGACAGGTAGGGCCATAGTCTGGACTTTGCTGCAAGATGGTACCATAGACTGGGCATTGAGGTTGTTCAGGGTCACTGTTTGAACTCTCTGACTAGGCAGGGTCAGTGGCTATGTTCAACAGTTGGGCAGGGCTGCTGACTTGCTGTGCCCAAGCAGGGCTATAGAATGGGTTTTGTGGCTAACTGAAGTTCTCTATTTAGATTCTAGGGTCTCCAGTGGCTGCCGTTTGATAGATATGCTTACTTGCTTCCCTGCTCAGATGGGCCAGAAGGTAGGCTCTGAGCCTGCCTGGCATCTCAGGCCATGCTTCTTGGGGGTGAGTGGATGGGGAAAGTGTGGAACTAGAAGATATGCTAAGTAGTTAAGCTAGGCTTTAAACTTGCCTTCTGGCCCAGGTGGGGTCATAGAATAGGCTCCATTGCCAATATGGCCTATTGGCTGGATCCCAAGCCAGGCAGACCTGCCAACTGAGCTCCTTGGCCAGATGAGACTACCAGCTCAGCTCTGGAAATTGACAAAAATCCTGGCTAGGATCTCTGTTTTGATGCTGCTACTAGAAATTCAGTTGGCTAAGATCCAAGTGCTGGTTTCTATAAGCCCTGTCTCCTCTCTTCTGCCTCAGTCTGATCTGCACTTATCCAGCTCTCAGATTTCCCTAATGAACTCCAAGATGCAAGACCCAACAGGTCTTTTCCGGGAAGAATCTTGCAATAATGGTGAAGCTAAATGTATATCTTGGGTTCTCTTTCTCCCACTGGAAAATACATAGGCTTGGTGTGAGTTTTGCCAATCTGGGAGAGGACATTCAGAGTGAAACTACACTTATTATCCTTCTAATGTGGTCCTTTTTTCTGTGTGCTCCAAAAGGGGCTTCTGCTTCACCTCAGGTTCTGGGATTTGCACAAAGGTGTGTTATCTCTGGATAATTGTTTGTTGGTCTTCCTGTGAGGGAGACTGAAGCCAGGAATTACCTATTTTGCCACTCTGATGACATCATTCCCCTTTGACTAAAATTTATTTCCTATCAATTTTTTTATTTCATATTCTTTCAGCCAGATATTGAAATGATTATTTGTTGTCCAGTTCAGTTCAGTCGCTCAGTCATGTCCAACTCTTTGCGACCCCATGAGCCACAGCACGCCAGGCCTCCCTGTCTATCATCAACTCCTGGAGTTCACACAAACTCATGTCCATTGAGTCGGTGATGCCATCCAACCACCTTATCCTCTGTGGTCCTTTTCTCCTCCTGCCTTCAATCTTTCCCAGCATCAGGGTCTTTTCAAATGTGTCAGCTTAATTAAAATTTAGGTTAATGGTTCTTAATTCCAAGACCAAATAGTTGTATTTCTTTTATTCAAAGACCTCTCCCTTAAGTTAGTTATGCTTTGTTTTTTGTTTGTGGTTTTCCAGTTTGTTTTTCTGGAAAATCTAAGATTGTAATCTTTAAATACATAGAACAAAGACTCTCTCAGGATCTAAAAGTAAGTTATAAAGTCAAACATTTTAGATAATTTTGGAATCTTGACTTTAAAAGATTGAAGTCTGTTTCTAGCACCCTTAACCTCTCCTCCTAACTTTACGAAACATAAATAAATATATAGTCAAAGGAAAAAACTGAAATAAGAAGTCTTTGATATATTTCTTAGCTGGTCTTTTTGGATGATAGAAGACTGTTTTAGCCCTACCTGTGTTATTTACATACATATGAGACAGTGAGTGTGAGTGGAGAATATGTCTTTTATTCATGAGGAGTATGGGTCAATATGTGTGCAATGGTTTGAGTTATGTTCCCCCAAAACACCTTTGTATCCAGAACCACAAAGTGCAATCTTATTTGGAAATAGGGTCTTTTTAGATGTGGTTAAGTTTAGATGAAGCTACACTGGATTAGGTGGATCCTAAATCAAATGACTAGTCTCCTTATAAAAAAAGAGGAAAAACAGTGAGACATAGACAAAGGCCATGTAAAGATGGAGGCAGAGAAGGAAATGATGCAGATACTAGCCAAATGTTGGCCAAGATTTTCAGAAGCTAGGAAGAAGGAGGAAAAGATCCTTACCTGGGCCTTCAGAAGGGAGTTTACTGCCTGCTGACACCTTGATTTCAGACTTTCAGTTTCCAGAACTATGAAAGCATAAATATCTGTTGTTTTTAGTCTCCAAGTTCATGGTATTTCATTACAGCAGCCCTGGGGATCTAACAGTGCATTCTGTAACCTTTTGTATGTCATGAATTGGAACCTATGGAGATTGCTCTTAATAACCTTTCCATCCAGATATTATATATGTATGGGTTTTTTTTCACTTCTCAAGTTTACCCACTTAAGTAAGCTGAAATTTATTCAGAGTCAATAATATTTATAGTGTATTGCAGTGAGCTATATTTCTTTACATATTCTTTCTAGCAAATAGTTGTAACTTCTCCTTGATATGAACTATATTACTTCCATATATCCAGAGGCAATCAATGAGTGTTTAAAGAAAATAAGAGAAGTGGGGAGTAAAACAAGAAGTAAAAGGATAGAGGAGAAAGGAGAGGAAGGAAGGAAGAAGAAAGGAAAAATTTGAGAACTTTAATATTGCCACCATTTGACTTGAAGATTGTCAGAACCACTTGAAAACTTAAAGTTACATAGGAGGAAATCTCCCCACAAGCATTGAAATAGGACAAAGACCAGAAGTGAGTATAAATATTGAATTATGTTAACAAGAGTAAATTTATTGTCTACTCATCATGTGCAAGATACTATGTTAGGTGTTAGCCATGAGTTATGCTTAAACCTTGCAGCAAACTTCTGAGGCAGCTACAGATGTTGCTGTAATCAGGGTATCTAAATCCTAGATGTAGAAAATGGCAAGATGGGCATTTAAGCCCAAGACAGCAGCAATTCACAGTGCTTTTCTTGACAGTTCTATTACATCTCCAAACATGGGCTAGCAAGGATACCATTCTTTGTTTCTATGGCCTTCTTATTTACTTTGTTCTATGGTTTCTTGAATTTGTTCTCCTTTGGTTCTCTCATGCCAGCTACTGGGCAGACTTTTCCAGTGTAAACGTTTTGCTCTGAACTTTTCCACTCATTTATTACTCATCCTCATTGCTAGCAAGCCATGTCCTTCCTCATTAGAATCAAATGTGAATGAGAGCTTCACTGTCTCTTGAGTCAGTCATGTCTACAGATACTCAAGCCTATTTCCTTCCCAATTCTGATCTTTGGAACTGAGAGAGACACTAACGTTAAAGCAATCGGGACAGCAAATGCCAAGCAATGGCAATGACATTACCATAAAAATGGTCCTCAAGTTTTGTACCTATCATGAATCTTCTGAAAAGGAATAATTCAACAAATGTAAGCATTAGAAATCCTTTCTTTTCACTCTTGGCTCTCCTTGTGAATTCTACAGCAAATTTATTTAACTCCAAAATATGCTTATTGCTAAATGGCAAATTCAAGCTAGAAAGTTAATTTTAAGCATATGCTAGAAGCTCCTATATTATTCTTTGGATGACACTTAAATTGCATATTGACCATGTCATCTTGGGGAGGGGGAATGATACTGACAACTATATTCAGACTGAAACCATATTGGAACAATACATTCTTAGAGAGAAAAATGGCACAGTCTATGAGCCAAAAAGAGAAATACAAGGGATTTCTGTGTGTTGATTTTATATCCTGCAACTTTACTATATTTATTTATTAGCTCCAGTAATTTTCTGGTAGAGTCTTTAGGGTTTTCTATGTAGAGGATCATGTTGTCTGCAAACAGAGAGAATTTTACTTCTTCTTTTCCAACCTGGATTCCTTTTATTTCTTTTTCTGCTCTGATTGCTGTGGCCAAGACTTCCAAAACTATGTTGATTAGTAGTGGTGAGAGTGGGCACCCTTGTCTTGTTCCTGACTTTAGGGGAAATGCTTTCAGTTTTTCACCACTGAGGATAATGTTTGCTGTGGGTTTGTCATATATAAAGAGAAATTAAGGAAACAATTCCATTCACCATCGAAACAAAAAGAATAAAATATTTAGGAATATAACTACCTAAAGAAACAAAAGACCTATATGCAGAAAACTATAAAATACTGATGAAAGAAATCAAAGAGGACACAAACAGATGGAGGAATATACCGTGTTCATGGATTGGAAGAATCAATATAGTGAAAATGAGTATACTACCCATGGCAATCTATAGATTCAATGCAATTCCTATCAAGCTACCAGCGGTCTTTTTCAGAGAACTAGAACAAATAATTTCACAATTTTTATGGAAATACAAAAAACCTCAAATAGCCAAAGCAATCATCAGAAAGAACAAGAGAACTGGAGGAATCAATCTGCCTGACTTTAGGCTACGTTACAAAGCCACAGTCATCAAGACAGTATGGTACTGGCACAAAGACAGAAATATAGATCAATGGAATAAAATAGAAAATGCAGAGATAAATCTATGCACCCATGGACACCTTATCTTTGACAAAGGAGGCAAGAATATACAATGGAGAAAAGACAATCTCTTTAACAAGTGATGCTGGGAAAACTGGTCAACCACTTGTAAAAGAATGAAACTAGAACATTTTCTAACACCAAACACAAAAATAAACTCAAAATGGATCAAAGATCTAAACATAAGACAAGAACATATAAAACTCCTAGAAAAAAACATAGACAAAACACTGTCTGACATAAACCAAAGCAGGATCCTCTGTGACCTACCTCCCAGAATATTGGAAATAAAAGCAAAGATAAACAAATGGGACCTAATTACAATGAAAAGCTTCTGCACAACGAAGGAAACTAAAAGCAAGGTGAAAAGGTGGCCTTCAGAACGGGAGAAAATAATAGCAAACGAAGCAATGGACAAACAATTAATCTCAAAAATATACAAGCAACTCCTGCAGCTCAATTCCAGAAAAATAAATGACCGAGTCAAAAAGTGAGCCAAAGAACTAAACAGTCATTTCTCCAAAGAAGACATAAAAATGGCTAACAAACACATGAAAAGATGCTCAACATCACTCATTATCAGAGAAATGCAAATCAAAACCACAATGAGGTACCACTTTACACCAGTCAGAATGGCTGCCATCCAAAACTCTACAAGCAATAAATGCTGGAGAGGATGTGGAGAAAAGGGAACCCTCTTAAACTGTTGGTGGGAATGCAAACTAGTACAGCCACTATGGAGAATAGTGTGGTGATTCCTTAAAACACTAGAAATAGAACTACCATATGACCCAGCACTCCCACTGCTGGGCATGCACATGGAGGAAACCAGAACTGAAAGAGACACATGTACCCCAGTGTTCATCACCACATTGTTTACAATAGCCAGGGCATGGAAGCACCCTAGATGTCCACCAGCAGAGGAATGGATAAGAAAGCAGTGGGACATATACACAATGGAGTATGACTCAGCCTTTAAAAAGAATACATTTGAATCAGTTCTACTGAGATGGATGAAACTGGAGCCTATTATACAGAATAAAGTAAGCCAGAAAGAAAAACAACAATACAGTATACTAACACATATATATGGAATTTAGAAAGATGGTAATGATTACCTTGTATGCGAGTCAGCAAAAGAGACACAGATGTATAGAACAGTCTTTTGGACTCTATGGGAGAGGACAAGGGTGGGATGATATGGGAGAACGTCATTGAAACATGTAAATTATCATATGTGAAATGAATCGCCAGCCCAGGTTTGATGCTTGATACAGGGTGCTCAGGGCTGGTGCACTGGGTTGACTTAGATGGATGGAATCAGGAGGGAGATGGGAGGGGGTTTCTGGAAGGGGAACACATGTATACCCATGGTGGATTCATGTCAATGTATGGCAAAACCAACACGACAATGTAAAGGAAGAAATAAATAAATTAATTAAAATATATATAAAAGAAAGAGAAATACAAAAATGTGCATCCATTTTTAAAACGAGATTAATTATATCCAACTTCATATATCTTGCAAATTGTTTTTAATCTATTATATAGTGGCTCAAGGTTAAATGGTGCAAGAGATGCTGGCTTTAACTCAGAGTATGCACCACTGTCTCTGAATGTGTTTTTTTAAGAACAATTTCAAATTTTCCATAAATAAGTACAAAATTGTTTTCATTTTTACAATGACTGGACAGTCTAGAAACAGTCATATTGCTTCTCATTGTGGTTAAACCCAAGTCGAGCAGTTTCCACAAAGTTTATGATAATTAGCCTTTCTTTTTAAGCATTTCTGTATAGTTAATCAGTACATCAGGAGAGATTTCATTTCTACTTAAAGTCTATTATGTAAATAAGCATAATGGACAGAGATCAGACAGTTGTTAACTATCATATGAAAATTTTAAAGAGGAGCAAATTAGAAAAAAATGTTTATTGCTTATTTGCATTTTCTGAGGGAATATACTGCAGTTTCTCTTGCTTCACTTATTATGAGGCTTAATAATTAGCTCCAGTGTAATTAACTGTTAAATCAAGAAAATAAAACCAGCCTTGCTGATGAGAAATTTAAGTAGTGCTGTATAAAACATCATTTCCTTAAAGCATACAAATACTCTGCTATCTTTCATTCATATTTTCAGTTATATGTATCCATTTTGGAGATGTGACAATTTAATAAATTATGGATCTTAAAATATTAAGCATTAATGATAATATTTCTATGGCATGGTATATTTTTATTGGTAAAACAGTTTCTAGATAAAGCATTTTATTGATAAAATTTCAAAGTTATATATTTTGCAACATCCCTTCCAAAACAGTGTATATTGAAAAAATTAAAATGTGAAGTGCTTTGTCTTCTAGATAGTTTAAAAACAAGACACTTTCATCTATAATAGAAAACAAAGTATAAAAATCAAAGAAAAAGTAAAGAAAGATTTCTTAGTTTCCTTCAAATGTAATTAGATACATTAAAATTAAAAATGTCTCATCAAAAGACACCATTAATTTGTGAAAATAAAGAGTAGGAGAAGATTTATATAAGGACATGGTAAGATGTACAAAGTACTTTGTACTTGAACAGTTGAAGAATTCATTCAAGTCAACAAGGAAAAAATATGACACAATTAAAATTAAAAGTACAGAATACTTGAATTGGCACTTCATAAAAAAGGATACTCAAATGGTCAATAAACATTAAAAGATGTTCGCTAGATATCAAGGAAATGAAATTGAAAACCACAGAATCACAGACAGTTCCACCTATTGGTGAGTAACTGGAACACATAGAAGGCTAGTAAAAATATGAATTGGGCAACACTTTAGAAAAATGACTGTCTCTCTCTACTGGAGTATACTAAATGACCTAGAAGTTCTAGTCATGTATCTAAAAGGATTTCATTCACATATTAAAAAAATGATGTTTGAGACTGTCAATAGTATTCTTCATGATAGTCCCAAATGTCTATCAAAATAAGAATAGGTAAATGTTTGGTTTTATTCCAACAATGAAATTCAAATCTATTGCTCCACATAAAGTATGGATGAATTTTACAAACATAACATTGACTAAAAGAAGCTAGGCACAAAGAGAACATATTGTATGTATGCTGGTGAAACTCTGTTTCTTGATCAGGGGGCTGGTTACTTAAGTGTGTTCATATCATGAAGAGTTACTGAGCTTATGATTTATATATTTTCCTGCATGTAATTTATACTTCAATAAAAAGCTAAAAGTGAAATAAAAAAATCAAGCAGCAAAATGATATTTCAGGGAAAATAAACCTAGTAGAAAATTACACTTAGGGTAGATATTAAGAAAGATTGGAATTATCTATGATCATAAGGTCAAACCCACACATAAAGAAACACGTTATTTTAGATAGTCTTTAGTCTGATAGGCAATAAAAAGGCAGAGTAACTTCATGGAAGGTCATAGCTTAAGAGTTAAACATACCTAGGAAAGAATCCTAATTTCAAAACTTGTTTTAGCTATATGATTTTAAGCAAGGAACCATTTAGACATTAATGAATTGGTGAAAATAATGCCTACCTTAAAAGATTTTGCTAAGGATTAGAGATAAGTTCAATTTATAGTTCTTGCCATACAATATTGCTCAAAATATGATACATTAAAAATAGAAATTTTATAGATATCGCCTTTTATATATGCAAACCAAAGTCCAAGGATATGAATAAAGGATATGTCCAAGGACAGGACTAAACAAATGAAGCCACAGAAAAAGAAAGTTTAAAGAAATAGAGGAATTTACTATTGGACCACAATATCATAGAAAATTCCCTTTGTATTTGTTAGAAAACTTCACCAGTTTCAAGTGTGCATTAGTTAGGAAGGAAAATCCTATAAATAATAATCTAGTAATTAGCTTATTTATTTGCTTAATTTACTGCAAATATAAACATTTTTTGTTAAATACTTAATTGGCAGGCAGATTCTTTACTACCAGCAGCACCTAGAAAGCCCAAAAGTCTTTAAACCAAGAAGAAAAACTAGAATATCATTGAATAAGTTTTGTTGCCTTTTGCAATGTTTATCATTGTATATAATTAGAGTTTTAAAATGAAGTACCAAGAAACTCTTTATTTTACCCCAAATTATGATAATATAAGCAGTGGTCCTTATAGAAACTTATGCTGGGGCTTGAATGAACCCTGAAAATTCATGTATAATATACATCTATATAAAGCAAGTAAGCTTTTAAATAACAGAATAACATTTTAGAAGATGTTATTCATAATGGTAGCTAAGATGCATCATCTTCCCATAGTCTAAGTTGACTGAAATGGTTGTGAACAATATTAAAATTTAAAAGGACATGATTGTCAAAAACTATGTCTTGTGTATTAATAAAACAGAAAAACCTAATATTGTGGCACTTATATCAATGATGACAGTTCTGTTATCTTAGTATAAAAGCAATCATAGAAAATATGTAAACAAATGGATATTCCTATGTTTCAATACATATTTTACAGAAAAAGGAGATGGAATATATTTAGCCCACAGACCATAGTTTTCTGAACCTTGCCTTAGGGCATTATGGTCACATAGCTGAAGCTGGGTTGCTCCCACTTTTGAAGTATTTGCCAGTTGGAAGGATGGATAAAATGAAAATGGGAACAGTGTCCACTGTCCTACAGACCATTGCTAGAAGTAGCACATATCACTTCTCCTCATATTGCACTGGAGGAAATCAGTCATATCTAGTTGTAATGAACTAAAATAATGTAATGTTGAGCAGATTTTTTCTTCCTGCAATTCTATTGGTGTGAAGAAAGAGTAGAATGAATGGGTCCTAATAGCCTCTGTCACCTGAGGAAAGCCTAATTCCCTTTACCATACCTGAGTTCCAGTGTTAGCTTTGCACCCTACTACTGTAATATTTATGTAACTTTATATACTTTATCTCTTGTTTCTTCCATATGCTTGTTCATAAACTGGGGTAAATAATAGAACCAACTCATATATTTATGGTGAAGAGTAAATGTCACCACATTTAAAGAATTCTGAATGCTTTGAAACAATGCTTCAAATTACTGTTGTATCTCTCAGTTCAGTCACTCGGTCGTGTCTGATTCTTTGCCACCGCATGGACTACAGCATGCCAGGCTTCCCTGTCCTTCACCAACTGCTGGAACTTGCTCAAACTCATGTCCGTCGAGTCAGTCATGCCATCCAACCATCTCATCCTCTGTCCTTTTCTCCTCCTGCCTTCAATCTTTCCCAGCTTCAGGGTCTTTTCCAATGAGTCAGTTATTTGGATCAGGCAGCCAAATTATTGGAGTTTCAGCTTCAGCATCTGTCCTTCCAATGAATATTCAGGACTGATTTCCTTTTGGGTTGACAGGTTGGATCTCCATGCAGTTCAAGGGACTTTTTTTTTTTTTTATTATTGTTTTTGCCATACATTGTCATGATATCACCATGGGTTTACATATGCTTCCCCTCCGGGTCCCCCCTCCCTCCTCCCTCCCCCCCGGGAAATCTCGCTGCACCAGTCCCGAGCATCAATCCTGGGCTGGCGATTGATTAGACACATGACAATTAACATGCTTCAATGCCCTTCTCCCATCTCATCCCACCCTTACCCTCATCCACAAAGTCCACAAGTCTATTCTATACATCTGCGTTCCTTTTGTTGTCTCCCATGTTGGGTTCTCGTTACTGTCTTTCTAAATTCCATATATATGTGTTAATATACTGTATTGTTGTTTTTGCTTCTGGCTTACTTCACTCTGGATAATGGGCTCCAGTTTCGTCCATCTGAGTAGAATTGCTTCAAATGAATTTTTTTTTAATGCTGAGTAATATTCCATTGTGTATATATACCACAGCTTTCTTATCCATTCGTCAGTTGATGGCCATCTAGGTTGCTTCCATGTCCTGGCTATTGTAAACAATGCAGCGATGAACATTGGGGTGCACGTGGCTCTTTCAATTCTGGTTTCCTCGGTGTATATGCCCAGCAGTGGGATTGCCGGGTCATATGGCAGGTCTATTTGCAGCTTTTTAAGGAACCTCCACACTGTTTTCCATAGTGGCTGTACTAGTTTGCATTCCCACCAACAGTGTAAGAGGGTTCCCTTTTCTCCACATCCTCTCCAGCATTTATTGCTTGTAGACTTTTGGATGGCAGCCATTCTGACTGGTGTAAAGTGGTACCTCATTGTAGTTTTGATTTGCATTTCTCTGATAATGAGTGATGTTGAGCATCTTTTCATGTGTTTGTTAGCCATTTTTATATCTTCCTTGGAGAAATGTCTGTTAAGTTCTTTGGCCCACTTTTTAATTGGGTTGTTTATTTTTCTAGAATGGAGCTGCAGGAGTTGTTTGTAAATTTTTGAGATTAATTGTTTGTCTGTTGCTTCATTGGCTATTATTTTCTCCCATTCTGAAGGCTGTCTTTTCACCTTGCTTATAGTTTCCTTTGTTGTGCAAAAGCTTTTAATTTTAATTAGGTCCCATTTGTTTATTCGTGTTTTTATTTCCATTATTCTGGGAGGTGGGTCATGGAGTATCCCGCTTTGGATGTCTTCTTTTTTAGGCCAAAGACTCCTTCAATTATCAACTCATCAAGATTAAAGGCAACTAGGAAAGACTAAGTGATAACAGAATAGC